>CAWUFW010003834.1:382500-982500 GCA_963921515.1 Calotriton arnoldi | reverse complement strand
GGGGTGGCACGGCCCGTAAATGAGTTAAAGACCCTGGTGAGCAGGTGAGATAACAGGGCGTTAAAAGTCTTATAAAACAGCGCAGAGAAGCCATCCGTGCCTGGGGATTTAAGGGGCTTCTGTCTCGAGATGGCAGATATAACCTATTTTATTCAAATTGGTTGTTCAAGCCTGAGGACTGGTCCGTTCTCAGATGAGTAATGTTCGCATGACGCAAATAATGAGCTGAGTTCTCCGTCAGTAAGTCCTGCGCCGTATAAGGGGCAGTGTAAAACGAGAGGCAATTGGCCCGTCTTCCTCGATAAGGCCCCCATGCTTTGTAAACAGAAATGTAGTACCCCTAGCTTGGCGCTGGGCTCTAAGTTTGTTAGCTAATAAATCTTCCGCACTTATTCTCTCCTACATAGAAGGTATGTTTAAGGTGAAGCAAAGAGTATTCTGCCTTATCAAGATCATGACCCGCTAGCTGTTTCCGTGTGGCTTCCAATTAGCACCATATTCTGGGGGCACTTGTACGATGGTGAATGCGTTCTAACTCTTTTACTTGTCCCTGAAGTTGTATTTTTTCTCTTTTCGCAGTTGATTGTCTGCCGCCGATATAGCGATAAACTCGCCTCTGAAGACAGCTTTTAGTGCGTCCCAAACAATCGCGACTGGAAACTCAGGGCTATCATTAACACTGAGGTAATCAGATATTGCCTTTTGAATTTGCCCTACTAACACAGGTCTATGTAGGAGGGTTTCTTGCAACCGCCATGGCCGCGCCATACCATCAATACCAGGCACCCTCAAGTCCAGGGAGACCCCGGAAGGGTCCGAAAGTTACCTCGGTTCAATTTCTACCGACGTAAGCGCCGCCTGAACCTCGCGAGAGCCCAAGAAAAATACCAATCGGGCATAAGAATTACGTGCATGGGAATAAAAGGTATAATCCCTTGTGCTCAGGTGGCAGTATCGCCACAGATCCATCTGACCCATCTCTCTCAATCAGAGAGCCCCTTCCGATAAGACTGCTCCCACTCCTCCTTCTCTAGAGGCAGAACGTTCCTTGTCGTTATCAAAGACCAAGTTAAAATCGGCACCAAACAAAACCCATTGATCCTGCAATGTCGTTGTGTCTGCCACGGCTCTGCGAATAAACTGTTCCTGCCTCTCAATGGGGGCATACAGAGATCCCAGGACAAGAGTGTGGGGCCCCATATGTATCCTGTAAACAAGGAGGCGGCCCCTAATTTCATCAACCTTAGAGCCTATCCTACCCCTGAAAGAGTGTGAAACCAATTGCAACCCCAGCCAACTTACTGGTCATGAAAGAAAAATACTGATGATGAAAGGTCCTGGTTTTAATCCGGTGCAAATCCCTCGCTAGTAAATGCGTTTCTTGAAGCAAGCAGATATCTGCTTTTGTCTGTTCTAGGTAAGTGGGAGTGGCCCGCAGTAGGAAAGTAGGATCTGCTTTCATGGTCACCCCCACTTTTTGCTGATGCCATTCTGTTTTCTGACTAGACTGACTGGGATCCTGCTAATCAGGACCCCAGTCACTGTGCTCTCTCCCTCAATTGGAAATGGTAAGTACTATGGTACCTTCCCAATTGGCTACTGGTGTACCCTTCTAAGTCCCTAGTATATCGTACTGAGGTACCCAGGCACAGGTACATCGGGGGTCTCCGAAGGGCTGCAGCATGTATTATGCCACCCATGTGAGACCACTGAAACTGTGACTGCAGGCCCGCCATTGCAGCCTATGTGAGCTGATGCTAGCACCACTCACAACAGATGTAAGTTTCCGTACATTGGAGGTCACTGCACTTCCAACCTATGTCACCCCTAAGGTAGGCCTTTCAATCCTGAAGGCAGGGTGCAAGGTCATAAGTGTGAGGGTGCTCTGTATGAACTGGACACCCCTAAAAACCCAGGAGGCGATTCTCCGGGCTCTGTAAGTGTGGTCAGCCATTTTATACATATGGTGGACATCAAGTCAACTACGAGATGTCTAACTATATATTGGCTGCACCGAAACCGGTCATGTTTGGTATCAAACATGTTGGAATCCTACCCTAACACCTATTCCAGTGTTGGATGTTGGATCCCATGTACTAGGGGGGTTCCCCTAGGGAGCGCCTCTGTATTCACAGTACCAGCCTTTCAGGGTCCAACAGCAACCTAGTGCTGCTGCTTACCACAGACAAGATTCTTCCCTCCTGATGCTGAGCTGACCTCAAGCAGGGGAAGGTAGAACAATAGGTTTCCTGTCGCAGAGAGGAGGGACCACCTCCCAGACAGGACTTTGTGTATTGGGCTGGGGTAGGGGCGCTTGCCAGCCCCACCAGATTGCTCCTTGCATACTCCAGTTGAAACCAGTTCATGGAGCCGTTGACTCCTGCTCTGGCCTGAAACTGGACAAAGGACATGGGAGTATCCTCCCCTCGGTCCTGCCCCTCCTCTGGGAGGGACCCCTGAGTCGTTCCAACCCTTACCTTTGGGTACTCAAGGGCTTACCTGTGGGTGGCTTTTTTGATTCGTCGTGAGATAAGATTCAGATCCGAAACAACTTCCAATTAAACCGTCTGGGCACCTTGGACTTTGTTGGGCTTCGCCTGGAACCGAGACTGCATCTAGGAAGACTCCTGCTGCTCCTGGTCTCGTCCTCCTGCCAGTCATCTGGGTCGTCTGTGCCTGTGCTTCATCCAGGTTCTTCTCCAGGCCAGTGGGCATCAAAGACACTTGAAGCAATCTCCCTGGGAGTGAAGGAGTTACTCCCCTGCATCTGCAGGCACCGCAACAAAGCGGACCAGTCTGCTGCTCCTGAGGTCCCATGGACTCTGAAAGGCTCAGCAACACAGGTGGTAGTTCTGCAACTCTCTTGAGGCCTGCACTGTCTTCTCACCGAGTTTGACGCCAGTATCCCTCATCGGAACAGCTGGAACAGAACCCCTGCTCACCACGTCAACTTGCCGTTGCAAAGGCTTGTTGACTCTGTCCTCCAGAGATCTTTGGGCTACATGAAGCACCAGCCTCTAGCATCTCTTGCTAACAAAATCTTCATCCTCACTGCATCCTATGCACCGTGGTCCTGCATCCTTGGTGAAATGCTCGAGGTCCTCTTGCGACTCCTGTGCCTTTGGTCTGTGGGTCCTCTTGAGGGTATTCTTTGGCTTCAGTGGGCTCCTCTGCTTGCTCAGGGCCTGATCTGACTCTCCTGCCTTTGGTGAGTCCCTTGGATCTTGCTAGTCCCGACACTGCACCTTCTTTGTTTACCGTCTGTTGCTGCTGCCAAGGCTTGTTGGTGCTCCCGCCGGACACCAACGCCCTGGTTCTCGACTTCTGACATGGGACAGCTCTTGAGCGGCTCCTGGTCTCCCACAGCATCACCTGGTCCACACAGCTGCAACTTCAAGGGCACCGTCAACTCTCCTGCATCTCCGACATCGGTGGCATTCGTCTCCGGTGCCTCCTGGTCACTCTTGAGTGGCACAGACTCTGTCCCCTCTGCTTGCAGATACTTCTCTTCAAGAATCCACCCTTGGATTCCACCGGACTCCTTCACCTTCTACGCCAGCGGCATCTTCCCTTGTGGTCTACGGCGGTTTCCGACGTCACTTCGTACCTATGAACCCGGCTTCCCTGGTGTAGGCATCCTGGTTCCTTGGGTATCCACGGGTGGGGTGACTTTCCAATCTTCCATCTTCCACAGGGTTTCTTCAGGGTCCACTGGGAAGGGTCCTTCTTCTTCAAAACTGCAACCACGACTACCTCATTGACTTGCATTGAGTACGCGTCTGTTTTTCCACTCTGCACACAGCCCTCGTGGGGTTCCTTGGTACTTACCTTGGGTGGTTCCTTGGGTCCCCAGTACTTCTGAGTCTTCTGGGTCAAGTCTCGACTTTGGTCGTAGTTCGCATTCCACTTCTTTAGTATATGGTTTTGTCTCCCCCAGGTGACCATTGTGTATTTGTGCTTACTTACCTGTTTCCTTTTGAAATATTGTGTGTATTGTGTTGATATCTCCGGGTAGGAGATATACCAATGTGTGAGACTGTGTGAACATATCTTAAAGAGAACTTGATTTTTATTGCATGCCGACGTCCTCTCTGGGGGGCCTTTTAATATACAAAAAAGGTGCAATTAATAGTGGGTTGGTTCCTCACGGGGTGAGTAGCTATTTCAAACAATCCACTGAGGAGGCTGCAATGGGAGGAGCAATACTCGCCTCTGGCAACTTCAACAGCTGCTCTTCAGCAAGCTCACAGGTTCTGCCCAGGTGGTCAGCTCTCCAGACGTTCCCTCTCAGCGGTTATCGAACGTGGACAAAGCTTCCCAATTCAGTGCCAACCCCGGGATACGGACAGGCCAGAGGAGGGCGTCCCAGAGGAGGGCGTCCCACCACTCTCGTCCTCCAGGAGGCACTCAAGCAGTTCACGTTTCAGGGTCCAAAGGCAGCCCTGCGATGGAGCGCCTGCCACCCCAGACTCCCTCATAAGGAAAAGACTAGGCTGCGCTGTAGGGGCCGGCAGCCACTCTCCCCCAGCGCCCAGCCTCTCGCCACCCCAAGCTCCCTCTGAAGGAAAAGACTAGGCCACGCTGCAGGGGCCGGCGGCCACTCTCCCCTAGCGCCCAGCCTCTCGCCACCACGGGCTCCCTCAGAATGAGAAGCCTAGGCCGCACTGCAGGGGCCGGCGGCCACTCTCCCCTAGCGCCCAGCCTCTCGCCACCACGGGCTCCCTCAGAATGAAAAGACTAGGCCGCGCTGCAGGGGTGGCGGCCACTCTCCCCTAGCGCCCAGCCTCTCGCCACCACGGGCTCCCTCAGAATGAAAAGACTAGGCCGCGCTGCAGGGGCCGGCGGCCACTCTCCCCTAGCGCCCAGCCTCTCGCCACCACTGGCTCCCTCAGAAGGAAAAGACCAAACCGCACTGCATGGGCCGGCGGCCACTCTCCCCTAGCGCCCAGCCTCTCGCCACCACGGGCTCCCTCAGAATGAAAAGACTAGGCCGCGCTGCAGGGGTGGCGGCCACTCTTCCCTAGCGCCCAGCCTCTCGCCACCACGGGCTCCCTCAGAATGAAAAGACTAGGCCGCGCTGCAGGGGCCGGCGGCCACTCTCCCCTAGCGCCCAGCCTCTCGCCACCACGGGCTCCCTCAGAATGAAAAGACTAGGCCGCGCTGCAGGGGCCGGCGGCCACTCTCCCCTAGCGCCCAGCCTCTCGCCACCACTGGCTCCCTCAGAAGGAAAAGACCAAGCCGCGCTGCATGGGCCGGCGGCGACTCTCTCCCAGCGCCCAGTCTCTTGCCACCACAGGCTGCCTCAGAAAAGACTAGGCTGCGCTGCAGGGGCCGGCAGCCACTCTCCCCTAGGGCCCAGCCTCTCGCCACCACAGACTCCCTCAGAAGAAAAAGACTAGGCCACACTGCAGGGGCAGGCGGCCACTCTCCCCTAGCGCCCAGCCCCTGGCAACCATGGGCTCCCTCAGAAGGAAAAGACTAGGCCGTGCTGCAGGGGCCGGGGCCACTCTCCCCTAGCACCCAGCCTCTCGCCACCTCGGCTCCCTCAGAAAGAAAGGACTAGGCTGCGCTGCAGGGGCCGGGACCATTCTCCCCTAGCGCCCTCCTCCTTGCCACCACGGGCTCCCTCGAAGGAAAACACCAGGCCGCGCTGCAGGGGCCGGTGGCCACTCTCCCCTAGCGCCCAGCCTCTCGCCACCACGGGCTCCCTCAGAAGGAAAAGACTAGGCTGCGCTGCAGGGGCCGGCAGCCACTCTCCCCCGGCGCCCAGCCCCTCGCCAGCCGAGGCTCCCTCAGAAGGAAAAGACTAGGCTGTGCTGCAGGGGTGGCTGCCACTCTCCCCTAGCGCCCAGCCTCTCGCCACCACGGGCTCCTTCAGAAGCAAAAGACTAGCCCGCGCTGCAGGGGCCGGTGGCCACTCTCTCCTAGCGCCCAGCCTCTTGCCACCACGGGCTTCCTCAGAAGGAAAAGACTAGGCCGCGCTAAAGGGACCGGCAGCCACTCGCCCCTAGCTCGTAGCTCCTCGCCACCAGGGGCTCCCTCAGAAGGAAAAGACTAGGCCGCGCTGCAGGGGCTGGGGCCACTCTCCCCCAGCGCCCAGCCCCTCGCCACCCCAGGCTCCCTCAGAAAGAAAAGACTAGGCTGCGCTGCAGTGGCCGGCGGCCGCTCTCCCCTAGCACCCAGTCCCTCGCCACCACGTGCTCCCTCAGACGGAAAAGATTATGATGCGCTGCAGGGGCCGGCGGTCACTCTCCCCTAGCGCCGAGCCTCTCGCCACCACGGGCTCCCACAGAAGGAAAAGACTAGGCCGCGCTGCAGGTGCCAGCGGCCACTCTCCCCTAGGGCCCAGCCTCTCACCACCACGGGCTCCTTCAGAAGCAAAAGACTAGCCCGCGCTGCAGGGGCCGGTGGCCACTCTCTCCTAGCGCCCAGCCTCTTGCCACCACGGGCTTCCTCAGAAGGAAAAGACTAGGCCGCGCTAAAGGGACCGGCAGCCACTCGCCCCTAGCTCGTAGCTCCTCGCCACCAGGGGCTCCCTCAGAAGGAAAAGACTAGGCCGCGCTGCAGGGGCTGGGGCCACTCTCCCCTAGTGCCCAGCCCCTCGCCACCACGGATTCCCTCAGAAAGAAAAGACTAGGCCGCGCTGAGGGGCCGGCGGCCACTCTCCCCTAGCTTGTAGCTCCTCGCCACCACGGGCTCCCGCAGAAGGAAAAGACTAGGCCGCGCTGCCGGGGCCACTCTCCCCTAGCGCCCAGCCTCTCCCCACCACGGGCTCCCTCAGAAGGAAAAGACTAGGCTGCACTGAGGGGCCGGGATCACTCTCCCCTAGCGCCCAGCTCCTCGCCACCACGGGCTCCCTCAGAAGGAAAAAGACTAGGCCGCTCTGCCGGGGCCACTCTCCCCTAGCGCCCTGCCTCTCGCCACCACAGGCTCCCTCAGAAGGAAAAGACTAGGCCGCGCTGAGGGGCCGGCAGCCACTCTCCCCTAGCTCGAAGCTCCTCGCCACCACGGGCTCCCTCAGAAGGAAAAGACTAGGCCGCGCTGTAGGGGCCGGGGCCACTCTCCCCTAGCGCCCAGCCCCTTGCCACCACGGGCTCCCTCAGAAGGAAAAGACTAGGCCGTGCTTCCGGGGCCACTCTCCCCTAGCGCCCAGCCTCTCGCCACCATGGGCTCCCTCAGAAGGAAAAGACTAGACCGAAGTGCAGGGGCAGGGGGCCACTCTCCACTAGCGCCCAGCCTCTCGCCACCACAGGCTCCCTCAGAAGGAAAAGACTAGCCCACGCTGAGGGGCCGGGGCCACTCTCCACCTTCGCCCAGCCTCTCGCCACCACTGGCTCCCTCAGAAGGAAAAGACTAGGCCGCGCTGCAGGGGCCGGCAGCCACTGTCACCTAGCGCCCAGCACCTCGCCACCACGGGCTCCCTTAGAAGGAAAAGACTAGGCTGCGCTGCAGGGGCCGGGGCCACTCTCCCCTAGTACCCAGCCCCTCGCCACCCCAGGCTCCCTCAGAAGGAAAAGACTAGGACTCGCTGCCGGCGGCCACACTCCCCTGGCACCCAGCCCCTCGCCACCACCGGCTCTCTCAGAAGGAAAAGACTAGGCTGCGCTGATGGGCCAGCGGCCACTCTCCCCTAGTGCCCAGCCTCCACCACCACGGGCTGAGTCAGGCTCCCAGGGGCAGCGAACCCCGAGTCAGGCTCCCAGGGGCAGCGGGCCCCGAGTCAGGGTCCCAGGGGCCGCGGGGCCGTGGGCCCTGAGTCAGAGCCCCTCTCTACCTCCGCCAGCACTCCTTCTTGCGGCGCAAGCCGCAGCTCTTCTGTGATATCAGGACTAGAAACACAACCGCCCTTCTGTTGCCTTCTGGTGCCGGGAGGTTGTCAGGTTCTCTCCGACCTTTGCCAGGGCTGATGCAGGGGAAAGAGCTGGGGGTTTACGGGGCTAGGCCAAGGTGGGGCCGGAGGGAGCCCGAAACATGTCTTACTCTCTCGCCATCTTGGCCCCACCCCTGACTTACAACCATATTTGGATATGGGAAACACAGCATTTAAATCTAGACTATTCTGTAACACCCACTATCCCTGTAAAGACCATCACATGGTCTGTAACCTTTGTTTATCAAAGGAAAACAGCAAAGGTAAGTGTTAGATATAGAAACCCTCGGTCTAGGTCCACTCTCTCCCCGCAGCTCCGCTGTGCCGTCTCTTGCCTCCAGACCCCGACCTCCTCCTTGGGAGGTTCGAGGCTGCTGCCCGCTCCTGCGCCTGCTGCCCGCTCCAACTGGGACCAGACTGCCTGCAACCACCGTAACCTTTCTCAGCCGTTTTTTTCTTCTTAATTTTTCCCTGTTGTGCCACTTTTATTGTGCCCATCTGTGTCTTGCTCTAATTCCACCACTGTTTTTATTTTCTCGTGCCTGCCTGTTCCTTTCACCTTTCGCCGCTGCTGCCCCTGCGGCACCTCTCCCCTGGAATTCCCCCCCGGAATTCCCCTCCGGAATTCCCCCGCTCCCGCCTCCCAGCCTCTCCTCCCTCCCACCTCCCCTACTTAATGGCGGCCGCTGCCTGGTCGCGCCAAAGGCAAGCCCGTCTGCGCCCGTTGGCGACCCGACCGCGGCCAGCGCCAGGAACCCTGGACCTCGCACTACCCATTACTACGACACCACCACCCTCCTCGCACTCAACCCTGGAAGACTTAGAGAATGCCAACAGGCCTCGCCAAACACGACCCACGGCCAGTTCTCCTGCCTCCACTGCCGCCAGACCCTCACCGCCACCCCGGCCTCCAACACCGCTGACGCCAGGACCGGCGACACCCTAAAATGCATCCTCCTCAACGTACGCTTCGTACATAAACACGCCATGGAAATCTAGAACCTACTCGACTATCTCTCGCCCGACATCGCCTTCTTCACAGAGACCTGGACCAACGCATCCTCCGCCCCCGACATCAGCACCGCCATCCCAGACGGATACAAGATCCAGAGGAAAGACCGCCCCAACCACCCAGGAGGGGGCCTTGCCATCTCCCACAAGAGCACCCTCCGCCTCACCACCTCCAGCGAAACCTTCCACTCCGCCGAACACCTGCACTTCCAGATCCAGACCACCCCCAAAGCCACACTCCGAGGAACCCTCATCTACAGACCCCCCGGCCCCCGAACACCCTTCGCTACCACCATCACAGACTTCATCGCACCCCACGCCATCGCCTCAGCAAACTACATACTCATTGGAGACCTGAACTTCCACCTCGACAACCCCAGCGACCCCAATTCCACTTTCCTTCGTGACAACCTCGCCAGCATCGGACTTAAACAACTCGTCAACACACCAACCCACAGAGCAGGACACACCCTCGACTCCATCTTCGCGGCAGGAAACAGCGTCCAATTCAGCCACACAACGCAGCCGCCATGGACCGACCACCACTGCGTACACTTCGCCATCAACAAACCCAAGGCACCCAAACCAGCCCCACGCCCACCTCGAAGGAACTGGAGCAAGGTTACCGACGAGCAACTTAACTGCACCCTCACCCGAGACAACCACACCTGGGCACCTGACGCAAACGACACAGCCAGAGAACTCCACACCTGGATCTTCAACTGCGCAGACGAGCTCGCCCAGCTACTCAACCCCGACAGACAACGCCCCAGGAAAGCCGCCTGGTTCACCACCGCTCTCCAAGAAGCCAGACGCACCTGCAGACGCCTGGAGAAGAACTGGAGAAACACCAAGACAACCGAAAACCACACCACCTACAAGGATGCCATGACGGACTACCACAACCAGATCAGAGCCACCAAGAGGAACTTCATCCACAACAAAATCCTGGCCAACACCAAGGAACTTTTCAGTGTCATTCAGGAATTCACCAACCCACGCAGCGAAGCCACAGACATCACCCCATCCCAAGACCTCTGCGACAAGCTTGGAACCTATTTCCACCTCAAGATCAAAAACCTCTACAACAGCTTCATTGACCATCCACCAGGCGCCACAGATGGCCCCCTGCCCCCCAGAAACACCAGCCAGCCCACCATCTCCAACTGGACACCGATCACGGCCGAAGACACCGCCTCGACCATGAAAAGCATCCACTCGGGGGCCCCCACTGACCCCTGCCCCCCTCACATCTACCACAGAGCCGCGGCCGCCATCGCACCCGAACTACAACGCACCATCAACACCACCTTCAAAACAGGCACCTTCCCAGACGACTGGAAGCGCGCAAAAGTCAGACCCCTGCTCAAGAAGCCCACAGCTGACCCCACCGACCTCAAGAACTATCGGCCCATCTCGCTCCTCCCCTTCGCAGCCAAAGTTGCAGAGAAAACAGTCAACAGGAAACTGGCACGATTCATTGAAGAGAACGCCGTCCTCGACCCGTCCCAATCTGGATTCTGAAGCAACCACAGCACAGAGACCGCCCTGCTCGCCGCCACAGACGACATCCGCACCCTCCTGGACCAAGGCCACTCCGCAGCCCTCATCTTACTTGACCTATCAGCGGCCTTTTACACCGTCTCCCACCGCACACTAGTCGCCAGACTACACGACGCAGGCATACAAGGAACAGCCCTGGACTGGATCCAATCATTCCTCACCGGAAGAAGCCAAAGGATCAGGCTCCCACCCTTCCTCTCCTACCCCACAAAAATCACCTGCAGAGTCCCACAGGGTTCATCACTGAGCCCCACCCTCTTCAACATCTACATGGCCCCCCTCGCAGCCATCGTCCAACAACACGGCCTCAACATCGTATCCTACGCCGACGACACCCAGCTCATCCTCTCCTTCACCAAAGACCCCACCACTGCCAAACTCAACTTCCAGAAAGGAATGCAAGACGTCGCAGTCTGGATGACCAACAGCTGCCTGAAGCTCAACGCCGAGAAGACAGAAGTCCTCGTCCTTGGAACCACCCCCTCAGCATGGGACAACACCTGGTGGCCGACCGCCCTCGGAAGCCCACCTACCCCCTCAGACCACGCCAAGAACCTCGGCATCGTACTCGACTCATCACTCACCATGAACCGACAGGTCAACGCCGTCACCTCCAGCTTCTTCAACACCCTCTGCATCCTCCGCAAGACCTTCAAGTGGATCCCCCCCTGAGTCAAGGAAGACAGTCACCCACGCACTCATCACCAGCAGACTGGACTATGGAAACGCACTCTATGCCGGCATCAACAAGTCCCTACTCCGCAAACTCCAGACAATACAGAACACCGCCGCCAGACTCGTGCTCGGCATCCCCGACACGAACACATCAGCCAACACCTACGAAGTCTCCACTGGCTCCCCGTGGAGAAAAGAGTCACTTTCAAAATCCTCACTCACGCCAACAAATGCCTACACAACAAAGGACCCAAATAACTCAACGACAGAATCAACTTCCATGTACCCCAAAGAAACCTCCGATCTTCCAACCTCGCACTGGCCGAGAACCCTCGCATCCACAGAGCCAGAGCAGGAGGAAGATCCTTCTCTCACATTGCAGCCAAGACCTGGAACGAGCTACCGGCAGACATCAGACGCGCCCCCTCCCTGAACGCCTTCAGGAAGACCCTCACGACCTGGCTCTTCGGCTAAACAGATCTGCGGACCCCCCCTCAGCGCCTTGAGACCCTCACGGGTGAGTAGCGTGCTTACAATTCCCTGATTGAGAAACCTAATTCAAACTAAAAAGACTATCTCCATCTCTGTGAAGATAGAAGCCAGGGCAGTTTAGGCCTGAATTGCCCAAAAGGCTGCAGAGAGTCAAATCAAGAAGCCTTTGTGGAGGAAGTACATGGTGTTTGAGGTGGACAAAGAATGAGAGCTAGTCACCCTTATAAGAATCAGAAAACTCACATTTTGTTGGAGTAAATGCCCAGAATAAACCCACAGAAGCTGACACTATGAGGACAGAGGTTTTATTTAAGACACACAAAAGGTGGACATTTTCAAAACCTTCAGATTCAAAATCACAAACACTCTTCAAATTTTCCAGTTCCTAAGTAGAAGGAGGCTGTGATGCATAAATACACTACTACAGCTTATGGAGGTGCACCAGGTAAAGAAGTCCAATCAAGCGTATTGTAGCAAAACCTTTATTTTCTCTATTTTCATCGTTTTATCTTTATTTACATACACTGTCCAGCCGTGATTTTGGTGAATCGAGGAGATGGATACTTAGCACAGTATCAAACGAGGGGCACGGTGATGCCCCGGGGCAGTCCCTAAGTTGCCAGCGTACCTAGCTGGAACCATGATATTGAACGTTGCTTGGAACACCACATACTGTCATAGGAGATAAAGCCCTGCTGAAGTTCCTACTGTTTATGGAACGAAACGCGTTGGCTGGACAGTGTATATAAATAAAGAAAAAACGATGAAAAAAGAGAAAATAAAGGTTTTGATACAATACGCTTGATTGGACTTCTTAACCTGGTGCACCTCCATATGCTCTACTGACCAAGGATCTGGTACACAGGGGCACTGAACAACGGCAGGTGCAGGAGAATTTATGCACAGGACTTTTGAATCTACGAAACTAAGCGTGAGGTGCAGGCTGGAAGGTCCGCCGTTGGGTTCTTTCTCATTTGACACTACTACAGCTTCCTTGGATCAATTATCTTTAACTGCATCCTACACAGATTCAGAGGTGAAGAGAAGGTTAGGCAGGTGGCAAGAGGGAGAAGGAAAAACAAAATAATGCATTAAAAAAGTATTAGATAGAGTCCCCAGAACTAGAGGCTTTAGATGCTGGACCCGTTAAGACATGTTCTCCAGATGAGACATTGATTTATCTCGCCATAATTGAATGGGCAGATTTACACCATGGAGTTGCTATGCTGGTGGGACATGAAGAAGATGAGTTCCTGATAGCCATTATCACCTGCCCTTGAAAGACTGGGCAGTGGTAAGGATGGGGCTAAAACAACTTTACAAAGCCCTGTCAACATCAGCTGCAGAACTCCACAGTTGTGGGGGAGGTATGTGACTGCTCCTTAAGAGCACATCTGGATTAGGGGTCATGTAAAACCTGACTCCATGGGGGTCCATACTGCGTCCAAGACAACTTTCACTCAGAGAGCAGAAAAGAGACAAAGAGAGTAAGATATTTATTGTAGCTGTCAAAAGAGTTGCACCTGGTGCTGCCATGAGTGGATGCTCTGTTTAGTAGGTACAACACACTTCTCTAACCCTCCTGCATTTCAAGAAGAAACTGGAAACGCAGCTCTTCAAGCACTTGAAGAGACTTCTTCAACTACTTGTTTCCTGATTCCTGTAAAACAATTTGATCGCCTTAAAGTTTTTTCCGGCTATCATTTTCTGTGCCGTGTTCGTCACACGCCTCTCCAGGATGCGCAGGATGTGACAGATTCAGTTGTGTTTCACACTTTGCACACTCATGACATCAATCCTGGTGGCTCCCCCTTCTGACGTGACTCCTTTAGACATGCGGGTCTTCTGCTGTAATGGACGCACTCAGGCTAAGCTTGGGCAAAGATGGGGCCTGTTTTTCCAGGTCAGCAGCTCTCAGGGGTATATTTACAAGGGCCTTGTGTCATGCTTGCACCACGCAACATGGTACATGCATGGTGCACAGCCCCACATTGTGTGGCTTTGAGTGGCTTCATAAATAGGGAGAAATGCAACACAACGCAAGTCTCTACGTTGCCTTACACTGCATCAGGGAGGTGTTCCATGGGTGTTGAGGTGGGTGTTCTCAAACAAATCCCATGGTTTTTGACGCATTCACAGATTTACTAAACCTGGGAATGCGTCCAAAAGACATGCCTCCCCAGAAGAGGGGAAAGGACAGGAATGTGCCATATTGGATAAATACGATGCATTCCTGCCCTTTCTCTGTGACGCAGGGCAGCGCAGCGAGGTAACTTGCTGCGCTGCCCTCCGCCACCTTTCCCATAGATATAGGCCTCAGAGTCCACGCCAGGCCTCCTCTCTTTCCCTTGTGCCATCTAACCCGCTCATCACCTGCCCCTATGATGGGGAAACCCAAGGCAACGTCGCTCATCAACCAAACACAGGCAGTAAAAAAGGTTATTCCTCCTCTTGCACAGATATTTTTTTTTTAAACTGTGGGTGGCCTAAATAAAGAAATTGCACAGACTGCGCGTCCCCTTAGTACTTCTCAAGGGGCCGCTGATGGTTGCGAATCATCAAGGCGTATTCACTGATGTCATCTCACATACATTATGCCATGACGTAGCTTTGACTCCCAGGTGCAGATCTACAAGAAACTAACGCAGCGCGGTGCCGCAAGTCATTTTGCTGCGACGCGCTGCGTTAGTTTCGAAGCACAGGGATGAGACATATTTACAGCAATATGTCGCATTTCTGTGCTTCCCCCTGCGCTGGCGCACAAACTGATGCCTTGCGCCGGCGCAGGCACCCTTGCACCATGGTGCAAGGATGCCTGCGTCGTGGGGAGATTGTTTTTGTGCAGGGAGGGGCACCTTCCAGCACAAAAACAATCAATTGAGGTGATTTCCTCTTCCAATGTGTGCTGTAGAATGCATCATGCATTGAAAGAGGAAAAAAAAGAGGAGAAATGAAAACATTTCTCCTCGTTGCACCTCGCTACGCCACCCCTAGGGTGGCGTAGCATTCTGACGAGAAATCGTAAATCTGGAAATGCATCAGTGGACATGGGTGTTGCGTGAGAACACCCACAGCAACACCCATGTCACGCCCCTAACACGCAAAGTGTTGCGTGAACAGGGGCGATATTTACAAGCACAGGTTAAGTCACGCAGGGTGACTTTACCTGTGCTTGTAAATATCACTCAGCAGGCTGCGCCACCGGTGCGTCACGCAACTTGATGCACCGGCGGCGCAAGGGGCTTGTAAATCTGCCCCCCAGTTCTTATTCAGGTGGGAATCGGCCAAATGATTCACAGTGGTGTAAAAATTGTATGAAAAGTTGGCTGGGAGGAGAACTCAGAAAAATCTCAAACAAATGATATTTAAGAATCAAAATTTCACTGCAGACTTATTAGGTTGTTATCAAATCAAAATATTCTTTATTGGGTTATTGTCGTAACCATAAAAGAGAGCATCAAACATACAATTAAAATGCAGTTAGGAACAATAATCGTCATAGGGTATGGTTGAAACAGACAGAAGGTTGTTATCAAAATGCCCGCCTGCCTCATTGTCTAATCAAGCTGATGGTACCTTTAGAATATTTCTATAGACCTCCTGTGATTTCTGATGATATTGTACAACTAACGCACCTCCCTGTACTACTCGATCGACCTGTGCTGAAACTTTCTATTCCATCTGGGCTGTCCCTTACCCAACGGCCTTAAACCTTTCTCTGGACCACCAGCATTCCTTTGTCTAAACATCCGTCTCCAGTTAATTGTGACTCCCAATTTTTTACCTCAACCTGGGCTTGTTCACAATGCTGATAGGGCAAGAAAACTCTAAATATTGTCTCTTGGAAACTTGCTGGTCTCTGCTGCAAATAGCCATATATTAAGTGGCTACAACTTATCACGCATCATTGATTTATTGCCCTGTAAGACATCTGGGCCCTAATGGCATTCCACATGAAGGTTATGGTACATTCACAGTCCCTGGTACACTTCCCTCATCTTGAGCTAACGGGATATGCTCTGCTGGGATTAATTAAACATCGATTGTGGTATGAGAGGATTACAGTAAGGTACCCCAAGCAGCCAAAAATCAGAATTAAGCTTTGTGAAACAGGAAACTTTGGGGGTCATTACGATGGTGGATGGAAAAGCCCTCCGATCGCCGTACTTCCGGGAAAAAAATGCACGCATGTTCCGCGGCAAATCCGGCAGTCTCATTGCGATGCAATGAATGTAAAATCCGACCGCGGCGGTCGGATTTCACAAAAAACCGTCCGTCACGACCGGAAATACAGAAAATCCAACCGCGGCGGATGGAAAAGCTGTGGAAAGCATTCAAAAGGCAGTATGACCGCAAGTGAAATTATGAGATGGCGGAGCTGGCATAAAGATCATTGCGTTACGACCGCTTCGGTCGCGCTAAAAGATGAATGGCGGGTGAATGCAACTTCACAACCAGGCCTCCAAGTGTGCCTGTTCTCTCCGCTGCCCTCAAACACATCTGACACGCCCTAATGATACACCCCCATGGTATTAAAAACCAATTAAATCCCTGGTCAACATGGAAAATACACCTGACAAGCATTCCTCATTTTGACACACCCACATAGCAGAGTATAAAACCAACCCCTTCCCTGACCATCATCCTTTGCACAAGTACAGCATTGAATGGCCAAACACCACAGCTGTTAGGAGAGGCACATTATCACTCAGCACACCATCACACCCACCTACATCAACACACACCAACACTTCCAACACACACACCTGACACACCTTACACATCTCCACCAGCACCTTTCTCCCTGCACTTGTCTCTTATTTGCACAGCATACACCATGTCACAGAAAAAAATGCCTAAATTCACAGACAAGGAGTTGTTAGTGATGGTAGATGAGATAATCAGAGTAGACCCACATTTGTTTGGAAGCATGGTCCAACAGACACCAGTAGTCAGTAAAAATCAAATGTGGGAAAGGATAGTAAACAAAGTCAATGCAGTAGGTACCACCCTGCGCACACTGCGTGACATCAAGAAGAGGTGGCATGACCTCAAGACCAGGGTAAAATACCGTGCCCAGAGGAACCATGAGATGGCTCAGAGGACTGGCGGTGGCCCTCCCATTCCACCACTAACATTCACTGAATGGGAGGAGAAGGTGCTTGCCATACTGCATCCAGAGATTCTCACAGGAATAGCTGGTGGGGGAGTGGAGACTGGTAAGTACCAACAAATGTATCCCATCACACTGCCATGTACTGTCTTGCACAACCATAGAGCTACAATTACAAGAACAAAATGCACCTATGTACAGCACACTCGTTCCAACACATGTCTCACATATCTACCATGTCCTTACTCTGATTCACCTCAAAGGTAGGTAGCCATATTTCCATGGGGGTATGGGTACAGGTAGCCAGCACTACAACTCCCAACAGGCCCCCTTGCCTCACAGCTGAACAGGATGGAACACTCCCCCACCCCAGAGCCATGTGTAACCTATTCCCTTCCTCTGCTCCACCTCACAGGGAGGTAGCCTTCTCACCAGAGAGGGGGGTAGGGCTAGGCAGCCAGCGCTACAACTCCCACCAGGCCCCCTTCCCCCACAGCTGAGCAAGATGTAACACTCCCCCACTCCAAAGCCATGTGGCAGCCATTTCATTGCTCTGCTTCACCTTACAGGTAGGTAGCCATCTCATGCTCTCTTGCATCACCCCTGAACAGGATGGAACACTCCCCCATCCCAGAGCCATGTGGCAGCCATCTCCCTCCACAGTGCCTCCTAACAGGTAGGTGGTCAGCTCATTAGGGAGGGGGTTGCTGCGACCTGACAACAACAGCACAACTCCCACAAGGCCCTTTGGCCTCCCTCCCAAACAGCATGGAGCACCCTCCCCACCCCAGAGCCATGTGGCAGCCATCTCCCTCCACAGTGCCTCCTAACAGGTAGTTAGCCAGCTCATGCACCCTGTCCTCCTTCTCAAACTGCATGGAGCTATATGACCACCACATTCCTCACTTGTTAGCCAACTTTGTACAGCTCCATATGTCACATCCAGTGCGCCCACAGCTAAGCCCACGTATATTTCACATAAATCACCCTTTGTATCACAAAGTCCCATGCTAATAAATGCTGTGCCCAATAACGCAATGCACACAATGCAATGTGTAAGTCCCATTGTTTCAAAGCATGAAGGCTGATATGAACACAACACATGCATGGACACTCAGTCAAATGAACCAAACCACATGATGTCAAAGCAAAATGACCAACAGAATTTAGGAAGTTTCGGCATAGCTGAAACAGATTCTCAGAAAAGTCTACAATATCCCAGCCTAAACTAAAGTGGATGAGCACCAAGTTGGTAGATGTTGACATGTCCTTGTAAACACACAATCTGTACATGTCAAATGGTTGGTATTAACATGTCACACTGCTAACAAGTAATGTATGTACCTCTACATCATGTCATAATGCCGATAAACTTTTACCAATACCAAGTGATTGCAATGTAAAAAGTTGGGATTCTCAACTAAAACATCCAAAACAGGGTCACCAAAGTTGTGGAGTGTACTTAACATGCTGACAATCTAACCTCTGTTCAACAGGAGATTCGCAATCAACAGATGGCGAGACCACCAGCAACCAGCAGAGCCAGTCTCCCCCCCCCCGGAACTTGAACTCTCAGATGCAGATTCTCTCCGTTCCTCGGATGAGGAGCACCAACCTGGCCCCTCAGGACTGCCAGGGCGCACTCTTTACTGCATGAACTTCGTGTTGCTTTTATTTTTACATCTTTTATTGTGATCCTGTTATCTGGTGACTTACTCTGTGGGGACATTATTTTTTTTCTTTTAATTTTTCTTTTTATTGAGATTCAAAATATAGTTGTCAATACATCAAATCGGTACTATTCATAAATATTGTTCATGCACCGGTCGTCAATTAATACACCACACATGATCAAAGGTATACAACCCAGGTTGGGCAGAGAAATTCTACTAGCTAAAAAAAAAACACGTGTGAAACAAATACATGAAATATATAATTCTAGCAACCTCCTGAGATAGACAGTGCCAGGTATGTAAAGTGCTTCCAGAGCTAAAATGTGCAAAGTAGCAATATGGCAGTCAAGTCGTCTGCTCTGCCCCTTATTTTTAGTCAAAAAACCACCCCCATAATTTATCAAAATTCTTAGTCCCCCCATTATGCATTTCATATAGCTGTTCGCTATTTCTGGCTTGCTTCATTTTTCGCACCCTTTTCCCTCTTGGTGGCACCTGTGGTGAGCGCCATTATTGGAGCAGGAGGGATCTGGCCACCGCCATTATGACATAGACAAATGTTGCCCATCTGATGACTAGGCCGAGTGTCGGATCGTATCCCAAGACTTTCAACCAGGTGCTTGATACCAGTCTAATTTGTCATCCGGTCTCCCGATACAGGAATATTTCATTCCAGAACCCCTGAATAAAAGCACACTGATCAATGATATGAACCCAGTTGCAGGGGGTACATTTCTGAAAAGTGTCATAAGTTTCAGATTGAAGTGGCAATTTTATTTTCTCATTTTAGTGCATCGATGGGTTTTACTCTTATGTATTATTTATTTTGTGTTTTTATGCATTTACTGCAGTATAAAACTATATCTGAAGATGATGATGACGACGACTATGGAATTAGAATGTGGGGTGATACACTTCCAGCATGAGTACAGAATAGTGTCAAATATCTGTTGATGTTACAGAAGCCATGCCTGCCTTACAACTCTATATGTTTTCACGTGGACCCCTCTGCAATCTACTTTCAAAGCATGCATCCGTCCTTAGAATGCTAGTTATAAGAGCTTTCAAGGCAGGCTGCAGTAAAGTCATCTCACCTACAGCAATGCCAACACCAACGTGACCCTGAACATTGTTAAAAACATAGGAGCGTATTTAGTAAAGCTTTGTGTGGGCGTTCACTTGGTCTAATGCGACATAAACGTTGCATCTGTTTATATTTTAAAGATCAGCGAACACAGTGTAAAATTGTGCTGCAAGAGGGCATGGGCGAGACAAAAAGATCAGTGAAAGAAATACCTTGCCAAGCATCCACCCTTTCCAAGTGCTGCCTTTTATGTGCCAAAAAAAGAGCTGACCTCAGAGGAAGAGACTCTACCACATCTAGGATTGGGAAGATAATGTGAATCCCAATGTAGAGACCACCATCTTGGATTGGGCACCTTATATGGTCAAACTCGGTCTTACACCAGATCTCTTGATGTCCGTAATGCTGAGAAGAAGCCCTAGTTTGTCAGGAGGCCCGCCATTTGCACTCCGTACCATCCACTTCCTGCAAGGATCCCCCTCTGGGCTCCTGCGGGATCCTTCAGGTGGAGAGGCACTGAGCAACTCCAACAATCAGAAGATCCCACTCTGAATTATTATTTTCTCTTTCAGCTATCGGTTAAGGGGATCATTAACACAATATCGAACAGATCAATATCGAGATACAAATATATCATGTCAAAAATATTGATTACAAAAATATAGTTTCCCTATACTTATAATGGTAAGTACAAGAATGTCGAAAAAAATATATTGTTTCACACTGATAGCCTCAAAAAATATAAAAATTACGTTTTTTAATATATATGTATAGTTTAAAACAGTAAATTTTAAATATTTTAATATATAGCATTAATATAATGTTGATTAAATAAATCAAAATAATATATAATACTATATATAAATATATGATGCCAATGGTATTATATATACTTACATAAACACACCCATATGTGTGTATGTATATATATTTGTGCCGCAGTTGAATTTGATTTAATGCATGCTGCCCGTCACTTTTTGAGACATTGACATCTGCTGTGACTACATGTGATTTGGACACTGACCTAGCAGCATAAATATACTTTGATAATCGCCTGCTTTACGATTGACTATTTTGGGGCATTATGGGAACAGTAGTCCCGAGGGGTTTTGAAGCACGCGCTCGTTAATTGACTTTGAGTTGCAACTCTACTCTCTGTCACGTAATCTGGCCCCGAGGTGAGGCTGCAGTTATCCGTTCCCGGTGCCTCATGATGTTTGAAAGCAAGGATGGTGACATCAACATCATGGCAGGAATCAATAGTATTTTACAGATGTGGTCAGAGGTCACATTTTGACGGACATGGTATTAGCTCAGGTGAGCTCGTATTGGGACACTGACAGTCACTATTTGAATTCATTCAGTGACATTTGGCAGCATTGTTTTTAAAGCACATTTTATATATATTTTTCTTCATTTCGGCAATAATAGGATGATGAGTTTGGCGGTGCAATTTATAAGCCCATATTATTCTCACTTTGGCGGATGCTTCAATAATTTACATGCGTATTTAGTTGCCTATGCTGCTTGCAACAATAGTATCTTTTGAGTATTTGTATTATGTAATGTATTTTATTATGTTATATCTTACCTGAAACAATGCTGACTTTTAGCTGTAGTAAGCAATTACATGTGGCATTTTGGGTTACACGCTGATTGCATACATGATAGTATGTTTTCTATGTTTATCCATGGGTCTAGTGGGATGGGCTATTTATAGTGCTTGTATTTTGGCGCCAAACCAGATTGACAAAGGCTTCCAGTAAGCCGAAACGCGTCTCTCCTTGTCTCTGGGATTGAGGGCGACCAGGCTGAATAAACAGATGCCGAATTCCAAACCACCTCGAGTCCGTGCCTTCTTCCATGGAGTTTTTGTGGGAGCTGGAGTTTTGGGTTCATATATATATATATATATATATATATATATATATATATAACAGAATCATCCCATGTCATTTGGTTGTTATTCTTGAAGGGGAGGGGCCCAAACTAAATAAAGACTTGGTATTGGTTTACCTTCCAGGAATCGACATTGAAAAAGGCTTAGTTGCCAAAACGTGTCTGTCTTAATGAATGGAACTGAGGACCTGCAAACCCGCTGAGTGCTCCTTTGCCTTGTGTGGCATCTTGTTGGACAGATATTGACGTGAAGCCACTTTCACGTAGGAGGCACCAGTTTTTGAAGTGTTCGGCAGTGGAGTTGCATTTGGTGACTGAGTTGTAATTTAACTGCCAGAACCACCGCAGCTGCAAGGAGACCTCATGCCCGCCGACAAAAAGAGTCAGGACATTAAAAAATGGATGAGTGAAGGTTACTAAATCTACACTTGCGGGTATGTGATACGCCTTGTGTGGCATCTTGTCGGACATATATATATACATGTATATAATATAACACTATTATTAAAATATATCAATCAATCAATCAAAATATCTTTATTCAAATATAAAAATATCCATAAAAGCACAATAAAACAATTCATAGATGGCAACATATTCATGACAAAAGATACAGTACATTAATGGTAATGACTAAAATAGGTCATAAATAACATGATATATCATATATTAACAATCAATGGAAGAATTTAAATATCAATACAATAAAATACATTTCTAACGACCTTCATTGGGCACACATAGTTCTACGTGACCGTACAGCCGACTTCAGGAATGATCCGACACGGAAAATTAATTCATCATCCGCCAATTTGAGCACTTCCGTGTATGCTAACCTGAAGTCGGAAATAGCACGTGATTTAAAAAAGGTATCAAAAATCCTTTTGCAAATTTAAAATAAAAACCGCAAAAGAATAAAAATGCAACATTGTTTGATTACTGTGTGCGTTACATGGACACGGCAATGCATCAAGTTCGGTATTATAGCCCAAAGGGAAACATAATAAATATTTCATAGTGCCTGCTCAGTAGACGAAATAACAACCCTCTTTCCCAATATCCTAGGGGTTTTAAAAGATATCTAGCAGGCAAATAAGAACAATTCTCTATGGACATATACTTTACAACTGAGGTTTTCTTGGTCTCTCTCAGGTGCCTTTCATCGCTATATTTTTTGTACAATGCTTCTTGTATTGCTTTTTTATTAATTAGCTCGGATTGAATTGGATTTAAAAAGATGCGTAAATAATTTACGCCTTTTAGGCTCTCTTTTACAGCAGCGAGCCATGGTATATCCCCGCCCCTCTCACATCTAAGGCAATCCGTTATTATATCTCTAGTGAGGGTTGCCGCAGTGTTTTCCAAATTGCAACCCAGAACAGTGCCGGACGAGCCCTAATGTAATCTTCAATGTAGGGCAAGTTCAGTTCTTTGTGGCACACATATACCGATGAAGAAATCGGTGCTCCCAAGAGTTTTCTACATAGTCTATTTTCTTCCGATTGGATACTACTACATTTGGTGAAGCCCCAGATTTCTGCTCCATAGGTTGCAATGGGAGCACACTGCAGTTAAAAAATTTTCTTAAAAGCTAGGGCGGTTTCAGACCTTTTGGGTCGGGGTAATCCCAGAAGTGTATTGATGCTTCTTGACAGTTTACTTCTGCTGTGTGCCACATGTTCAGACCATGAGCCATTTATAGCATAAAGTAACCCAAGATAAGAAAAAGTGCAAGTGCTTTGTAAACTTTCTGAATCAACAATAATTTTATTAATGGGGCGCTTTTTAGGGCCGCATGCCATTAAAAATGATTTTTTAAAATTAGTCCTTAAATCTAAAACAGCCATAAAATCTACAAAACCTCGTACTAAGATGCGTAAAGCATTCGGGGTGCGTGCCATTAAAACAGCATCATCGGCATACAATAGAGCAGGCAGTGTGTTGCCATTTATACTCGGTACGTCGTGGGTAAGTCTTACTAGTGAGTCATGCAAATCATTAATATATAAAATAAAAGAAGGGGTGCCAGGACGCACCCCTGTCTGACACCTCTATCAATTTTAATATCACTTGATACGTCCCCATCCTGACTAATCCTCACACGCGCATGCAAATCTCTGTGCAAATATGCTAAAAAATGAACTAAAACTTCATCCAAGCCTTGTTTTAAAAGAATAGACCATAAGCGTGACCTGTTAACGAGGTCAAACGCAGAGGTGAGGTCCATGAAGGCAAGATATATGGGAGATTTTTTTGCGACAGTGTACTTGCCAATAATCAAATTTAAGTTCAGACACTGTTCTACTGTGCCTACTTTACTTCTAAACCCCAGTTGACACTGCCTTAAAATATTGTCGCCCTCAGCCCAGGACCTTATCTTATTATAGAGAATCCTTCCCAGGATTTTCAGGGTATTGTCGATGAGGGAGATAGGTCTGTAACAACTGGAGTTAGAGCGATCGCCCTTTTTAAAAATCGGTACGATAATACTCATGGACCACGTGCTCGGGATTGTATCATAGGTTAAGTTATTAAAAACGTTCAATAAAAGAGGTGCCCAAAAATCTGGGTTATTTTTAATAAGATCAATGGGCAGCCCATCAGGGCCCAGCGCTTTGTTACCCAGACTTTGTTGTATTGCATCCTCCACTTCCAACAGAGTTATATCTATTGGGGTAGGCGCATGATATTCATATAAGTCCTCTGTACCAATTGGGGCCGAGTAGATTTTAGAGAAATGGGCCACCCATAAGTCGCTGGTTATATTACAACTAATAGCAGTTAGGGGATGTCCTAATGTCCTAATGTTTTTAACTGCTGCCCAAAAACCATTTCCCTTTTTAGAGATGCACTGCATGCTAAGCTCTCCCAGTGATTTTTAGGATTTCATCTTTCCTTTGTGTGGTTACTGTCTTGTAATGGAGCCTCAAGGTTTTGACAAGTACCCGATCTCTAGGGGTCATTGACAGTGCCTTACGAAGCTTCCTATTTGCTAAGGAGCAGTCTTTATTAAACCATCTCGGTCCCGTTCTAACTTTCGTAATAGGCCTTGACAACAACCATTTTGTGCCCGCACACAATTGAGTGAATGCACCAATCACAATATATATATTTTACATTATATGACATTTTTAGTTTTTTTTTCGATTTACTACTATAAAAAGCAGATATATATATATATATATATATTTATACATATATATATATGTAAATGTGTTTGTGTGAAACATAAAAATTATTAACAAATCAACTGCAAACATTAAATTACCAAATTAATTGAATATAAAAAACAAAAAGTCATTTACTAAAAATATAAAAATATATTATAAAAAATATATATATATTTTATATATATATATATATAAACAAATAATATAAAATTAAACACGTATTAATAATTGATATATTTAAACAATATTAGGAAAAGTATTGAAGTCTGGAAATAATAGATATCAAAGTCAAAGTCAAACAAAGCTTTATTCGATTTCAGTTTAAGAAATACATAAAAGCACATAAAAACACATCATCCCCATTTCATAGTCATTATGTCATTTCATCACTAGATAAAAAAAAGATTAAAAAAAGAAAACGCAAGGTCGCTTAATAGATATAATATTCCCACTCATATATGTGCAACAGTAGGGAAAGCTTTGGACTTTGGAAAGGTAAGATTTACTATTCCCACTTCAGTCTTTGCGAACAGGAGGGAAAACGTTGGACTTCAGAGGGGTAAGATTTACCATTCCCACTCCAGTCTGTGCAACAGTAGGGAAAGTAGTTCACTTCAAACACATAACATATTTGAATAACCCTGTTAATGTAAAACAAATTCTCTTAATATGAACATTAATTAACCAAACAAAAAATGTATATATATATGTATATATAAAAATTAAAAACAATTAAACAATTCACATGATCATTAAACATTTTAATAATTAATTATTTTTTATTTTTCATGTATTTATTCTTTAATGAACTTCCCACACTATACCCCCACAGACCTAGCAGCCCACACTGAAAATATAACTAAAAAAATAAGTATAATACAATTAGCATAATAAAAAATCAACTAACTATTTATCAATAAAGTAATAATTAATTGTTGATTATTACTTAACTTCTCAACCTAACACCCTTCAAAGCCAGGAGCCAGCACCTAATATGTAACTTACAAAATATAATTATTACTCAGTTTGCATAATTAATAATCAATTTAATAATTAATAGTTAATTATTACTTAATTTCGCACCCTATACCCAAACAAGCCCAATAGCCCGCACCTAATCTATAACTAAAAAATATAATATTGCACAATTTACATAATTAAAATCAGTTAGATAATTAATAATACATTCATAATTAATTGTCAATTAATTATTACTTAATTACTTTCCCACCCTATACACCTACAAACTCAGCAGCCCTCACCTAATATATAGTTTAAAATATATAATTATTACACAATCAACATAATTATTAATCAATTAAATAATAAACTAATAATGAATTGTTAATTAATTATACTTAATTAACTTCCCATCCTATACCCCTACAAACCTAGCATACGGCTATGAAACTATAAGTTACTACTTCCAAGGCCCATCTCCTGCAACTTTTTTTTAAATGGAGGCATGGGGTTTTGCCGTTAAATAATTTCTGTATAAGATGGGGTGTGCAGGGGGGCATGGCCAACCGCCGATGTAGGAGGAAGCAGGCTACAGAGCTCTGCTCGGAGAATCCCCCAGCTGCAATTATCCTGAGCCCCAGCCTGCAGCAAAATTGGCTGGAGTGGTGGGGGAACTGCTCCTGAGCAGTTCTCTGTTGCTTTGGATGCACCTTGAGCCGAGAGTGGACCGGGGCGAGCAGATATAGACCCAGAGAGGCGAAAGACAAAATGGCAGCCGCAAGGTCTAGTGGCCGCTGAAGCGAGGAGCGAAGATAGTAAAGCGGACTCGCCGAGGAAAAACCGCGGCGGCCCTGCGAAGAGCAAACCCCGACCAGCCTAGGTGAAGGCTGTATCCAGGGGAGCTGGGCATTAGGTGAGGAGTAGCGGAGCGGCTGGTCCCGACTGGTGGATGCGGGACCGTGTCACCGCACGAGGTCGACACACGAGGGCATAGCGGGACTGAGCGGGCGAGACACAGCGCCTCCGGAATGGCGGAACCCCCCGAAGAACAGCACCTGAGGGAAGTTCTGGGAGGCCCTGGCCCCGGTAGCGACCGGGAGGGACTGTGATTCCTGACGGTGGAGGAGCCACCCAAAATGGCGTGTGAGGGGAGGCGCAGCAGGAGTTGGCGAAACGCTGGCCTCGACTCTAACACAGGGAGAATAGTCTGACCGGCCTGGGAGCTGATGGAATAGGCAGGCCCGGCCAGAAGCGGAGGAGAGGCGGGATAGGCCTGGCCGGCTGCTGAGCATTCAAGATGGCGGCCCGCCGCTGCAAAAGAAGGTAGGCCAAGAGAGGCACCTGGCGGAGCTAAATTACCAAGACGGGAGACCCAAAAGAGTATGGGACCCGCCCCCCGGTGGAGGAGGAGAGTGGGGAGGACCTAGGAGGATTGAGAAGGTGCTACTGCTTTGAGGGAGCACCGCGGGGAGAGACGCTGCAGGCGGGGGCTGCGGCCTGCTAACCCAGAGAGACAACAGGGGCCTGAGGAGGAGACGTGATAGAGCGACTGGAATGTGGATATCAGGCACAGCGTAGTGAGGAGTGCTGCAGGAAAAGGCCAAGCACTGGAGGTGCAGGAACCCCGCTGGAGCAGGGAGTGGAGTTTGAGAGCCATGCGTGGAGGACCCAGGAGGGAGATGAGTAACAAAGGAGTGTAGTGTAGCTCCTATTTCCCTAATAGGCTCTGCGCATTGGAATAATATATCCTATAGGTTTGACATAGGACTAAGGTCAGTATGTCCCTATCGAGTATATTAAACTTAATTACTTGTGCCAGCTAGCTCAGAGGCCACTAGAAACTCCTTGACAACAAGAAGGGAGTAGTTTCTGGCAGCCGCAAAACATGACCACTGTGTTTCCTTTTAGAATCAGAACGTGTCCCAGAGTCGTGGAAACAATAGATAACTATTTCACTCAGCTCAGTTGTGCATGCTTAGTTTTCTCCAAGTTACACAGAAAGAAATAGATGGGCGTTTCAATAAAGGATTTATTGAACAGTCTTGTTTCTGGTGTAAGTAAAATGTGCTGTTACGATCACAAGACAGTATGCGAGATAAATAATGTACAGTGTGAGCAGTAGAAATAAATAATACTGCGAGAGCATTATCTTTTAGTACATATGCTGTTATATAAATAACACAGACTAAAAATGCGAGTACTCATACGATGCGTTTCTAATCTAGTTCTACCCCAATGTACCTAACCTAACTTAGGTATAGGACGAGGTATGAAGTAGGTGAAGTATTCCTTACTATAGTATACTAAGAGTATGTTAAGCCTAGTATGCCTAGTATGCCAAGAGTCCCTCTAAGTTCTAATCTGCTCCATACCTGAAGAATGAGAGAGGTAGGAATCTCTTTGCAAGACTCGAACTCCAACACCCCGCAAGGGAAGTTAGATCACTGGAAGCTGGACTCTCTGCGTGCAGGGATGACAGCGTCTTCTCAGTGCATCAGGCCGGGAAACGGGCTCCTCTGAAGTCGAGGTCTCCTCTGATTTACAGGGGCTAGGGAAGGTATATTTATACCTGAGAATTACCTCAGAATGTTAGCATTGACGTGAGTCGGACAGCGGAAGACGTCATGAATGAACCCCTAAGGAATAATGGTTCATGCATAATATACGAGTCCTTGAAGAAATCAATAGTCCTGGACTAGGGAAACTCCCGCAGCCTAAGGGTCTGTTCTTCAAGAACTCGTTGTGACGTTAGGGTGGACGGATGTCGGAGACCATGCCTGTATTTGGAGTGCACGGTTTAATGCCTAAATAAGGGCTGGGATTTTATGCCTATATAAGGGCAGGGCGAATTGTGCCTATATAAGGACATGATACTGGAAAGCCCGTTTATGGACACCCTAAGAGGAATACAACACCCACTCCACTTTCGTGTGTACGATAATACTAAAATGCTAAACATTTAAAATGCTAAACATTAAAATGGAGTACCGCATATTTCTAAAATATTTCATAAAACCATTTAAAAAGGCATTTAAAAAACCTATTAGAATGCAAAAGGTACTGTACATTTGAAGCATTGCTTTTCATTTCAGGCATACATTTAAAATAAAATGCAATATGAATGAAAAGAAGCAGTAATATTTATATGTGACAAAAAAAATGATCGATAAGCTTTTTAAAATCAAAGTCATTTCATGTCTTGAAAATCAATGAACTGTTTTAGACACACAAGATGACTAAGTGTCCGTGGAAGTACCTTGAAGTCTGTATTATAAGGCTAGTTCTACTTTAAGCAGATGGAAGTGCCATTTTCGTTCGAAAAATGGGAAAAGGTTCAATTTTGGTAGAGTTCCAAGTTGTTTTAAAAATGAAGGCCAAATTGTCACTGCATCTCTGGAACACAGTACTGAATCAGAGTCAGTTTACGGGTCTGGTGTAAACATGAGATCATCTATTTCTATAGACAAAACATCGTCCACTGTAGTTGGTGTCAGTTGGAACACCTCGTGTAGTAGATTAATTGCACAGAGATGTGAAGCTTCGCTTCCAGCATTGGGTGCCGCAGCAAAGTTCGCGTCCGTTGTTACCTGTGTGCCTGTAGATCTTTCTCGTACCTCAGCAGCAGCCGGAAGCGTCTGTGAGATCTCAATGAATGCTGACATCAGGATTGGTAGCCTCTGGGGACAACACAGAGCATGGGCCGTTATCGGGTCCAGCAGAGTATCGACATCCGTTGGCGTTGCCGATGGAAATGTTAGACAGGTGTCCAACACGCATTCTTCACCGCATAGCAGGCATCGTAGAACATGTAAGATGCAATCTTGCCAGATTGGTCTGAATGACAGGAACCAAGTTGTATTAAGGTCCCGTAGACGAGTCATGCCCAATAGCTGTACTATTCGCTCACGACACTTTCGTTCAAGGAGAGCTTTCTCCATTTCGCTCGGAGTGATGTCTGCGAATAGGCTGGCCATAGCGCAATAGCAGGAAGAGAAATAGAATTCCGGCAACAAGTGCTAGAATTAATGGTATGCCACCAAACACCGAATGTGCAAAATTCGGGATGATTCCGAGTATTGCCTGGAAAGGTTCTAACAGACCGGAGCAGATGCTCTTAAACACATGTATAATGCCAGTTGTATCAGATATGTTGAAGATACGTGATATCATTTCTACGAAATGTATAGGGCAGTTTGTACGTATTAAAGTCTGTATCTCAGCCGAAGTCCTTGCTACTTGTAGATCATAGGTTTCTTTGGCCAAGGTCAAAGGCACTGTTTGCTGTAAAAGCATGGCTTTCATTCTGCTCACAGTATCAAATCTTATAAAAGAGACGTTCAGCGAAGGCCATAGAGGCGACTCCCTGACTGTGTCTATTGGGGGAAACAATACTTGCATACAGCAAGTGACCCTGGAGTTGACCGTTACTAGATATGGGATGCCTGGCAGCATGCCGCAGCAACTCTGATCATTCAACATGAGGTAACTCCCATTAGAAAGTTGTCCAAACGTTGGATTAATCACAGCAGCAAGACAAATTTGCCACAGAACCATTACAAGCCCCGTGTAAAGAAATGTCCTGACATATAAGCGAACCGCTTAGTGCAAGTTTACAGTTTGTACCGCTCAAAAACACTTCACGATCCCCACTCCAACATCTATATGTATACGGTAAATCCCAAGATGTCTTAATGTATTCCTTACCCAACCTTTCATATTTGCCTGCTTGCATTTGTCTGAGGCAATACTGAAACTGAAAAGTAGTCACAGGTAATGTTATTTTGCCATGAATAAGCCATTCTGTAGCTGGTTTTTCTGCCACTGTGAATGGTAACTTTTCCAGTTTTTCAATGCTCAGCACTGTATACTTTGCTCCTCTTTGTGCCAGTTCGATCTGTTTATCAGTTAGATTGTATTCTGCAAACAGAGCTGACGTGTTGATAAAACGCCAAGGCACATAGCCTGCACGCAAAGATTGCAGCGTCCAGCTTAATAACACAATAGAACGTAATTGAGACTGGCCTTGCTGTAACATCGCCAAATCTTGTTCTAGTATGTCGATAGCAGAGGATACAATGCCATCCAATGAATATATTCTGGAGGACAAAGTTGTTAACCCATTGTCGACCACAGAGAGTGTTTTCTCTAAATTAATACGATCAAGTTCACGTATTCGTTCTGCAGCCTCCATCTGTGATACTTTCCATGCTTCATTATACATAGCATAAATGCCGGCATATATTAAACGTTTTTGACGCGGTTTTCTTGGTCCAAGCAAGAATTCCCTATGGTCTGCGTCCTCTTTAAGTAAGGTTAAGTGTTGTTTCACATCCTGTAGTGTAGACTTATGCAGCCAATCGAGGCATAATTTTCCTACACTGTATGTTGTAACTACTCCCGGATGTTGTCTTTGGACGTATCTTGGGTCTGGCCTATTAATAGTAAAGCCCTGAGTTTTATTCAGGAATCTTCCATGACAGTTATTCGTGTCTGTGGGCCAGATCAACCATTTTTTCCAATCAGGATTAGATCTGTTGAGTTGTAGTATATTGTCAACTGTCACCACTGCCTGTGTATCGTTATCACTTGCAGGTGTTGGTACAGAAGGTGTGTTCATCTCTTTGATCTTGGCTAATCCAAGACAAGATGTTTGTTGGATGGTTTCATTCAAAAACATTATTTGTTCAGGGATGATGCAGGCTCTAAATAAAGCTTCTATCCCCTGCACTTGCCAATCTTTAGTACCCCAGACAGTTTTTGTGTCCATTGTGTCTTTCCAAAAGTCGAAACCCTGTCTAGACAGTTGGGCATTAAATAATTCAGAGTAAATCTGTTTTGTATTTGTTAACATAATTTTCAGTCCTGTTTTGTTTACATTTTTATAGTAAAACATATCTGGTTCAGATGTATTGTGTCCTGAAAAATATGGAAATTTACTAGCAAATGTTTTTGAACTGAGGGGGCGTGGCTTGAGGCGTCAAGATGGCGGTCGCACTCTAAGAGTGCTCCGGACCCCTCCGTCATCCGCCTCGAATCCAACGACCATCGGCAGTGACACAGACCCCCTGACTGCTTGCTGAGGCTTCCCTGTCAGCGGTTCTTCACCTCTGACGTTCGGGTGCCGGATCGCGGCCCGCGACAGCCCGGACGAACTCGTGGCTCCCGGCCTGCTGCAGCCTGCCGTCCCCGGGAGAGCGGCCCTCGGGCGCAAAGAGCTGAGGCACCGGTGGTCGGAGGTGCGGAGGGGGGCGGATCGGCTGCCGGCTCCTGCTGAGGTTGTGCGGCGCCTGCTGCACCTGCCTCCTGGATCCGCGACCAGCCCTGCGCCGTCTGGGCCTGGCCTTTGATCGGCCGGTACATCGACCGGCGTTGGGAAGTAGAGGCGGCGGTGGCAGCGGAGGTAAAGCGGGCTCCAGGGCAGGCGGCGGGGTGAGACAGCTGGACACTGCCGGTGACGGACCCTGTGGTGAGCGGGGGGGTCGGCCGCCGGTTCGGGTGGCAGCGAGGATCCAGGCCCCCCCCCCCGCCTCGCCCTCATGTCCCGGGCTTATTGAAATGTGAAATTTGGGTGAGAGGCCCCCGGTGAGAGGCCCCCGGCTGCCGACGGCCGACGACAGTGCCTGTTGAGGCAGTGCTTGCTCCTGGCCCGGGCGGGCCCGTGTCCTGAAGGGGCGATCGGCCCGGCAGCATTGTGAGGCCCCCTGCAGGAACTCAGTCGGCGAGTCGGCCGGCGCTGGAACGGAGGTGGAGTTGGTGGCAGAGCAGTCATCCGGACCTTGGCTGTGCGGCTGACTTTCACGGTGAGTGGGGGGGTCGGCTGTCTGATCGGGCAGCAGCGTGGGCCTTGGACACGGGGTCCCCCTTCCCCCCCCCACTTTGTGTTGACTCCGCGCTCGCCGGGTCACTGCCTCATCGCTTTATCCTGGGGCTGCACGAGGGTCTGACCGCGGGGCCCCGTGAGGCTGGATTTGAAGGCCGGAACTGCAGAGGGGGTGACAGGAGCTGGGGGCCCCCAGTTGTCTGAGCCCAGGGTGGAGGTACCAGGGGTGCGGTCCCCGCTGTTGGCCTTGGACGCTTGGACTGGCGGTGGGGCCGGGTGTCCTCCCCCTTCTCTGCCTCTCTTACTGTGGGCTTGTGTGGGGGCTCGCTGTCTTGGCCCCGGACGGCCCTGCTTCCTGGCGGGGTGTGTGAGGCTTGACCCACGTAGGTGCAATCGGCCATCTTATCGGGTGGCGGTGGGTGTCCCATACGCACTGACTGAGTGAGGTCTAACTTTCTTAGGGGGGCCTCCGGGTGAGTTCGGACGCTTGCGCCTGGTGGGGCCCGGCCTTGCTTACAGACGGCTGTCGGTGCTCTGGATCTGTGGCCCACATCGGCCTCCTGCTCCCCCGAGTACTACGTCGCCATAGTGACTATCGGCTGGCCCGGGTCATGGGGAGGGATAGAGGTACCAAGCCTACGCCGGCCCCCACGCAGACAAAAATGGACCGGTTCACCACTTCCGAGCTCGAGCCTCCTGGAGTGGCGGCGGGGGGGCCGTCCCCTCCTCCGGACAAAGACCTTGACACTATCCTTCAGGCTATTAGGGCCTCACAGGTGTCCGGGGAGGGGAAAATCGGAGAAATTAAAATTGACGTGTCTCTCCTCAGGCAGGACCTCCGCAACGCCACCGCGCGGCTGTCGGATGCCGAGTCCCGTATATCCACGGCCGAGGACGATATTGCACAACTCAAAGACCAAGTCGCCCACCTTCGTAATCACACTAAGGAGCTCCACAGGCGTGCGGAAGACGCGGAAAACCGGGCACGTCGCAACAACCTCCGCCTAGTGGGATTTCCTGAGGGGGCGGAGGCAGGGCAGGCTGCCACTTTCGTGGAGGACTGGTTTAAATCATGGATGCCTGGAGATGCCCTGTCGACATGGTTTGTAGTAGAAAGAGCCCACAGATCCTTGGCGCCCGGGCCCCCGCCCGGCGCCGCACCTCGTCCCATCATCCTAAAGGTACTCAACTTCAAAGATCGTGATGCCATCCTGCGGGCAGCCAGGGCGGCCGGCCAACTCAAGTTTCAAAACCACGTTATCATGATATTCCCGGACTACACTAGGGAGGTTCAAGACCTCCGGCGCTCATACATGGACGTCAAGAAAAAGCTGCGCGCTTTGGGCCTACAATACCAACTCCAGTTCCCGGCTCGTCTCCGGGTCATTTTTCAAGGCCAGACGCAATTCTTTGACTCCCCCCCCAAGCGGAAAGGACATGGCTGACGGAGGAACGCCCCCTCCGCCAGCAGCAAGACACCTCTCCGGAACGTAAGGAATCACAACCTGAGGGGAGGGGGTCGCCGGGGCACCGACGCCGGCGTCACACACGGTCGCGCAGGGGTCGCCCAGTTCAGGCACCGGCCCTCAGATCCTTGAGCGCGGCAGCTCTGGAACGTCACGACTCCTCCAGCCAGTCGGGCTCCCTGCCACGTAATAGACATCGCTCCACTGAGAGCATCACGGGCCCGGCCCTGCCGCTGGCCCGGGTGGACTCGGACCTCTCTCGAACCCCCACGCTTTAGCTGTAATGCAATCTGATCCAAATGCATGTACGCCGATGGGGAGGGGGGGGGTCCTCAGATCTTGCTAAGCACTTGCTCAGTCTACTGCTCATTGCCGATGTACTGAATATCCGTTCTTCAGGAGGGGTCCTCCACGCAACCGATCCGAGCGTTTTAGTTTGGTCTAGTTAAATGGGGGGTCGACAGATGCTTCCGTTTTCGAAGTATAGGGAGGGGGAAGGGGGCGGGTTTGGTTTTGGGTTCCTTTTTGGTTGTTGGGAGATAAGAATGTTTTCTCCACAGGTTTTACACTGTTTCGTGTTGTTTTGTTGCACCCTCATGACACGTGGATCCACTCCGACAAAGGCCCGATACACGCACTCCGACCAGTCAGCACATCTTCACACCTGATCCAGGCCCCACATTTGCCATTGGCCCACCAGGATCCGATGGGCCTTCACAGCGACTTCCAGCCCCCATGACTGACACATTATCGACCACAACCTTTCATATTTTATCCTGGAACGTCAATGGCCTACTAGACCGCCACAAGCGAACGGCCGTATTACGCTATGCGCAGCGCCTCAATGTAGATGTACTTATGCTCCAAGAGACACACCTGTTGGGTAACCTCTGCCCCTTCCTGGCAAGATATGGTTACGATAGGGTTTGGCACTCTGGCTTCACTCGAGGTTCCCGGGGTGTGGCCATAATACTGAAGCGCTCCCTTCCCTTTGTCCTTACTCAGGTTTTTCACGACCCGCAGGGCACGTTCGTAATTATCAGCGGGGCAATCGGGGGCACTCCACACAACTTTGTGTCCCTGTACTCACCTCCCTCAATGCTCACCATGACCCTCAAACATTCCACTGCTCTGATGCCCACCCTCCCCTGGGATTCACCGTTATAGGGGGGGACTTTAACGCGGTCTCGGCCCCACTTTTGGACACGACGGGTCCTCCTTCTCCAACCAGGCTGGCACAGGCGAAGCAGCTCACAAATTGGGCCGAATCCCTGGGTCTTTGCGACGCGTGGCGCATTTGGCACCCACACGTTAAACAATTTACACACACCTCCGCTGCGCATCACACGCAGGCGCGCATAGATGCGATTTTTATTCCGTCAACGGACTGCTCCACAATCCAAGATGTCCGCATACTCCCAAGAGGCATCTCTGACCATTCTCCAGTGCTCCTTAGCGCAGGGGCCCCGCCCCATCACTTACGACCAATGTGGCGGTTGAACGCCTGGTTTCTTCAAGATAAAGAGTTCAAAAAGGCGGTGGGTCTGGAGCTGGCACAATATTTTGACACCAACGCAGGGTCGGTCCCTTCCCCGGGTACCCTGTGGGAGGCGGGTAAGGCCACCATCCGCGGATTTGCCAGGCCACGTCCAACGGCAACGACGGGTCCAACTGTCGCGGATCACTTCCCTGGAGGCGCAGGCCCTGCGCCTTGAGCGCGCTTCCCCTGCAGGGGGCGATACTGCTCAGGAGAGGCGCCTCGCGTGCATCCGCAATGACATCAAGCAACTTTCGCTGGAAGCCGCCAAGCTCATGTGGAGATCTTCTGTGGCCAGAGTTTACGGTTGGGGTGACAGAAACGGAGCGATCCTACATAGGCTCGCCACGTATCCCAGAGCGAACCGCATTATCCCGGAGATACTGGATCAGGAGGGGTCGACGCAAAGGTCCCCGGTGGCTATAGCCGGCGCATTCGCCGCCTTCTATCGCCAACTCTATGCTAAACAAACTCCGGTGAGGCCGATCAGGGAGCTAATGGAGGCGGCAGGTGCGCATCTCCCTCAACTGGATTCCGCGGCTAGCGCCGATCTTGACCGCTCACTCTCTCATGATGAGATTAGTGAGGCCATCGCGCATACCTTGTCGGGTAAGACACCCGGCCCAGACGGCCTTCCCCAAGAATACTATGCAGCATACCGCGAGGCCCTTGTACCTGCCTGGCCGACTTGTATGCCGAGGCCTTGGAGAAAGGTTCCTTTCCACCCGAGACGGATGTGGCCACCATTGTAGTCCTCCCGAAGTCACAACCACCATCTCCCCATTGTGCCGATTATCGTCCTATCTCCCTTATTAATAAGGACATTAAATTGTATGCTACAATTCTCGCCCGTAGGCTGAAGCCTTATCTCACCATGTTGGTCCACCCGGATCAATGTGGATTTATGCCCCAGCGAGGCACCAGACATTGTCTCCGGCGGCTGCACCTGGCCCTGGCTCATCGCCAAGTGCTGTCCCCATACTTGGCGCTCCTTCTCATCGATTTTGAGAAGGCATTCGACTCCGTCGACTGGACATACTTGGACGAAGTGCTGGCGATGATGGGCTTTGGCCTTCGCTTCAGGCAGCTGGTTGGGGTCCTGTACACTCGGCCCCAGGCGCGTGTCCTGGTCAACGGGGTTCTTTCTGGCGCTTTCCCCATTCAAAGAGGAACGAGACAAGGATGCCCCCTCTCGCCCCTCCTCTTCGCCCTGGTGATGGAGCCTTTGGCGGCATTGATCCGGTCAGAGAATCTGGTTCGGGGATGGGAATGGCCCAATTCTGAAGTGGATAAAATCGCGCTATACGCAGACGATGTCCTGATTTTTTTAACCGATCCCGCACAGTCAGGTCCTTGTTGCCTCCAAATCCTGCGCTCCTTCGGACAAACCTCGGGCCTTCGACTGAATTCCAGTAAATCGGTTCTGGTCCCGCTCCATCTTTCCAGGGAGTGTTTCGACTGGCAGTCCACGATACCGCTGCGGCGTCAGTCTTTTAAATATCTTGGAATCTGGGTCACTCTCCTCCCGGACTTGGGCTGGTCCCTTAATATTACCCCACTCGTGAAAAAGGTCAAGGCGGACCTTCACAAATGGCAGACACTGCCCCATAACCCCTTGGGGAGGGTAGCCTTATTTAAAATGATGATTCTTCCCAGATTCCTCTACATACTCCAAAACACCCCATTTTGTTTTACGCGGGCGTGGTTTCGGGAATTGGACACAATGGCTACTAAGTTCCTCTGGGGGGGAGGGAGGGCTCGATTGGCCTTTAAAACCTGCCAGATTCCCTCATTCGACGGGGGAATGGGGATGACACACTTATATCTATACTATCTGGCGACCCGTTTACTGAGTATCCACGACTGGTTCAATGGGGGCTGGTCTGACCCAGCATACAGGCTGGAGCTGAGTGGGCTTAGCCTACCCAAAATCCAAGCCCTCATGTATGGGGAATCTATCCCGTCCACTCTGCCCGACATCACACGCTCGGTGCTCCTGGCCTGGCGGGCGGCTCTGCGACATACCCACTGGACAAACAAACTCACTCAACAAACGATGGCACGGGACAAGGCTCCGAGAGGTCAGTGGGCTACAGGGGTTCCGATCATGGGATCTCATAGGGATCTCCCAGCTCGGGGATGTGTGGGCGAGCGGCCACATGCGCTCCTTCGCAGATCTCCAATCTAGATACTCTTTGCACCCGTCACAACACTATAAATACCTACAGGTGCGACATGCCCTCCGCATACACATTCCTGACGGCACCAGGATTCCCGAGTACAGCCCCCCTGAGGCACAGACCATGCTAGGCGACTTGGGGAAGGGGGGTATTTCCCGCATTTACAGGACGCTTGTCAACAACACCCCGACCTCACTAGAAGTACTCAGGAGCCAGTGGGAGGAGCGGGTGGGCCCCCTGGACGAGGAGGACTGGCGCGACGCCCTCATGTCACCCAGGACGGTTAGCTCATCTGCTAAACTCCGCTTAATTCAGTTATACTATCTACACATGGCATACCTCACCCCGCAGCGCCTATACCGAGCCGGCTTTTCCCCCACTGCCAGGTGCACGAGGTGCGGTCTAGATCCGGCCGATTTCTTTCACATGGTGTGGGCATGCTCCCGATTGGCTCAATTCTGGGGAGAGATCGAAAGCGAACTGACCGAGGTCCTTGGGTGGGAGGTCCCCATGATCCACGCCACTCCCTTCTAGGGATCACAGATGGACTGGACGGGACCAGGCACGAGAAGTTACTTTACAATACAGCCATGGTTGTGGCCAAAGGGACATCGCCGCCTCCTGGAAACACCCCACGCCACCCAGTTCCGTGAAATGGCGTAAGGGGGTGGATTGGTGTGCGGCACAGGAGAAACCGATGTACGAGGCAAGGGGTGTCCTAAGAAATATCAGAGGGTTTGGGGTAAATGGTTGGGAGCAGTGGATTAGCTTGTGTTCTTACACACGTGGTTTGGGGTCACCGCTGGATGGGGGGGGTCTAACAGCAAAAACCTATGTCCCTATAAGTCTAATGTATCCATATCATGCTGTACTATGTCGTGTCATGAGTGCTCGCACTTTGTTAAAAACAATAAAATTGTTTATCAAAAAAAAATGTTTTTGAACTACCTTTAGGTGGTGTAGGACAATGTTCCCATTGGTTAAACATAAACACATTCCTTGGATATGCAGATTTATGCAAATAATGATGACCATAGTGGTTAAAACAATAAATTTGTTCATAGTCTGATGAACCCTCTAAATATTCATGTTTAGAAAATGCAGCAGATTTTTCTAGGTCAAACATTATGTCATTCACAGTCTCAAAGTCCCAATCATCTGAATAGGTACTGGACGTTATTAGATCACTTAGTGAAATTTTAAACAAATGTGGAATGTTCAATTGCTCAGTTGGGCCGAAAATTTCAAAGTCTGTTTTGTTCCACACTATACCATCCTGTATAGGAACAGCTGTGATGTTCATTGATGACAAGTCTCTTGCTTCACGATGGGAAGATTTATGAGGTTTCAAAAGTACGTTCACGCCTTTTCCTTCAGTGTTCACATGGATGTATCTGCCACTTATAAGCACGCTCACAGTTGTTACCAAAGCTAGCCAGAGCAGGAAAACAAAAAGTCCAGATGTAATCCAGAGTTCAATCCATGGAGAAACCAAATAAGTCTTTTTCAGAAAGTGAAGAAAGTCTTGTACTTGCTGCTTGAATTTCAATGATGCTGGCGTCGTTTCAGGTTCACTCGGATCTTCTGAGAACGTATCAAAGTTAATGAAATAGCCAGAAGCAGTTCTGTCAATTGTTGGAATTGCATCAGGATTTGTAGAAATCACTGGAACCAGTTCATCACTTGCCACGTTGGTGTAGACAGGTGTATTTGGACGAACTGTTACTTGGTTGTCAAGAGGGATGAGTTCCATAGCTTGGTTGCTTAGTCCTTCATTTGTTACAGCTGAGTTCTCGATGGTTATCAGTCTTTCAGTCTGAACCTCTTGCATAGTAGCGAGAGGAGTGCGTCTGCTACTAGGTCGGAGTCCACGAGGCCTACTGTTTAGTATTGGCCACATATTGTGGTTTGATGAGGTCGATGGACACAAATCTTTTCTCCTTTCTTCCAGCAAGGGGCGGCAGAAGTACTGTTCTTGTTCCTTGAACTGCTAGGACAGGTACTGGTTGTCTGTAAGAAGATCCAAATTCCTTCTTGTCCGCGATTTTTTCTCTGACTAGATCCCCAACTTTTGGAATCCAGACAGGCCTTGCTGGGACAGCCGGTTGATCCCCAGTGGTGGTGGGCTGTAGGAATACGTTGCTTTGTTTCGTTCTTAACTTGTTTAGTTCCTGTAAAACAGCCAAACGATCTTTGATATCAAAGGGTTTATTTTCCACCACTGTGCCTACGTGTTCAAGGTCTGGTACCCACATTCTTGTCCCAAACAGGACCTCATATGGAGTGACCCCCCTAGAGAACTTCTTGGCAGGTTGTTCAATGAGCGCTGAACCCCACTAAGGTGTTTGACCCACCCATCACCCGAACCTAATACCCTAGCTGTTATAGACTGCTTTATGTCCCGGTTTTTCCTTTCCACAACTGAATTTCCCTCAGGATGGAATGGAGAGGAGTACCGCAATGCAACGCCCAGACTGGCCATGGCTTCTTTGTAAGCCCGAGAGCTAAACGCAGGACCCTGGTCAGAATGTAGCGTGCCTATTGCGTATATGCCGATAAAGACTCGCAAATCTTTTATAACAGTTCGAGCGTCAGCCGAGCGCTGAGGCAATAATCATAGGAACCTAGATTCAGTATTTGCGGGAATGCCTTTATCCAGTAGGACGCAGGCGCATAGATAGTCTGATGCTGTCTAACAATGGTGCCTGTACTGGGTTGCCGCATTCGTAGCATGGTGTCTGGTGGCTCTCTCACTGTAATTTACAGTCTAAGCAGTTGTTGATGAATATGTGAATTTCTGTATTCATTCCAGGCCACCAGTACATCTCTTTTAACGTCAAAATTGTTTTAGAGATCCCTTGATGTGACAGACCCTACCCCAAATGTGTTTCATAAATCAAGGCTGCTCTACGTTCCATGTTTGGAATTACCCTATCCCCCACTCCAGGGATTCGAGCAAAAGGAACGTTGTTCGCATCAATTACAAAGAGTACTTGAGTGGAAACTTTTTTGGTAACGCTGCACTGCTGCCTTTGCTTGATGCATTGACAGCCAACATTATCTCACCGTCTATTTTTGTTTTTGAACGAGTGATCGCAGCTACGGAAGCCGTTTGCACAGCCCCCGTTGCGGCTTCGTCAGCCAATGAATTCCCTGCAACGTGAACGCCATCACGTTGATGACTCAGTGTGTGGATCACATGAGCCTTTGGTAGTTCGTTTTTCAACTGAACTACTTGTTCCCAAAGCATTTTGTGCTTTATTGTGCCACCTTTCGCATCTTTGAAACCATTTTCAAGCCAGTTTTGTATATAGTCATTATACGACTGAACACAGTAAAGGAATCGCACACTATCAGTGTGGGGAATTCTCGATCTGTACTTTCAAGTGCCAGTTTGAATGCTTGTAGTTCAGCTCGCTGAGCTGTACAATCTCCTAGAGACTGAGTTTTTGTGACCATAGGTCTGAAGATGCCATTTCGCATGCGACATTTAACGATTGCACACGCTGCACTGTAAGCTTGCTTACTCCCTGTTGCGGGTTGTGCGGATCCGTCAGTGTAAATTATAAATTCGTACTGATCGAGAGGCAGAATTTCAGTAGGCAGAGGACATTCATGTTCGTATTGCAGGAATGCTTGAGTTTTTAAATCTGGATCAAAAACATATTCAACATCTGTTGCAGCAAGAGAATTAACCCATTGTATCAATCTTGGATGTAATGCTTTAGCATTTGGAATGCTTGCTTTTGTGACCGCTTCTAAAGCTGGTACGGGGGTTACGACAATAATGCGTTTCCCTTGGGCTAAGGCTCTTTCTTTTGCTACAGCGGTTTGAACTGCTGTCAGAATTTTTTCAGTTGAACTGAAGCGCATTTCCGCTTGTGTGTACAAATGGGATTTGTATGCGATTGGTATTTTCTCACCCTCATTGAAGGTTAAGTAGGTGAATCCACATTGACCCAAAATTATTCGGATCACCAAATTGCGTTGACTTACGCGTGTTTGTAAGTGATTTGTTGCTAACATGTTAGCCTGGAGTGAACGCAAGATTTCTGTGTGTTCGTTTGTCCAATTTTTTATTGAAAAATCAGGTTTGATTAATGCGTAGAGAGGTTTAACCCTTTCTGCGTAATTTAGAATGTATGTTCTTCCAAAATTTAGGAAACCCAGAATGGATTGTAAGTTTTTTTGCGTTTTTGGAGGTTGGAGCAGCGCACATTTCTCTAGAAAGTTAGCTGCCAAGCTCTTGCCTTCACTTGAAAGCTCATATCCCAAAAATAGGACATTGAGATGGGCAATTCGGGACTTTTTAAAGTTGAACTTGTAGCCCTCAGAGGCGAAACCCAGTATAATGGTGCTCACCCTGTTCAAGTGTTTTTCCAAGTCATCGTCTGTCAGATAGATGTCATCGACATAGGACAATGCCTCACTGTCATAAATTTGTAGTAACTCCGTTACCCTCGCTGAGAATAAACCTGGGCTGTTCTTGAACCCTTGTGGGAGTCGACAAAAGTGACGCTGGGTCCCCATTATGGAGAATGCAGTTAAGTACCTGCTTTTAGGTGCTATGTTTTGACAAAAGAAACCATTTGAGATGTCTAATGTTGTTTTATATTTTTACGCACAATGTTATTCATTAATGCTGTGCTATGTGCATTTTGCACTGCAAAAGTTTTAGAACAAGTGTTTAGGTGTCTGTAGTCCAAAACTAGACGATATGTATTGTCTGGTTTGGAGACAGGAAACAAAGGATTGTTCATTGAGGAGGTGCATGTTTCAATCACCCCTTGATATTCAAGTTGATCTAAGATCTCCCTGACCTGTTTTATAGCTTCTTGCTTTATTGGGTACTGCCGTTGTGCAGTTGGTTCATGTTTCAGATGTATTTTATGGTGAGGTGAGTCCTCATCCCATCCTACATGATTTTTATATAACGCTGGGGCCTGGGCCACTGACCATTTCCTGGCATATGTATATCTTAGATGCATTGGTATATGGTTGGAGAAGGCAGGCATAATTATGTCCTCGCCATGTGGGCACTCCCTGACAAATTGTGTTGGCCAGTCCTTTTCTGCTAGAAGTATGTCATAGCCCTTTGATAGTCTTTCCCAAAAAAGTGCTTTCACCTGTCTTGGTTTGTCTCCCTCAATCCGGAGTGTTATTTCATATAACCTTTGTGGAGTACTAACCCTGGTGTCTACAGTCTCTACTGTGATGTACTCATTCAAGTCCACTATCTCCAGAAGTTCCTTCAGGTTCTGGCGAACTATTGTGACTTCTGCTGCACTGTCCAGCATTGTCTGAGCCCATTCTCCGTTCTTGAGTTGTGTTCTCAGTATTCTCGGCATGTCTGATCTTTAGACCTGCTACTTTCTTTTTGGAGAATTGAGGTTTTACTTTGGTTTTTGGAGCGTGTTTGTCGTCTTTCGATCTCACGCGTTCTTCTCTATGTTCTGATCGTCCTCTTCTTTCCGAAGTCTGTGATGAGATCTGAAAGGGACGAGAGGAACGTGTATCAGTATCTTGATACCTATCAGGTTTTCTCAAATTATCCCTATTTCTGAGGTTATACCTCCTTTCAGAGGGCTCCTTTTGAGGAGACCTACCTCGGGATTGAGAACGTTTCTCGTTTGAATTTTGTTTATTAGTCTCCCACTTCTTTTTAGAAGATGTAGGAGTTTGTTTAATTGAGTCCTTCTCAGGACTTTCAGATAGCTTCGGCTTCACTGGTCTTCCACCCAAATTATCTCTGCCTAATTCTGCATAAGATTGTTCTATTATTCTGGGTAGCTCAGTTTGATGTTCTGTAACATCAAATTCCCTTAATTTTTGGCGGATCGCCACTGCTGCTGCCTCTCCTTTAATATTAGATAATATTATTGTTGAGATCTGGTCGAAATTTTTCAGTAATTTCATACCTAAATTTAGAGCAGGCTCTGCCCCGTATTCGTTTTGAATTTGTTTCAGGACATCAGGTATTACCGCAATTGACGGAATGCCGTGTGTTTTAGTGTAGATGGCAGCAAAGACTGAGCCCCAAGTGGTGCAGTCTTCCAGTTGTGGTGTGATCCCCATTGGTAAACTGATTGTCAGTATTCTGTGTTTCTCATACGGGCTAGTATTTGGAAATACTGCTTCGATTTGAGTTATTTTTTTAGCTATCCAGAATGGAATTTGCTCACGTTTTGTGGGCATTTTACCCATGACTGCGTATAGAGTCTGTGGTGTAATTTTTAGAGTGTTCCCCTGGTGAGGGGTTTGATTTGGAAGTGTCAATGGTGGTTGGACTGTGAAAGTCCGCATGACATATTGGACCAATTGTCTGTAGATTTTTATTAATTCTTGTATTTGAACAAGTAAGTCCTCATCTGACATTATATCCAGTTCAGGATGAGATGTGTAGACGGCTAGAATCGGCCATGTTGCTCCTGGTCTACCTAGTGGACCGAGCCTGATAATGTTTTTGTGATGTTTTAGGGCGCCTTTAAACCAGAGCTGATGCTCCTGGTATGTTAATGGAATTTCTATATCCTCGAAAGGAATGTATTCCTCTGGTGGTTCATCTTCTTTGTAGAAGTGAAACATGTGTGTTACTGAATTGGATTCAGGAAATATTACCCATGAATAGAATACCTCTGTCTGAAAGGATTCATGTGCCTCTATCACGAAAACTGCTCTACCGCCTCTTGGTGGTAGGCCATGTTTTATGAGTTTTAGAGTAATGGCTCTTCTTAAGTTTGGAGCGATGTCTATAACACCCTCCTCGGTTTCATTTAAACCTGTAATGTTAAAGCCTGCTGCTTGGGCTGGACCAGCCGCAGCTCCACCGTTTCTGGCGGCATTGTCCCCGTTTAAGGACATTTTGTTTTGTGAAAAATGTAGAACAAGTGTCAAGGAAACAAAGATAAGGTGCACAATATTTTGGAACACTGTATCCTTCAACGTTGAGCAAACCAAACAGCTAATATATAGGGTACTGCCCTATGTAGCCGTGGCGGATACTTAACCCTGCCCACTCCAGACGTCTTTTGGAGTATATGGGTAGGGGTCTCTTGAGAGAAAAAGCACAGCTGAGTTACTCAGTATCTAACGTTGAATTACTGCCTTACCAAACCGTTGGGCGCCACGTAGTGTAGCTCCTATTTCCCTAATAGGCTCTGCGCATTGGAATAATATATCCTATAGGTTTGACATAGGACTAAGGTCAGTATGTCCCTATCGAGTATATTAAACTTAATTACTTGTGCCAGCTAGCTCAGAGGCCACTAGAAACTCCTTGACAACAAGAAGGGAGTAGTTTCTGGCAGCCGCAAAACATGACCACTGTGTTTCCCTTTTAGAATCAGAACGTGTCCCAGAGTCGTGGAAACAATAGATAACTATTTCACTCAGCTCAGTCGTGCATGCTTAGTTTTCTCCAAGTTACACAGAAAGAAATAGACGGGCGTTTCAATAAAGGATTTATTGAACAGTCTTGTTTCTGGTGTAAGTAAAATGTGCTGTTACGATCACAAGACAGTATGCGAGATAAATAATGTACAGTTTGGAGCAGTATAAATAAATAATACTGCGAGAGCATTATCTTTTAGTACATATGCTGTTACATAAATAACACAGACTAAAAATGCGAGTACTCATACGATGCGTTTCTAATCTAGTTCTACCCCAATGTACCTAACCTAACTTAGGTATAGGACGAGGTATGAAGTAGGTGAAGTATTCCTTACTATAGTATACTAAGAGTATGTTAAGCCTAGTATGCCTAATATGCCTAGTATGCCAAGAGTCCCTCTAGGTTCTAGTCTGCTCCATATCTGAAGAATGAGAGAGGTAGGAATCTCTTTGCCAGACTCGAACTCCAACACCCCGCAAGGGAAGTTAGATCACTGGAAGCTGGACTCTCTGCCTGCAGGGATGACAGCGTCTTCTCAGTGCGTCAGGCCGGGAAACGGGCTCCTCTGAAGTCGAGGTCTCCTCTGATTTACAGGGGCTAGGGAAGGTATATTTATACCTGAGAATTACCTCAGAATGTTAGCATTGACGTGAGTCGGACAGCGGAAGACGTCATGAATGAACCCCTAAGGAATAATGGTTCATGCATAATATATGAGTCCTTGAAGAAATCAATAGTCCTGGACTAGGAAGCTCCCGCAGCCTAAGGGTCTGTTCTTCAAGAACTCGTTGTGACGTTAGGGTGGACGGATGTCGGAGACCATGCCTGTATTTGGAGTGCACGGTTTAATGCCTAAATAAGGGCTGGGATTTTATGCCTATATAAGGGCAGGGCGAATTGTGCCTATATAAGGACATGATACTGGAAAGCCCGTTTATTGACACTCTAAGAGGAATACAACAGGAGAGGGCGCGGAAGGGAACAACTAGGGAAAAGCGCCTGAGAGGAGATGGAAACCCCAGGAAAAGAGCTCCCACCGAACTGTATTTCCAATCCCAACGCAACTAAAGGACAGTGCCGGAGTGCAGAGCCTGGAGGGACCTGGGGCTTACTGCGCCAGCCCGGCCCTGGAAATAAGCCAGAGAGCAGGGATCAGACAGGCTGGCTCTAGTGACCCCGCTGGGAGAACGCAGCTTCGTGCTCGGCAGGAACCAGAGAAACCCGAAAACAAGTAGGCTCTATTACTGGAGGGAGAGCGTGGTGGAGCGATCTGGGGGAAACCCCCAAAGCTGAAAGGAGATATTGAGGCCCAGAAACCCATGCCGGAGGCAAACGGAGCCTGCACTGAGCGAACGACAGCCGGCAGACACGGGCAGCCAGAGAGGGGCACTGGGAATCAGCCTCTGGAGCGGCAACACGTACGGGGAACGGAGAGGAGTTTTGAATCTCCTGGTGGAGACCCAGCTCCAAGAGGTGAGAGGCCGGCTTGACACATGGGGAAGGTGCCAAAACGCAGAAGGCATGGCACCCCCGCTACAGGGGGGAGCAGCGCCCAGACTGATGATGATGATGATGATGATGGGCTGGACCAGGAGAAAGACACTTCCACCACGCGGCCTACCCTAACAGACATCATGCAGGTCATCACAGCCTCTCGAGAGGCCCTGGAAACAAAGATAGATGCTATTGGTCCGGACTTAAATCTGCTGAAAGACGACCACCGCTGATTAAAAGAGAGAGTCATTTCCACTGAAAGGGCACTCTCCGATATCCCCAAGGAGGTAACGGACCTGCGGAAATCCCTCAGAGACATAGAAACCAAAGTACGGGTCCTAGAAATGAGAGCAGAGGACAGAGAAGGAAGGTCTCGTAGGAACAACCTACGTATAGTATGGATGCCGGAGAGGGAAGAGGGATCAGACATGGTGCAGTTCCTAGAGGATTGGATAAAGACAGCAATAGCACCAGAATGGCTCTCACCATTCTACGCTCTGGAAAGGGCGCACAGAGTCCCAGCCAGGATCCCCAAACCGGGTGTTCCCCCGCGACCCATAGTGGCACGTTTGCTACACTTTAGAGATCGGGACCACATCCTTAAACAAGCTTGTCAGAAAAGTGACCAGCAAGTGGGCAACAGCAAAGTTAAGGTGTTCCCCGACTTCACCAGAGAAGTGCAAAAACAAAGGGCCTTATTTTTAGCAGTTAAAAAGAAGTTGAGACAACTACAAATTCCGTACTCAGTGCTGTTTCCAGCGCGATTCAGAGTGGAGGCCAAGAAAGGAGTGCAGTTTTTCCATACACCACAAGAAGCCTGGGAATGGCTGGATGCTGGCCCGGGTCGTGAAAAATGGGGAACCTCCCCGGCATCCACACAGAAGAATTTGAATAAGGGGCCGGGAACAGCGGGAGCGCCATCCTCGACAGAAGCAAGGGCAGAATGGCATAAGGCCCTCCAGGCGGTGGCAGAACTCAGCCAGGCGGGGTCTAGCCCTAGATCGAATGGCAGCGGACGTGAGACGGAATGCTCAGATGCCTCGCAGGCTACAAGTGCAGCTGAAGACTCGGAAACGGACCTCCCGAAGATAACGCCCAAATCGGTGGATGAAATCATCTAAAGAAGAAGAAGGACGCAGGAAACCACGGACCCTATCGGAATATAGCATCTTGAAGGCAAAAACTGAGGGAGGGAAGGGGAGGGTCACTCGGGAGGACAGATGCTGGTCGAAGAGCAGGCTGGGGCTGAAAATCCAGATATCCAAGAGGGGGAGATCTGATGAGCGGAGTTACTGATTCCGGTTGGTAAGCGGTACAACCCCGAAGTTGCAAGGAACTGTACCTTAACTTATTCTTGTTTGGATGGGATCTGGACTACCTTTACCTGTCCTGGGGAGGGAGAGTTGGGGGGTTTGTTGGGTTGGGAAGTTATGTTTAGGGGCCTGGCATGTCAGGGGTGGGGTAGCAAGCCGGGAGAGGAGAAGCCCAATTCAGTGGCCGCCTCCATAGACCTTAAGTGCATATCGTGGAATGTGCGAGGGATGCACTCTATGGTAAAGCGCCACAAGATACATGCATACTTAGTGAGGAGGGGGCCCAAATCGCAATGCTGCAGGAGACACATATTACTGCAAAAGAAGGGGCGGCGCTACAACGTAGATGGCGGAGGCAAGTATATCACACAAACTATTCGGCATTCGCTAGGGGAGTCCTGGTGTGGATAAGAGCAGGAGTACCGTTCCAATGCACTAGGCAAATATTAGACCCCGAAGGGAGATATGTGGTACTGTTGGGCAAATTAGATGGGAAGGATGTAACAATAGGTAGCATCTATGGGCCAAACACCGATCAAATTCTGTTCCTGGCGCATCTTTCCAGGACGCTAGCTGCAGCACTCACGGGCACGGTGTTACTAGGGGGGGACTTTAACTGCATAGAGGACGTGACATTGGACAGTTCCCAGCCGCCCCTACCAGATTCACCCATACGTAGAACAGCAGAAGCACGCAGATATTGGCAGCAACAATGGGGGCTGATAGACACCTGGAGGGCACATCACCCGGGGGACAGGGATTACTCGTTTTTTTCGCCCCCACACGAGTTTCACGTTAGGCTCGATTCCATATTATGCTCCCCAGACGTACATGAGTGCATACAGACGAGTGAGTATTTGGCCAGGACGATCTCAGACCACAACCCCATATTGGTGGGATTGATCTGGACTAGGAATAGGCCGAAAATCCCAACCTGGCGTCTTAGACTGGAGGCGTTAGAGGATCAAGTATTTCAAGCAACAATACGTACTGCAATTGGGCAATACTTTGCAGAGAACCACGGGACAGCCGCGAACCCGTTGGTGGAATGGGAAGCCTTTAAGGCGGTAATAAGTGGTAGGTGTATAGCTGAGGCGGTAGGGGTGAGAAAGGTGCTATTGCGGGACACCATAGCTGCAGAGCAATGCCTCCGGGAGCTAGAGAGGGAGAGACCGGAAAGGAGAGACAAGCAAGAGGATCTCCTCACAGCTAAAGAAGCAGTGGCCCGAGCACGTAGAGCGGCTACGCTGTTTTGACTGAAGATGGTGACTTGGCCGAGGCTATTATATTACTTCGGAGTGCTCCCGGTGTGGATCCCAGTGGGGATGTTTCGACAACTCCAAGCACTGATGACGGTGTTCTTGTGGGGAACAGGAAGACTCAGAGTAGCACTTGCAACACTAATGATGCCAAAAGCAGCGGGAGGGCTTGCAGTGCCGGACTTTGAGTAGTACTATATAGTGGCAATGGCCTCACAGCAGCGATACGCAAACAGTGGGGGGGAGGACTGTCAGAGCCGGCCACGTCAGAAGGATGCCAATATGTAGTAACTGTGCCGGGAACATTCAAAGCGGTCACATGTCTATATAGACGGCTTAGCCATGCAACACTCCTCAGTACATTACGCCAGAAATGGGAGGAAGATCTGGGAGAACCAATTGCTGAAATACATGGGGGGAATTGGTAGAACGAGCAAGCAAGGGCACCAGAAACACTAGATTCCAACTCGTTCACTTTTATGTCCTCCAAAGGGCTTACCTTATGCCAGGTCCTATTAACAGATACTTCGATATAAGAACGGCGGCATGCCCACAATGTAACGAATGTAACGAAGAGGGAGCGGAATTCCTCCACATTTTTTTGACATGCCCAGGTATGGGGAACTTCTGGGATATAGTGACCATGGTGCTAGTAGAGGTGACAGAAAGGGAGGTGACCGCAACCCCGGGGTATTGCCTTCTGCACTGGTTTTCCACCACACTGCTAAAAATAAGGTGACAAGCAAGTTCCAGGATTTAAGCCTTATTTAGCAAAAAGAGATATCACAAGCCACTGGAAAGCACGGGAGGGCTCTAGTCCCCGCAGATGGAAGAGGGAGTTTATAAAATGGGCAGAGTGCGAGGGAGCAGTGAGACTACGGACAGCCAAGAAGGCTGCCAGGGAGAAGTCATTGGAAGCAGCTGGGGCATGGGCAGCACTGGTGGAACTATTAAAGAATCCAGAGGTCGAGACAGAAGATGCGCCACAGGGAATAGCCCAGGAGAGGGAAGCAGGAGATCACATCCTATGAATCAAGATGGGTGGGAATGGGAAGAACAAGAAGAGAAAGGGAGTCTCCCGCACAGATACAGATAGTAAGACTAAGGAGTGGCATGCTAAACTGAGAGCTTCAGACTACATAATGCCCCTCGAATATGGATCGATTATTGCTGCATATGACACGCCTGGCGGGGAGGGGGGAGGGGGGAAGTTTTTAGAGTTTTTGTATTGATCGCTTGCATGAGGTGGGCAAAAGACGCACCAGGCTCGAACCTATCCCTCAGAGAGGGCCATAAAGGGTGGCGGGCAAATAACAGTAAGGTGAAGGGCACTGCTGAGAACAAGAACTGCAGCTGCGGTGGCACCAAGGCAGGTGCTCTATCAACAGAGAGGGCCAATGGGAATCTGCGACCATTCATATGATCTGAATGTAACAATGCCTGAATTGATAATTGTAAGATGTCAAGGGGGAAGGTTTAATATGCCTGTATATAACAATCTCTGCATTGATGACTGCACAATGATAAGTGAAAATGCTTAATAAAATTTGTTTTAAAAAAAAAAAAGATGGGGTGTGCAGTACTGTAGCTCTAACAAGTGTCCTTCGTGTAACGTAGCAGAGGAAACTCCACATAATTTTGCCACGAAAAGTATGGATTAGGCCAATATGTAAACTTTTGGGTTTTCGCCATTATGATCATGCACTTAGAGAGCACTTTTCCTTTCTGTATCCACGCTGAATGATGCTTCAACCATTTAGGGTTTCCAAATTTTCATTCTACCTTGTATTTTATTGATTGTAATACTGTTGCCTGTATGAGATTGTTGGCATTTATTGTTGTTATCCATCTGTTTTTACTTTTTTATTTGCTGTACCATGTTTTATGCATCTATGTATCCAAAATAAACAATGATGATGACTACTAGCAATTAAATAAAAAATTATAAATCACTTAAATTTACAAACTATATTTAAAAATATTAACAAATATGCAAACAATGATAAAACTAATATATGAACTAAAACACATAAAGATTATTAACAAACTATGGGCCATATTATCAAGTACGGGCGATACATTATCGCCGCTTTAGCGGCAGGAAACTGCCGCTAAAGCGGCGATAAGGGGCTTGATAATATGCCCTATAGAATTCCAATAGAAGCCCAGGTTTGATGTCCTTCACACCAGAACCTGGGCTTCTATTGGAATTCTATAGGGCATATTATCAAGCCCCTTATCGCCGCTTTAGCGGCAGTTTCCTGCCGCTAAAGCGGCGATAATGTATCGCCCGTTCTTGATAATATGGCCCTATATTTTTTACAACAATACTATTGAAAATTATAGTAACATCAGTATTCTTGGCAATGATATTACTTACCTCAAAAAGCAATGTTCTTGACAGCGATATTTCTGCATCTCTATATTTTTGTATCACAAAATTTGTATTCCGATATTTCTGTAACTCAATATTTAAAACTTGATATTGTGTCCAAATACCGGTTAAGGGGACCATTGTTGTTTGTGGATCTTTTTATACAACCCAGATCTGTGATTGGGGCTGGATGTTTGTTTTGTTCAGCATTCCGTCCATCATCTGTTCTTTTTGGATCTTTTTATACATATCATTTTATTTATTTATTTTGTCATTTGTGTGATCACTAAAGTAATTAAGCACATTTGCAGTTATATTTTTTTCTCTTTGTGATAATTATTATGTACTTCTATTATTAAATTCAATACTTAATTTAGAAAAGCTAGCAAACATAGGGGCATATTCACAACAGAATGGAGGAACGCGGTGTTACGCCATAATTGGTAACGCCGCACTTCGACATTCTGAAAACGCTGGGATGCGCCGTATTTACAATAATACTGCGCACCCCTGCGTTTCCCCTAACGCTGGCGCTAAATTTAGTTGCCTAGCGCCAACGCAGGCACCCTTACACAATAGTTCATGGGTGCATGTGTTGCAGGGAATGATTGTTTATGTGCAGGAAGGTGTCCCTTCCTGCATATAAAATCACTAATGGTGATTTGCAACTTCTATGTGTGCTGCAGAATGCAGCACATATAAAAGTTGCAACTCGTCATTATCTAATAATTGTTTATGTGCAGGAAGGGATACCTTCCTGCACCTGAACAATCACTAATGGCGATTTGCTCTGTCTATGTGTGCCGCAGAATGCAGCACACAGAGAAACAGCAAAAATGAGGAGAAATTAAAAATTTCTCCTTGTTGCGCCAATTTAAGACCAGGTGTTCTCTGGTCTTATTTTTTGCGCTGCTGCATACTTACGCCAACCTTGTAAATAGGGGCAGCATCAAAAAGTGATAGGTATTGCGGCAGAATGCCCACTGCAACATCCATTGCCTGCCCTCTTTCACGTTAAGTGCTGCGTGAATAGGGGCATTATTTACAAGGCGGCGTTAAGCCATGTTAAGCCATGTTAAGTGGCTTTACGCCGCCTTGTAAATAAGGTGAAGGGGTTTTCGCCACCAGAACATCAAAAAAATTGACGCTCTGGTGGTGGTAACCCTTGTAAATATGCCCCATAGTTTTTACATTGAATGTTGTACTGTTGTCAATATTGAATTGCTTCCCATTAATTGCATATAGTAATCTAGTTACTAACCATAAGAAGAACTTAAGGCTAAATAAGCCTTTACAAAAACTATTGTTTTCTTTAATTCCCTCTCTGAACATGGCACAACGAATAGCAACAAGCTGAGCATGTCCAAGACTTCTTCTCCCCTGGCATCTACATGAACTTGAGTAAATTCTAGTTCTTTGTCTAACTCGAGCACATTTGTGACATTATGCCAAGCAATTCTGGTCAATCCATCTCATTCTGTAAACGGGCAAAGAGAGAATGAAAATCCAGTGTTACAAATTTAGCCATTGATGCTGCACAAGCACGAGCCAGCGAAACTAGTTCAGAACCTGCGTAGACCCATTTCATGCATCCTTAGATCATCAGAGTCCTTCAGAGACTTCCTCTACAGTCCTTGATATAGTCAAGATATCCTCTCAGCCAAAGCCGAAACAGAACAACTGGGATAGTGTCTGCCAAACCCAACAGCCACCATCTGCCGGATACAGATTTCCCTTCATGTAGGTAAAATCCACTTCTCAGGGTCCTTCTGTTCCCAAGGACCTTCATGGACCATGCAGAGGAAATTCAGAGGTTAAAGATATCATTTATTCAGTAAAACCTTCCCAACAAACCTTCCTCATTTCGAAGGCTTACGCTGAGGTGAAAGACCCACCCTGTCCCTCTCTTGGCCTGTACTTGACCAACAACTGCCCCACAAATCAGAGTGAGAGAGGGAGTTCATATGCTCTTCTGTTTTCCAAAGCAGAAGAAGGCACTTGCATGCACCTTCAAGCAAACATGTGTACCATCGTGATGTTCCACCTCCATCACAGGACTACTGTTTCGGGGAACTGACGCTGAAGAGACAGCGTAACCTGCTGATCTGTCCCTGCCGGCCCTCCACCAATGTGGGCTGTCTTACCTGCTGTCAAACTGCAATATAGCTCCATGCAGCATGGATTCCTGGCACTAAGCTACTTCCATTGTCGGTGCCTGACCTTTGATGCTGCTACCACTACCTGATTGAGCATTGCGGTGGGCTGGCAGTGATGAAACCTAAGAGAGCAGCCACATATTTCTTAATGGAATCCCTATCCATATCTACATCCGCATCCACACCCATATCCACATCCACAGCTACATCCATACCTACATCAATATCAACACTTATATCCATATCCACATTCACACCCATCCACATCCTATCTATAGCTATATCCACATTCGCATCCACACCCATATCCACATCCACAGCTACATCCAAATCCACATCCATACCTACATCAATATCAACACTCATATCCACACCCATCCACATCCATATCTATATCCACATTTGCACCCACACACATATCCACAGCTACATCCATATCCCCATCCACATTCATACCTACAACATTATCAACATTCATATCCATAGCCACATCAACACCCATATCTATATCCACATTCACTTTCACACCCAGATCCACATACAAATCTATATCCACATCCATACCTACATCAATATCAACACTCATCCATATCCACATCCACACCCATCCACATCTATTTCTATATCTATATCCACATCCATATTCACATCAATATCAATACTCATATCCATATCCACATCTACATCCAGATCTATGTCCACATCCGCATCCACACCCATATCCACAGCTACATCCATATCCACATCCACACCTACATCAATATCAACACTCATATCCACATCCATATCTATCTAGCTCCACATCCACACCCATATCCACATCCACAGCTACATCCATATCCACATCCATACCTACATCATTATAAACATTCATATCCATATCCACATCTATATCCACATTCACATCCACACCCATATCCATATCCACAGCTAAATCTATATCCACATCCAAATTCATACCTACATTAATATCAACACTCATCCATATCCAAATCCAAGCCCATATTTATATCCGCATCCACACCCATATCCACATCCACAGCTACGTCTATATCCACATCCATACCTACATCAATATCAACACTTATATCCATATCCACATCCACACCTATATCTATATCCACATCCATACCTACATCAATATCAACACTCATATCCATATCTACACCCATCCACATCTATATCTATATCCACATCCACACCCATATCCACATCCACTGCTTCATCCATATCCACACCTACATCAATATCAACACTCATAACATATCCATATCCACATCTACATCCAGATCTATGTCCACATCCGCATCCACACCCATATCCGCATCCACACCCATATCCACATCCACAGCTACATCCATATCCACACCTACATCAATACCAACACTCATATCCACATCCATATCTATATCTAGATCCACATCCACACCCATATCCACATCTACATCCATATCCACATCCATACCTACATCATTATCAACATTCATATCCACATCCACACCCACACCCATATCTATATCCACATGCGCATCCACACCCATATCCACAGCTAAATCTATATCCACATCCATACCTACATTAATATCAACACTCGTCCATATCCAAATCCAAGCCCATATCTATATCCACATCCGCATCCACACCCATATCCACATACACATCCACAGCTACATCTATATCCACATCCATACCTACATCAATATCAACACTTATATCCATATCCACATCCACACCGATATCTCTATCCACGCCCATACCTACATCAATATCAACACTCATATCCACATCTACACCCATCCACATCTATATCTATATCCACATCCGCATCCACACCCATATCCACATCCACAGCTTCATCCATATCCACATCGATACCTACATCCATACCTACATCAATATCAACACTGATATCCATATCCACTTCCACATCCACATCTATATCTATATCCACATCCACAGCTACATCCATATCCACATCCATACCTACTGCCATATCAACACTTATATCCATACCCACATCCACATCTACACACATCCATATCTATATCTATATCCACATCCGCATCCACACCTACATTAATATCAACACTCATCCATATACAAATCCATGCCCATATTTATATCCACATCCGCATCCATACCTACATCAATATCAACACTTACATCCATATCCACATCCACACCAATACACATCCATATCTATATCCACATCCGCATCCACCCCCATATCCACAGCTATATCCATATCCACATCCATACCTACATCAATATCAACACTCATATCCACTTCCACATCCACATCTATATCTATATCCGCATCCACAGTTACATCCATATCCACATCCATACCTACATCAATATCAACATTCATATCCATATCCACATCCACACCCATTTCTATATTCACATCCACATCCACACCCATATCCACATCCACAGCTAAATCTATATCCACATCCACACCTACATCAATATCCACACTCATATCCATATTCATATCCTTTCTATTTTTCTTTAATTTTTTTAATGACTGCGTAGAGGTGGAAGGGCAAGGGATGAGTTTAAGCTCAGGATGTTGATGGTTTTCTGCAGCACACAAATAAAGAGAAATAACCCTTAAAGGATAGTTTTTATGCAGGAAGATACTCCTTTCAGCTCAAAAACCTTTCCTGATCTTAATGCTAGCACCCTTGCACAATAGCGCAAGGGGGCCTGCATTGGTGCTAGGCAGCCACAAGTGTGCCAGCATTAGGAGAGAGCATAAATGTGCCAGATCTTTGTAGATAGTTCTACTGTCTCCCTTTCACGCAAGCAGCACAGCAACTTCCCTCACTGTTCTGTGTTGCATGAAACCTTAATAAATACAGGCCTCGGTTTTAATATTAAAACAGAATATATGAGGTAAGGAGCAAAAAGTAGAGGAAAGCAGGGTGTGGATACGGCAGTGGAGTAATAAGAGTACAGAAGATTGACCCCAAAGAAATAGAAAAGAGAGGAGCAGGTGGGAAAGGAAGAATGTACTATTCTTATAAAGAATAGATGAAGAAGGTGATTTTCAAAAAAAGAAAAATGGTGGAGGGATGAAGTAGAAGAACAAGGAGTTTGGACGAGAAAGATAGGATGGGGAAAAGGAGTTGAAATAGGGTAAGACATTTGATAGGTTACCCTGCCAGAGCAGTATTTTTTACAAACAGTGATTGGTTACCTGGTTACAGGTTATGGGAACTGTAGTGGATGATAAATGAAAACAGATCTAAGCGGCACATGTAGAAAACACACTGGAGAAAACCCACTTTCAAGATAAATTACAATTGGAAAACATGAAAAAAGCAGTTCTGACAAAAAGACATTTTATGAGTAATTTTTATCAAATGGTCATCCATCTTGAAACATTAGATCAAATAGATCCTGTGACATGACTTTTCAGAGCTGGCCCTCTATGAAACCATTTTTCCATGATGGCGCCTATAACCTGTCACTCGGCAACTAGCCCGTTCTCAGCTCAGGACTTGAATTTATGTCTGCGTACAAAATGATCATCAATTTCCATGTGCATCTAACCTCATGATCACAGTCTGCATGGAAATTGGGGTCACTTACCACAAATGCACATTTTGTGCTTAGTCACAAATTGCCTCGGCGCAACTTGCGACTGACAGTTTTTCCACCACTAGGGGACTAAGGTACGCAAAGATAAAGTGGCTTGCCCAGGTGACCAGAACTTGGTCAAGTGCAGAACCCATGTCTCGTGGATCCAGTCATTGCTTCTCGACCATGTCGCCGCGGTACCAAGACTGCTCTTGTGTTGTGTGATGACGGAAATACTCAGATTTGGGGAGGAGGAGGTAAATACTATTTGGAAGGATTTGGCTTCAGAGGACACTCCAGAGGTTCCTCACCATAGGGATAGTACTGCTGAGGTGAATCTTCTGTTGGTATCTTAACTCTTTTAGAATCCTACAATGGATAACATAGAGCTTCTTCCGCACATCTGGGGGGTTTCCATTACCACTTAACTTTAAAGAATAAGTTTCTTAAAACTGCCCTTCTGTGATTGCAGAAGCCCAAGTTTGAGAACACTGAACCCAGAGAATCAACTGTAAGTTTACCATCTAATTGATGTCATTTAATGTTGATGATAATATAGATTTGGGGAGGTCGCGCGCCTCCCATCTTTTACTAAGAGTTTGAATTGTCACCGTGGGAAGGGCTGCGTAATTCAGGGACCTTCGACTGTCTTTGTCCAGATATGAGTTTGTTCTTCAACATGGAGGACAGTGGCACCTGTTGGTCATGCTGTTGCCCAGGGCCCTGATCTCATCTTGATTGGCCTCCGTGAAGGCAGTTGAGCAGTCTTGGTGCCAGGTGGATGCTGGGGCCTGGTCCAGCTGGAGGATATTTGATGCCTGTGCCACATCTTTTCACCAGAGGATCACCATCACTTCTCATAGGAGGTCATCGTAGTAGTACTCGTCCAGGTCAGCTTCATCGCGCTTGCTTTTCCCAACTTGAGCCAGGCCCTCCACAGTCTTCCTTGTTGCGCGATTCCGCAGCTTGGGAAATCTTGGAGCAAGGCCATAATCTGGGGAAGGAATGAGTGGATGTGAGGACACATGAAGGGAAGTAAGGAACACTAAAAGGAGAGCAGAAGAAGGAGGGCTCTGCTGTCAACTGGCCCCATGTCATTGGGTGATTGTCAGCCAACAGTACTAAGCATGCTGGGACTTACCTATATTTGAAAAAGTGAAATTACAAGTGACAGAATGCTATGAGCCTCATTTACAAACAATGTGCGTAGGGCAGCAGCGCAAGTCTTTTTGCCGCACTGTCCTATGTAAATTTGAAATGGCAGGAATGCACCATATTTTGAGATATGGTACATTCCTGTCCTTTCAGCCAGTGCACAAATTGCTGCTGAGCGCCAACGCAGGCACCCTTGCACCATAGTGCAAGGGTATCTGCATTGTTGGCAGGATTGTTTTAGAATCAATGGAGGCGTTTTCCTCCTTCTATGTCTGCTGCAGAACGCAGCAGACATAGAAAGAGGAAAAAACGAGGAGAAATAAAGATATCTCTTCTCCTTGCTGTTTTGATGCATTCGCAGGTTTACAGATCCTTGTAATTCTAGGAACGTGTCAAAACCCAAGGGTGTTGCGTGGAAACACCCACTGCAACACCCGTGGAACGCCTCCTGACGCAATGTAAAGCAATGCAGTGACTTACGCTGCCTTGACTTACACCATATCTACGAGGCCATAAAAAGCCACACAAAGTGGCTTAGCGCGGCCTTGTAGATATGGGTCTCCACTCTACACTGCTGGAGCGTCATAAAAAGTGACGCACCAGCAGCACAAGGGGTATGTAAATAAGCCCCGAAGTATTTAGAACTAACCTGTGGCATGTAATAAATACCACATCTATCCTCAACTCTGTCCCATGTGTTACCTACGAAATGTCTCCACTGCTCATTATTCTCTGGTCTGTTGCATATATTTAGCACATTCACTCTGCAAACTCTTCCAAGAATTAAGGAGCATATTTACAAGTTAAGTGGCAAAGAATGTCGCTCCATCACTTTAGAAACGCAGGTTTGCACCATATTTACAAGAATATGGTGCAGCCCTGCATTTCCCCCTGCGTGGGTGCTAAATTTAGCAGCCTAGCACCAACGTAGGCACCCTTGCACCATAGTGCAAGGGTGTCTGTGTCTGCGTTGCAGTGGAAGATTGTTTATGTGCAGTAAGGTGTCCCTGCTCAATGCAGCACACATAGAAGTTGCAAAATGTCATTTTTTTTAAATGATTGTTTATGTGCAGGAAGGGACACCTTCCTGCACATAAACAATCATTGGCGTTTTGCTGTTTCCATGTGTGCTGCACAACGCAGCACCGATGGAAACACCAAAAAATGAGGAGAAATTAAACATTTCTTCTCGTTGCGCCAGGGTAAAACCAGGTTTTCCCTGGTCTTAATTCTTAATTTTGGCCCTGCCCCATATTTAAGCTGCCCTTGAAAATATGGGGCAGCATTAAAATTAATGGGTGTTGCGGTGGAACGCCCACAGCAACACCCATTGCCCTCCCCTTTCACGCTAAGTGTAGCGTGAAAGGGTGCCTTATTTACAAGGCAGCATTAAGCCACAGTAAGTGGCTTAACTCTGCCTTGTAAATAAGGCGACGCCCCTATCGCCACCACAACGTCCTGAAAAGTGATGTTGTGGTGTCGATAGGGGCTTGTAAATATGCCCCTAAGTGTCCCAACAGTTCATGCACAATGACAATTTCCAATGCACAACAAATTGCACAACTATTGTGCCAAAAAGAATAACAACTCTGTTTTTCCTTAAGCATGACTTTGGGGCTGGTTTGGAGGATGGCAGAGAGGATGGAACGGTGACGGAGTACCCTCTCTGCCAAACTGAAGTTCTGCCCACCTGATTTACAGGCAGGCAGACCATAAGTATGTTAGTAACAGAGCCTATTCCAACTCCGTCGCTGACATACTCCTACGACAGCATGATGTAGTACGGGCCATAGGAGGTACGTGTATGACGCCGTCTGCCCGACTTAGAGTGTGCGGTGGTATATGCTACTCTTGCTGATCGTCACCATCAGGAGGGACAGTAACAAAAAAATAATGAGCTCCCACATCTTGGGAGACAACTCCAAGAGTGTGGTGGCCACTAGTTTTACTGTGTCCTGAAACAACCTCCCTCTTCAGGAGTTTGTTTTTGTAAAAGGTAAAGTGCTGTAAAGGTTTGATGGGCGGCTGTCGTGATTGGTGGAGCCGTCCGTTAAACTTTTAAAACAATAAATGAAGCTGCCATGACAGTTGTAGCTGCCAATGTTTAGAGTTGTCGGTGAGGTTGGAGGGCAACTCTAAGAGGGATATTACCAAGGAATTGCGATAATTATCTCAAAGCACGCTTAGCGCTGTTTTTTTTATCGCCGGCTATCGCTGGATTTCATCGTGGAGATAACGCGTTATTATCAACGCTTATCTCCAAGGTGATAAAAAATCCAGCGATAGCGGCAAAACCCAGCATTAGCGCGAGAAATCGAGCGATAAATTCAACGCGCTAATGAAAAGCTTGCTAATAGGCAGGTGAGGACTTAACCTTACAATCCACCTCCCATTGACTAGAATGGTTAAGTCAGGTTTTTAGCAGGTGTTAGATTCTAGCGATAATCGCGGTTAGCGCGAGTTTTTTTATCGCTTCGCGGGCATTGCTAATAGGGGGAAGTTGTGTTTGCGACTGTTTTCAGTCGCTTTTAGTTGGGAACGCCTACTTTGCATGTCATTAGCGATATATATCGCTGACATGCAAAGCGGCACCAAAACGGTCGCTTTCGCCATAAAGCTGTCACTAACAGCTGTTAGCGACAGCTTGCTAATAGGGCGATAGAAATATCGCCGCTTTAGCGGCAAAAAGTGCCGCTAAAGCGGCGATAAGGCCCTTGCTAATATGCCCCTAAATTTGGCTGGCGCAGGATCCTCGTTATGGCAGGAATAAGGTATTCGACCATACCAACAGGCTTACCTCCTCTCGCCCAACTCTAAATCAGCCCCAAGGTTAATAAAGGTGTGAATCATTCCATGTAACTTACATTTCATGACAAAATGCATTATCCATATGTGCATCGCTATACAAAACATTCTTGATAACACTCCACAATTGCATGAGTTAGTGAAAAAGCATGACAAATATAACCTTATTGTAACTAGAGGATGACAAAATCACTAATTGTGTGGGCTTTCACAGAGTAGCGTGCTACCCATCCTCATAGTGCTTCAGAGCCTCTTTGTGAATACTCAGCACTATATAAGTAACCATACCACACCATACTAGGTATTAGGTAAAACTGCCCCCACAAAATTGGGTGAGATGCTCTGTTATTCGGAAAGGGACAGGGTCTCAAAGTGAATTCACTAATAATAACAAACTCCCTTTCTTTAAAACAAAATCACTGACTCATATCATTCAATAAAACCACCTAGAAGAATCTTTCTCACCATTTGATCATTCAGAACATCTTTTTAAAACACCGATCCCTGAATTCTGTAAAAAAGTAAAATTTATTACACAGTTGTCCTTATTCCAGATTGTAACAGCATATACATAATAAGAGATTCCACTTGATTAAAAAGAAAGGAAGAACTTCAGTCCTTTTATATATTAAAAATTCCCTAATAGATATCCAAATATTTTAAGAAAACATTTCATATCACTCTAAATCACTTTTATCTAAACATTAGTCCATGGGACAATCACTTTAAACCAATGTAACAAAAAAGATATTTAAAACACCTCCAATTTATCACACAAAATGTCCAATTTATCACACAAAATATCGATGCGGTGTTTCGGTGGACTTATTTTTTCTCTCCACCTTCTTCAGGACAAGTAATAATAATAAAAACATGGAATTATCTAAAAAGTAAATGAATAAAAAACATTATTTAAATACAATCAATCCGATATGTTAAATAAGACAAATTTACACAACCTTATTACAATCTGGAATAAGGACAACTGTGTAATAAATTTGACCCACGATAGCGTAAAGAAAGAAATCATGAGCCCTCTTGCCAAGCTTTGACCTATTCACTTTGTGTGAGTTGATGTCTGGAGTCAGAGTCTCAGATTAGGTGTGTGTATCCTCTGCAAGTTTCACATAGTAGAGTCAAGAATGGTATTTTGTCATCTCTGAGGAAAAGACTTGGACGCTTTCTAATTTGATGCCCCAACAAAGTCATTTCTCCCCAGAGGAGGCTTCTCTGGTCTTTTTGTCATGAACGTGATGAAGACACCTAGCTTCTCGTTTGTCTTTATTTGTACATTGTCTCTGCCAAGTTCCTTGACTTTGTTGTTCCATATACAGGTTCTCCTATCCAGAATTTGGGATATTGGGGATCTGATCTTGAACCATTTAAATCTGAGTCTGAAATGGTCACCTAGAACCTAAAAAGGAGCTCTTGTGAGTTGGAGTATCTTAGATCAACCCCTGTTTGCACCACTTCGGTGATACCTTTCGCATAGCTTGATTCTTAGTAGTCGGGAAACTAAACAAGTTTTCACTTATTGTCATATTAGTCCCCCGCTCAAGACACCTGTTGACACAGCTTACATTCTCATCATAGGATTCAAGTTGGGCTGAGGGGGCGTGACCTCACTCACATCTCACAGATCTCACCGAAGTACACACCATTTTTCCAAACTTGGAATGAGTTCATGATATGTATATCTTCCTCTGGTTCCGTTGTTTCATGTATATTATGGCCACTGATGTGTCATATTTCCTTAGTTGACTATGATGCTGATCTACTCCGGCAGAGACGCGGAGCTGCTCTGCTTGTTTCACAAGATATGGAGGACATCTTCTATAAGTGTTGCATTAGTTCCTATACTCACACATTGTATACTGATCTGTGAACCTGTTTCTGTCCGGCACTAAGTTTGATAGACAAGCAATGAACTGCTAAAATGAATAGGTCCTTTGCGTCACCTTTCCGCAGTATTCTTTGATGCGTCAGTTTCGATAATGTTGTTGCTAACGTTATCCTTTGCCTTTAGTTCTTGTTTGTCACTGTCAGTGGTTACTCGATTTCCCTAATAGAGGGAGTTGAAGAGACCCCCTTCTCTCTCTTGCCTAAGTTGCCACCAATGTCCTGTTACTCCACCTCTGTCTCCTCAAGACTGCTTTTCTTGGGCTGGGGATGGGTGGGTGGGTGGGTGGATGTAATGCTTACTTTTTGAGTCTTTTGCTGTTTTTCTAGTTTTTTTGCCTTGTGACTGAATGTCTTGATCTCTCTCTCTTTACATCGTGTTCTTCACCGTGCCTTCTCTTTTCTTCTTCTCTTTTCTTCTTCCCTTTCTATTCGATCCCTCCAACTATCTGTCAGCTTGCCTGTCCACTAACTTGCATGGAAGCGCTTTTAGCGTACACATTTATCTAGCCCACACAATACCACGTTCCCTGTATCAAACTTCGAACCTATGTCTTCTATTGAAGTAATCTGCTTAAATACAAAATGTCTGAATCAGCCGGACAGGAGATGGAAAATCAGTGTATAATGCAATAAATTACAAGGTGGCATAGTCTTTTCGCAGGAGACAAAAATCTCCTACAGAGAAGCTCTGTCGATGAGCTCAGGATGGGTGGAGGACATTGCTTGCTCAGGAGCACAGACCAAAAAGAACTGGGTCATTACGCTGATATCTAAGTGTTCTGGTCTATCAATCACTTCGTAACAAGATAACGAGGGTCGCTTGTTTTTAACAATCGATGAAAGCGAACTCTGCGCTCTAAATATCTATGCCCCAAATAGTGATAAGCCACAGTTCTGGTATACCCTAAATCGGAGCTAGCACTCCTTCCACAAAATACTTCCCTCATTTCCGGGGGAGATTTTAATCTCCCTGTGGACCCAATTCTTGATAGACACTGCACAATCCTTGATAGACACTCCACAATTCTTGATAGAAACTCCACAATCCTTGATAGTCACTCCACAATTCTTGATAGACACTCCACAATCCTTGATAGACACTCCACAATCCTTGATAGACACTCCACAATCCTTGATAGACTCTCCACAATCCTTGATAGACACTCCACAATTCTTGATAGACTCTCCACAGCCCTTGATAGAGACTCCACAGTCCTTGATAGACACTCCACAATCCTTGATAGACACTCCACAATTCTTGATAGACTCTCCACAATCCTTGATAGACACTCCACAATTCTTGATAGACTCTCCACAGTCCTTGATAGAGACTCCACAGTCCTTGATAGACACTCCACAATGCTTGATAGACACTCCACAATTCTTGATAGACTCTCCACAATTCTTGGTAGACTCTCCACAGTCCTTGATAGACACTCCACAATCCTTGATAGACACGACACACTTCTTGATAGACTCTCCACAGTCCTTGATAGACACTCCACATTCCTTGATAGACACTCCACTATTCTTGATAGACACTCCACAATCCTTCATAGAAACTCCACAATTCTTGATAGACTCTCAACAGTCCGTCATAGACACTCCACAATTCTTGATAGTCTCTCCACAATCCTTGATAGACACTCCACAATCCATGATAGACACTCCACTATTCTTGATAGACACTCCACAATCCTTCATAGACACTCCACAATTCTTGATAGACTCTCCACAGTCCTTCATAGACACTCCACAATCCTAGATAGACTCTCCACAGTCCTTCATAGACACTCCACAATTCTTGATAGACTCTCCACAGTCCTTCATAGACACTCCACAATTCTTGATAGATTCTCCACAGTCCTTCATAGACACTCCACACTCCTTGATAGACACTCCACAATTCTTGATAGTCTCTCCACAATCCTTGATAGACACTCCACAATCCTTGATAGACACTCCACTATTCTTGATAGACACTCCACAATCCTTCATATACACTCCACAATTCTTGATAGACTCTCAACAGTCCTTCATAGACACTCCACAATCCTTGATAGACACTCCACAATCCTTGACAGACACTCCACAATCCTTGACAGACACTCCACAATTCTTAATAGACACTCCACAATCCTTGATAGACACTCCACAATTCTTGATAGACTCTCCACAGCTAAATTTAGACCTCTGACAGCACATAAAGCCTAACTCAATCTATGCACCAACCACAAACTCAGTGATGTGTGGATACTTCTTAAACCTGATGTACACAACTTTACCTTCTCCATCACAACTTTTCTCTATCACATCTTAGCTACTCGCGCATTGTTTACCTGGTAGTTGATACCTCCCTCCTACAATCAGTTTGCAAGGTTTTGATTGCACCAATAGTTATATCCGATCATACAGCAGCAACCACAACTCTTCAAAATTCTCACAACCCCATGAAAAATACCTCAACATAACACATGCACCAAAATACATGGTGAATGCAAGCATGAAAATACAAGGGGAACACAAGCACTAACATACACAGTGAACAGAAGCATGAAAACAGTCAGTGAATACAAGCATGAAAATACATGGTCAGCACAACCACGGAAACACACAGTGAATACAAGCATGAAAACAGACACTCCACAATGCTTGATAGACACTCCACAATTCTTGATAGACTCTCCACAATTCTTGGTAGACTCTCCACACTCCTTGATAGACAATCCACAATCCTTGATAGACACTCCACAGTCCTTGATAGACACTCCACAATCCTTGATAGACACGTCACACTTTTTGATAGACTCTCCACAGTCCTTGATAGACACTCCACATTCCTTGATAGACACTCCACATTCCTTGATAGACACTCCACAATTCTTGATAGACTTTCCACAGTCCTTCATAGACACTCCACAATCTTTGATAGACACTCTATAATTCTTGATAGACTCTCCACAGTCCGTGATAAACACTCCACAATCCTTGATAGACACTCCACAATTCTTGATAGACTCTCCACAGTCCTTCATAGACACTCCACAATCCTTGATAGACTCTCAACAGTCCTTCATAGACACTCCACAATCCTTGATAGACACTCCACAATCCTTGACAGACACTCCACAATCCTTGACAGACACTCTATAATTCTTGGTAGACTCTCCACAGTCCTTGATAGACAATCCACAATCCTTGATAGACACTCCATAGTCCTTGATAGACAATCCACAATCCTTGATAGACACTCCACAGTCCTTGATAGACACTCCACAATCCTTGACAGACACGCCACAATCCTGATAGGCACTCCACGATTCTTGATAGACTCTTCACAGTCCTTGATGGAGACTCCACAATTCTTGATAGACTCTCCACAGTCCTTCATAGACACTCAACAATCCTTGATAGTCACTCCACAATCCTTGATAGACACTCTATAATTCTTGATAGACTCCCCACAGTCCTTTATAGACACTCCAATCCTTGATAGACACTCCACAATCCTTGATAGACATGCCACACTTCTTGATAGACTCTCCACATTCCTTGATAGACACTCCACAATTATTGATAGACTCTCCATAGTCCTTCAAAGACACTCCACAATCCTTGATAGACACTCTATAATTCTTGATAGACTCTCCACAGTCCTTCATAGACACTTCACAATCCTTGATAGACACTCCAAAATCCTTGATAGACACTCTATAATTCTTGATAGACTCCCCACAGTCCTTCATAGACAGTCCACAATCCTTGATAGACACTCTATAATTCTTGATAGACTCCCCACAGTCCTTCATAGACACTCCAGCCCTTGATAGACACTCCACAATCCTTGATAGACACTCCACAATCCTTCATAGACACTCCAGTCCTTGATAGACCCTCCGCAATCCTTGATAGACACTCCACAATCCTTCATAGACACTCCAGTCCTTGATAGACACTCCACAATCCTTGATAGACACGCCACACTTCTTGATAGACTCTCCACAGTCCTTAATAGACACTCCACATTCCTTGATAGACACTCCACAATTCTTGATAGACTCTCCACAGTCCTTCATAGACACTCCAGTCCTTGATAGACACTCCACAATCCTTCATAGACATGCCACACTTTGTGATGGACTCTCCACAGTCCTTGATAGACACTCCGCATTCCTTGATAAGACACTCCACAATTCTTGATGGACTCTCCACAGTCCTTCATAGACACTCCACAATCCTTGATAGACACTACACAATCCTTGATAGACACTCCACAATCCATCATGGACACTCCAGTCCTTGATAGACACTCCACAATCCTTAAAGACACTCCACAATCCTTCATAGACACTCCAGTCCTTGATAGACACTCCACAATCCTTGATAGACACGCCACACTTCTTGATAGACTCTCCACAGGCCTTAATAGACACTCCACATTCCTTGATAGACACTCCACAATTCTTGATAGACTCTCCACAGTCCTTCATAGACACTCCACACTCCTTGATAGACACTCCACAATTCTTGATAGTCTCTCCACAATCCTTGATAGACACTCCACAATCCTTGATAGACACTCCACTATTCTTGATAGACACTCCATAATCCTTCATAGGCACTCCACAATTCTTGATAGACTCTCCACAGTCCTTCATAGACACTCCACAATCCTTGATAGACTCTCCACAGTCCTTCATAGACACTCCACAATTCTTGATAGACTCTCCACAGTCCTTCATGGACACTCCACAATTCTTGATAGATTCTCCACAGTCCTTCATAGACACTCCACACTCCTTGATAGACACTCCACACTCCTTGATAGACACTCCACAATTCTTGATAGTCTCTCCACAATCCCTGATAGACACTCCACAATCCTTGATAGACACTCCACTATTCTTGATAGACACTCCACAATCCTTCATAGACACTCCACAATTCTTGATGGACTCTCAACAGTCCTTCATAGACACTCCACAATCCTTGACAGACACTCCACAATCCTTGACAGACACTCCACAATCCTTGACAGACACTCCACAATTCTTGATAGACACTCCTCAATCCTTGATAGACACTCCACAATTCCTGACAGACTCTCCACAGTCCTTGATAGACACTCCACATTCCTTGATAGAGACTCCACAATTCTTGATAGACTCTCCACAGTCCTTCATAGACACTCCACAATCCTTCATAGACACTCCACAATTCTTGATAGACTCTCCACAGCTAAATTTAGACCTCTGACAGCACATAAAGCCTAACTCAATCTATGCACCAACCACAAACTCAGTGATGTGTGGAGACTTCTTAAACCAGATGTACACAACTTTACCTTCTCCATCACAACTTTTCTCTATCACATCTTAGCTACTTGTGCATTGTTTACCTGGTAGTTGATACCTCCCTCCTACAATCAGTTTGCAAGGTTTTGATTGCACCAATAGTTATATCCGATCATACAGCAGCAACCACAACTCTTCAAAATTCTCACAACCCCATGAAAAATACCTCAACATAACACATGCACCAAAATACATGGTGAATGGAAGCATGAAAATACAAGGGGAACACAAGCACCAACATACACAGTGAACAGAAGCATGAAAACAGTCAGGGAATACAAGCATGAAAATACATGGTCAGCACAACCACGGAAACACACAGTGAATACAAGCATGAAAATACATGGCCACCAAATGCATGAAAGTACAATTTTAACACAAGCATGAAAATACACAGTAAAAACAAGCATGAAAATTCAAAGTGAAGACAAGCATGAAAATACACAGTAAAAACAAGCACAAAAACACACAATGAACAGAAGCATGAAAACACACTGTACCAAAGCATGAACACAGTGACCACAACACAAGCATGTAACACACGGTATGGCCAAGCATGAAAATAAACAGCGAAATCAATTATGAGACATACTGTGAACAGAAGTATTTAAATACTCAGTGAAAAACGACAAAACTACCAAAGTAAGAGCATCAGCAGTTACCATCCACCAGCCCAAAATGTGGCTCTTCCTTCTCCAGGGGGGCAACAAAGTCGTCGGGAATGTCCTTCTTCTCCCTGCAGCATGAAGAAAACACCAGGTGTGACCTTTCCTCTTAGTGACATCTTCATCCACTGCCTGATTGTGAGTCAGTAGGCCCATCCTCAATGATGCAACACTCTTTAACCATTTCTACAGCACCAATCTCAGACCTGACCAACTCTAGGTGCTTATGTAGCATAGTCGTTGTTACTGGTGATGTGTGTTTGGGTTCCTGACATGGCTCATGTTGGTGGGAGACATGGCATAGCCCTTTACCATGTTTAGCCTTACCTCAGTAGGGGTTTGTCATGCCTCACCTTGTCTGCTTTTAAAGAGGGCAACTGAGAAACTTGACATGACCGCACAAGTCAATGCAGTCAATGCCTCATGCTGCCACACCCTGATGATGCTGAGGAACATTTTCAAATGGCTCCCAATCAACACCCGGAAAACCGGCATCCACAACCTGGTCACAAGCAATTTGGACTATGGAAGACCTTCTATGCCGGGATCAACAAAAATCTCACCAGAAGGCCGCAGACCAATCAGAACTCGGGGGGGCCTGAATCTCTCTCAACCTCCCATGCTGCACTCACATCACACTACACCTGAAGGAGCTCCACTGGCTCCACATTCACAAACAAGTACAAGTCAAACTCCTCACCCACAAATTCTAGGCACTACATAACAATCTGCTTTCACAACCCTTCCAGACTACCCGCTCATCCGGACTCCTACTTGCACACATCCCACGCATACAGAAAACCAGATTCAGCAGTTGAGCCTTCTCTTACATCACTCCTAAAGCATGGAACGACCTGCCACTACACATAAAAGCCTCCTCCTTGCTTCTTGAATTCCTCAACAAGCTGAAGACCTGGCTTGTCAAGTAGTCCCACTTGGCCCTAGGAATGCCTAGACTCACACCTACTCAGCCCCAGGATACCCTCTAGGGTAATAATGTGTTCTACAAATCAGCTTAACATAACATAACAGGTTAAAATCCTTGAGTAAACTCCTAAAATACCGGCCCCTCGATAGCCGCAAAGGGATGTACATGCGCTCGTCACCTCCAGGTTGGACTACGCCAACGTACTCTATGTCTCGTCTACAGCGAGTTCAGAATGCCGCTGCCAGGCTCAATCTGAACATCCCCAAGCAACAGTCAATTAGATTAGGACTCAAAGAACTACATTGGCTTCCAATCAATACTAGGATAAAATTCAAGACACATGATCACCCATAGAGCACTCCACCAGAAGGGCCCCAAATACATCCAAGACACGCTTAAACACTATGGGGCATATTTATGAGAGCCATGCGTCACTTTTGCGCCACCCAAAGTGGAACATGCGTGATGCAAGGCTCTGAGTCAGATTTATGAAGCTACGCAAAGCCACCCTGCGCGGCCTCATAAATCTTGAATAAGGCAACGCAGCGCAAATCGATGCCTCGCCTTACTCTTTGCAAGACAGGCGTTCGATGGGCGTTGCGGTGGGTGTTCCCACACAACAGCCATGGATTGTGACGCTGCCCCAGATTTACAAGAGCATGTAAACCTGGGGAAGCGCCAAATCCTTACGCCTCCCGAGGTGAGGCGTAACGAGGAGAAATACCTTTATTTCTCCTTGTTTTTTCCTCTTTCTATGTGTGCTGTGTAGAAAGAGGAAAATGCCTCTTAGGAATATTTGTGTGCAGTAAGGTGCCCCTTCCTGCACAAAAACAATCCTGCCGACAACACAGGCCCCCTTGCACCATGGTGCAAGGGGCCCTCAGTTGGCGCTAGGCTGCAGAAATGGCACCAGGGCAGGGGGAAAGGACAGGAATGCACCGTATTGGATAATTAAGGTACATTCCTGCCCTTTCACTTTGGCGTAGGGCAGCGCAGCGTGCTGACTTGCTGAGCTGCCTTATGGCAAATCCTTATAAATGAGGGCTTATGCGCCCAGAAGGGCACTTCGCTCCACCAACCTCAACCTTCTATGCATCCCCAGATTCCAAAAAGCAAGATTAGAAGGAAGATCCTTCTCGGTCAGGGCCCCATGTCTCTGGAACGCTCTCCCACCCTCCCTCTGTACCATCTCCAGTGAAAGCCTGTTCAAGGCTCAGTTAAAAACAGTCCTGGTTGGCGAGTTGTCACCTTCCAGCCACACCTGATTCATGCTAGCTCCAGGACGCTTCCCCTGACGCAGCAGTTGCACTCTATAAGTATCACTTCATTCATTCATAACATAACATAACTGTTAGATTTGTATGAGCGCTAATGCGCTGCGTGTGCACTCCATGGGGTGATGATGCCACAGTCGTGATGGGCTCATGGGCAGCATCCCAAGCGCCCCTAATTGGAGAAAAGCATGTTTTTTAAACAGTGGGGAGGGCAGAAAATCAGTGGCAAGAATATTTTATGTGAAGAACCCATGGAAGAACTGTGCTTACAGGAGAGTTTGCTCTGATCAGTCTGAGTCTGTACCTAAAAATAAGGTATGGTCCCTTAATTTAGTGCCAGCTGCTACACGTCGGTTGCCAAGACAGGGGCGGCGCAGTGCAAGTGTAGTGCAGCGTTCCCTCTGAGAGTTTACCATAGAAGCTACAAAGTGGACAGGATCAAGGAATATATATATATATATATCAGCGCTTAAAAATGAATCTGGGGCGCCACTGTTGATGCACTCCACCCCCAGGAGTGGAATATTACAGTTTAATATCATAAATACAGAGGCGCCGTCATTTTACATTTTAAAAATTTATTTTAATTTAATTCTCTAAGGTCAGCTCTTGTACTTTACAGCCGAAACATTTCCTGACTTCAGTTTAAAATGTAAAACATCCCAAAATTCTATGAATCATTTATCACTTATTAGTTATAGATCTTTTGCAAAATATGTTTAGAAAACATTCAAGTTAATACCATTATTTAAAACTAATTAATATCAATTGATTTAGTTTAATATCTTTTTAATTAATTAAATAAATTTCGAGTTAAAATGTATTTGAAGTGATGCGTATATCTAATATGGCCCTAGATCTGGTTAATCAAATGTCGTTTAGCGCATATATAAATATACATATATATATATATACTACTATATAAATATGCACAAGAAGTTACAACGTCAAACAGTTCAATATCCGTGGTTTTTAGTTCCTGGTGCGTAAAAACATATTGGCGTCTTAGAAGGGTTTTTATTGCCCTGCGGAATGCCGGGTTTTCTTTCTTGGTTCCCAAGACATGTGATGGATATATGTATCTATATGTTATTTCTATAGTGCGAACCTAGCCACAAGGCAGTTGAGCACGGCTCATGATCAAGGGCACTCGTAAAGGAGAAGGAACTGAGCTGTGGACGGTTAATGCAGTGTGATGTACTATTCTTTAAAGAGCTGAGTCGTCAACACTGGGGCCGTCCTGATCGATACTAGGATGCTGTTCCAGATCCTGGGTGCATAGATGAAGACGGCCTGTTGTCTTGTTTTATTTATTTTTTTACAATTCTTAGTCCACAGCGTGATGGTGTCCTGGCTGCAGGTGTTCTGAGAACCACCAGAGATGGTCAGGGTCCTATAGGGCAATCAGGCAGTGCCCGATTGGGCTGGTCTGACAGGCAGGTTAGTGTGTGGGAAGGGTTTTTGGCTGTTTATGGGCCTGGTTTATGGTCCGCTGGGCTGATTTTTATTATTGATTTCTCTGATGTAAAAACAAGGTTTGCCTGCAGCAAGCTCAACTCCAGGCAGTCTCCCATACCTTGCAACAAAATATGCCCCAATTTGCAAACACGGGCCACTTTATTAGCTATCTGGTTCACTAATGTGGGGGGACTTTTATTTTGGTGCCTGGGCCTATTTTCTGTCCCAGTCCGACCCTGGAGATGGTGAACTTGCAAGAAAAGTGGGGGTGCTGGCTGTGATGGCTTTGTAAATGATGCAGCTTGTTTTGAAGAGGCTGTAGGCCGTCAAAGGAAGCCAGTGAAGTTCCATCAGGATGAAGTTGATGTGACCACGTTTCTTCAGGCCATGGATGAGAATCGCTGCGCTGTGTAGGACACCACTAAGGGGTGCCAGGATGGTATCGGGGAGGCTGCGGAGTATGTACCACCAACCAGATGCTAGAGTACAAGGGCTTGAACAGCAGTTCTTTAGAAGAGAGAGTTGGTACCAGGCTGTCTATGTGTTTTTTGACAGTGTGTTCTTTGACGATGACATTGGTGTCTAGGGAGAGTGTAGGTGATTTGGCATTCGGTGAGAGGTGGGGTTCAAAGCTGTCAAGGTTCATGTCATTCAGCCAGGTTTGCAGTGTATCTTGATGGTTGTTCTTGGCAAATAACAGGAACTCTGTGTTGGTTGGGTTGAGCTTCAGGTGAGTGGTGAACATCCAGGTCTGGACGATGTACAGACAGTGTTTGAGGTAATGGTATCTGCAGCTGAGGAGACTCACAAGAAGAGCTGTGTATCATTAGCTTATGGGTGACTCGTTGCTGTAATCTGTGAGCAGAGCACCCAGCGGCTCCATGTAAAGATTGAAGATGATAGGAGACAGTATAGAACCCTGAGGTACTCCACACGTGGTATAGATTTTTGTAATCTGGAGGTGCCCATGTGAACAATCTGTTGTCGGTTGGAACGGTAGGAGCAGAACCAGTGAAGGGCATTGCCAGTGAATCCCATTCGTGACTCGAGGGTGCGTATAAGGGAGGGAAGGTCAACTGTGTTGAAGGTAGCTGAGAGGTCCAGCAATATCAGGAGGCAGGGTCATCTTGATCTGTGGCGAAGAGGGCATCGTCTTCGATGTGGGTGATGGAGGTCTCCACGCTGCAGCGTGATTTGAAGGCAGGCTGGTAGACATGCAGAAATGGTTAGGACTGATGTGATCTTGCAGTTGAACATCAATAATCTCTCCGATGTGTTGTAGGTAACCGATGGGCCGTAGTTAGCGAGGTCATGAGGGTCTAGTGTAGGTTTCCATAGGAATGGGAGGTGGAAGCGGGAGGATCTGGCCGGTCTGCTAAACACACTTCTAAACATGAGTAGGTGCGGAGTATAGGGATGATGTTCCTTTGGAAATATGCATTAGCTTTATAACTAGTGAACTGATAACCCCTATACAAGTGTATGTTTATTTATTTCCAGAGTTTTATCATGAACGCCTAAAATTCTAATATTATATCAGCAGATATTTTATGGACTTGGCTTCTTAATATGGTGGTATAATGGTTAAGGTAAGTGTTTCCAATAATATGACATTAATTAATTATTATGCATGTGATCACATTTTCCAAAAACCTATAAACTTTAGTGTCCAGGCATTGTTTCATAAAACCTTTCATTATTTATGCCTAATGGATGATAACTTTTACGTTTATGCGGTATTAATTAAAATGTTATCTAGAACAATTCCACAAAACATCTATAATTGATATATAGTTCACAGAATTTTAAGACTTATTAATGTTATTAGTCAACAGAATACTGAATCATAACACCCTCGTACGCATTCTCCGGCTGGTTTTTCGCTGATGACGCCACTTTCACTAGTCATCAAAGGTAAAAAAACACAGACTTCCTAACAACCACCTGTCACCGGACATCTCGTCACTCCAAAACTAAACTTATCTACCTCTCCTCATCTGCCACCTGCATCCCTGGATCCATGCATCCTTTTCCCTGGACATCTACTCAACTTCAGACACCTCTCTGTGACCTTCAACAACAGGTGAAACAGAGTTTGTTCGTACTCCACGACCACTGCCAAAACATACACAGAATCCAGTGATGCTACTCCTCCCTACCGCTCAAAACCTTGATCCACTAGACACAATTCGTATTGCCTTCTCCTCGGTCTCTCCCAGTATGCCATCGCCCCAGCATTAACTTCACCAAGTCCTCATTGCTCCAACCTGCCTCGATCCACTTCCGCCTCCCATTACAGCTACCAGGTAGACGGGGTCACGGCTCAACATGTTTCTCTCCATGGTCTTTAAAACAGTCCAAGCCCTTCCCCAGGTCCTACTTCATAAACAGTATCGGTTTCTACACTACAAGCGCCTCTGTGCTCGGGACCAATCCTACATCCTCACATGCAGTAACTCATCTTAGGGCATTTAACCCTCTTAGCCCATCCATTGGAAGTCTCTCGCCCTGGACCAGACATTACGGCCTTCCTTTGTTAGCATTGGGGCTCCTCTCGCTGCCCTAGATGGCCCTCCTCAAAGGGCTGCTGGAGCTCCGTAAGCACCTGGGTGTCGCCAACACGCCACCCTGTACATGGATACACGTGTGTCTGCTCTGGAGTCTCTTGGGCCTCATTTATGAAAAGTGTTGCATTACTGCGGGAAAACAGCAATGCAACACTTTCCATAGCGCCATCCTTGTGTCACCATGGATGCGCCGTATTTACTGTACGGCGCTCCATGTTGCAAGGTTTACAGATACGTCAGTATTCTTGAAGTATCTGTAGGCGCAAAATTGACGCGTTGCTGGAGTGTGTATGAAAACAGACGCAACTCCAGCAATGAGTCACTTCACATGGGGCAAGCCCATGAAAGGCACTGCCTCACGGCAGTGTAAGGGCCTCACAATTAAGGCCCCCAGTGTCCAGAGCTCCTTCAGTCACCCCTTTGCTTTCTTTAACCATTGACTTCCTTGCCCTCACACAGTGCCGTATCCTATTATTCTATAGTGCTTCCTGCCAGGATATATGATCTTGCAAGTAAGCTTAAAATAAATAAGAAAGAAGTCCACCGCAGTCAGCCCACCCCGTTGCCACGCACCAGGCCCGCATAAGATGGATGCCTTTGCCCGCCCAATCATGGCTCACTATAATATCCTTAACTCCACTAGTATCAAGGCCATGTATCCCTCCCACAGCACAAATTAAACAAGCATTGGCATTGCCAATAGGTCTCGCTTTTGGGACCTTATAAGTATTTAGTTATGCAGCACAATATCCTTGGTGCAACAACATCAACTGTTGCATGGCTAAACACTTATAAGGTCCCAAAGGCGAGACCTATTGCCTATGCCAATGCTTGTTTTTAATCCATGCCTTCTATTGCTAGCAAATGGATTCTAACATCACGAGTGTCTGATTAAAGGTACGCAAAAACTTGGACATTAACGAGACCTATTGGCTATGCCAATGCTTGTTTTTAGAATCTGGTCACCCTAGGTTGCGGGGTCCATTCATGACCACATCAACCTCCGGCCTCTGATGATTCAGAAGAATCTTTCCTGGGGAGTGGGGAGTATGGTGCACGTGAATGAGAGCTGGACTCCTGAATGACTGACATTAATTTTCTATAGCTGGGTCTAGCTGCTTCCTTTCTGCCTCCTTCTTAGCCTTTCATTGAGCTACTGGATTAAGGACTCTGCTGCTTTGCACACATAAATGTTTTACTCTTTAAAAAAAAAAAATCGTAATTTTGCATTGTATGTTACAATTTGTTGTTGCGCTTCGTTTATTGAGGTTAGGGTATTAACGCTGTGTCTCCCGGACCTAAATAGTTTAAAAACAGAACGTCCAACAAACTCTGCTAAAAAGTGAACAACAGTGGTACCGGTGCGTGTTCATACTACTCATTAATAGAAAAGGGATTTCCAGAGTTAGCTTTCCTATGTGAGAATGGTTTGAATTGCGTCCTCCGTGGCTCCGGAAGCATCAAACGAGCCTGAGCGCAGGGCCCGGGCCCAGAATACCCAGCAGGAGTCCCCGATGCAACAGTTTGCAGAAGCCATAGGAACAATGGAACTCGTTGTGTCTTCGCATCTTGCACAGATCATCAATTTGTATCCTCCTATGCCGCGTGGCCCCTGCTGCTGCATTGTGTGCTCAAGAGTGCCGAGGCAGCGGGAGACAAAAAAGCACTAATAACACTGACCACTGTAAAGTGTGCCTTAGAGAGGCACCTCACCAGCAAACGGTGTATGGCCCTAGCGGAGACGAGACCTTTCAGCGACACGCAATATCGGAAAAAAGGCTCAAGAAGTATGAAAAAGAAACTCCCACATTTCAGATTGCTTCAATGCAATGGTAAACAAGCATTTGAAGGCACGAGCGGGGAGGAGGGGGGGCGACGCGAGTGGTGCGCGCGCGCGCGCCACAGCGAGCGATCTGTTTCCAATTATCGCGCCCGGGTCTGGGCACGATAATTGGAAACAGATGTCTGCCGCGCGCGTAACCGCAGGGAAAAGGCTATGACGCACGAGCGTCTGGTCAGCTTTTCAAACCCCCTAACATAAAGTCTCGCCAGAGCAGCGCTTGCGCGCTACTCGAGGCTCGACCTAAAAAGCGCCTTCCCTCTCGCATTTCACTTGGTGATTCAGTTCTTTGATGGACTCCGGCTCGTGGGCCCCCACTTCTTCCTCACTACCCATCTGTGGCTGGGTATGTCATCATCAGTTCTTCCAAGTTGTGGCCCCAATCACCACCCAACAGCAAATCTGTGATGCAAGACCTACAGAGATTCAACATGTTACAGAAAATGTGAGAGGTGCTGTGACCTCCATGTGCGACCGGCTACTGGCTGTGGTGAGTGAGGAGTCCTGGGTGGTATTGGTCGGAATCTCTGAATGACGTCAGAGCCTGGAAGGTTCATGGTGATTGGTCAGAATCTCTGAATGACGCCAGAGCCTGGAAGGTTCATGGGATTTGTCAGACTCTTTGAACAACGTCAGAGCCTGGAATGTGCTGGAGCCAGTTGGAAGAGGTTTTCTAAGGGGTGAAGTTCACGCCCCAGACTAGAGAAGGGAACACCCCAGAGATGAAATTCTCCGCAGAGGTACTGCACCGAATATTTTCTGAAGCAGGATAAGAGGGTAGACAGCTGTAAAGTCTTGTTTACTCTTAAACTGAGAGCATCAACTCTGTCTGGACGAATAGAAACCGTAGAGGTCGCTATGTGCCTTAAGCCCCCCATGTGGAAATCAAGAAGCTTTTATTGTTTACTTCTAATTCTAATCTGTGTTGATTCTTACTAAAAAAAAAAAAAACAGGCACTGGCAATACCAACAGGTCTGATTTACAACTGAAAGTGTCTCTACAGTCATCTGGATGAGTTTAAGCACCCTTTACCACTTCATCCATGCATTCTGTCACTCATCCCTCCACTCATGCATCCATTCATCCAGTGGCGGCTCCTCCACTAAGGTGGAGGAGCGTCGCCCCACTGCTTTTAGCAGTGCAAAGAAGGAGAAATAAAATGATAACAACATAATGTTATCATTATATTTTTCCGCACTTAAGCAGGTTTTGGGGCAGGGCTTGGCTGTCAACTCAGCCAGCGGGAGGAGGAGGAAATATGTTCACTTAAGTGTGGATGACGGTTTAGCCGGCCCTCTTGGCTGGCGAAACAGTCATACGCACTTAGCGTGTTCCCCACCAGGCTGTAATGCACAGCTTGGTGGGGTACATGTACAGGCTCCCATTGCCTGTCTGAGAGCTGAACCACGGCACTCAGACCAATCACAACGCTGCATTGCAGCGCTGTGATTCGCTAGGGGAGCATGTTTGTGCTTCCTGTTCCGGCTGGACCAAACGTACAAGAGAGAGACGGCGATGGAGGAGAGTCGGAGGCCTTTAAAGGTAAGAGAGGTCTATTTTTTAACCGCCCCGCCACCCTCGTTCAGTACCAGCCGCGACTGCATTCATCCACCCACTGACTCATTCCTGCATTTACCCACTATCCCATCTACAATAGAGCACACACATCAACAACAAGCATATGCAAGGTAAACAAATAAAAGTACAAACAAATTGCTGCTGTATAAACGTAGCAGGCATGTGCTTGTAGTAAAAAATAAGAAAAATATTAAACATACTATTAGGTGCCCATTTTGGAATGGTGTTGCCCATAGTGTATCATTGGCGTAACAATCAAAGATGGCAGCCGTGTGTTTTCTTAAATGAGAGATCTCTTGGAAAGATAAGACAATGATACACAACACCGTTCCTAGATGGCCACCCGGTTCAGAAGCAGTGGCCAAGTGGGATGCAAATGCAATGATCGGCAAGTCAACAGCACGGTAGCACTGTCTGGGGAGTGGTTGGGCACAAAACAAAAACGGAAGTAAACAAAAGTGACCTAAAAATAGAGATGGTAAATAAAAGGACTGGAACACAGGGAATGGAACTGAAGCACACTCAATTTCAGACAGATAGGTACATGTGATTAGGCAAATAGTTGTCACTCAGAGGGCAATAGAGCCAATGGTTGAAGTGGGTTGACTCATTGTCCCATTCTGTATGCTGTCATGGGCAGAAACGGAGAGCCAATGACACTTAATGTGATCAATGGCTGAAAAGGGATGATGGTCTATAGGCTTCTGTATATGTATATGCATATCTATGTGCATATATGCATTTTTATTACTTTTAGCAATTACAAGAGCCTGGAAAACAGCTAAAGCTGTCAGGCCGGATCTACAAAATATCTTAATAGTATGTTAATGCACACAGAGCAAAATGCAATGCATGAAATTACAAATATGTACAAGATTTCAGTTGGTAAAACCATCCACAACCCTCTCTAAGAGGTTCCTTCAAGGATTATCACATTGCAAACCTTCTGCCAGCTTGGCTTTTCACAGAAATATAGCAAACACCAACACCCTTGCCTTCTATGGTAATCCCTGAGATTCCATGTAACAAAATACCAATTGTGTAAAAACACGAGAGTGACCCCTCAATACCAAGAGTCAGGGTACTGTAATCAATTCTCAAAAAAACCTACTCTTGGCGAGCAAATTTCCAACTTATGCATACACTGTTATCCAATCATTCACAGCATGCCTCTTCACCAGTCTAGGAAGGGGAAACCAAAGCAAATGCATGTATACATCAAATTTCATTTTTAAATTAAAACATCATAAGAGTGTATATCAAATCACATTAAAAAATAATAAAACCCGATCGTATAATAATATTACACAGTAAAAAACATCAAAGAGAGATATGATCAAAGACATACATATTTGTCATTAACAATGGTAATTTCAAAAGAATCAATAACAGTATTGGCATCATTTGATTTTATACAGTCAATACTTTGTTCCTCGAATGCAACCCCACAGATACAAGCATCGACGCGTTTCGGTGGTACAAAAGCAGAATCAAACCACCTTCTTCAGGACAATGAGTTATCTACCCCTCTTTTATGAACAACCCAGGAGGTTCACCTCTAAAATCAAGGTGAGGTCACTTGTATAGACTGATCACAATTTTGTTTTTGATGAATCAGCTGTATATCCCAATTAAAACCAATGATGATATAAGTCCATAAGTGTTTAATCACTCCTTGTCAACCCTTCTCTGGTGGGTAACAATAGGCGGGTCAGCAGTACCGACCTAGTTAAAAACAATGTATTGAGTCCGAGGAGATTAAGTTACTCCATAACCCACCTAACCAGGTGTGGAAATATTAAAATCAATAAGGTACCGCTGTTCAGTCGGTCCTTCTGTTAAGCGATTTATTACAGGGAATTTTTCCCATATAGTGATTTCCCCGTAAAAACGGATCTCAAACGTGACCAATAAAATATTCTGTTTGTGGACCGACACTCCGCGTGACTTTCAGCGCTGGAAGATACAAAATACCAATCCACAGGCTTTACCAGCATGTAACAACCGACCCATAATGGTCTATTAGCTTTACCATATGCTTTCCCCAGGAAATACGTCAGACCTACTCTCTTTGTCAGAAGAAATAAGTTGATACTAAAAGATCAGACACACGGCATCTGACATAACTTTTCCCAATGTGTGGCCCTAACAAGTCTTGTCACAAAACAAATCTTATGCTCTCAGGATTTGTCAGAGTGGGTAACAAACAAGAAACCCCACCTACTGTGGTAATCTGCAAGATTCCTTGTAACAGAATCCCCACAAAGTAATAATAATCTGCTCATAAAGGGCTATGGGCTTTGACATATACTGTCCATAATAAATAAGCTAGGCCTACTGCCTTTGTCATAAATGTTCATAAATGTTCATAAAAACAGAGCTGACCTACTGAACCTGACATCATTTTTACCAATAAGCAGATCAGGCCTATGGACTTTATTACTGGCGTCTTGTACTAAGCATAAGATATCCCACAAGACAATCATCTGGCTTACAGTAAAAAATGACATTTGACAAAGCAGTGTACAGCCCCTCTTAAGCGGTCCAAATAAAAAATATCACAGAGCAAATCTTCCCCCAGGGTTAGCGAGCGCGGGTAACCAGCACCAAAGTGCCTTCTTACTACGTTGGTGAGATTCTGCGAAACAAAATATCTCTCTAGAGGCTTTACCTCAGCATAAGAATGATCCACCTTGAAGGGCTGTTGATTTTAACATATGTTTTTCTCAATGAATAAGCCAATGCTACTGCCTTTGTCATAACTCTTCATAATAAACAGATCTATGATATCTCATATAAACTCATCTCACCTCAAGACTTTACCCTTGGCGTGTCACCGTAAAAAACACATATTCTCACAAGGCAACCACCGGGTATACATTAAAAAAAAACATAAAAGTATTAATCTGTACAACATTGCATTTCACAAAACAACATACAACACCTCCAGATAGGGCAAAACAAGAATTATCACAGCGCAAACATGCAAAATTCTTGACTACTGTAAGTAATCTGTTAGATTCTGTGTACATTTACACGGGTCTTATCACAGTGGAATAACAATCTACCTTTACAGTCCAATTGTCTTTAAGATATGCTTTTCACAATAAATAAGCCAGGCCTAGTGTCTTTGTCATATATTTTCATAATACACATCTTATGTCCGATCAGTCTACCACAGAAATTCACACAATGAACACTGCAAAACTATACGACCACTTCCCCCATGCATCTTTGATCTACAACAAAGGTGTTGTTATATCCCGCATAGAGGCCCTAATGTAAACCCATTCGTACATGCCCTAAAATGGACGTATTCATATTTACCCTAATATGGTCATATTCGTACTTGCCCTATTATGGTCATGGCCGCATATGCCCAATTATGGTCACAACTGTACATGTCCTATTATAGTCATGATTCCTTATATAGGCATGATCTTTCACCTACATTGGTCCCAGCTAGTACACAACGAGCTCCGAGGGCTGAACGTTATCTATCCTGTGGTTTTGAATACAGCAGGGTTCTTCCAAACACAGGCCCACAGTGTACTCATTAATTATGCATGGCTCTCTAAGAATACACCACCGGCATAATATGTATGTACAAAGTTCACCCCTGACGTCTTCCTCATGTCCAATACAAACCATACTGAGGACCGAGACTCTTTAGGGTATAAATACACCACATCTTGCCCCGGTAAGACAGAGGGAACCGAGACTTCCATGCTGACACACTGACCAGAGACGCTGAGGCTCCTGCATGCAGTCGCTCCAGCTGAGAGCGGTCTGACACAGCCCTGACGGGGTGTCCAACTCGAGACCAGGACGGGGTCCCACACTCTCTCTATTCAGGTATGGGGGTTCGACTAAATCCTAGGAGGATTCTTGGCTCTTAGCTTCTAAGACCTACACACATATGCTAGGTACACACAGGTACATCTAGGTAGGCATCGTAGGAGTACGCACACTTGCATAATGCTTTTATATTTATGTATGTACTCATGATTATCGCAATATGGTAGAACTGTTCTATCCCTTTGCTTTTATCGTACTGCTGATAATATATCTCTGCTATTGTCTGCTGGTTACCGCAGCACATATATTTTACACTAGAATAACAACTGTTCAATAAATACTTATTGAAACGCCCGACTGTTTATTCTGTGTAACTCTCTGAGACAAACCGAATAAGTGAGCACGAATGACTGAGCGAAAGGGAGTACATTGTTTCCACGATTCTGAGGGAATCAGTGTTGTCATGATCTAAGGTTGCCAGAAACTAATCTCTCCCCGATAAGAAGAGACACTAGTGGCACTGCGAGCTAGCTAATGCAAAACTAGGCTAACATATACGGTGGGGGTGCACGGAGTCAGTCTGCCACCAAGCCCGCAGTATATGTTATCCAAACGCGCAGGTCCTGCAGGGGTACTATAGGAGCTACACGACATGCCGCCACCAACGTTGGTTGGGTACGTATTTAACAGTAGAATCTGAGTAGTTCAGTCGTGCTATTCTCAGAGAACGTACTCACAAAACCCCAGAGACGTCTGGAGTGGGTGGGCACAAACTCCGCCGCAGCTGAGTAGTACGAGAATACTATTTATTGGCTGGTGGTTATTCAAGCTTGAAGGACATATAGTTCCTACAATTGTGCATTTACACCTTATCTTGAAAATTCTTTAAACCTCCCTTCTTCCAATTAAAAATGGTGGAAGAAGCAAACGAAACAAGCAGAGTTACAACTGACCTCTTCGGTTTAGGAGAAGACCCTGAAGATGCAATACAAATTGCACCAAATTTCAAAAGGGCAGTCACCATAAAACTTCTAGATCATGGCTTAAGAGCCAGGGGTGGTAATGTAATTTTCATGATCGAGGCACACGAATCCAATAAAACAGAGGTGTTCTATTCATGGGTTACATTCCCAGCAGCGAATCCAGTTACAGATGTATTTCACTACTACCTAGAAGGTGAAACACCAGCGGACTATACTCCTTTTGAGGAGTTAGAGGTTCCGCTCACTTACCAGGAGCATAATTACTGGTTTAAAGGCGCCCTACCCCATGTACATGGAAGAGCAAGATTAGGCCCGCTCGGAGGAGCAGGAGCCACATGGCCCATATTAGCGGCATACACGCCGCATCCTGACATTAACACAATGCCACAGCCAGACTTACTCGTACAACACAGAGATTTAATTAAAATCTACAGAAACCTCACACAATTTGTGATGAGGACTTTAACAGTTCAGCCTGCACCAGCTGCAGCGCAAGATACTCCAGTTCAGAGTACAGTTAATAAAATAACTCCACAAACATTACACGCGATAATGGGCAAAATGCCAGCAAAACGCGAACAAATCACATTCTGGATAGCTCAGAAAAGAACTCAGCTTGAAGCAGTATTCCCGAATACTACAACCAGTGATAAACACAGAATTCTAACAATCTGCTTGCCCATGGGTCTCACACCACAAGTAGAGGACTGCACCTCTTGGGGTTCAGTCTTTGCTGCCATATATACCAGAACACATGGTATCCCGTCAATAGCAGTAGTACCTGAAGTATTAAAACAGATACAAAATGAGTACGGAGCAGAGCCTGCCCTTAACTTAGGGATGAAGTTGCTAAACAACTTTGAACAGGTCTCAGCCATAATACTAGCTAATATTAAGGGGGAAGCAGCTTCAGTGGCGATCTGCCAACGCCTAAGGGAGTTCAGTCCAGTAGAACAACAACACGAACTACCCAAAATAACTGAAACTGCATACGCAGAATTAGGCAGAGACAGTCTAGGTGGGAAAGCATTAAAACCACAACTGGTGGACAGTCCTGAAAAGGACACAACAAAGCAGACACCTACTTCTTCTAAAAAGAAGTGGGAAAATAAAAAACAACAAAAGTCTAAAGACACCAGATCTCAGTCCAGAGGTAGGTCTCCTCAACAGGAGCCCTCTGAAAGGAGGTATAACCTCAGGAATAGGGATAATATTAAAAAAGCTGACAGGTATCAGGATACTGATACTCGTTCCTCTCGTTCCTTTCAGGGTTCATCAAGAAACTCCGAGAGGGAAGGACAGACAGAACACAGACAAGAGGAGCGTACAAAGTCCAGAGACACGCAACGCGCTGCGGACTACGCACCTAAAAAAGAGGATAAACAAAAATCAAAACCTCAGTTCAAAAAGAAGAAGGTAGCAGGTCTCAAGATCAGACATGCCCAGAATTCTGAGGACACAGCTTCTGAACGGGGAATGGGCTCTGACGATGCTAGACAGCGTGGCAGAAGTAACGATAGCTCGCCAGAACCTGAAGGAATATCTGGTGACAGCGGAGTTGAGTATATCACTGTGGAAACACCTGATACTCGGGTAAGTGTCCCACATAAGTTACATGAGATAACACTCCGGATGGAGGGGGACAAGCCCAGAAAAGTTAAAGGTCTCTTTTGGAAAAATCTGTCATCTGGTTATGACATTCTATTAGCAGAACAAGACTGGCCGCCTGCATTCGTCATGGAGTGCCCTAGGGGAGAAACTGTAATTTTTCCAGCCTTTTCCGACCTCGTTCCCATTCACCTAAAACATGCATATGCGCAAGAGTGGGCGGTTGCCCTAGCTCCAGCATTGTATAAAAATCATGTTGGTTGGGATGAGGAGTCAACCCACCACGTGATCCCGTTAAAAGTTTCCCCAAATGCCCAAAGGCAATACCCTATAAAGCAGGAAGCTAAAAAACAAGTCAGGGAGATTCTAGACCAACTAGAATACCAGGGGGTGATGGAAAATTGCACTTCACCTATGTACAATCCTTTGTTCCCCGTAGCCAAACCTGACAACACATATTGTCTAGTTTTAGATTACAGACATTTAAACACTTGCACAAAGACATTCGCAGTTCAAAATGCACACAGTGCCGCATTAATAAATAACATTGTGCGACAAAAATATAAAACAACACTTGATATCTCAAATGGATTTTTGCTGCCAAAATATAGCGCCTGAAAGCAGGTATCTGACCGCATTCAGTGCGTTAGGGTCTCAACGGCAATTCTGACGACTCCCCCAAGGGTATAAGAATAGCCCGGGGTTGTTTTCAGCAAGGGTAACAGAGTTACTCCAAAATTTGGATGAAGAAGCATTGTCCTATGTGGATGATATTTATCTGACGGTTGATGACTTAAAGAGGCACTTGACCAGGGTGAGCACCATTATTATCGGATTCGCCTCTGAGGGCTATAAATTTAATTTTAAAAAATCAAAAATTGCCCACCTCAGTGTCCTGTTTTTAGGATACAAACTGTCAAGTGAGGGAAAAAGCCTAGCAGCTAACTTTTTAGAAAAGTGTGCGCTGCTCCAACCTCCAAAATCATTAAAGAATTTACAATCAATTCTGGATTCCTAAATTTTGGTCGAACATACATTTTGGATTACGCAGAAAGAGTAAAACCTTTCTACGATTTAATAAAACCTGATTTTTCAGTCAGACAATGGACACAGGAACATACAAATATCCTGCGTTCCCTACAAGAAGACATGATAGCTTCTAAACATGTACAGACACGCGTAAATGCACAGAACTTAGTGATCCGAGTCATAGCGGGTACACTTATTTAACTTTTAATGAAGGCGAAACAGTACCAGTCGCATACAAATCACATCTGTACACAAACGCAGAGATGCGTTTCACTTCAACAGAAAAAATTCTGACAGCAGTGAAGACCGCTGTAGCAAGAGAAAGAGCTCTGGCTCAGGGAAAACGCATGATTGTCGTGACCCCAGTACCAGCCTGAGAAGCTGTTACAAAAGCTAGCATTCCAAATGCGAAAGCCTTACATCCGAGATGGATACAGTGGGCTAATTCTCTTACTGCAACGGATGTTGAATACAGATTTGATCCAAGTTTAAAAACACAGGCATTCCTGCAATACGAACAAGAATATCCTCTACCAAATGAAATTTTGCCTCTAGATCAGTATGAATACATCATCTATACTGACGGTTCTGCTCAACCCGCCACAGCAAGCTTACAGCGCGGCGTGTGCAATTGTTAAAGGTCGCATGCACGATGGGAAGTTCCATCCGAGTTGCACAAAAACGCAATCTCTAGGAGACTGCATGGCTCAGTTGGCAGAACTCAAAGCACTGATACTGGCACTTATAAATACGGATCACGAATTCCCCACACTTATTGTGTGTGATTCCTTTTACTGTGTACAGTCGTACAATGACTATCTACATCATTGGGAACAAAACGGGTTCAAAGATGCAAAAGGTGGCACAATTAAGCATAAAATGCTATGGGAACAGGTAGTGGAGTTGAGAAACGAACTACCAAGGGCTCACGTGATACATACACTGAGTCATCAGCGTGATGGCGTTCACGTTGAAGGGAATTCATTGGCTGATGAAGCTGCAAAGGGGGCTGTTCGCACAGCCGCCGGAGCTGCAGTTACTCGTTCAAAAACGAAAATAGACGTCGAGATAATGGTAGCTGTCAATGCTTCACGCAAAGGCAGCACAGCAGTACCTAAAAAATTTCCACTCAAGTACTCCTACAAGTTAGATGCACAAAACATTCCATATGCTCAGATACCTGGAGTGGGGGATAGAGTAATACCAAATATGGATCGTAGGCAAAGTTTAACTGTGGCAGCACACGAAGGGACAGGTTCTGTACATAACGGACTTAGGGAGACTGTTGCTTTGTTGAAAGAACGCTACTGGTGGCCCGTGATGAGAAGGCTGATTAGAGACTATGTCTGGAACTGCGACATCTGCAAGCAGATGAATGGGTCCACCACAACACGTCCAGTACAGATACCATTGTTAGACAGCATTAGGTTGTCCGTTTGTGCCCGTCCAGCTCAAGGTTCCTCAAGGTTTGGCCTCAGCGCTCGGCTGATGCTCAAACTGTTATAAAAGATTTGCGAGTCTTTATCGGTACATACGCAGTTGGCACATTACATTCTGGCCGTGGTCCGGCGTTTAGTTCTTGGGCTTACAAAGAGGCCATGGAAGGAATGGGCGTAGCATTGCGGTACTCCTCTCCGTACCATCCAGAGGGAAATTCTGTTGTGGAGAGGAAGAACCGAGACTTAAAGCAATCTTTAACAGCTAGGGTATTAGGCAAGGGCGGTAGATGGGTCGATCACCTTTATGGGGTACAGCGCGCGCTCAATAACCAGCCAAGAAGCTCTCTAGGAGGTGTCACTCCTTACGAGGTCCTATTTGGGACAAGAATGTGGGTACCTGATCTTGATTGTAAAGGCACAGTGGCGGATGAAAAACCATTTGATATCCATGATCGTTTGGCTGTTTTACAGGATCTAAATGAATCCAGGACACAACAAAGTAACGTGCTCCAGAAACAGGCCGCCACTGAGGAAGTCAAGGCAGTAACGGCAAGACCTATCTGGATCCCAAAAATCGGGGATCTGGTCAGAGAGAATATTGCTGATAAAAAAGAATTTGGGCCATCCTACAGAAAGCCTGTACCGGTCCTTGCAATCCACGGCACAAGAACTGTACTTCTGCCACCTCTTGCCAGAAAAAAGGAGAAAAGATTTGTCTCAATTGACTTAATCAAACCACACTATGTGGCCGATACTAAACAGTAGGCCTCGTGGACTCCACAGTAGCAGACGCCCTCCTCTCGCTACAATCCAAGAAGTTCAAACAGAAAGACTCATCACGTTTGAAGAGCCACCTGTACGGAATGAAGGACTAAGCAACAATGCTATGGAACTCGTTCCACTTCAACAAGAAGAAAATCAACTTAACAACCAAGTTGCAATCAGACCTACTACAGACATCTACGTCAATATGCAACGTCAAGAGCAAAATCCGATTTCAACAAATCCCGTGCAATTCCAACAATTGATCGAACTGCTTCTGGCTATTTCATGAACTTTGATACGTTTTCACTGGATCCAAGCGAACCGGAAATGACGCCAGCCAAAAAATCACTCCAACAGAAACTCAATGACTTTTTGAACTTTTTTAGAAAGACTTACCTGGTGTTACCTTGGATAGAACTATGGTATATCACTCAGATTTTATTTTTCATTTTCTGGCTAGGTTTAATAATAACTTTTAGTATGCTTATTAATGGACGATACCGCCAGCAAAGTTCTACAGCCCAAAGAGTCAATGTGATTTTAAAACCACACCAGTCCTCACATCGTGAACCAAGAGACTTGTCTTCAGTGAACATTACAGCAGTTCCTATACCGGACGGTATAGTATGGGATAAGATTGATTATGATGTATTCGGTCAACTGAACTTTTAAAGCTAAAACATGTATTTAAAATTTCTTTAAGTGATTTCATTACCTCAAGTACATTTTCTGATGATTGGGACACTGAAACTGTAAATGCTATGATGTCTGATTTAGAAAAAACTGCTGCATTTCCGAACAATGAAATGTTAGAAGGTACTTCAGACTATGATACATTGTACTGTTACCAGCAATATGGTCATCATTTCTTACACAAATCTATAACACCTAGAAATGTATTTGAGTACCACCAATGGGAACACTGCCCAACACCTCCAAAAGGTAGTTCACAAGCATTTGCACAGAAATTCACATACTTCTCAGGGTTTAACACATCCAACCCAAAGTCATTTTATGATAAAGTGGCAAAAATTTCAGCTCAGAAAATTATGTTAACAAACACCAAACATATTTACTCTGCATCCATTCTGGACCAGTTGTCTAAACAGGGTTTCGGTCTATGGAAAGACACAATAGATTCCAAATCAATCTGGGGTTCTAGGGACTGGCAAGTCCAGGGAATAGAAGCACTTTTTAGAGCATGCATCATTCTGCAGCAGATATTATTTCTGAATGAAACTGTGCAACAAACAGCCTGTCTTGGATTAGCCAAAGGCAAGGAAATGAACACACCGGGGTTTCCAACACCATCGCAGATGGGTGGGGGGCAGAACTCAACTACACAAGGGTTAGGATTAGATGACATTTTCCAGTACAACAGGTCAGATCCTGATTGGACAGAATGGCTGGTTTGGCCCATTGACACAAACAAATGTCAGCAGAGATTTATGAATACAACCGAAGGGTTTAGAATCCATACCCACGCTATGTACAGAGACAATACCCAGGGGTAGTGACATCGTATAGTGTTGGGAAGTTGTGCCTTGATTGGCTAGAGACCTCAACACTCACAGAGGTGAAGCACCACTTGACCTTACTCACACCTGACATGGATCTTAGAGATTTTCCACTAGGACCCAGGAAACTACGTCAGAAACGTTTCATATATGCAGGCCTATATGTCTACTATAATGAAAACTGGAAAATATCCCAACAAGAGGCCGCAGAAAGGATACGGGAAATAGACCGTATTAACTTAGAAAAGGCATTAGCTGTGGTGGATAATGGGTTAACAACTTTGACCTGCAGGATTTACTCCTTAGGCAACATTGTGTCCTCGGCGATCGACATATTAGAACAAGATCTGGCCTTGTTACAACACGGGCAATCTCAACTACGTTCTATTATGATGTTAAGCTGGACACTGCAATCTTTGCGTGCAGGCTATGTGCCATGGCGTTTTATAAACACCACGTCTCTGTTTTCAGAATACAATCTGACTGATAAACAGACAGAAATGGCACAGAGGGGAGGCAAATATACAATGCTGCGTATTGAGAAACTGGAAAGGCTACCTTTCACTGTAGCCGAATCACCATCAACAGAATGGCTAACTCATGGCCAAATCACTCTGCTGGTCACCACGTTTCAGTTTCAATATTGCCTTGAGCAAAGGCAGGCAGGCAAATATGTGAAAATGGGTAAGGGATACATCAAGGAAACTTGGAAGTTACCATATAGATACCGATGCCGGAATGGGGATCGAGAAGTGTATCTGAGTGGTACAAACTGCAAGAACGCTTTGAGCGGTTCTCTCATGTGTCAGGATATTTCTCTACACGGAGCCTGCAGTGGTTCAGTGGCGAACTTATCTTGTCACATGTCAGGGACCCCAGCGGCCATGATCACACCGGTTTTCCAGCTGCTCTCGAATGGGAGTTATTTAATGCTAAATGATCAAGGTTGCTGTGGGATGCTTCCGGGCGTCGCATATCTAGTCACTGTTAATTCCAGGGTTACATGCTGTATGCAAGTATTGTTTCCGCCACTGAACACAGTCAGGGAGGCGCCGCTATGGCCTTCACTGAATGTTTCTTTTATACAGTTTGATACTCTGAGCAGATTGAAAGCCATGCTTTTACAGCACCCCGTGCCCTTAACCTCCGCTCGAGAAACCTATGAGCTTCAAGTTGCAAGGACCTCGACCGAGATACAGGCACTCATACGTACAAACTGCCCCATTCATTTCGCAGAAATGGTGGGACGTATCTTCAATATGTCAGATTTATTTATTTTATTTATTTGACGAGTTTTATATAGCGCTGGCTAGACCCGGAGGTATCAGAGCGCTTTACATGAGGATCTGAGGGTTACAAGGTTACAAATTACATACGTTACAAAAAGCATAGTAAAGCATAAGAAAAAAAAGAGGTAGTTATGGGAGTCCGGCAGGGGGAGGGGGGGTGGAAGGGACAACAGCGTGGAGACGGGGATAACATTGCCCAATATCCGGCTGGGTAGGTGACGGCCAAGGGGGTGAACCAGGGCAGAACTCCTCTATAGCTGTCAAGCAGCTCCACCGGGCATCAGCCATAATTGCTCGGTCTCAGTGTCAGGGTAAGGAAAGCGGTAAATCGTAAAATGTCGAGATCAAATGGGGGAGTTGGTGAGATGAGCAAAAGCATTCAAAACTTAACCAAGGTGTGAGTGGGGTTCTACGAAGTGGGGTAGCTTCCTGGGGATTGAGGTCTAGAAGGCAGTCCCAAGCTAAGGGGCTTTCGGTCAGAGTTAATCCTCTATCGGCCATCTTGAGGACGTCAATTAATGAGGAACGTTATGGGGAGCACCGCTGTGAGCGTCCCGTTCCAGGCGCCAAGATCACAGGTGGGGCCCAGAGGCCCCCACAGTCCAGCCCGACCGGGGCATCTCACACGGCCCAGCGGGCCCTCCCAGATCAGGGGCCCACAATGAGAGCCAGCGCCGCCTCCCCACGTCATACGACTCCCCCCAGGGAGCCCAGGTAGCCACCGGTCCACCAGGGTGCGTCGCCACATCTCCTCGGAACAGCTCCGGTCCGGCGCCCCACCAGCAGAATCACACTCCTCACCTCTGTCTAAGAGCCGAGCTCTTCTCAGCAGGGCAATCGCAGATGTTGATCCTAAAGCGGGTGCCCAGTCCCTCGCAGCGCAAATCCGGATCAAGGGACTCGGCCCAAGGGTCCCCGCTGCGCAGCCACTGGCCCGACTCCTCACAGCTCGAGGCTCGCTTGTTGTCGTGTCCAGGGGTCCCCGCTATGCAGCCACCGGCCAGGCTCCTCGCAGATACGAGCGGAATTGTACACCTATTTAAGACCATAGGGTCCGTACTGTTAAGCACCTTTCAGACAGTCCTCGGAGTAATCCCAAATTTTATACACTCTGTATTGGGAAGCGTATTTGGAGGATTCCCGCTCATCTTGTTCTTAATTGCAGGAATCCTGATTGTGATATTGCTGCTACGCAATGGATGGCCCACTTCCCGAGGGAATGGTGAACACGCTCCTGGAGCGGAAATACCGAGTACGCATGGTACAACTTCTGGGCATTTCTTGCCTGCGAGAACTCAATGCCTCCTGGTTTCTATCATTTAGACCAGTCTGGGTATACTGCATCTTACCTGTTCTTCGATGCCTGTTTTGCGGAGAAGAATGCACGTTGGATCTTTGTCTAACATTTCCATCAGATGCGCCTCCGGACACGGATGCAATGCTGGACCCCATAAAGGCCCACGCTCTGCGTTGTCCTCAGCGGCTTCCGATTCTGATGAATGCATTCCTGGAGAATCCACAGGTGCCGTTCGCTCCTGCTGGGTTAAGTGATTCTTCCGCAGGCACCCAGGTTACAACTGCCGCACAAGCTGCCGCAGCACCGACTGTTGGCAGTGCTGAATTCCATCTATGTGCGATTGACGTTCTCTGTGAGGCGTTGGATTTGTCATCTACAGCAGCTGACACCGATAATATTGAGCATCCCAGCCAGGACATTTAATCTCGAATTGGCTCATCACGTCCTGGGAAAGAATTCGGCTTCTTCACTCGTGTCAAAACAAACGATCTAAATTTGGAACATTTTTCTTACATTGACACTTTCGCTTGAGAAAAGCATGGCCTTCTCCTGCTTATGGTAATGCAACTTCTATAGAGAGACTTTTGACCTTTTAAGAAAAGTGGCACTTAGAAATAGCTGAATTATAACATTTTTTTCATCTCATTTTTTAATGATATTTTAGAACCATGTTTTTACTTGCTTTTAAAAATATTTTTAAATTGTCCAGATTTTAAGTATGGTCATTTTTATCCAGTTCGGAAGAGGAGTGGGTGTTATATCCCGCATAGAGGCCCTAATGTAGACCCGTTCGTACATGCCCTAAAATGGACGTATTCATATTTACTCTAATATGGTCATATTCGTACTTGCCCTATTATGGTCATGACCGCATATGCCCAATTATGGTCACAACTGTACATGTCCTATTATAGTCATGATTCCTTATATAGGCATGATCTTTCACCTACATTTGTCCCAGCTAGTACACAACGAGCTCCGAGGGCTGAACGTTATCTATCCTGTGGTTTTGAATACAGCAGGGTTCTTCCAAACACAGGCCCACACTGTACTCATTAATTATGCATGGCTCTCTAAGAATACACCATCGGCATAATATGTATGTACAAAGTTCACCCCTGACGTCTTCCTCATGTCCAATACAAACCATACTGATGACCGAGACTCTTTAGGGTATAAATACACCACATCTTGCCCCGGTAAGACAGAGGGAACCGAGACTTCCATGCTGACACACTGACCAGAGACGCTGAGGCTCCTGCATGCAGTCGCTCCAGCTGAGAGCGGTCTGACACAGCCCTGACGGGGTGTCCAACTCGAGACCAGGACGGGGTCCCACACTCTCTCTATTCAGGTATGGGGGTTCGACTAAATCCTAGGAGGATTCTTGGCTCTTAGCTTCTAAGACCTACACACATATGCTAGGTACACACAGGTACATCTAGGTAGGCATCGTAGGAGTACGCGCACTTGCATAATGCTTTTATATTTATGTATGTACTCATGATTATCGCAATATGGTAGAACTGTTCTATGCCTTTGCTTTTATCGTACTGCTGATAATATATCTCTGCTATTGTCTGCTGGTTACCGCAGCACATATATTTTACACTAGAATAACAACTGTTCAATAAATACTTATTGAAACGCCCGACTGTTTATTCTGTGTAACTCTCTGAGACAAACCGAATAAATGAGCACGAATGACTGAGCGAAAGGGAGTACATTGTTTCCACGATTCTGAGGGAATCAGGGTTGTCATGATCTAAGGTTGCCAGAAACTAATCTCTCCCCGATAAGAGGAGACACTAGTGGCACTGCGAGCTAGCTAATGCAAAACTAGGCTAACATATACGGTGGGGGTGCACGGAGTCAGTCTGCCACCAAGCCCGCAGTATATGTTATAAACACGCAGGTCCTGCAGGGGTACTATAGGAGCTACACGACAGTGTGTTCTCCTATGTCACCTGTTGTTTTCCCTGCGCGCCCCCAGCATGGCTCACATGCCTATGTCCATGCCCTCCAGACTCTTGGTCGCTCCCCGCACATCATCATGTGCTCCAACGACCCCATCCTAAGTTGACTCTTCCACAACACCTGCTCGGTCGTCAGACACGCCATAGAAGTCTGGGTCCTCCTACATTGTATGACCTCTACACGGACCTCCTTTTCCTGGCCAAGACTTGGCTCAACCCAACATCGGACCCCGACATCGAAGTGCCTCCCACCCAACTTTAAGATCACAAGTCAGGACAAAGTCTACATACCCTGAGGAGGCCTAGCCATCATCCACAGCATCCACTGTTCCTTTACGCTGGGTCACTTGAGTGACCTACTAGAACACTTGGCCCTGAAGCTCACCATCTTGAGAAACACCAACTTAGGAGTGGCCCTCCTATACCATCCTCCTGGAACAAGATCGAATATCGGACCTCATCGCTCCACTGGTGCTCGACTCCAGCTCCCTCCTCCTCCTCTGCAACCTCAACTTTCACATAGAGGACCACTCCGACCCAAACACCATCAAACTCCTGGAAGACATGAACACACTTGGACTCATCCAAGGAACCCACCCACACCACCGGACATCTCCTTGACCCTGTTTTGACCCTTTTTCGCAACTTGGTCTTCTGCAAGCCCACCCCCTCATCTAGATTGACTACGTCTGCTTCGACCTGCCTCTCCCCCACCAACGAAGAACTGCACACACCAAAGCTGCCTGACGCAACTGGATCAAGATCACCATGGAAACCTGGACCTCAGAACACCAGAACTGCCGGCCATTGCACCTAGATGACCTCTTACTATCCATCATCAACTTCAACACATGGATCACCTCCTGCGCAGACTCCCTGGCTACACTCAAAACCATCACTGCCACTCGGACTAGATCACACACCAGCTAGTATGGAGAATAACTACGACTCGCCAAACGCCAATGCAAACAACTGGAACATCGATGGAGGCATACCCACATTAAAAATAACATAAATACCTATAGATCAGACCTCCAGCTCTACCACCAGTGACTCAAGTCCACTAAGTGCCCCGCTCTGACCGATAGAATTGAAAATAGGCGTCACTCCATCACAGGATCTCTGCACACAGCTCCCCCACTACTTCAGCAACAAAATCAGCACCATAAACTACAGCTTTCCTCCCCAACTAAACTCAACCAAACTCACTGTTCTCCAACCAGTCAAGACAAGCACCCCAGGAGGAATATATAACGTTACAACGCAAACAATTACAACGCATGCTTTTACAACGCAGTTTTTACATCGCAACTACCATTATATCGCATGATTTTGCAACGCATGCCATTACAACGCATGTTTTTAAAACTACCATTACAACGCATTCCATTATAACGCATACCATTACAATGCATACCATTACAACGCATAGTACTTTTAGGGCAACAGTAGGGTAAGTGTTGGATAGTGTAGGGGTAAAAATTACTATTCCCACTCCAGGGAGTGCAACAGTAGGGTAAGTGTTGGATAGTGTAGGGGTAAAAATTACTATTCCCACTCCAGTGAGTGCAACAGTAGGGAAAGTGTTGGATAGTGTAGGGGTAAAAATTACTATTCCCATGTACCCCAAAACCCATACCCACCCTAAAACTAAACAATCTCCATTACTTACCTTATAATGCGTTGTAATGGCATGCTTTGTAATGGTATGCGTTTTAATGGCATGCGTTGTAATTGCATGCATTGTAATGGCATGCGATGTAAAGGCAGTTGCGTTGTAACAGTTGCGTTGTAAAGGTAGTGCATTGTAATGACTGTGTTGTAATGGATGTTTCCCCCCCAGGAGCCACTTCGATCTGCTGGCCCACCATCACCTCCATGGAAACTGCCAACACCATGTGCTCCATCCGCTCAGGAGCCCCCTCGCACCCCTGCCCACACTTCATCTTCACCAAAGGACTCAACCCATTTGCGAGGCCCTCACCCCGATACTCAATGACACCCTCAGACCACCACCTTCCCAGACACCTGGAAACACACCAACCATACTACCTCTAGTCAAGAAACCATTTACATACCCAAAGGCCTGAGTCAACCACGACCAATCTTCTTGCTACCCTACCCGTCAAACGTTTCATCAACAAAAGACTAGCTGACCATTTTAATGACAACCACCTCCTGGACCCGTCACGATTTAGACCAAACCATTCAGACCCAACCATAGCAGTGAGACTGCCCTCATTGCTGCTACTGACAACATCTATCTCATCATGGACAATGAAAAAATGGCAGCACTCATCCTGCTTGTCCTCCCCTCCATATTCAATATGCACTCACACCCCATACTCATCCAACGCCTCCACAAAACCGGCATTCGTCGACTGGCCTGCCAATGGATCGGTTCCTTCCTCAATGAAAGCACTCAGTCCATCAGCCTGGCCCATTACATCTCTTCTGCACCCAACCTGATCTATGGAGTCAGCCGAGAATTCTCTTCAACGTTTACATGACACCGCTCACCAGTAATGTCCAAGCCCAGGCCTCAACATCATCTCATAGGTTGACAACACCCAACGCATCCTCTCCCGCTCCTACAACACCCCCAACACCCAGATGAAGTTCACCTCCTGAATACCCGAAGTCACTAACTGGATGAAGACAAACTGTCTAAAACTCAACTCTGACAAGAAAGAAGTGGTACTCTTCGGAAAAGATACCTCACTCTGGTCCTCAGACAGGTGGACATCCGAACAAGTGCAAACATCTAACGCATCGACCCAAGCTACTGTTATATTCCATAAAGGTACCCTATATAGGCGCAGGTAACACTGCAACCTTTCACCTATATCCTTCCCTACATTTCATACATAACGGTTCATAGGGACTGACCTTTTACCTAGATACGACACTGCATTCAGAACGCAGGTTTTCCCCTGGTTCAATACTCATACATTATGCATGAGGCTTCTTGGAAGCACAGCAGGACTCATAGCAGGACGAACATCTCCTGTATAATATCTATGTTATAGTTCAGGCCTGTCGTCATCCTTTAGGCCGACACAGTAACGCAGCAAGGTCGGAGCCCTGGGGAGACCTATGGGTATATATACATCATGTCTTGCTTAGACAGACAGAGGAGACCGTGACTTCCCGGCTGACACACTGACCAGAGACGCTGAGGTTCCTGCATGCACACGCTCCAGCTAGCAGTGGTCGAACATCCCTCGCGGGGTGTCCAACTCGAGACCAGGACGGGGTCCCATATTCTCTAAACTCTCAGGTAATGGGGTGGACTAGATCCTAGAGGGGTTCTTGGCATAACACCTACATAGATGCTAGGTACATTTAGGTACATCTAGTTAGGGAGACATCGTAGGAGTACGCACTTTTAGTTTGCACCTTTTATCATGTGTTTTATGTACATGTATAAATTCATGATTCCTGCAAGATGGTAGAGCTATAACATCCTTTTACTTTCATAGTATTGCTAATCATATATCTCTGCTACTGTTTAATGGTTGTTGCAGCTCATATATTCTACACTAGAATAACAACTGTTCAATAAATACTTATTGAAACGCCCAGACTGTTTATTCTGTGTAACTCTCTGAGACAAACTAAGTGAGCACGAGTGACTGAGCGAAAGGTAGTATATTGATTCCACGATCCTGGGGGATCAGGGTTGTCATGTTCTGAGGTTGCCAAGAACTATTCTCTCCCCGATAAGAGGAGACTCTAGTGGCACTGTGAGCTAGCTAATTCAGACAGGCTTACGTATCCGGTGGGGGTGCACGGAATCCGTCCGCCACCAAACCCACAGTTTATGTTATCCGAACGCGCAGATCCTGTATAGGTAATATAGGAACTACACAACACTACAATCTTAGGGATTGTGATCAACAAGCAAATCTTTATGACCAGCCAGATAAACTTGGTTGCCTACTTCTGTTCCAAACTCTAGACGTACCGTCACACAGGGTCTGATCATCAGCAAGATGGACTATGCCAATGCAGGCACGATCCCCACACTGCTCAACAAGAAACTCTAGGTCATCCAAAACACAGCAGCCAGATGCACCACACTAAACCTCCTACCACGCACTCAGATCATCCCTCATCTTAGAAACCTCCACTGGCTCCCTCTTCACAAGAGTGCACTATTCAAGCTCCTCACATACACACACACACACAAAGCCCTCCCTGCACAACCAAGGCCCTGCATACCTGAACAGCTGCATCAGCTTCCACACTCCATCTGGAAACCTCGCCTCGTCCGACCTCCTACTCGCCCATGTCCCCCCATATGAAAAGCCAGAGCCGACAGGCGCATTTCATACCTGACGCCTAAAGCCTGGAAGGATCTCCCCCTCACATCAGTGCCACCAGCTAAGACATAGAGCTTTGCAAGAAACTCAAAACATGGCTGTTCCAGTAGACCTCAGGCAGGGCGGTAGCTGCTTCTCCAGGCGTCGGGGTACCCTCACCAGTGACATGCCTGCCCTTCCAATACTAATGACATAGCGTGACGAGACATGAGTACTTGAACTCTATCATTTTCTGTAATATTCGTTGTCACCGCAACACAACTCGTATGACAAATCATTTTCTGGAACAGGGTCACACCCCTAATGACATGCAATGGGTTGTGATTGAGCAATTGGACCTCAGCACCAAGAACACCCAGCAACTACTGTTAGATAAAGAGCAAAGATGGGTGTATCGAATGTCTACTAATATCCATGGGTTAAATGACAACATACCCTGAAATAGTCTAAATCGCTGATCCCATATTCTAAAATTGAGAACTGTATTGTTATGATTAGGAGTTAATTTTTCACATTTATTAGTATCTATATTAATTCCTTTGAAGTATTCTTCTTCATAACGAAAGATTATTTAATTGACCTTTAGGCTAAATGATTATATACTCTGGATCAGTGTTAGCGGTTGCAATAAGTCACTATCCACAGTTAAGAATTGAGATCTGTGGTATTATCTTTGGGGTGCTACATTAGATCTTAAACGCCCAGTACTTACATTAATTCATTAGAAACCATCATCCTATAATTACATATACCTTCTTATCTGTATCCTCGCACATGGGGGAGGTCATGCGGTGGTCATTTGCCCTTTAATCTGGCTCTATTTGTGAATAAGGTTATTCTTCCTTCCTTCCTTCGTTTTTTCACACATGTAGCCCATCGTTTAGTTGCTAAGTCAACCACCTTCAGCGGGATACTTCAATCTAAAAGTTAACACTCTAACCATTTAATACGCGTCTCACGTTATATACGTGACGACGTGCACATCCTGCCCGGAAGTCGTTGTCAAAATGAGAGTCAGCACTCTAGTCTTGTCTATGCGCCTCACGTCACACACGTGATGATGAATAGACTCTGTCCGGATGTCCTCCCGCAATTGGTCGAAATCCCCTTTTTAACCAACTCCGGCTCCTCCATTCTCTTACCAGCCTGTTCCTGAGGATACCACAATAGGTTGTGCAGCGGGAGAGACCATGACACGAAGTAAGATCTACCCTATTCAGAGTTTAGTCGGCTTTTTACAACCTTCGCCGCTACACCTTACGTATAATTCTGTTTCCTTTTTAATCGTCTTTGGCTCTGCCACCTTTAATCGTTTTTGGTGCAGATCGAGTTGTTTACATTGATCCCCTCCTCCGTTTTTATCCCCTTTTTTCTGTCAGAGTACGTGACTTAAATGGCTCCCCCATCCCAGGATCAGAAGTGTGAGCCAGTCATACTAGTAGTGTAATTATCCAAATGCTAATTACTCTTTCCCCTGAGTCACTGCATAAAATACTATTATAATAACACGGCACAATTTAGCTCGGCCCCACTCGGTTTAATACAAACCGCCGTTAAGGTGACTACCACGTATAGTCACACATTTCTCTCACTGGCACCATTTCACTATAAGCAATACCGATTAAATAAGGCACAAACTAAACGCCTTTTTCGATTGATACTTGATGGCATGATCACTATATAACACACAAACATGTTATATTGGATGCATGATCTGTGTTTGAAAGTGACTGCACGTATATCTGACACTGCGTGCTGTAGTTACAAAATTATAGTGCACCATCAATACGGTGAAGGCATAAGCTCCAGTTTTATGATTTTTCATGTTAAATGTTCGTATTGTGTTGTGTTATGTCTTCTTCTTTTATAGGTACTAGCCCATTGTGAGGACCCTGAGTACGGTTAGTCCTCTTAGCATGTATGGTACTCCTTAGCGCGAGTACTAAAAATGCTTTAACACGTGGTTCATTTTTACCACTCACTTTTTTTCACTTCACTCACCAAGCACTTTATATGAGAGGTCCTGAAGAAAGCCCCAGCAATTTCCTAAGCGGGCTGAAACATGTTGACCATCAATGGATAACACTGAGATATAAGCATTACACTCAGTGAATTATCCACTCTCTTGTTTTTAACATACCCTGGATCACTGGGAATAAAATAATTAACAGGTAGAATCCCAGAGGTATTTTTAGTTTCACATTTACTTCATCACATGCACTAACAGTACAACCCGCTCCACTGTAATCAGGTGTTGCAGCACAGCTGAGTAGCATTCGGCTACTCAGCTGGGACCCGATGATGAAGCATGACACCAACCAGGTTGGTGTGTGAGGGTTTTCTAGATAAACTTTCAAGTGCCAGACACTTCTGTGTCAGATAGCTATATAGCTTGGCCGTCTCATTTGGTTTGATATACTTGAAGGGGTCAGCATGTAGGCCGAGCCAAACCTCCTCTCTCAGTGGTTAGTCTCGAAGCTTTCTTTTCTTTTGATCACATAAGGTCTGGGGACAAGTGCATTGTTCGCCCAAAGGTGACGAGGCTGACATTACTGCTATAAGGAGAAGGACTGCTGGGGCTATTGTATGACAACAAAGAACTGTTTGCCTGCAGGAAGCTGAAGGCAGGTCTTCTGCATCATTTGTTGTTACCTCATCTTAGGGAATGGCATTTATGCCCACCTCTCAGAGAAAGTGGTGTTCACAGAGAAGCAGAGGCATTTGATTTGCTATTTGAACTGAGGATACGTTTGTTTGTTGAACATACCTCCCCAGGGGGTGGTTTGCAGTTGTTTCACCTGAGCCTCAGTCTGGTTTTCATCTTCATTACACCGGCCATCTTGGGTGAGGCTTTTCTGCCTCATTTGTGGGCGGTGTAGGTGTCCTTGTGTGCCACCATTTTGGGGACTATATAGAGGTGTCAGCAGCACCCCAAAGGCAATCCCATCTGCGCCTGTCAACTCTATGCAGCTCACATTGGATAAGCTCCTTACAGGTCAAACGATGAAGATACGCCTGTCCGCACCCAGGCGCTGGTGGTAGCTGCTGTCATCAGCTTGTAACATTGTAGTAATTCTTCATGAGTACTTCCTACCGGGTAGCGATTCATCCATCGCTCGTTCCCTTGAACACAGGCATCGAAACCACAACATGGGGTGTTGAATGTGATCATAGCGGCCACCTTATATCATTGTCACCTTACTAGGAGTTATCCGAAACTACCAAAATTACATTATAGAGCGTTAACTTACATCATAACTTCTTTAAAAGGGACACTCTTAAGGTTCACTCTTCACACAACCATGTGGTAAAAACGATGACCTTTCAGAACTCTTTCCTGGAAGAAACGCTGGCACGTGATTGCAAACCAAGGGGCTTATTTACAATCCCAGTGCGCCGCCAGAACGCCACTTTTTAGGTCTCGCCTGAGCCAGCGCATGCGCTGCTCTGGCGAGAGTTTTAGTAAGCGGGTTTTGGAAGTGCAATCAGCACTGGCGACCAGCTTGCGTTCACGTGAGCGTGCACGCGCGTCACGGGTCATTAAGTGCATCGCGATCGCGATCACTTTCGCGGCTTTGAAGTAAAGAAATAGATTATTTTTCTATTTCTTTACTTTTGCTATAATCGCGGCACCCGCGCTTTACTTTAAGCGCGGGTGCCGCGATTATAGCAAAAGTAAAGAAATAGAAAAATAATCTATTTCTTTACTTTTGCTATAATCGCGGCACCGGCGCTTTACTTTTAACATTAAAGTAAAGCGCGGATGCACGACTATAGCAAAAGTAAAGAAATAGATTATTTTTCTATTTCTTTACTTTTGCTATAATCGCGGCACCCGCGCTTTACTTTTAATGTTAAAGCGCTTTACTTTTAATGTTAAAAGTAAACGCGGGTGCCGCGATTATAATGGTGTAGCCAATAGGTCTCGCTTTTGGGACCTTATAAGTATTTATTTATGCAACTGTTGCATGGCTAAACACTTATAAGGTCCCAAAGGCGAGATCTATTGGCTATGCCAATGCTTGTTTTTATGTTCCGGTGGCACACAGTGCAGATCCATTTCTACGAGGCCACGGAAAGCCACCCTGCGTGGCTTTTCATGGCCTCGTAGATATGGTGTAAGGCAACGCAGCGTAAGTCACTGCGTTGCCTCACACTGCCTCGGGGAGGCATGCCATGGGCTTTGTGTTGGGTGTTCCCATTCAACGATCATGGTTTTTGACACATTATAGATTTAAAACAAAGCGCAAATCAGGGACTACGTCAAAACCCTGCACCTCCTCAGGGGTGGAGTAACTGTTGTTTTTGTGAAGGAAGGTGTCCCAGCCTGCACAAAAACAACCGGATTTCAATATAGACACCCTTGAGCCATGGTGTAAGGGTGCCTCATAGATGCGGCGCATTCCTACCCTTTACTTTTGATGCAGGGCAGCGCTGCACATCATTTGCGCTGCCCTGCGTCAAATTGTTGTAAATGGGGCCGGCGCCGTCGGAGCATCACTTTAAATGACGCTCCCGTGGCCCAGGCCTCTCAATCATATCTACGAGGCCACGGAAAGCCACCCTTTGTGGCTTTTCATGGCATGTCAATATGGTGTAAGTCGCTGCGTTGCCTCACACTGCCTCTGGGAGAAGTGCCATGGGCTTACGTTGGGTGTTCCCACTCAACGCCAATAGATTTACAACATATCATAAATCTGGGAATGTGTCGAAACCCTGCGCCTCCCAAGGGGAGGCAGAACGGTTGTTTTTGTGAAGGAAGGTGTCCCTACTGCACAAAAACAACCAGATTTCAATGCAGGCACACTTGCGCCATGGTGCAGGGTACCTGCGATGGGCTAGGCATCCATTTGTGCACCAGGTGCACAGTGTAAGAGAACAGGAATGCGCCGTATCTCACAGATACGGCGCATTCCTGCACTGTCCTTTGACGTAGAGCAGCGCTGCAAAGTGATGTGCAGCGCTGCTCTGCATCAAATTGTTGTAAATGAGGCCCTAAGGTTGTAATGCAGCCCCTACGGTGCAGGAGGGGGGGTGGGGCAGAGGGAAATCTGCCTCCCAACCCTTCAAGGGCCCCCCCATTCAGCCTGAGGTCAATGAACATCTGTGAGACTCAGGGGCCCCTCTTCACAAATTGCAGGGGCCCCTAATCATTTGCACTGCTGTGTTCTAGAAACACTTTTCCCATATTATTAGTGACGCACCGGTGCGGCAAGGGGCTTGTAAATAAGCCCCTTCTAATACAGGAGGTGCCAGTGCGGAAGCATTGCACCTTGTAACACTTTATTACAGGGTAAACATGCTCTTCAATACCAATCAACTGATTAAAGTAAGATGCATTTGCCTTAATAATGAGGGTGCTATGCCAAGCGACCTTGCCAATGCTTATTTGAAAAGCACTGTTAAAATACAATGTGAAAGAAAAAAAACACAGTTTAAAATACTGAAGGAAAAACAGACACCCATCCTAATGTATTTAAAAAGTGAAATTGAATTCAATATTTTCAATCTCTCTGTCTCTCCTCAAGCACAGACAGCCTGTCTCTCTCACACACACTCTCCCACACCCACTCTCTTACACACTCTCTCTCACACATCCTTTCTTACACACTCTCTTACAGACTCTCACACTCTCTCTCACACACACACTCACACACAGATAGCCTGTATCTCTCACATACTCTCTCTCACACACTCTCTATCACATTCTCTCTTACACACTCTCTCTCACTCTTTTACAGACTCTCACGCTCTTTCACACACACTCACACACACTCTCTCTCGCGCACACACACACTATCACACATACTCTCTCTCACACACATTCTCACAGACAGTCTGTCTCTCTCACACATTCTCTCTCACACGTTCTCACACTCTCACGCACTCTCTCACACACTCTCACGCTCTCGAACACACTCTCACACACATTCTCTCTCGCACAAACATACTCTCACACACAGACAGACAAGACAGCCTCTCTCTCACACACTCTCACATTCTCTCTCAAATTCTCTCTCACACACTAACACACTCTCTCACACATGGACAGCCTGTCTCTCTCACACATACTCTTTCACACTTTCTCTCTCTCACACACACACACACACACACTCTTTGACATACAGACAGCCTGTCTCTCTCAAAGATACTCTCTCACACACTCTCTCTCACACTCCTTCACACAGACAGCCTGTCTCTCACACATACTCTCTCACACTCTCTCTCATACCCAGACAGCCTGTCTCTCTCACACACTCTCTCACACTCTCTTTCACACACATGCTCTCTCACACACACACACACACAGACAGCATGTCTCTCTCACACATACTCTCACACGCACTCTCACACCCAGACAGCCTGTCTCTCTCTCACACACTCTCCCACACTCTCTCTCACACACACGCTCTCTCTCACACACACACACACACACACATTTGGGCACTTCCCCACCCCCTATGACGATGCGGGACTCGAGGAGGAGTCCCCTTTCCTGACGCGTCACTTCCGGCACGCAGAGGAGGTGGGGAGGTATTTATGCCTCCCCGGCCACCTTGGCGTCCTCTTTGCGCCGGACACGCCGTCTCCCACCCTACCGCTTACCCGGCGTGGGGTTGGCAGGCGAAGTACATAGAACGTTGTAATGTTTTCTTCTCGTTGCAGGAGGAGTTACAGGGCGATCTGGAAGCAAATGGGTACAGAAGAGTACCTCTGCAAGAGCACAATAGGGGTGCCAGAGCCAAATCCCAGGAGCCTCATGGGAGGGTCCTGGAACAATTACGTCGGCGCCCGTTAGTCCTTCGGGCGGTTGTGGGCCTGAACAACCGGGGGCTTGCCTTGCTACGCTCCGCCCTGAAAGGGGCGTGAGTAATAAGGGACCAATGTGTCACGTGATCCAGTAAGGGGATCACCCCCATAAGGGTAGCGCTGATTGGTTACTCCACAGTGCTTGGCTCATCAGGCGGGCAGGGCAGCATAGGTTGGTACAGCTGCCTGCCCTTGGATCGCCCGTAAGATAACCCACCATATTGCATACTTTTGTATGGAATAAACCTGCAGCACTATTTTTCCCAAACAAAAGTTGTGTTGTGTATTTATTTATGCATGCATACTCTGTTGTGGTGTGGGTGGGGTGTGTTGCCAATAATGGGACTATGCTTCCCCTGTGCCCAATCATAGCCGTTTACAAGTAATTCCTTGCTTCCGCCCCTACCACCTGTGCTGGGCGGGGGTGTCCGTTGCCATTAGGGGAATTGTAACTGGTGACGCCTTACCCCCACCTCTAGCCCTCAGGTAGTGACCCCACCCTTCTGATGCGAACTGCTGCCCCCTGCTGTGTGCTCTCTTAAACCCAGCCGCCGCCCCAGCCCTTCCTACCTCTGCAGCCCTGGCCTAGCCTGGGCGCCCTGCAGGGACAGGAGGAGGAGAAGCCAGGCTGACCACATGGTGATGTCCACGCCGTCGGACCCCTCATGGACAGACCTCCAGCCAGCGGCCACTCAGACAGCACTGCCGCGGGCATCTCTACCCGAGGGACCCGGGGCCACTCTCGGCCTCTGTGACGTCACAAGCGCACACCGACGTCATACAGGGCCCTGCTTCCGCACAGACAGCCATGGAATGCTCTGAGAGCACTGGGGTTGGACAGAGCGCCTACTTTTTTGTTTTAACAACATAGCCCTATTTTAGAGGGGGGGTGGGACAACAAATAGATTTTGAAGTTTTATTAGTTCAGTAGTGCGGACCACGTGGGGTCAGCTGCTCCCCTTGCCTTGCCCGCTTCGATAGGCTTAGTCTGAGGGCCATAAAGGCAGGAACAGGGCTAGAAAGAGGGATATCTGTGGAAAGTCTGAGGTAAGTGAGGTTTGAGGCAGCTGAGGACAATGCAGGGCCAACCCAGGCCTTCATCCAGGAGCCAGGCGGGTCTAGAGTGCCATGAAGTCAAGCATCGAACAAACATGGCGCTCCTGAAAGCCCACCGTCCCTACAGCGCGCGCGCAGTACTCAGTCTAAGAACCCCCAATCCTGTTCATCTCTTAAAGGCAGAGAGCCCATAGTAACAGCGTTTTTTTGTTTCGCTGATAACTTTGGCGTGGTTTGACGAATCTTCATGAACATTTCCAAAAAACTTCATCCAACTCAGCTTCTTCCCAGAAAGTTTTTGGGGTGATCGGTCACGCAGGAGCCAAGAAAACGAGGGGTCCCAAAACATTGACTTCCCAGGTTAATTCCCACAGAAAATGTTGAGAAGCAATGCAGAAAACGAGCCAATGTGGGCCCCCAGGGGAAGCAGGGTCGCAGACCAGTCTTCCCCCGGGGATCTTCGCGCGGCCGGAAGGACAAGGTGGGGGGCAGGGGTCATAAGGGAGGGTTTAGGGGCGGGCCGGTGGTGCCTATAAAGGTGCTTGGGTGGGAGGTTCCGGCCTCTTTCCCAACACCTTGCACCACCGGGTTAGGGAGGGGTTTTTGCGGAATTTAGTGGTAGTTCCTTAGTGGTCAGATTAGGGCCTGGAGTTTAAATTTTGGCTGCGACATACGGAGCAGCAAGGGTAGGCAGTTAGTTCCCTTGGTACTCACCGGTTCATTCCCAAGTAAATGGCCGACGCGGTGCGCGGAGCACTGCGTGTCCTGGGGCAGGCAGGCCGGGCGGACCTCCTCCATCCAGGCGTTCTGGAGGAGGCGTGGGTCGGCATGGTCCGGCCCACGCGGATCGCGTCGGCCAGCATTGCAGCAGCGGTAGCGGCGTGTGTGGAGGAGCCGCTAACCGCGAGGAGATCTTCTGGGCCCAGGGGGCGGGGCCAAGTAAGACGGCCCAGCCGAAGCACGGAGGCAGGCGACAGAGCCTGCCCGCGCAGCTGGAGCCGGGACCCAATGTTGAGGTATGCGGCGGGGGGACGGAGCAAGTGTGCGAGTATCCGGCGCGGCTGAGCTCGGGCGCCGGATTAAGCCAGGGAGAGCAGGGGGCCCTGTGGGCAGAGAGCATCTCGTTGGACCTCTCTTGTAAGCCTCCAATGGGCAATGCTGACAGGGATGAGGCAGGCTGGAGGGGCCCTGCATTAAAAAAGTCTAAGAAGGCGGGGACCCAAGGTCTAGGGCAGCTTGGGGAATGGGGCACCATCTGGGGAGCTTGGGAGGGACAGGGCAGGGGATGTGTTTCCTCCAGCATTGCCTCGCTGGGAGGGTCTTTCATTGGAGGAAAAAATCAGGGAGCAGAGGCCGATCATTCTAGACACGGAAGCCAGGTGGGCAGCAATGTGTGAGGCAAGAGGGGGGGACGCCATGGGTGAGACTGATTGGGGGGAGGAGGCAGGGGACTGGGACAGTTTTCAGGACCAGGAGCAGGCAAGGGGTAAGTGGGTGTGGGTCACTGCTGGACGGCAGTTAGGGAAGCGGGCAGGGACAGCCAGCACGGCGGTGAGGCCCAGTGGTGCGGGGGACCCCCGAGTTGGAGCAGCTTGGGAGGGGTCACACACGGCGGCGGAAGCCGGGAGGGGGAGGGCGTTACCGGTGGGGCGCACAACGGCTCCGGGACGCCGGTCAGAAGTAGCAGGGGGGTCCGCGGCGGCCGACCTGCCATCGAGGGAGCGCGCAAAGCCGGCGGCTGGGAGGAAGTGCACCGGAAAGAGTGGGGGTGTTGTGAGAGAGAGCAGAAGAGAGCGGTGCAGGAGAAAGTGAGTGAACCAGTGGTGACTGAGGCTGAGTTGGTGCTAGATTACCAGGAAGAGAGTGACGAGTGGGAGGAAGGTGAAGTGCGAGATGAGGAGGAGGGAGAGAAAGGGCCCCCCGGGGTCCTGGAGAGGGCAAACAAGAAAATTGGTGTTTTTCAGGAGACTATTGCGACGAAGGAGAAAGGAGCGATGCAGAAAAAGTCCGGCTACCGGGTCAGCGACAAGGAGACTCAAGGAGGCCCCTCAGGTACGGGGGTGGTGGACAACCTAGGGGGAAGGTGCTGCGGGGAAAACGGGGAAATCCTGCCGGTTGGTGGGTGTGGGGGATGGGAAAGTAAGGGAAGTGGGGTTAGTAGGGGACGCAGCAACAGCTCGGGACGAGCACAAAGGTAGCGGGGGGTGTCACGTCTAGTAGGTGCCGGTGTCCAGATGGACAAGATTGAAGGGGCGGACGAGAAAGAAGACAAGACAGGGGACAAGCACCATAAAAAACTGCCCTATATGGGCTTGGCGATGCCATTAGGTTCCCACCTATCAGACAGGACGAGAAACAGGATTTGGAAGCACGAGTATGTAGATGTCTTTAAACTCTTTCACAGGGAAATACAAGCTAAAGAAGGGTCAAAAGAAGAGGAATGGGAATTGACGAGAAGACCCAAGGTGCCCATTAATATGGAAAACTGGACCTCGGCATTTCTGATCTTCGCAAGTATTTACTGCGAAAAATATCTAGATAGAGCGAATGCTCTGTTGAAATATATGGACATAATAAGAAAAGCCCAGATGCATTTCGGGGGTTTTGCATGGCTCAGCTATGACGAAGAGTTTAGGGCCCGAGTCAGCCTCAACCCAGATAAGCCTTGGGGGGAAGTGGGTCAAGAGTTATGGATGCGGTGGATGTCTTCCACACAATCCTCGGCATCCACCCACACAGCTAGCGGTCTGCCGGTGACCTATCGGTCCTTTCAGGTGCGTCCCGCCCAACAAGGGGCGGGTGGGGTTAGTAGTGGGGCAAGTACTTTCAGTGGCCCGCCAAAGGGGGCAGGAGCAACAACAGGGGCCTGCTGGAATTTCAACAAAGGCTTCTGTTCCAGGCACCCATGTAAGTTCAAGCATGAATGCTCCAAATGCGGGGGCAGACACCCTCTCACCAATGTTTTACCTTGGCCACTCCAAGCGAACAGTGGAGGTCAACAAAGGGAAGGGGACAAGCTGAACCAAAGGGCCCCTACTCCAATTAAGATTGAGGCCATGGGCCCATGGCTCTCGGTCTAGCCTGACAGGGAGGCGGCCCTAAGTTTACAGTGAGGTTTCAAAGAAGGTTTTCGAGTGGGTTATCAAGGGCCTAGAGCACGTCGGTGGGCAGACAATTTGAGATCAGCCAAAGAATTACCGGGGGTTGTAGCGGCAAAATTGGGGAAGGAAGTGGAGGAAGGGGGGATGGCAGGCCCATTCACGGACTGGCCATTTGAAGACCTGATTGTGTCACCCTTGGGGGTGGTCCCTAAAAAAGACCCGGGGGAGTTCAGAATGATTCATCACCTGTCATGGCCAGAAGGGGAATCGGTCAACGATTTCATTGCGGAAGACGACTCGAGGGTGCTGTATGCCTCAGTGGACGATGCGGTCCGCTTGGTGAGGGCGTGTGGGAAGCGAGCAGAAATGGCAAAGTGTGATGCCAAGTCTGCTTTCCGCCCATTGCCTATTCATCCTGTGGATTTTCCGCTACTGGGAATGCAGTTTGATGTGGCTATTTACGTGGATAAGGTCTTGCCCATGGGATGTGCCATTTCCTGCGCGCTTTTTGAGATGTTCAGTACATTCTTGCAATGGGTGTTCATCAGGAAGAGTGGCCACAGGCAGGTGTCGCATTACCTGGACGATTTCTTGTTTGTCGGTAAAGGGAGCTCCGGAGACTGTAAGAGAGCATTGCAGCAGTTTGAAGAAGTGACGCAGACCTTTGGGGTACCTTTAGCACCAGAAAAAAACAGCTGTGCCCAGCTGCAGGTTGACATTCCTTGGCATTGAACTGGACTCTGTGCAATGGATGGCGCGTTTGCCCCAAGGAAAAGTAGATGACATGCAGGCATTCTTGTCACAGGTGATGGGAGAAAAGGAAATTGAATTATGGACTGTTCAGAAGTTGCTGGGCTTCCTGAATTTTGTGTGCAGGGTGGTAAAAGCAGGAAGGACATTCTGCAGGTGGCATGGCATGGCCATGTCAGGCGCAGTACTGCCACACCACAGGGTCAGGATTTCGATGGGGGTCAGGGCAGATCTGGGAGTGTGGCAGATGTTTTTGGATGATTTCAATGGCGTCTCATTGGAATTTGTGAAAGAGAACACAGTCTGGCAGGTACAGATGTTTTCTGATGCCGCTGGCGCTGCAGGCTTTGGTTTGTTCTGGGACGGGCGTTGGTGTGCAGAGAAGTGGCCGGCGCATTTGTTGAGTCAAGGGCAGAGCATTGCTTTTCTGGAGTTTTTTCCATTGTTGGTGGCATTGGTGGTGTGGGACAGGGAGCTGCAGAACAGGACAGTGCTGTTCCACGTAGACAATACCACGGTAGTCGAACTGGTGAACAGGCAGAAGGCAAGGAATCTGAGGGTGTTGAGGCTGTTGCGCAGGTTCATGTAGAGTTGTTTATGGTTGAATGTGGTTTTTCGTGCCAAACATGTGCCTGGGGCTAGCAATGATGTGGCGGTTGCTTTGTCTCGTTCCCAGTGGCAGCGGTTTCGGAGATTGGCACCTGGAGCGGAGCAGTGCAAGATGCAGTTGCCGGACGACATCTGGACCTGGGGGTAGTGAGAGTAGTAGGCCTGGTTGAGAAATCACTCGCAGAATCAACTCGACGGAGTTACAGGCTGGCTTGGTCGAGTTTGGAGAGTTTTTGGGTCCTGGAGTGGTATCCAGGAGTGTGACCGCTCAGCCCTCCACAGGGCTTGGTCGCCCCACTCACTGCTGCCGCTCCTGCCTGCCTTGCCGCCTCCTGCCTGGAGATTCCTTCGCTCGCTGCCCGCTGCTCCTGGGACTTTCCCGCTGCCCGCTGCTCCTGGGACTTTCCCGCTGCTCCTGGGACTTTCCCGCTGCCCGCTGCTCCTGGGACTTTCCCGCTGCTCCTGGGACTTTCCCGCTGCCCGCTGCTCCTGGGACTTCCCGCCACTGCCTCCCTGCGGCCCCGCCCCCCGTGATTCCATTCGCCGCCCCGCTCCCGCCACCCAGCTGCTCCTCCCTCCCGGCTCCTTACTTAAGGGGACCATAGGGGACCACAGAGTGTGACCGCTCAGCCCTCCACAGGGCTTGGTCGCCCCACTCACTGCTGCCGCTCCTGCCTGCCTTGCCGCCTCCTGCCTGGAGATTCCTTCGCTCGCTGCCCGCTGCTCCTGGGACTTTCCCGCTGCCCGCTGCTCCTGGGACTTTCCCGCTGCTCCTGGGACTTTCCCGCTGCCCGCTGCTCCTGGGACTTTCCCGCTGCTCCTGGGACTTTCCCGCCACCCAGCTGCTCCTCCCTCCAGGCTCCTTACTTATGACGCCCCTGAGCGACCGCGCAGCGGCTCGCGCGCAGCGGGAGCACCGACGGAGCGCCCGAAGGTGCGCCAAAGGCAAGCCCGTCTGCGCCCGTCCGCGCCTGGCCCGCGCCCAGCGCCAGGACCCCTGGATCCCACCGATGCAACACTACTCGACGGACCTACGACGCCGCCACCCTCACCGCACTCAATGCCGGCCGGAACCCTGCCTGCTACCGAGCCTCACCGAGACGCACCCACGGACCCTTCACCTGCCAAGCCTGCCGATTCACCTGCCCCCGGACGTGCACCACCTCCGCCAAGTCGAGCACCAGCAGCAACCACCTGAAATGCATCCTGTTGAACACCCGCTCCGTCCACAGGCACGCCGTGGAACTCTGGGACCTGCTCGACGCAACAGCACCGGACGTCGCTTTCCTCACCGAAACCTGGATGAACGCCTCCTCAGCGCCCGACATCGCCATAGCCATCCCGGACGGATACAAGATCACCCGGAAGGACCGCGTCAACCAGACGGGAGGAGGCATCGCCATCGTACACAAGAACACCATCCGCATCTCGACTAACTCCGACGAGACCTTCACCGCCGCCGAACACCTACACTTCCAGATACACACTGACCCCAAGACCACCCTCCGAGGCACCCTCATCTACAGACCCCCGGGACCACGCACACTATTCAGCGAAGACATCGCAGACTTCATCAGCCCGCACGCCATGCCCTCCGCCGACTACATCCTCCTAGGGGACCTCAACTTCCACCTGGAGAACAACAACGACAGAAACACCACCGCCCTGCTGGACAACCTCGCCAACCTCGGACTCAAGCAACTGGTGAACACGCCCACCCACTACGCCGGCCACACGCTTGACCCCGTCTTCTCTTCCAGCAAGCACATCTCCTTCAGCCACGCCACCGGACTCCACTGGACCGACCACAGCTGCGTCCACTTCAGCTTCAGAAAGACTGCGACCCACCACCACCCCCAACAGGCTCCCGCCGGAGCTGGAGCAAGATCACCGCCGAGCAGCTCACCGCCTCCCTCAGCCAGAACACACCCACCAACACAACGGACCCAAACGAAGCAGCCAGCAACCTCGCCAAGTGGCTGACCGCCTGCGCCGACGACCTCGCACCACTAAAAAACCCTCCCAGCAGACCCGGAAGCAAGAAAACCCCTTGGTTCACCAACGAACTCAAGGAATCCAAGAAGAACTGCCGCACTCTCGAGAAAGCCTGGCGACTCGACCAGACCACAGACAACAGGACCGCCCTCAAGCACGCCACCCGCAAACACCACCAGCTGATCAGTGCCACCAAGAAGTCGGCACTCAAAGAACGACTGGACAACAACGCCCACGACAGCAAGGAACTTTTCAGCATCGTCAAAGAGTTCTCCAACCCCAGCGCCGGAAACAACGACATCACCCCCTCGCAAGACCTCTGCAACTCACTCGCCGCGTTCTTCCACCGCAAGATCACCGACATACATAACAGCTTCGACGCACAGACCACGCACCCTACCGCCGAACCAACGCCCGCCACCACCACCCTCTGCAACTGGACCCCGATCAGCACCGAAGACACCACCCGCACGATGAACTCCATCCACTCCGGATCACCAACCGACCCCTGCCCACACCACGTCTTCAACAAAGCCGACGCCACCATCGCACCCCATCTCCGGGACATCATCAACTCCTCCTTCCACACCGCCACCTTCCCGGAGAGCTGGAAGCACGCCGAGCTTACCGCCCTCCTGAAGAAACCAACGGCGGACCCCACCGACCTCAAGAACTACCGTCCCATCTCGCTCCTTCCGTTTCCGGCCAAAGTCATCGAGAAGACCGTCAACAGACAGCTTGCCGCCTTCCTCGAGACGAATGGATCCCTCGACCCCTCGCAGTCCGGGTTTCGGGCCAACCACAGCACCGAGACCGCCCTTATCGCAGCCACCGACGACATCAGAACCCTAACCGACAACGGGGAAACAGCAGCCCTCATCCTCTTGGACCTCTCCGCGGCGTTCGACACCGTCTGCCACCGCACCCTAGTGAAGCGCCTCAGCAACATCGGAATCCGAGAGAAAGCACTGGAATGGATCATCTCGTTCCTCGCCGGAAGAACCCAGAGAGTCCGCCTCCCCCGTTCAGATCCGAGGCCACCGAAGTCATCTGCGGCGTTCCACAAGGATCTTCACTCAGTCCAACCCTCTTCAACGTCTACATGAGCCCCCTCGCAGCCATCGCACGCCAACACAACCTCAACATCATCTCCTACGCCGACGACACCCAGCTGATCCTCTCCCTCACCAACGACCCCACCACCGCCAGAGCCAACCTACACGACGGGATGAGAGACGTCGCCGACTGGATGAGGAACAGCCACCTTAAACTGAACTCAGACAAGACGGAAGTCCTCATCCTGGGCTCATCACCCTCCGCCTGGGACGACTCTTGGTGGCCCCCGGCCCTGTGCACCGCGCCCAAGCCAACGGACCACGCACGCAACCTGGGCTTCATCCTGGACTCCTCCCTGTCGATGACCAGACAAGTCAACGCCGTCTCATCTTCGTGCTTCAACACCCTGCGCATGCTCCGCAAGATCTTCAGATGGATCCCCACTGAAACCAGGAAGACCGTCACCCAGGCACTCGTCACCAGCCGACTGGACTATGGGAACACCCTCTACGCCGGAACCACAGCCAAACTTCAAAAAGACTCCAGCGCATCCAGAACGCCTCTGCACGACTCATCCTGGACATCCCCCGACACAGCCACATCACCGGACACCTGAAAGACCTGCACTGGCTCCCCGTCAGCAAGAGAATCACGTTCAGACTCCTCACCCACGCACACAAGGCCCTCCACGACCTGGGCCCCAAGTACCTCAACGACCGCATGACCTTCTACACGCCCACCCGCCAGCTACGATCAACCAGCCACGCCCTCGCCACCGTACCACGCATCCGCAGAGCCACCGCCGGAGGAAGATCCTTCTCCTACCTGGCAGCCAAGACCTGGAACTCCCTCCCCACTCACCTTCGGCGAACCCAGGACCATCTCTCCTTCAGGAAGCAGCTCAAGACCTGGCTGTTCGAGCAGTAACTTACCCCCTCCCCCAGCGCCTTGAGACCCTCCCGGGTGAGTAGTGCGCTCTATAAATGCCGTGATTGATTGATTGATTATCAAGGAATATCACTCGACAAGAGGCAGAGCAGGGAGTTTGGGGTTTTGTGTTACGTTGTATTGATAGGGGGCTTTCGCAAATGACCATAGCTGGGAAATTGGCTAGCCTTCTACAGTAAACTGTATTTGGGTTTTGATCCCACAAAAGATGAAATGCTGAACAGGATGTTAAAAGGCTGGGGGCGGGAGCGGGGGATAGGGGGGGGCACGTTGTGGGGAGCTATTACTTTTGGTTTGTTGGGGGAGATGCTGGGGGTTTTACCTGTTTGCTGTTATGACACATCTGAAGTGGCCATATTCAGGCTGTGCATGATCTGGATGTTTTTTGGAGCTTTCCGAGTGTCAGAGCTGTTGGGATCACCACGGCGGACGGGGCTGTTGCATGATGAGGTGAATTTGGGGCACAGTAACCTGGGAATTTGGTTGAGGCAATCAAAAACGGATCAGGCAGGGAGGGGAAGATGGGTCTGGTTGAAGGAAAGTGGATGCAGTGAAGCGTGCCCGGTGCGTGAATGGCAGGGGTATGAATTAAATGGAAAACGTCCTGGAGCAGAATTTTTTTGTCATACATCGGGTGAAAGAGTGATGTCTTTTCAGTTACTGGCGGTGTTACGTAGGACTCTTCGAAAGGTGGGTCGTGAGCCAGCCGACTATGGGACACATTCCTTCAGAATAGGCACAGCTACATCAGCGGGGAGAGGAGTTGGCCTAACGGCTAGGGCGGTCGACCTCGAATCTGGGGAACTGTGTTCGAGTCTCGGCAATGACGCTGAACATCCTGGGCAAATCACTTAATCTCCCCTTGCCTAACAAAAATGAATGTGTCCTCATGTAATGCAACTGGTGCTATGTAAAGCGCACTGATACCCGATTCGGGTCAAGTTCGCGCTATATAAAACTCTGTAAAAAAAAAAAATCAGCGGCGCACCTGGGATGGTCATGGGGTCAGATTCGCCGGATAGGACGTTGGCGCTCCCGTTGTTGTGAGAGATATGTGAGGAAGTGATGAGACGAGCGAAAGTAGCCGCAAGTGAGGCAAAAAGGGGGGGGGGGGGAGAAGTGTTTGCTTTTCCAGAGGCTAATTCTTATCTCTTTATACTGCAGGCTGTGTGAGAGGACCAGAGACTAAGACGGTCACCTGGATTGTGGGACACTCGTTCGTGCACTGGGCAGCCAAGTATTCGGACCAGCAGCTATATGGGCGGACTCTGGGTTTGAGGAGCAGCCACCATGAAGTTTGCTGGTGGGGTAAAGGGGGGATGAGATGGGGTGTGCTGCTGCCTTGGTTAACTAAGATGGTAACACAGAAGGGCTGCCCAGATATGCTAGTTCTGCATCTGGGGGAAAACGACTTGGTGAGAATGTCAGGCCTGGCATTACTACAGGACATGCAAAGGGACTTGGAGGTTCTGAAGAAGAACTTGGCAGGAACATGTATAGTATGGACTGAGCTGGTGCCTAGAATAGTGTGGAGGGGGGCCATCAATCATGCGGCTATTGATAAGGCTCGTCGGAAACTGAATAGAGCGATGAGAGTTTTTTGCCAGGCAAAGGATATCAAATTGATTGCTCATGGGGGTTTGAGGCTGGAGGCACCTGTGTTATTTAGAGACGATGGGGTGCACCTTTCGAGAATGGGCAATGCGTATTATATGATGGAGGTACGGGATACGATCAGCAAGCTGTGGAATGAGACCATATGGTGCCGCAGGGGCGTGTGAAGTGCGAAAGGTGCACAAGCAGTTTGGGGCAGGGAACCGCCCTACGGGGGTTCCCTGGGTGGCGGAACTTTGGAGGGGTGGTGTGTCTCGGACAGGCGGAGCCACCCCTCGGGGGGCGGGGAAGGTACACAGGTGAATGAGGACGGAGCGCAGGATGCAAGGTGCAGCAGAAGAAAGTCAAGAGAGGATGTTTAAGAGGGCTGTGAAGGTGAGAAGGGATTATGGAGAAGTTTACAGCAAGAATGGGGAGGAGTGAAACAGGTGAGACGGTTGGAGAATGGATGAGGGGTTGGAGTTATTATTGTTGAATAAAGTTATATAGTTGCATGTTATGTTTAATAAATGTTTGGAGTTATGATAACCTTGTCCTAATAAATGGCCTTTTACGCTTCAAGTCAACGTGGAGTGTAGTGTTTGCGCGATAGATTCCGCCTACGCGAGATCTATTGGCATCGTTAATATTTTCTTTATATGTTGCGCAGCAGCGAGGGCTACTCTGCAGCACGGCTTAAACCAAAGAAAAAAAGCGCTACGACTGGCCAGTGCTGACCGCATCATAGCGCTTTTTTCCTTTACTTTAAGCTGAAAAACATTGACAAAGCCAAATAGCTGTCGCCTATGTGAGTGTTATTTGGCTTTGTTCATTTTGTTTTGGTGGCTGGGAGGGTCGAGGGGGAAGGGGAACCGGGGTGGGGAGAGCTGCAACATGATGGACAGCGGGAGGAGGGCGGAAGGAGCAAGAAGCACCTGGAAAGGGTGGGAAAGGGAGGTTGGGGCAAGGGCACAGATGTTTGAAAGAAGGTTTTGTAACCTGCATTTTTATTGTCTGTGATTACATTCTATCCCATGACTCACTCAGTGGCAGCTTCTACTGGACGGGGTGGTGGGGGGGGTACAGACGGGTGGGGAGAAGAATCTAATTTAAAAAAAGGACTTACCTTAAACGGCCGGCCGCAGCCTCTCCTCCGTCCTCTTCATCTTCCTGTTGCGGCCGGCAGCAGGAAGTACCCGGGCACACAGACTCCCCTGAGCCAATCACAACGCTGCAATGCAGCGTTGTGATTGGTCTGAGCAACATGGATCGGCGCTCAGACTGGAGCAGGAAGCCTGTGCTTGTTCGTCACCAGGCTGTGTAATGCAGCCTAATAGGAACATGCAAAGTGCGCATGAATTGTTTGGTCGGCCCAAGAGGGCCGGCCAAACAGTTCATGCGCACTTAGGGAGTGCACACCACTCCTCCCCTGTTCTGGCCAGCCCCACCCTGCCCCGCCACAGACTGCAATAGGGAAAATAAAATGATAATAACGATACGTTTTATATAATTTTATTTTTCCTTTTGAACAGTGGGACGTTGCTCCTCCGCCTTAGCAGAGGAGACGCCACTGGACTCACTTTATGAGTTCCATGGTTACAATGAGAATGTTGGGCGGTGGTTGAGACCGAGGGTGAAGGAGTGGACTGTTAAAGAAGCTGTGCTGCATGTTGGTGGAATTAAGGTACTTGGAAAGTACAACTGACTTGCTGTTTGAAATTAACATTGGCGACGAGGGCCTTTGAGGGGGAGGAGCAGGGCATCCACCTACACCCCTCTGGAATCCTGTTGAATCCAGCGTGACCGGATCTTTAACATGACTATTGGGTCTATTAAGCATATGTATTCACCATTGCAAACTTTTGTATTATTTGGAATTGAGGAATAAATTGTAAGTAAAACAGACTTTAACTTGCTCCTACACTCTTTAGAGTTAAATTGCGAATAGTACTGTCTTACCGGACAAGTAACTTAAAATCACGCCTCAGCTGTAGCGCGCGATGCGATTGCAGCATAGCGGGCAAGCTGTGAGCTTAGAATCTTTTCTCCGTTGAGCACGAGGCGTCATCCTGTAGCCTAGAGGAGTTCTGGATCTTCGCGTGCCTCTGCTCGTGGAGTGTGGTGCGCTTGAAACAGAGGCCGCAAAGTTTTCATGCCAACGCAGACGTGTAGAGCATGCATTCTGGCCTGGAGCATTCACATCAGCAGTGGGTCATGTGCCACGTCATGCTATCATGTGACGTGTTGTGAGCCTGAACACTAGACTGCCACCGTCGTTTCCTGTCAATGAGGACCTTTTGGATCCGCGTTACACTCAAGTCGTCAGTGAATACGGAGAGTGGCTTCCAATCAAGTCTGGTTATTTTCTAGGGAATATTCTGTTGTAGTGCCATTGGGCCCGTTTACATTGTCTCGCCTTATCTCCTAACTCTACACCTCACATTCATGTACTTGGTCCTCCGATGGTTCTTGAATCGTGCCGAGAAGGGTCGGATGGAGGGGATCCTATCCAGTTATCTAATGAAGAACCAGGAACTGAGTAACTGTCCTACAAACTCGTAATTCGCTTAATATATATAACTCTCAGAACTAAGCTATACAAGTAAAGTATTAATACTGCTAGACCAAATCTCCTGAAGAAATTCAGTTGGACTAAAATCATACAAACCAATAATTCAGTTATGGCTGTACAGAATAGTAACATTAGAATCTGCTGACCAGAGATCTCTCTATTAGAATTCCCTCCGTCATTAATGCTCAACTGAAATGCACAATCAATTATTGGAGATGAATCATAAAGAGACAGAAACAGGTTGAGAATGGTTAGATGTTATTAATAAAATGAAGAAGAGTAAATACATCAATATCAGGCCTTTATATTGAGAGTGCAGAGTAATAAAATTTAGGGGCCCATTACGATACCCGGCGTAAAAAAATCCGCCAGGCATAGAAGCGGCAAAAATCCGCCCGCACACACCGTCTGAACACCGACCACGCCATTACGATTACACAAACCGAAAACCGCCATCGGCGGAAAAATCACACAAGATACCGCCCGCCATCGTCCGAGTCGGAGTCAAACCGCCCGCCACGGACGGAAACACGCACGACAACACAAAACCGCCCGCCCTCACGGCCGACACACCGCACATGAGATTACGATCGCACCGCCATGAGCGCGGGAAAACTACAAATATACCGCCCGCCAGCGCAAACAACGCCGATGAGAATCTACACGGCAGAAGCCATGGCGCCCACGTCCCTGCACAGAAACCATCCGCTGACAAAACCAATCGCACACAACATGGCCAACAAGTCCACACAGCAAGGCACGCACAAATACACAAGCACAGTACACATCCCGAAAACACCCCCCTGGACAAACAAAAACTACAAAGGCCAGAACCCCAGACACAACACACCTGAAAACAACAGACCATGAGGACACACCCACATAGGTAAGTACAAAAGCAGCACTCCCACAGACCACAACCCCTTGCAACATTGCAAACTAGAGAGGAGAGGAGAGGACACAGTAACATAGCAAGGACAGCAGCACACCACAGAAACGCACACATCACAACCACCACCACCACCACCACCACCAAACACCGGCACCACAAACCCCCTGCACATTACACAACACACACCGCACCAGCACCACAAACACCATGGCACCACAAAGAATGCCCAAGTTCACGCCCATTGAGCTGACGGTCATGGTCGACGAGATCATCAAGGTGCACCCACAAATCTATGGGAACCTGGTCCAGCACACACCACTAGCCACCAGAAAGAGAATGTGGAACCGGATCGTAGACCAGGTCAATGCAGTCGGGACCCTGCCCAGGAACAGAGTTGAAATCAACAAACGGTGGAATGACGTCAAGAGCCTGGTCAAGAAGAAGGAGAGCAAGAACAGAGAGCTGGCAGCCGTCACTGGCGGAGGGAATCCCGCGCTCTTTAAGACCTTCAAAGCGTGGGAGGAGAAGGTGCGAGTCATCATACATCCGGAGATCCTCGCCGGATTAGCAGGGGAGTGGAGGCTGGTAAGTACAAACTAATGTATACCAGCACACCGCTATGTACTCACATGCACTACCACCATGCCACAGCTCCCAGGGACAAACACCCCCATGTCCAGCACACAATACACAACACATCACACACACATGCAACAGACACCACCACACACAGCCCAAACCGAACAACTGTAAGATACGTGGGGACATGTGTACACTCAGCCAGCCACGTAACCACCAACAGGTCCCCGAGTATGCCAGAAGCGCCACAACGAGCACCCACCACACCCATGTGTCCGCCATAGCTGCACTAACCGACAAGTAACAGGTAAGTGGCAGGAACACAAAATGCAGTGGGTGGGAGGGTGGACAGCCCAAGTACAACACACACCAGGCCCCTAGTCCCACAGCACAGCAAGGAGGAGCATCCCCCACACCCCACAGCCACGTGTCAGCCACCGCAGTGCACACCGACAGCCGAAAGGTAGACATCACGGTCCACAACAATCGGTGTCAGTGGGTGTCCAGCCACCACCACGACCCACAACACCCCCCACCCCCACAGACCTGCAACATGGAGCACCCCCCGCTTAGAACCATGTGGCATCCAGTACAGTGCACGCCCGAACAACCTGCAGGTGGGAAACTGGACAGGGCTGGATTACTGGAGGCATGAGGACCGTAACACGACCAACACATGGGACATGTCACGTAGCAGACGAACACGCAGCACCGCCCACCGTCACGAACAAGTGAACAATGTGCACACGGACATGAACCACAGACTCACACCTCACATGACCCATCACAGACACAGCAACACCCAAGGAGCCACGTCTGCATGCACAAGCCACACTGAATATAGTACCACACGGCAGCCACTGTGCAACCCATCACACACAACCGAAACACCATTGAAGTCCTGTTCATGTAGCCCCTACTGCCTGTCAACCACACACCCCACAACTACGCCTATGTAAGACAAACAACACTAGACGCAACAGAGCGGAACAACATAAATGCACACGAACACCACTGAACCCATCAAACACACAGACACACCATGCACATACAACATACCATCCATCCCATCCGTCAGCCCCAGTCTCATGAAAGGCATGTCATCCGCACAGCTGCCACACATACAGCAGTCACGCTAAGATACATGCCCATGACCAACCATGTGCCAGAAGTCAATGAAGCGCACGCCACACTGTGAGCAACAACACACAACATGGGCAACACCCCCCGAGCACTGCAGTGATGCACATGGCACAGGGCAGCACGCACACCAAGGAGATGGGACAACTGCAATACGTTGGCTGGCACACAACCATCACTCACTCATAACGATGCGTCCAATGCCATGTCCAGTAATCACAACAGACAGCAAATATGCAGGCCATGTCAGACATGCACACACCTCAGACCATGCACTGTCATGCTGCCACAACACATGTCACGTTCGGCACCCATGGCTCACAGCATGTACCCCAAAAGCATATTCCCTCCCAAATGCGAATCTGGGGCATGGCCCCCATGTTGCCATATGCGTTCCTAAGCGTCCCATTTGAACACCAAAAGCAAAGTACAAACCAGACCCAGGATGGGCCAGGAGCCCGCATACACCAGAGTCACAATAAGTAGGGGCACAGCAACACACCCATCGGCATGGCCAATCCGTCCCATGCCACATGTGCACAGCACACAGTCCCATTGCCAAGCACACACAACTACAAATGGTACAGCCACACACACGCCTCCGGGAAACCCATGTACGAGATTGCACGAACTGTTAATGTCAGACGACAAATCCATACTTCGCCAGGTGCAACACAATAACAAATCTCATTCTCTCCACAGGTGACGAACTGCTGGATGCTGGGGATGGAGACAGCAGCCAGCACAGCCAGCCTACAAGCCCCCAACGAGGACACACGGATGTGGAGGATCTGTCCTCCTCTTCGGACACGGACCACCAAGCAGGCCCATCTGGTGTGGCAGGGCCCAGCCGCTCCCCAGGACCCCTCCTACCCACCAACCCATCATCCTGGGCTGCTGAACATTCCCAGCCCCCTGCTGCCACTGTCGTTGCGGCCACACCCACGGACATTGCGGCCACACCCACGGTCATTGCGGCCACACCCACGGTCATTGCGGCCACTACCACTGCCGCAACCGCCACCATCGCCGCACCGACCACCACCGCCGCCACCACCACCACGTCTTCGCTGGCACCAGCCCCAGCGCAGGTGGTGGCCCGGCCGACTGGATCCACCCTGGGAGCCACAGCGAGGACCGTGGTGAGCAATGTGGCTAGTGGGCAGGCCGGTGGCAGCAGTACCGGTAGGAGGAGCAGGGTCAGGGAAACGCAAGTCTCCCCTGGGAGCCATGCCCTGCCTCAAATGGCCAGAGTCCTTGGGGCCTATGAAGAGGCCCAAGGACAATGGGCCAGGTCTGCTTCAGACACGCGGGAGGTGCTGGGGGTGCTGAGGTCCATGGACGCCCGTATGGGCCAACTCGTGGACCTCATGGGCCAGCTGGTGGTGAGGTCACAGCCAGGGACAGCAGCTCCACCACCGCCACCACCTGCCGGGGCGCAGGGTCGTGCAGCTGTGTCCAGTTCCCCTGCGTCCACAGCCAGTGAGCACACCTCAACCACCAGCAGGTCGCAAGCAGGCACCCCCCCTCGCAAACGTGGAAGGGGCCGTCCGAAGTGGAAACAGATCTCACGGGAGGACTTCGCACGCTCCAGACGCAAGTGAGGCAGCCAGCCAGCCTTCTTTGACCACCCACTGCATTGACTTGGACTACGATCCCACTCCACACAGCCATCTGGATGGCATGTGTCTGTTGGACCATGGACATAGAACCAGTGGGTACACCCTGAACATCACGCAGCCATGACCGACAGCTCATTGTCACTGCACGCACCACTTTTGTCATCACCTTACACACAATCACATGTCACAGTTTGAAATAAATGCACCTCTTACACAAACTGCTGTTTGTGCCCTGTGTTTTATTTGTACGGAATACAACGGCCACCTTGGGCGGAAAGGCACCTGATGCGTGGCATGGCAATGGAACCGGAGGGCCTGTAGGGACCTAGGGGTGGGAGACAGAACAGGAGCAGATTCAATGAGTGTGTCACACACCCATCACACAGTACATGTCAACAACTACAAGCAATGTACACACATCGCACAGAGCAATAGGGCACAATGCCACAGCCACCAACAGTGGCATACTACCCTGGCCATGGAGCGTTGACACACAGCACGCAGTGAACAAACGGCCACCCTGACACAGCACACACACACCTGCACAGATACAGCCACATCAGCCGTCGTACATGGACACTCACCGTCAAGTGAAGTAGCGGGCGATGAGCTGCTGCCGCACATTACCAGCTTCCTCCTCTCCGCTGTCCTCCTCACTCGAGCTGTCCTGGTCTGCGGGCTGGGGCCCTGGTTGATCTCCGTCATCCACGATGAGGGGGATCTGCTTCCGAATGGCCAGATTGTGCAGCATGCAGCACGCCACCACTATCTGGCACACCTTCTGTGGGGAGTACGCCAGCGCACCCCGGTGCGGTCCAGGCACCTGAACCTGGACTTGAGGAGGCCAAAGGTACGCTCGACCACACGTCTGGTCCTCCCATGTGCCTCATTGTAGCGATCGTCTGCTGGGGTGCGAGGATTCCTCAATGGACTGAGCAGCCATGCCCCATTCGGGTACGCAGAGTCACCTGGGTGTGAGGGACACAGAGAACCGTTGCTATTCCAACTGGACAGGGGACAGCATCGCACAACCAGCACGCTACACCACTCCACATACTCACCGACAATACAGCCACGATCCTGTTGCAGATTGGACATCAGTCGTGGCAAGATGCTGTTGCGCATTATGTGTGCGTCATGGGCCGAGCCTGGGAACTTTGCACACACGTGGGTGATCACCATGTCCGCAAGGCACACCACTTGCACATTCAGGGAGTGCGTGTGCTTCCTGTTGCGGTACAGGTGCTCAGTGGCCTGTGGTGGAACAAGGCCAACATGTGTGCAGTCAATGGCTCCAACGACGTGTGGGATTCTGCCAAGGGCATAGAATGCACCCTTCACTGCCGCCAATTCACGAGCCCTGGGGAAGCGGATGTACCTGTTTCGGTACAGCATCATGGCTGCCAGTACATCCCTCAGCACCTTGCTGAACATGGGCTGGGACATCCCTCCTACACTGCCCACTGTGTGCTGGAATGACCCAGTGGCGAAGAAATGCATGGCGGCCATCACCTTAGCCGTGGGGGTGACAGCTGTCGGATACACCCTGCGGGGACGGAGATGGGGTTCCAACATGGCACACAGTCGATGCAGGGTTGGCCTGTCCAGCCGAAACTTCCTAATGACCTCTGTATCGTCCATGTCCGCCAGCAATTGGTATGGGCGGTCAATGTTCGGTCTCCGCCTAGGGAAAATGGCAGTGGACACATGTCAAAGCAACACAACACATAGCAATTTCGCATACACATCACTGACATGACTGAGCAAGCACATGAGCCACAGCCCAGCTGTCAAGCTGGGACGGCACGGCCACAATACACTTACACAGGTCTCCCAACAATGGCAATGGCTAGTGATACAAACCACTGCCATGTGCATGCACATGGGGATCTAGGCCCCAATGACTTGCGGGGCGTGCTGATGGGGACTGACTGCATATTCGTCAAGCGGCAACGCCACGGCAACATGAATGTCTGCTGAGCATGGAACTGCTTCCGAGGCTGGATGAGTATGGCACACGACGACGACGATGTGGGCACAGGCTGAGCGGCCAAAACAAGTGGGACCTGTGGCACGAGGGGATATGAGACAGTAGTAGGTGTCAGCACTGCACCCTATGTACAGCACTGTACGGATCACACCTCCCGAAACATTGACAGGTGTCCACATTGACAGCCCCATGCCAAGACGGCTGTGTGCTTGCAGTCACACGTCACAGGTGAGAGGTTACATTGCACGTGCCAGGTGGCAGACGTACATAGTGGGAGCTGGCATGTGTGTGCATGTGTCTCCTGTTCAGGATCCACCAGATGGGCGCTGACTCTGTACTGACCATTGGACACAGCATGTTCCGTGGAAGGCTTGTGTGTGTGGGATGGTGGCACTGGATGTGCCTCCGTTGGGTGGGGGGCCATGCACAGGGCGGGTACGTCGATGATTGCGCATTGTTGGTCACGGTGGGTGCACCCACTAAGATGTGTTGCCCTGTGTTCAATTCCTATGTCCGCATGATGATGGACTGTAGATGTGGGCAGACTACACATTGGTCGATGTGCTGTCTATATGCATGTGCCTTCACACCAGGCACAGCTGCCCCTGCACATGTGACCCCTGCTGGACTCGCTGCTGGGTCTGTGGAGCTGATGCACCTTCTGCGCGTGGGGCGGACAGCTCTCCTCACTTCCCTCATTGCGCATGTCATGACTTTGCCGCAGGTGACATGGATCATGGAGGGCCCACATGTACGCGTGGGTAGGCCACACATGATTGTTCACTGGTCGCCACCCCCAGTCAGTGTTTCGAATGGGAAGGTTGTCGTGCTGGTGGTATATTCGATGTGGCGGATGGGCGGGCCTAGGTGCGGGCTTACATTCCGGACATGGGGGGTAGTTGGATTGGCGACTAGTTGCAGTACACACGGGACACGTCTCTTCCTTTCCACATCTGGGTCATCCCTTGTACTCACTGACAGTGATACAGTCATCTTCGCCCCAGCCCTCATGTCCTCCCCTCGCTCCCCCAATATGCATGTGCACCTGCGAGGCTAGCGCTTGCACAGGCAGCCCCAAGCTCGCACCAGAGAGGGCAAGGAGTGTATGTGTGGGTCCAGTTGCACGAGTGGGCTGTCTCAGGGTATGATGTGTTACGGGACGCCGTCCACCTGCGTGGTGCCCCAAATGGAGACCCGGCCTGCATGGACTATGCATCACAGTCTTCGCCTTCCGGATCCGCCACCTGCGACACCCAGTGGCTGTGGCTGCCCTTGCGGCCAGGCCGCGTCCGTCTGTGACTGATGGCCCACACATTCACTCTTTGGCCTCTCTGGGGAGGGCTCGGGGGTGGTGGCGCACGCGCTTGCACTTAGTCGCAATGGCATGTGGCGTGGTTGGTATGATGGGCAATGGATGGGATGGTGCGAGCCACCTCCCGTGACGTCAGTGCTGCTCGTGCTGTGGTGCGTCCCCCTACACTTCCATCTGACTTGTGCCATGCTAGACGTTGAGGTTCTATTGCCTGCGTGATATGACCAGGAGGAGCGCGAGGAGACCTCTCACACACCATGCTCCACTGCCATCCCGTGCCCTGTATCGCCTGTGCGGATTGACTATGTTGGGGTTACACCTGGTCGACTGGGGCTGTGTGTGCCTTGTCAAGGGGCATGGCGGGTGCATAACAGGATCCAGCTTGTCCACAGAGGGTGGGCTGAGGTGCGCCTGGTACCGCTTTGTACGTGTGCCCGGCTGCTGTGCACACACGTGTTCACTCCCCCCGACAGGTGTCCTCTCACAATGCCCAGGGAAGCGGTGGTGTACTGTTCATGACCCCTCCCAACACGGCGTGCTCCAACTTGGCATGTGCGCATCTACCCGTCACACCCACCCACCTGAGCACTGCGTCCATACGACTTCACACGACACATGTGTGTCTTCCACAGTTGTGCTACTCATTTGCGTTGACATCCAATACCAGTGGACTACATGGTCATGTCACGACTGCCGTGTACTTCACATACTCTCATCCTCTCTCATTCGTACTTGTGAAATGAGTCAGCGGAGACAGTTTTGGTTTCAAACATTATATTGAGTCTTCTGTCCTCTGTGATGCAGTATAGTGGACACTACTGGCAGCGGAATACATGTTGAGGATATACTGAGCATGATTGCAAATGGGATAGGGTGTGGGGTTACATGTGATTGGCTGTTGCATGTGGGATGTGGGCTTCAGAGTTACATCTGCTTGGCCAAGGCTGTGCTAATGTACATTTACGTATAGCTGCGGACTTTGACACAGACGGTATACATGTAGCCTACCAGACCGCTTGGCATCATGGGCACAGTCCATCTCAGTTCCATGTGACAGGTTTGCTGCGGTTGTTCCTCATGCACGCGTGCATGTGAGATGACATCAGGGCATGTGCTTGCGTGCATGCAGCGGCGTGCCACTTGTTGTTGCAATGTGGTGGTTACTGGACATGTCACAGTCACTGGGGTCGTGTTGTTGTTGTATGCACTTGTCGTCCATGCAAAGGTCCTGGTATGGGATTCCCGGGGCGGGGGTGGGAGGGGTGCAGCACCCACAGACTCCAGGCGACCTATTCATGTCCACTGAGCGGTGTGTGTGTCCATGGGCGCTGGATCCATGTCGTGTCCTGGTTGTTCGTGCAGTTCCGTCCATGTGGGTGCGATAACAGACCCCATGCCACTGCCTCCCACGATGCATGCGGTGTTCCTGGATGTGATGGGGAACAGTGTGCATGTCCCGGTCATATCCGATGTCATGGCGATGTCGTTGATGGTGTGGTTACAGTTGCCGGTCGTTTGGTATGGCTGTTGTGGTGGTGACTGGCCAGTCCGTGCGGAAGCTAAGCATGGGTGCGGGGTTGGACATCATAGGTCAATCGGGGAACCTGCGTTGTGGTCCGACGAATTTACAGGTTGTCAGGTATGCGATGCCGTCCAGCAGGGCTTCCATGTCATTGGTGGTGTACATGTTTGCCAGCCAATGTAGCGGATGGTGGCTGTCAAGGTGTTGTTCGTAAGTTGTCCCTTGGAGGACCATGATGGGGCATGCTGGGTGACATTCGATGTAGCTGTTCTCGATGATCCGTCGTGTGGAGGCACAGTGGTCCCATTTCAGTGCGGGTGCGATGTTGGCCACATACGCCATGCCCCCATAGGCAGAGCAGGCCCTGTCGTGTGCGTCCAGAGGGAGGAGTAGTGGTAGCAGGTCCGCCTTTAGACATGCCGGGTTGGAGAGGCACATCTCCACGGGATGCTGGTAGGGACACCTCCGACAGTAGAAGACGGGCATGACGCAGCTGAACAATGTGATGCGGTAAGTCAGTCGGTAGCTTACGTTCAGCAGGGACAGGAGATCGCATCCCAATATATGTATCAGGTTGGTTTTGTACAGCTTGAGCTGTCCGGCGTAGTTGGGTAGGTGTGTTGCGGTTGCCATTTCGCAGCGGTGCGTTGTGGTGCCGTGCTCCGGCTGTGTGTGCAGTCTGCAATGTGCACGCTCCGAGGTTGCTGTGAACTCTGTGTAGTCGTAGGGAGACAGGACTTGTGTTCTGTTGGCTTGTGCGGAGGACATGGGCCCTCATCCCACATGCTTCTCAGACAGTTCAAGGTCAGTGATGTGTGACTCCTTCCAATTAACTTGCATGTGGCCGACATGGGGGAGTGTTTTCTTTTTCTTTCCCGTCCGTTGTGTTCTTCTGTGATATGCGCTATCTGCCCTGTGGTCGGTCTCCTCGGCATGCCTGTGTTGGTCTTTTCTTGGACAATGGCTGTATTCACCGGCTTCTTTCGTAGGGCTGTGGTTTCGGAGTTGGAATGGAAGGTCATTCAGTGCTGTCTGCTCTCCCTTGTGTGGGCGGCAGGCTGCCTTTCCGCTCTGCGTTGGGCCTTGTGTGTGAATGTTATTCTTGGGCCACCTGTTGTCGGTCCCCGGGCTCTTTGGTGTTCCGTTTTATATGTCTTGTTCATATGTGCAGGGTGGTATGGGTGTTTCAGTGTGGTACTGGCGTTCCTCTTCCCGAAGGGGCCCTGCTTCTCCTAGTTGGTGTTGCCGCCGCTGTGTGCTACGCCATGTTTGTTACACTGTGGTGTGTCCTGCTGTTGCGTGACTTCACTGACATGTGTGCGTCGGTTGTGTGGCGTTGGGTGTTGTCCGTGAATTGGGCGTTGGGGACATGTCTGTGGCAGGCCTGTCACGTGTCATGTGCGTTCGGGGTGGGGCTGATGTGTGTGCTGCTTGGTTGTGTCCCTGTGTCTGTGTGCGACGCATGCATGGCGCTGCGGTTGGCCTCTGCGTTGTGCGCATGTGTGGCGGCGTCATCGCCGCTTTGGGGCCGTGACGGGGTGGTTGGTTCCTAGTCCCAGGTGGTGTGTACACATGTGTTACGCGATGTTACGATTTGGCCTGTGTGTCATATGTGGATGCAATGGTGGATGTGTAGTGTACACGCGGGGTGGGGGGTTGTCCGCTTTTCCGCCCTTGCACTGTGTGCGCTGTTTGCGTGCACTTGTTGTGTGTGTGCCTACCTGCGTCTCCGCGGTACGTTGCGTCCTTGGTGGTGCATCAGCAAGAGCATGGGGAGGGCCTGCAGTGCTGGATTCATGCTCGGGGAGCCGCTTCTTCGTTGTCCGTGCTCGGCGTCCGTGTTACCGCTTCGGTTTGTCGTACGGTGTCTCTTAGCCGTGGGAGCCGTTTGTTTGCGGCATCGTAATTTATACGCCGGGCGGGACGTGATTTCGTCGGACGGTGTGTGTCAATTGTGCTGCGCCGCTACGTGTACGGACGCACTTTGATGGCGGACGGTGTTGCTGGCTTGCCGGCGGTGTTTGGCCTACTTTTCGCATCGTAATTGGGCGGGCGTGTGGACTGCTGCGTGCCGGCGGTAACTGGTGCTTCCGCCCGCCATCGTAATGACCCCCTTAGTTCTTGTGGGCCATCAATTACCAAAGTTCTAGGAGAGTTCAGGAAGGGGCGTGAAACGGTAAACAGACATAATATCGAATTTTTAATATCGAATTGCCAAAATATCGAGTTGTAAATATAGAATGGACAGAATATCGAATTGCCAAAATATAGTGGTTAAGAATATCGAAATTCAGGTAAGAAATATCGATTGTCAAAATATAGACAGTCATAATATAGTTGTTAAAAATATCGAATTTTTTTATAGAGTTTTAAGTGTTAGTATATGTGTTAAAAGTATGTATTATTTTTGTAATGCATGTTTTAATTTTTTTAAAGTAATGAATTTTATGTTATTTAATTTTTGCGTAATTTAATTCTGTAGCGGGTTGTGGGTTTATAGGGGAATAGGGTGGGAAGTAATTTAATTATAGTAAATTAAATATTAATTTTTAGGAATTATTAATTATATTTAATTTAATTTTGCGTTTTAGTTCTGTAGCGGGTTGTGGGTTTATAGGGGAATAGGGTGGGAAGTAATTTAAATTTAATTAAGTAATTATTAAATTTTATTTATTAGTATTGATAAATAATTCATTGTTAATTAATTATTAATTGGTCATTAATTTTTATTAATTGGTAATTAAATTTTATTAATTGGTAATTAATTTTTAATAATTATTTAATTGATAATTATATTAATTGTATTAAATTATTATTCAAAGTGGGTTATGGGTTTATAGGGGAATAGGGTGGGAAGTAATTTCATTGTAATTCAGTAATTATTTATTTTTATTTATTGGTATTGATTATTAATTTATAGTTAATTAATTCTTATTTGGTAATTAATTTTTATTAATTGGTAATTAATTTTTATTAATTGGTAATTAATTTTTATTAATTTTTTAATTGATAATTATATTAATTGTATTAATTTATTATTCAGAGAGGGTTGTGGGTTTATAGGGGAATAGGGTGGGAAGTAATTTAATTGTAATTCAGTAATTATTTATTCTTATTTATTGGTATTAATTATTAATTTATTGTTAATTAATTCTTATTTGGTAATTAATTTTTATTAATTGGTAATTAATTTTTATTAATAGGTAATTAATTTTTAAGAAATAATATTTATTGGTATTTAGAATTAATTATTAAATATTTTGTAATTGGTAAGTCATTTTAATTAATTTTTTATTGGTATTGATAATTATTTTATTTATATTAAATCATTATTTTTCCTACTGTTGCACTCTTTGGAGTGGGAATAGTAATTTTTACCCTCCCGCTATCCAACGCTTTCCCTACTGTTGCACTCTCTGGAGTGGGAATAGTAATTTTTACCCTCCCGCTATCCAACGCTTTCCCTACTGTTGCACTCACTGGAGTGGGAATAGTAATTTTTACCTTCCCGCTATCCAACGCTTTCCCTACTGTTGCACTCTCTGGAGTGGGAATAGTAATTTTTACCCTCCCGCTATCCAACGCTTTCCCTACTGTTGCACTCACTGGAGTGGGAATAGTAATTTTTACCCTCCCCCTATCCAATGCTTTCCCTACTGTTGCACTCACTGGAGTGGTAATAGTAAATTTTACCCTCCCGCTATCCTACGCTAAAAATATTGAATATTTTTTATAAATATTACGTTAATATATATATGTATTAAAAAATAAAAATGTATGTTTATTTTTTTAACTTACATTAATTATTTAATAATTTTAAAGTTATTTAAGTATTTTTAAGTATGTTTTAGTTAATTATATATATTATTTCATTAATTTTACATTACTTTTAAGATATTTAAAAAATTCGATATTTTGACTAACTATATTTTTTACAACTATATTTTGGATTCGATATTTTTGTACTTACCTGTTTGTAGATAGGGATTCGATATTTTGGCATTCTATATTTTTACTTCGATATTGTTGTAGGTCGATATTCTTGTAATCGATATTCTGTCAGTGATCCGCGTGAAACATCCTATGAGGGAGAGAAGTCTGAGAATATCGCACACAGTGTATGGGTCAGCCAAGGAAAGCCAGTAGCATCCGCAAGGAAATGAATGATGTCTCTCAGTCCGCACAGGTGCAGGACTTCTTTCAGTCACGCAATGTATATTATATTCCTTAAGTTCCGGGGTGACACCTCCTGGGTCACCTCATCTGGTCAGACCACTCAGTCCATTGGTCAGTTCATACAGGGTGATTGACATGCAGCATAAAGAAGACACATTTTGTAGAAATATAGGCGATGCAGAATAAGAAACTGTCAGGCCATTCGGTAGGAGCATTACTCTTAAACAAAGATCCTATAGTAAAGGTTCATGAGCGAAGTCGAAAGGACAGTTTCTCAGGCAGATGTTCCCAAAGTAACAGAAATTGTGTCAAATAATCCTCGTATGCGAGTGGGAACTCTCGGAATAAAACAAAGTTTCAAATCGCTTTGCAATTTCAGGACACTTTCCCATGAGAACGTAGTCAAGCAACAAGGGGGGGGGGGGGGAAATGCGTGTAAGCAGGCAGGCCTGCATTGAATCTAAGCACATATAAGCAAAAATATGAAGTTTGAAATATACATTTTCATTGAGAATATGACATTCACATATTGTTTCTGCTTAATTGCTCTCAGAAAGCAAGTAAATTTCATTATAAGCTGCACGTGTAACTATAGCGTATTACTGTTTTAAAAAGTACAAACGTATAAAAGTATTTCAAAACATAAATTATTAATATAATTTCTAGTATTTTTCATTAGTACATGTATGAAGATTATTCTCTGAAAGTTTCAGAGCATTTGGAATTTATATAAACATGCAGCACCATTTTCTTTTTTCTCACTTGGTGCACATTTTAACATGAGCAGAGATAGAGTTGAACAAACTCTTCAATAAACCTTCATAGTGTTATTGAATTTTCATTGGTTCTTCACATACATTCAGACATTATTATTTAAAGAGGATGATTAATGAAATCTCTATAATACATGAGACATCACATTTATGTTTATTACACATTAAAAGAATACACCAATGTAATTTTAGTAAAACATGAATCTATGTTATTCAAACAAACATTTTCGTCTAGTCTACACTCTTCTGCATGCTTTTACGATGCAGTAACTAAGGGCCATATGTATGAAGCCAATTTGCGATCGCAAACGCCAAAATTCGCAGAATTTCGGCGTTTGCGATCGCAAATTAGCAGTGTGCAATGTATCACACTGAAACCCCCTCGCAAAATAAGGAATCGCAAATTTTGCGATTCCCTATTTTGCGATTGCATTTAAGGAATCGCTAATTGTGATTCCTTAAATGCAATGTAAGAAGCACCCAAGTTGTGAGATTTGGGCTTAAGGAATCGCAAATTACCACCAACTTCAAGTTGGTGGTAACTTGCGATTTCACTTAAAAATGCACTATTTTGCATTTTTTAAAGTGCCATGTGGCGCACATACATGCCCTTAGGGCACGTATGTGTGCCACATGTGCACACATGCACATTTCAGGGGTGCAACAGGATGTCCTTTTGACACCCTGGCACCCTTGAAATTGCATTCTCAATTTGCGATTCTCTAATTGCTAATCGCAAATTGAGAATGTCTTCCCATTCATTCCTATGGGCCTCTAGGCCCATAGGAATGAATGGGGAGGTATTCCTTAATTGCGAATCGCAATTTGCGATTCGCAATTAAGGAATATGAAGGATTCACAAAATTTATTGCAAATCCTACATACATAGCGTTTTGCAATTCTCAAATAGCGATTCGCAAAAAATCGCTATTTGAGAATCATAAAAGGACATTTTGATACATATGGCCCTAAGTCTTCTCAATATTTTCTCATATTTCTTCAATGTATCGTTAGCACAATTTGTGTACATTTGCCATTTTTTCTCAAAAGTGTCAAACATTGGTTTTATGTGTCAACGAGGGAGTTCACCCGTTTATCCGCTTCATCAGTTCTATTCAGATTTTTCCTTAGAACATTTGGATTTCAAAGCACTGCTGATTCCAGTTGCTCAGGACTGATTGGTGATTCGCTTGGTACTTGGTTATTTATTATTTTGGTTTATTATATTAGCTTATTAATTTAGTCCATTGTTTTGACTTATTATGTTAGTTCATTTCTTTAGCTAGGTGTTTTAGAGTTGCATTCACAGGTTATTGAAATATGGCTGCTGCAAGCATGTCTCAGCCTCCACAGTTTTTGTCTGAGTCTGGGGAGCCCTTATTGGCATGGAAGAAATGGAAACGACTCTTTGTTTCTTATCTAATACCCATTGATGGCGAAAAGTTCTCCGCAGCAAGGAGTGTTACTACATAATTTGGGCTTAGAGGGGCGCAATATTTACAAAAGTCTTGATGAGATTGTAATTGGTAACGGAGAGGGTGAACCTCGGACTTATATGAAATATCTGTTTTAATGTTAGAGAAGCATTTTGGTCCACGTATAAACTTTGTAATGGAAAGGGAAATTCTTTACAAGACTCAATCCAAGGTTAAGAGTGTTGCTAATTATGTGGCTTACGTCTGAAAAGCCGTGCCCGGAATTGTGAATTTGAGGACTTAACTGACTCCCTTATTAGGGATCAGTTGGTGCGATGCACTGAAGACACCACGGTGCAGGAGAAGCTTTTAGCTAAAACCCCTACGCTGAAGGAAGCAGTAGATATTGTTGAGAGCATGGAACACACTTCAAGGCTGATGGAAGTTCAAGCAGTGGTTCAAGTAGGCGGGTCCTCAGTTGTGTAGGGCCTTGTATGCATGGGTCGGGAGCTTGAACTGGCATCTTTTCTGCACAGGGAGTCAGTGGAGTTCCCTGAGGTAGGGGGGGATGTGGGTCCATCTAGGGAGATCCAGAACACGTCTGGCTGTGGCGTTCTGTAGGGTCTGTAGTCGTCATGGGAGGTAAGCTGCGATCCCTGCGGAAAGAGCATTGCTGTGGTCCAGTCGGGTGGAGAGGAGGGTTGGGTGATGATGTGTCTTAATATTTGAGGTTGCCATTTGAATATCTCAGAAAGCATACAGAGGATGAAGAAGCAGGAGGAGGAGATGGGGTTGGCCTGCGTCATCATGGTTAGCTTGTTGTCCAAAACGATTCCTGGGTTCCTAGTGTTGTCAGTGGGGGTAGGAGTAGGTCCGAGTTAAGAGTGCCACCAGGATGAGTCCCATGGGGAGCTTTGGGTTCCTGAAAATCAGTACCGCTGTCTTGTCCATGTTGAGCTTCAGGCATTTGCCCTTCGTCCAGGTGGCGACGTCTGTCATGCAGTTGTGAAAGCTGGCCTTGGTGTTGGTGGTGTCTTCGGAGAGGGAGAGGATGAGTTGTGTGTTGTCGGCATAGGATCTGATGTTGAGTCTGTGGGTTTTGGCGATGCTAGCCAGAGGTGTCATATAAGTGTTGAAGAGGGTGGGGCTGAGCGAGGATCCTAGGGGTACTCACAGATGGTTTCCTGGGTTCGGAGGTGAAGGCGGACTTTTTGGGTTCTTCTGGTGAGGAAAGAGGCGATCCATCTGAGAGGGACTGCTTGGATGCTTATATTGTGCAGCCTTGTGATGAGTGTGTGGTGGGAGACTGTATCATGGCCAGCCGAGAGGTCTAGGAGGATCAGAGCCGCAGTCTCTCCTCAGTTGAGTAGGGATCGATGTCGCCGGTACCCGCTATGAGGGCTGACTCAGTGGTGTGGTTGCTGTGGAATTCGGATTGGGAGGAGTCGAGTGGGAGGTTCCATTCAATATGTGAGGAGAGTTGTTGGTTGATGGCTTTTTCTAATACATTGGCTGGGAACGGTAGCAGGGAGATCAGCTGGTAGTTGTTGAGTTCGCTGGGGTCTTCCGATGGTTTCTTTAGTAGGGCATTGACTTGTATGTTTTTCCAGTCCTTAGGGAAGATGGTCTTAGCAATTGAGGTGTTGAACAATGTGGTGAGTATGTGGCTGATTCTGGCGTCTTGGTTGAAAATGTGGTGGGGGGGGGGTGCCTCATACCTGATACAGCTAAGTGCTGCTTGTTAAACATATGTGGGGATAAGCCAGCACCCAGGTACAGCAAACTGTGCCTGTCCCTTGGCTTGGGATTAGTCAAAATTAGTATAGCAAGAAAGTGGGGGGGGGGGGCAATACAGTCCCCGGAGGTGAATGATTGGAAGAATGATGTGGACTGGTGCATGTTGGCAGAAGAAACGATCTACCAGAGCAGGGGCTTCCCTAAAACAATGGGAGAAGGTGTGGTTCCCTTGGCCAGTCTATAAAAGGCTGATGCGAAGGGGCGTTGGGTCCTGTCCCACCGCCAGGATGGGAGACTTGTGGAATGACACACAATGTACATCACCTGATACATTTGATGTTTATGGTTGACTGATTTGATAACGCATGCCCTCTGGAGACTATTATATCATGGTTCAACCCTGTCAACTGTTTTGTTGTTTCTGTTTGGTTTTGAAAAGCAATAAAAAACATGTATTTAAAGAAAATCTGGTGATGGCATAGGTCGTTAGGGGCCCCTGAGTGGACCGAGTTCATGATGGAGGTGGTGTGCAGTGGGGTGCGCTGGCTCCATTCTGTTTGTTCGATATCTGTGGTGGTAGCGGGGTGTAGGAAAGTAGAATCTGCTTCTTATGTTTAGCCCCACTTTTTGCTTGATGTGATGCTGTTTTTGAATAGTCTTTGAACATTTGTTACTTCATTAGAGCCACAGCGGACTGCATTGTAGTGCAGAGGAGTTTTTTGCCAGTTTCATCTTTGGGCTGACGCCAGAACTACATCTCCCTGTAGCCCTTGCGGCGTGCACGCCGCTTACGAGGAGGAGAGCGCCAGGAGGTGCTCAAATAGCGGCCAGGGCTCCCGCAGCGCGGGAGTCTTTGAACATTTGTTACTTCATTAGAGCCACAGTGTACTGCAGAGGAGTTTTTTGCCAGTTTCATCTTTGGGCTGACGCCAGCGAGGGGGCCAGAACTACATCTCCCTGTAGCCCTTGCGGCGTGCACGCCGCTTACGAGGAGGAGAGCGCCAGGAGGCGCTCAAATAGCGGCCAGGGCTCCCGCAGCGCGGGAGTCTTTGAACATTTGTTACTTCATTAGAGCCACAGCGGACTGCATTGTACTGCAGAGGAGTTTTTTGCCAGTTTCATCTTTGGGCTGACGCCAGCGAGGGGGCCAGAACTACATCTCCCTGTAGCCCTTGCGGCGTGCACGCCGCTTACGAGGAGGAGAGCGCCAGGAGGCGCTCAAATAGCGTCCAGGGCTCCCGCAGCGCGGGAGTCTTTGAACATTTGTTACTTCATTAGAGCCACAGCGGACTGCATTGTACTGCAGAGGAGTTTTTTGCCAGTATCATCTTTGGGCTGACGCCAGCGAGGGGGCCAGAACTACATCTCCCTGTAGCCCTTGTGGCGCGCACGCCGCTTACGAGGAGGAGAGCGCCAGGAGGTGCTCAAATAGCGGCCAGGGCTCCCGCAGCGCGGGTCGCGCCCGGGCAAAGCCCGGGCCAAGGGCGGGCCCATCTGCGCCCGTCCGAGACCGTACAAGGCCGGGTCGGGCCACATCTCTTGGTCCAGTGATCCTGAAGCCAACTTTACTGGTAAGGAGTTGCTGAACGTATAACCTGTCAGGTTGGAGTACCACAAGAGAAATGGGGAAAAGAAAATTAGCCTCAAATAAAGGGAAGTCCGCTGGGAAAACAGTCCCCATTACAAATTATTTGAAGAGTGCCATGGGGTGGGATTATAAATGATGAAATTGTCCAAGTTGAAGAGCAATTGGCAGCTACTAAAACGGCCCTGAATGTTGCACAAAGGGAGGTCAAGATTACAACAGAGGACTATGATCGTGATAATAGCTTTGGCCCAGAGAGTTCAGGGGGCGGGGAACAAGACCATGAACAGAGGAACAGTAGCAATCGGAGTAATAGTCCCGATATCCATACGTTAAATTCTCCAATGATATCGGGCCCATGTGTATCAAATACTCCTTTAGAAATTTCTAAGGCATCTGACGCACTCGACCTGGCCTCTCCACCGGCCAAAAGGAGCAAACAGCACATTGCACCGGTAAAGACTTGCCCCCAGAAAACTAAACATAAAAAAGGGAAAAGTCTAAAACATGACGGAAGGGGCACAGGGACGGGACATGGGGATCTACCGTTTAATATGCTTGGCATCGACACTCTCTTTAAGAAATTACACTGGAAAATTGACACCATTGAAAGGCGCATTATGACTGAAATAAAATCAGTACAAAAGGATATTTGCCAATTAACAGAGCTGATTACAGACCTAAGGCAACAAAATATCCCCAAAACATGAGCACAGTCCCGGGCACACGTGGTGAGGGTATAACAATAGTGTGGCAGTTTTGTTCGGATTACAATTGTAGTGGTCGACACCCGTACAAAGTTGAAAAGTTATTTAATGAAACCACGACTGAATTTAAACAAACAACCAGCCGCCACGTGTTTCGTCACTCAGAGTAATCCGGTGACTCTTCAGGGCTGGGAAGGATACAAAAAATGGGGTGAGGGGGTAAAAGGGAAACAATGGGAAAAAACACTAGTCGTTGTCATATCAATAGGAACAAGGGGAAAAGGGATCACCCTAAGTGCATGTGCAGTATGTGTGACAATTGAGGCGCATGGAAATAAGTGACTTTGATGCTAGTGCCGCTCTCATGGTGTGAACATCATGAAAAATGCACGGGAAAAACATATTAAATGGAGTAGCGTGACAAGGTCAACTAGGTGGGCAAACGTGTACACGAGTAACATTATAGATCTCATGTACTAGATCGGACACGTGATACTCGGCCCAAGAACAGAAAATTATTACAACATGGAGTGTACAACGCTACAGTGATGCGTGACATTGTAACTGTATGCGGTAGTGAGTCTGAAGAAGACAGAATAATGTCCTAAGGCGGGGAGAAACTCAAAGACTGGGTACGGGCTGGGAGGGAACTGAACGAGGATGATCGAATGAGGAGGAGGTCGAGAAGTAGATGTGGGAGAACGAGTGGCGGGAAGCCAGGCTAGCGAAAAGGAGAAGGTGGGTAGTTACCTGAATAGCGTTTGTGAGAGTAAGGAGAGCAGAAACCTGCAAAAGAGAAAATGAATGGATGAGATAGAGCCCAGGGACGGGAAAACAGAAAAGGGGGATCAAAAAAGGGGGGGGCCAATGACAGGAAGTGAAAGAAGCTCACCGTCGAGCCGGTGATATTCCAACCCGGCCGGGGGTGAGCGGTGGAAAGGTATGAGAAGGAGGATGTGGTGCTCCTCGTGGAAGCCAGGCACGGGGTGCGTGCCGCGTGAGTTTCAGAGATGCCGGTGGGCGGTGGAGGCCGCTGCGCAGAGGTAGTCTGCGAGAATTGGAAGGCGGGGGCGCCGAACCGTAGGTAGATGCGTCTGAGCTGAAAGAAATGGGAGTGAGAAATCAGGGCTGAGGGAAATGAAGCCGGTGGCGCTAGGTGAAGAGAAGGGTAGACTTACCACAATGAAAGCAAGAAATTCCAGAATCTATAGGAGGACAGGGCTCGTGTGCCGGGTGGCGGCGGAAGGGGGAGCTGTAAGAGAGGGAGTAATTGAATGCATGACGGAGCGGGGCTGGTGGGGATGGGAGCGGACAAAAGTGAAAAATCTTACCCAGGAGGAAAAATAATGGCGCTCCACAAGGATGAAGCGTGCCGGGAGGCGGATAAGCCTGTAGGAGGGCGGGAGAGAATGAGAAGTGAAAACAAGGAGGTAGCATAGGTAAAAGCGGCAGAAAGCAACCGCGAGGAACGCCGCTTTACCTGCAATGTGGCTCGGACGCTGCCGCAAGGCGCTGGTGCCGTGTAGCTACTGTACTGCTACTAAGTGGGAGGAGGTGTGTGGTCTATAGCCAGAGGCACTTAATAGACTAGACCGCGCATCGATGCATCACGTGGTCTAGGAGTGTCTGGCTGCCATGTTGGGATGGTGGACAAGGGAGGAGGTAGTAATAAAATCCTGATAGAGACCCATGACCGGGAAGAAGCTGAGGTGAAGGACTGTAGTAATAACTAGTAAAAGAGTGCAGAGGGGGAAATGGCTGGTGAAAAAAGGCCCGGAGAAACGCCTGGAACGGTATGCCGGCGCAAATAAGAAGCCACAAAATGAAAAATTGCCTGGGTTAAGAGGCGTAAAAATAAGGGGCAATGAATGACGAACCACCGACTGAGCCGGACCCACAAAGGATACCGGTGGTGGCCAAAACGATAAAAATCATGAGTTGTGCGCAGGGGAGGTGGGAGGAGGAGAAAGGCAAACAAGGGGGAGGCAGAGTGAATGTCCATGCTAAGACCTGAGTGTGTCGAGGAGCGTGCCAAGGAGGCCCAATGAAACAACGATGCTGTGGGCATCCCACAGAACAGGGTATGTGGGCAAGAACAAGTAGCAAGAGGATTGAGCCACGTAATGACAAGAGGTATAATAATGAAAAATGAATGTGTGAAACCAAGCTGGGTAAAATACCCAAATGTGACAAGGTTAATGTACCGAGATGACATGCAGTCACAATGGGTGATCAAATGTACAGACTCAGAAAGCCAACACAACAGGAAATTAGCTGTATAGCCTTAAAATGCAGTTCTAGGTACGGAGGTCATTCACCCAAAAAGTAATGTAACTCATGGTCTGTATTGAGTCCGTGATGAACCGTCCGTAGACGCATGATCCATGTGGCTTCCAAGCGTCTCAGCCTCAATTCCCTGTTGCCGCCCCTGGCGCTGACTGCTGCCATGTCGAATCCAAAGAAGGAGATCCTTTTCTTTGCGCCTTGGTTGGGGCAGGTGGCTGCATGGATTGCCATGGGATATCTGGTGTCCTGATGTTGCAGGGCTCTGATGTGCTCACCAATGCGTTCTTTCAGTGGTCTGATCGTACTACCGATGTACCAGCGTTTGCAGGCACATTCAAGAATGTATACCACGAACTTGGTGTTGCAGTTGATGTTATGCTTGATTTGGTATTGTTGCTTGTTCACAGCTGCAAAGCTTCTAACACCATGTTGGGCTAGTCTACAGACCCCGCAGCAACCGCATTTGAAGAAACCTAGATTGTCGGTGGTGAGCCACGAGGGGCTGGTGCCGGGACTTGGTACGCTAGGGCTGAGTCTTGTTCTAAGTGTTCTGCCTCGTCTGTAGGTGATTTGAGGTTTGGGAGGGATGACCTCTCTAAGAGTGGTGTCAGCTAGTAGGATGCCCCAGTGTCTGTTGAGGCTTTTCCTCATAGCTAGACCCATGTCGCTGTAGTCGGTGATCAGTCTGACTGGTTGGTCCTGTTCAGTGGATTTGTGTCGGGTATGTAGTGTTGCCTGCCTATTTATGTTACTGATTCTCTTTTCAGCAGTGCAGGTGGTGCGAGCACTGTAGCCTCTAGCCTTGATTGGTCAAACATTTCAGGAACTCAGATTCCTCTCTACAATTCCTCCTCGCTCTAGTGAATTCACCATAGGGAATTGCTTGTATTTGATAGTGCGGGTGCGAGCTTTCAGCATGGAGGATGGCGTTGCATGATGTTTCCTTTCTATGCAGCCGACTGTGTAGTGTGTCTGACTTAACGTAGATTTCAACATCCAGAAAAGTGACACTGGAGGTGCTGGAGTAGCTTGTGAACCTCATGTTCAAGTCATTCGTGTTGAGATGTCTGCAGAATTCGTCCAGTTTGTATTGTGATCCAGACCAGAGTAGGAGACAATCATCTATGTAGCGTCCCCAGTATATTATGGAGTCTACCCACGGTGCCCCTTTGGTGCGCCAGATCCATTTGGATTCCAGGGCACCCATGTACAGGTTAGCAAAAGAAGGTGAGCACTTGGAGCCCATGGCCACACCCTTGTTCTGTTTGTACCAGATGTTGTCATAAATGAAGAAGTTGTTATTCAGGATGATGTCCATCATGGCACCAAGCATCTGAGTATGTTGCCATAAAGTGGCTGGTCTGTTGTGGAGTAGGCCGGTGACGGCTTCCAGCCCTAGTACTGGTTCAATGGTGGTGTATAGGAAAACTACATCTAGGGTAGGTAGGATCATACCAGGTTGCCATTGGACATCCGACAAGATACTTAAAATGTGTTTAGTATCTTGTATGTACGAGGGCAGGTTTCTAACCCACGCTCCAAGGAAGAGGTCCACATATTGTGCGAGTCTTTCCGTTGGTCAGCCAATGCCCGATACTATAGGTCTCCCTGGTGGAAAGGGTGCAGACTTGTGTATTTTGGGCAAGGTATAAAGCCAGGGGAATGCAGGCTTGTGGACCTTTAGATAGAGAAGTTCTTGATCATCAATGAGACCCTGCGTATGCCAATCAGATAAGCATTTGTTAATTTTGGTGACAAGTGTGGGCGTGGGGTTGTAGGTGAGCTGTTCATAACATGATGTGTCATGTAGTTGAGACAGGATTTCTGCGTGGTAGTCGGACCGATTCATAATCACTACATTCCCACCCTTGTCTGCTTCCTTGATTATGATATCTGTATTGGAACTGAGGTTTTTAAGAGCTGCTCGTTCCTCCCTGCGAAGATTGTCTCTCGTTCTATGCTTGGTTTTCTGTGATTTGTTTTTGTGTCTGTCCATGTCCGTCAAGACTAGGTTGTGGAATGTGTCGACAGCGTTGCCCCCTGGTAGTGTGGGTGTCCATTTGGACTTAGTTTTGAGGCCACTGTTGAGACTAAGGTCTGCCTCTATATCTAAATCTCAGAGAAGATTATCCATGTTGGTGGGTGTTTTGTCTGAGTCCGTGAGTGATAAAAGTAGGTGTGTGTCCTGAATATCCCTGATACTTTGAGCCCCAGATGAGTTGTCTGAGCAGATCTTACTGATGTTCTTAGTGGTGGATGGAGTACCGTTGAAGTGTTTTTTGATCTTGATACCCCTGACAAACTTAAACAAGTCTAAATTGTGTCTGCAGGTATCCCCCTGCTCATGGGGGTTGAAGCTCAGGCCTCTGCTGAGTAAAGAGATCATTCCACTGTCAAGATGTTGGGAGGAGAGGTTGACTACCTGTATGCCTAGATCTCCTAGGTCTATTTGTTCTTCCCGTTCCCAGATCTCAGTTTCTTTTTGTAATCTTCTGAGTCCTGCCCTTTTCCCTCTACGGGTCTTCTGTCTGGGGGTCCTTGTCTTTGTTGTGTCCTGTTTTCCCTCCGTATGGCTTGTACCTCCCTTAAAAAAGACGATGTCGTCAGACCTAGTCTGTGTGAATTGCTAGCTTGGTTCTCGCTTTCGCTGTCACTAGTGTGTGTGGTGTTGAGTGAAGTGGAGCTCGATGAGACAGAGGGAGTGTCTGTACCGGTCTGCCTGTCTCCCTGCGTGTTGGCTTTGACTAGCTTGTCGTATTTCCTGGCGAAGGTAAAGACACGTCCCTCCCTATAATCAGCCTCATCTCTTTTGAGTTGTCGTGTCTTTCTGTCTTTGATTTCGTTCTGGTGTTTGGCCAAGATGTCATTAAAGATGACGTAATTCTTGCCTGTTGCTTCTTGTAAGTTTAGATCAGCTATCTCTTTTTCGAGGTTGGCTATCTCAATCTGGAGTCTGGCAACCTTGCGTTCTGCGTTCTCTATTAGGATGTTGATCAATGTGTTAGAGTTTGAATTGAGAGTCTCTTCCCATTTGCCCAATAAGTCGTCGTCTAGATCATCGAATGTGGGGAAAATCTGTGAGCGTAGTCCCCTTGGGACCCTTTTGAGTCTTAGGTATTGCTTGAGGGTGGCACTATCCCACCACCTGGAATTTTCTGTCTTTTTAAGTCTCTCTAATTTAAGGAATTTATCCTTTAGACCCTCTTTGTGTGTGGGGTTTTTGCTAGTGGATGCAGGACTGTCGGTGATCCCTTTTGATAGATTATCGAATAGTTCAGATGCGACCCTATCTCTATCCATAGCCTACTATGGAGGTTTGGTATAGTGAGTCTATAAACGCTGCGGCTGCCCTTCCTGAGACCATAAAGTGAAGGCTAGGGGTTGGGTTTTTAGCGTAGTCAGGAAGTGTGGCGCTCAGACTAGTATGCGTAATGTTTAGTGCGGACTTAAGTAGGTACGGTGCTGCCAGGTCGGAGGATTTACCCAATAACCCCCGGAGGTGTGTGAGTAGCAGGACCCACACTAGGAAATGAGCACAGTCCCGGGCACACGTGGTGAAGGTATAACAATAGTGTGGCAGTTTTGTTCGGATTACAATTGTAGTGGTCGACACCCGTACAAAGTTGAAAAGTTATTTAATGAAACCACGACTGAATTTAAACAAACAACCAGCCGACACGTGTTTTGTCACTCAGAGTAATCCGGTGACTCTTCAGGGCTGGGAAGGATACAAAAAATGGGGTGAGGGGGTAAAAGGGAAACAATGGGAAAAAACACTAGTCGTTGTCATATCAATAGGAACAAGGGGAAAAGGGATCACCCTAAGTGCATGTGCAGTATGTGTGACAATTGAGGCGCATGGAAATAAGTGACTTTGGTGCTAGTGCCGCTCTCATGGTGTGAACATCATGAAAAATGCGCTGGAGAAACATATTAAATGGAGTAGCGTGACAAGGTCAACTAGGTGGGCAAACGTGTACGCGAGTAACATTATAGATGTCATGTACTAGATCGGACAGGTGATACTCGGCCCAAGAACAGAAAATTATTACAACATGGAGTGTACAACGCTACAGTGATGCGTGACATTGTAACTGTATGCGGTAGTGAGTCTGAAGAAGACAGAATAATGTCCTAAGGCGGGGAGAAACTCAAAGACTGGGTACGGGCTGGGAGGGAACTGAACGATGATGATCGAATGAGGAGGAGGTCGAGAAGTAGAGGTGGGAGAACGAGTGGCGGGAAGCCAGGCTAGCGACAAGGAGAAGGTGGGTAGTTACCTGAATAGCATTTGTGAGAGTAAGGAGAGCAGAAACCTGCAAAAGAGAAAATGAATGGATGAGATAGAGCCCAGGGACGGGAAAACAGAAAAGGGGGATCAAAAAACATGCCCAAAAACCTTGCCAAGTAGAGACCCCATTAAGCAACCTCTACCCGATAAAAATAAAGGAACTGACACTGAAACAGGGAAGGCTGATCCTGACAAACATTCCGTGAAGCACGCAGTGGGAACATCTGGCATATCCGGTTTGAGTACTGCTGATAAAGGGATAAACGGAAGACTACAAAAAGGTTCTATTTATAAAACTGGGTCTGAGGGCCATCAACAACACAAGAAGCATCAGGGTGTCTTTTTAAATCTGCCCCCCCAAGTTACCCCCTATGTTATTATTTTTTTTAAAAATCCTAAATTGGCTGAGAACTGCATAGAAACCTGGGGATCACTGACAAATCGTGTGGTACATTGGTTTGCTGTTAATACTTGTTACAACACTGGGCTTCTGTCTCAGGAAATAATAATGCTAAGGAGAGTGAGTTGGGTGGGTAACATGGAGAAGACCTGTGAGGGGGATTGTGTTGTTGTAAATTTTCGACATCCAGATTTTGTGGCCTGCTTATTAGATGAGGTTCTAACAAAACAAGGATGGTCAAGTGAACATCAATATGTTGACATTACTTCAGTACCCCTTGGGTACTTTCATAGACCCAGAATCGAGCAACATACTAAACCCAGCAGACCCCAATATAGTACTACTAATGAAATAATTCCATCCATGCCAAACAGGTTCGACCGCCTGAGAAGATGCAGTGAGGTGGATTGACTGAACATAACAGCAGCACAAACGGTTGATAATCAGCCGACAAGAAGACCCCTGAGTAGCCCTATAGAAATAACTTGTGTAGATGTCCTTTTTTTGGATGAAGGAAACCTCCCCTCCCCCAATGGTATTGAGATAACGCCAGTAGAATGTAACTCTTTCCCTCTTTCTATTAGCATTGAAGTTGCGCCAGTAGAAGGCACGCCGCCTTGCACCTATAATGACCCTATACTTTCTAGCAATCCTATTGGTACTGATCCAGCAAGTAGTCAACCGGCCGGATCACTGCAAATTCTGTCATGGAATGTTGCAGGGGCAAAAAATAAATTGTCCGATATATCATGGCTTAATAGCATACAGAATCGAAATCTGATCCTAATGCAGGAAACTTGGCTTGTAAAACCCTTTCACGTAAACGGTTTTAAAACCATCTTTACTAAAGCAACCCCATCTAAGGCTGTGAGAGCGAGTGGAGGTCTGGCTGTGTTATTTTCGGTAACTTCTCCATTGACCTTAAAGACATTTTTTACTAACTCACAGCACTTCCAGTTCCTACTCTTTAGTGTTAAGGGAAAGCAAAATATTGTAGTGATTAATTACTATAATAACATTTTTAATAAAACGAGATCAGGGATAATCACTACGCTGGAGGAAGAACTTGATATTTTTTTGAAGAGGCTGGGGGGCGAGTATATAGTGATATGGGGTGGTGATTTTAATATTGAATTATGCAAGTCTTCGACAATGGATCAATGCGGCCATATAGATGATTTAGGGGATCATATTACCCACTTTTTACACAATCCCTATGGTGAAACACTTAATTACGTCATGTATAAATATGGCCTGGAAGTTATGAAGTTGGGTGCCAATGATGGAGTTGTTGACGAATATACTTATGAGGGGGATAGATCATCTTCATGTATTGATCACTTTTTGACATCAAGGAATAGTAGGCCTTTTGTGAATGATTGTATTGTATTACATAGTTTACTTAGTGATCACCACCCTCTCCTATTAACGTTAAATTCCAGCTTATATTTTACTGAAAAGGTATGTGTTTCTGTAGCTGACATCAGAACACAAGGAGAAAATGGGATTTCAATTAAATGGACTGGTGTTAATCATGCTAATTTCATGGAAAATTTAGCCGCAAGCAATAATCATGACATAAAAGTTTGTTTAGACGGATCCTCTAACAATATTGATACTGTTATGGCTTTTAATAACATTTCTATAGGAATCAATAAGAACCTGAAATTAAAAAATAAGAATTATAAAAATAAAAGGGATCACTGTCCACGATGGTTTAACCAAGAATGCTCGAAATTGAATAGAGATTTGAAGGAAGCTTTGAAAGTTAAACCTAGAAATGGGGAAATAATCAGAAGCCTTAGAAAATGCTATAAACAAGCCCTAAATGTAAGGAAAATAGAAATTAGAGAGATTGCATGGGAAAACCTGGTCCAGGCAGCTGAAACCAAGAACTCCACCTTATTTTGGAAAACTATAGATCAACCCTTGTTTAAGGATATTTCCTCGGCAAGGGTTGATACAGTAGTTACACCAGAGGATTGGCTACTGCATTTCGAAGATATTTTTAACCCCGCCAAACGTTGCAATTAAATGGATAATGATGGCAATATCATTTTATTAAAAATTAGTAAAATTGAAACTATTACTGCAGATGAGATTGGAACTGCCCTACAAAATAGTGCAAGAGGGAAGGCTGCTGGCCCGGATGGGGTCCCGATAGATATTTTTAAATATAATGTTGACTTTTGGTCCCCCATTTTAGTTAACCTTTTTAACACTATTACTGATGGGGTGCTGCCCGTTACTTGGGCTGAAAGTGTGATCGTCCCGATTTTTAAAAAAGGTAAAAGAGCTAGCGCAAAATGCTACCGTCCGATTTCCCTTCTTGATTCCACGTTTAAACTCATGGGCAGAATTTTGCTAGCCAGATTAGAATGTTGGGTTAAGGATAGAAACATTCTAACTGAAGCCCAATATGGCTTCAGAAGGGTAATCGGTACGGTTGAGCAGTGTGTCAACTTAGAACTGCTCATAGGGAAATACACCCTTGGGAAAGCAGGTTTACTTCATCTCTGCTTTGTTGACCTCTCCAGCGCGTTTGATTTAGTAAACCATACTATGTTATGGCAAACGCTGGAAGGGATGGGTGCCCCACACAATATTATTAGTCTTCTGTCACAAATTTATGCCCATCTAACATCAAAGATACGATACGGACAGAACGGGGAATGCACAATGCACTTTAGAGTAACCCGAGGGATCAGACAAGGTTGTGTCCTTGCCCCACTTTTATTTTCATTGTACATCAATGGAATTGATTTTTTACTGCAGAGTTTAAAGGCCGATGCCCCTATCGTTGGTAAACGTGTAACACCAGTTTTATTATATGCCGACGATGCAGTCCTGATCTTCCGGACTGCTAACGGCCTTCAACTCCTGATTGATAAATTTACAAATTTTATGACTGATAAAGACTTAGCGATTAATCTTTCCAAGACTTTAGTTATGACGTGTGGGGAAAGTAAAGCCAAATGCAGAACCCACTACGTCGATGGTGTACCAATTGAAAGGACATCAACTTTTTCTTACCTGGGGTTACTTTTTAACTGTAAAGGTACTTGGAATGCACATATTAATTTATGTAAATTGAAATTTTTAAGGACAAGTGAGGCTATTTTTAGATTTTCACAAAAAATAGGCAACAAGCCAGTGCGAGAGATTTTAAAATTATATGGGAGTAAATGTATAACAGGGGTATGTTATGGTGGAGCATTATGGGGTATGGCAGATACCTCCCCACTACAAATATTAGAAAATAAATTTTTATGAAGAGTGTTATCTGTCCCTAATTCCACGGCTACCTATATCGTCCATAGGGAAACAGATGTACCATTCCTAAGCGATTTGATTAGTATGTCTGCTATAACACTATGGTATCGAATTTGGACAAAGTATGAAACTCACTTCACTAAGGAAATAATACGTGACTGTCTAATTCTCGACCATTGGAAGAAAATACCATGGTTAAAATATATCCATGGTCTCCTTACTGAGTGTGATGTGAAACCTGATTTTAGAGATCCAATGAGTATTGAGAATTTTAGTAAGGGGGAGCTAAAAAGGAGACTTTAAATCTAGGGAAACAATAAGGGAAGCCGTGTTGTGTACTAAATCAAACGTTAGATCATACCGTGAAGGGCCTTTATCAGCCATACCTTATTTTCATCAGAAATACTCAACATAGGTTTTATTTAACTGGATTAAGGCTGAGTACGCTGCATTTTCAGATAGCATTCCCAAAGATGGGTAAATGGAGCGCAAATCTCCCAATGTGCCCGTGTGATGGTAAATCCGTCCAAAGCACTCTGCACTTTGTACTATTTTGCAATTTTTATAGGGATTTAAGGAAATGAATTTTACGCCCACTTTTTATTTCTAACAGACTGTACTCCTATAAAAACGCCTTTTATTTTATCTGTAAATTTAGAACATGTTTCGATATGTAATGCGGTAATTGCCTTCACTCGATTGCCATCAAGCGAAGGAAGGAACTTTTATATCTGGAATCACTTGTTTATGAAACAGAATAGGTTGTACACTCTATGATTCGAAAACTTTGGTCTTTTTAAAAAATATATCAAATGTACTTTTAAGATTTTGTAGTTTTTATGTGCTGTTATGAAAAATTAATTGATTGCCATGGTGTACCTATACTATTGTTGAAATATGTGTTAATTTTATTATGTACATCCCAGATTGGATACTGGGGTACCCTTGTCAGTCCCTAGTATATGGTACCTATGTACCCAGGGCATAGGTACCACAGAGGTCTCCCATGGGCTGCAGCACGTATTGTGCCACCCATGAGAGACCATTCAAAATGGAACTACAGGCCTGCCATTGCAGCCTGTGTAAGTTGGTGCTTGCACCACTTACTAAAGATATAGGTTTACTATATCTTGGGTCACTGCACTTAAAACCTATGAGTCACCCCTATAGCAGACCTTTGCAATCCTGAAGGCAGGGTGCTTGGTTCTAAGTGAGAGGGTGCCCCTGCTTGAGCAGGACACCCCTGCAGCCTACGGAGTCCATTCTCGGGGGTTGTCAGTGAAGCAGCCATATACTATATAGAGAGGCACCGCGTAATTACGTGATGACCATCTCGAAAACAGCTGCAACGAATCCTATTATATTTGGTATCAAACATGTTGGAATCATACCCCCCACACCGTAAACGGTGTGGGAGGTATGATTCCAAGTACTGGAAGAGCCCTCCGTTAGGCTCTCAGTGTTCCCGGTGCCAACCTTCTAGTCCCGGACAACACACAATGGTTGCTGCTGACCAGAGACACATTTCTGCCCTCCTGCTGCTGAGCCAAACTCGAGCAGAGGAAGGTGGAACAATAGGCATCCTGTCACAGGGAGGTGTGACCTCCTCCCAGACAGAGTTTAATGTATTGGGACCAGGTGAGTGCGCTTGCCAGCACCTGAAAGTCTGCACGAGGGGCACATTTGGTGTCCCTGTGCATAGTCCAGTTCAAACCAGTTCTGGGAGCTGTTGGCTCCTGCTCTGGCGCAAAACTGGACAAAGGACATGGGAGTAACCTCCCCCCTGCCCAGACCCTCCCCTCAGAGGGTCCCCTGAATCTTCCCAACCCTTTCCCTAGGGTACTTAAGGGCTTACCTGGGTGTAGGTCCCTAGATTCGTCGTGGGATAAGATTCAGATCAGACACCACTGCACTTATACCGTGTGGGCACCCTGGACTTCGTTTGGGCCTGACTTCGTCTCCCTTCCAGTCTGTGGCATCGTATGTGCCTGTGCATCATACAGGAGCCTCCAAGGACTGTGTAGCATCAAAGACGCCTGAAGTAATCTCCCTTGGAGTGAAGGAGTCACTCCCTTGCATTTGCAGGTACCGCAACTAAGTCGACCAGTCTGCAGATCTTGTGCTCCTCCGGACTCCGTGGTCTCTGCAACACAGGTGGTGGTTTTCCTCAGCTCCTGAGGCCTGCTCTACCCTCTCACCCAGTTGGAGGTTGCAATAACCGAACCCCTGTGTACTGCGTCCAACTTGCAGTTGCAAAGGCTTGTTGGCTTCTTTGCAAGAAGACGTTTGGGCTCCAAGTAGTCCCAACCTCAAGCATCTCCTGTGACCAGAATCTTCACCACACCACATCGTGTGCACCGTGGCCTGCATCTTTTGGTGAGCTGCTTGAGGTCCTCTCGCGACTCCAGTGCCTCCGGCCTGTGGGTCCACCTGAGGGTCACACTTGTTTCTTTTGGGCTCCCCTGATTGCTCGGTCCTGACCTGACTCCCCTGCCTTTGGTCCCAACGTTGCTCCTTCTTTGATTCCTGCATGGCTTGCCTTGCCAAGGCTTATTGGTGCTCCCACCAGATATCGACCCCTCAGCACTCAACATCCTTTGTGGGACAGCTCGTGTACGGCCCCTGGTCCTCCTCAGCGTCACCTGGTCTTCACAGCTGCACAGTCAAGGACCTCGTCATCCATCCTGGAGCACCCTAAATCGGAGGGCATTCGTCTTCCAAGTCTCCTGGTCACCCCAGAGTGACATAGACTCTGTCCACTCTGCTTTCAGGTACTCCTCTTCAAGAATCCACGTTTGGATTCCCACAGACACTTTCTCCTCTTCCAGCAGCGGCACTTTCCTGAAGTCCTCCATTGGGTTCTATGGCGGTTTACGACATCACTTCACACGTATGCACCCGGCTTCCATGGTGTAGGTAACGTGGGTACTAGGGTATCCACGGGTGGGGTGGCTCTCCAACCTTCTGTCTTCCATGGTATTTCTTCAGGGTCCATTGGGAAGGGTCCTTAATCTTTAAAAATCCAAACACGACTTACACGTAGAGTTGTACTGAGCACGCGATCGTGTTCCCACACTGCACACGCTCTCCGTGGGGCCCCTATCTACTTACCTTGGGTGGGTCCCCAGCAATTCTACGTCCTCTCGACACTGTCTTGATCCGAGTCGTGGTTCTTATACCACTTTCTTAGTATATGGTTTGGACCCCCCCCTTGATTTTAGATACTGACTGCCACACCTTCTTCGACTACACAAAGAAAGCAATCACACCCGAGAGTTAGAATGCCCTTCACACCACAGAGCCCCACGGACACCACAATTGCAGACACTAGTGATATCAATAAGACATTGGCAATCTGCTTGCATATATGTAGAAGCTATCGAATGAGGGACAAATTAGGGCTAGCCTTCCGCGTGCACATAGCCAGCAAGACATGTTATCTCATCAATGATGTATCTATACATTTATTTAAAAGGGAATAAATCGTACTTAAAAAAAAATGAGGAGTGGGACCACCCTAATCCTCCAAAAGCTTGAAAATGAAAAGCAAGAGAATGAATCCTGTCAATTGAATCTGCCAACCCTAAGAACACAACTTTATGCATTGCAGAGTTATTTAATATATACCTTTTGCATGTGTAAGCTTCACAATATTAATTATTTTCCACAAAAAACCATCACCGTAATAGCAGGAAATTTCTTCTCCTGGTTCAATATCTCATAGAGCCTTAACACATGCAGTATCTCGGCCAGTGGAATTAAACTTGGAGTTTGGGCGGCAATCATGGTTGATGGATTCTACATGTTACACAAGAATGCTATGCTGAGCTGTACGGTGTTTTGTTCTTGTATTATGTTATATTTTCTGCAAAAAGCAATAAATAAAGTTAAAAAAAACTCTCAAACATAAAATGCACCAGACTGCAGAAGATAAGTGGTGGCCCACCTAGGCACATCAAGTCCAGAATGCTGTAGAGTTGGTGTGTAAACCTTCAGAGCGGGGTCATTACCGCACACCTGTAGAGTCCGGCATTATCTCTGCATGCCTCTGAAAGGCAGCAGCATCCCTTCTGCATTAGCACTTCTGAATAATTCTGGAGTACCCGCACTTCCTCTGCTTACCTCTATACAGCATCTTCTATGCATATCTCTACAGAGCAAGACTCACCTCTACATAGCTCTATAATGACGCATCACCTATGGATCTATCTATGGTGAGGTACTTACATAGCACAACGTTTGCCACAGCTTCTCGGTGCTCAAGTAAGCAGCACAAACTCCCTAAATGAAATCTATTTCCGGAGATCCAGGTGTGCTTTGAAGTATACACATGAAGTTGCCACATTAATGCCTGGCTCCTGGGACGCCTTAAGCAATGGGGTAAAGGTTCCCAAAGCTAACCCTACCCACGTTGGGCATGTTCAAGATGGCCAAAGTCTTTGCCACACTAAACCTCAGCTCTGAAGGTTGGGGGGGTGTTTGGGGAGTGTACTAGGTAATCATAGTGTCCTCCCACATTTAACACCACCATGCAGTTTGAGGCAGGTTCTGTACCTACAACAACTTCAGAGACCGAAGTCTGGAAGAACAAAAGCTTAGTTTTCCCCAATCAGCCAGTGGATACACACAAATTCTTTTGATATACTGTTTCTTTAATTTTAAGTGCGTCCCAAGTGTTATACTCAGCAGACCTGTCAAAGAGGCTTTCACATTGTAATGTCAAAAAGAGGCCCACTGTGGTTGGGGCCTGTCTAACTGTGGGGGAGGGGGGCAAAAGAAGGGCTCTCTCCAAGTGTAAGCCAATATTTGCTGCAACAGAGAAGGAGTGGCATTGAGTGAAGTGGAGTGGCATTGTGTGGAGCGGAGTTGAGTGCCACTGCGTGGAGTGGAGTGGCATTGAGTGGAGTGGCAATGCATGAAGTGGCATGGAGTGGCACTGAGTGAAGTGGAGTGGCATTGTGTGGAGTTTAGTGGAGTGGCACTGTGTGGCGTGAAGTATAGTGGAGTGTCACTGAGCGGTGTGGCATGAAGTGGATTGGAGTGGCAAGCTGCTAAGTGCTTTGTTGACTTGTCAGAGGTAGTAAACACTATATAAATACAATTAAAATTGAGTAGAGTGGCACTGAATGGAGTGAAGTGGCATTGAGTGGAGGAGCATAGTGTGACGTGGAGGAGCATTTTGTGAAGTGGCATTGTGTGGCCAGCAGCAGAACAGCATTGTGCGGCATGGAGTGGCATTGTGTGGCCAGCAGCAGAGCAGCATTGTGCGGCATGGAGTGGCATTGTGTGGCCAGCAGCAGAACAGCATTGTGCAGCATGGAGTGGCATTGTGTGGACAGCAGCAGAACAGCATTGTGCGGCATGGAGTGGCATTGTGTGGCCAGCAGCAGAACAGCATTGTGCGGCATGGAGTGGCATTGTGTGGCCAACAGCAGAACAGCATTGTGCGGCATGGAGTGGCATTGTGTGGCCAGCAGCAGAACCGCATTGTGCGGCATGGAGTGGCATTGTGTGGCCAGCAGCAGAACAGCATTGTGCGGCATGGAGTGACATTGTGTGGCCAGCAGCAGAACAGCATTGTGCGGCACGGAGTGGCATTGTGTGGCATGTCATGGAGTGGAGTGGCATTGTGTGGAGTAGAGTGGAGTGGCATTGTGTGGAGTGGCACTGTATGGAGGAGTGGCATTGCGCGGCATTGAGTGGCATTGTGCGGCGTGGAGTGGAATTAAGTAGAGTGCAATTGTGTGGAGTGCAATTGTGTGGAGTGCAACCGTGTAGAATGGCATTGTGTTACATGGAGTGGAACTGTGTTGCATTGTATGGTGTGGAGTGGCACTGTGTGGCGTAGAGTAGAGTGGCATTGTGTGACTCAGAGTGACAATGTGTAGAGTGGAGTGGCGTGAAGTGGCAGTATGTGGCGCGGAGTGGCACTGTGTATGTTGGAGTGCAATCGTGTTACATGTGGAGTGGAGTGGAATGGAGTGGTGTGGAATAGAATGGAGTGGAGTGGAACGGAATTGTGTGGAGTGTAATTGTGTGGCATTATGTGGAGTGTAATTCTGTCATTGTGTGGAGTGGAGTGGAATTATGTGGCATTGTGTGAAGTGGAGTGCAGTGGAATGGAATTGTGTGGAGTGGAGTAGAGTAGAATTGGGTGGCATTGTGTGGTATGGGGTATGTGGAGTGGAATTGCGTGAAGTGGAGTGAAATTATGTCGCATTGTGTTTCGGAGTGGAATTGTGTTGCATTGTGTATTGTGGAATGGAATTGTGTGGCATAGTGTGGGGTGGAGAATAATTTTATGGCGTGGAGTGTGTGTCATTGTGTGGAGTGGATCTGTGTGTTGAGTAGAGGTGCATTGTGTTGAGTGGAATAGACTGGAGAGGATTTGTGTGGCATGGAGTGGAGTGGAATTGTGTGTCATTGTGTGAAGTGTAGTAGAATTTTGAGGTAAAGAGTGGAACTGTGTGGTTTGGAGCAGAACTGTGTGGAATGGAATTGTGTGGCAATATGTGGCATGGAGTGGGATTGTATGGAACTGTGTAGCTTGCACACATATCTGTGTCGCCCTCTCTCTCCCATCTAAATTGTATTACCCATGTCATATTTCAATAGAGCTGAGAGCTACTCGGACAGCTATTAGATCTTTTGAATTTTGTAGTTTAATTAGGTGGCATTGTGGGGAGTGGAGTGGAATATGTGGCACGGAGTGGGATAGTGTGGCATTGTGTGGAGTGGAATTGTGTAGCTTAGAGTGGAATTGTGCGGCATTGTGTGAGAGTGGAATTGTGTGCATTGTGTGACAGAGTGGAATTGTGTGGCATGGAGTGGAGTGGAACTGAGTGAAATGGAATTGTGTGATGTGGAATGGAATTATGTGGTGTAGGGTGGAGCGGAATTATGTGGTGTGGGGTGGAGTGGTACTGTATGGCATAGCGTGGAGTTGGATGAAATTGTGTGGTGTGCACACAAATGTCTGTCGCCCTCTCTCTCTCTCGTCTAAAATTGTACTACCGCTGTCACATTTCACTACAGCTGCTTAGCTGGTTGTATTAAGCTTGATGTGATGCTCAGGGCAGGAAGATCATTTGAAGTTTCTCCAATACATTTTTTACTTTGCGATAAGACGTGCGGGTCTGATGAAAAAAAGCTTCAAAATGTGTGTGTAGCATTAGAAATTAAAATCCAAGGAGCTTGTGTGTGTGTTTTTTTAAGGATGTTAAACAGCATCATCAAAGACGTAGGATGTTTGCAAAGAGATTAAATTATAGCACTGAAATGCAACGTGCCAGATGTACCAGTTACAAAATGCAGATGTTGAGGAAACAGCAGCGTCTGCTGATTAATGAAGCGCCAGACAGGGTTCAGGATAAGGTAGAACGTGGCCATAGCAGCAATGAGTGAGGAGACAAGGTGGGCGAGTTTACAAGGGCATTTTGAGAGTGGTAGCTGAATTCTGTAAACTGAATGAGAAATCGCAGAGAAGGGGTGGGTGGGAGGAGGAGGAAGCAATACAGATAAGGGAGAGTGGGAGGGAAAGAAGAAATAGTGCCTCAATCACAGAGTGAACAGCGGACGGACACTAATCATGAGGAAATAATTTGTGCTTGTTCCACGCTCCACAGAAAAAAGAGAAAGTGACGCCTGGCACGCGCTGGCCAATTAGAAGGCTCTTAATGATATATGGCGCAATGATAAAGTTGTGTAGCTATTATGATGAAACATAATACTCATTGACAGGGCAAAAGACAGTAAACCAATGTAAAACCTATTAGCTTTGCCAATGCTTGTCCTATATGGAGTCCCTTTCATAGAAATCTTCTCACTCGTGTTACTCTCCTGATTCAAGCATTTTTTGATCTGCCTTGAGAGTACTACTGCCTAAATGTCCTGTTGTTACCAATGCTTTATAAATATACATAGTGACTTTTGCATCTGCTCCAAAGCAGTATATTTCTCCAACATCAAACTATTGGCTGTTTGATTTATCATTCCACTTCAGGAGTGCCTGCATTGCACGAAATAGGGCTATTTCACATCTCAAAAGTGCATTAAATTATTATGCATTACATTTGAACGCATTGTATACGGAAAGCAATTTATTTTTATTTTGGTTGTTTTCAGTGCAGCAGCCTTTTTTTAACATTTTAGTCTGCAATCAAAATGTAAGTGACTTTATCACTACCTATTTAAAATTATCTGCGGAACACTTTGACAAAAGCACTTCAGAAACACAGTAACATGAACTTCCAGGTGAAAGGTTCAAATCCCAGCAGGGCCTGTCTAGCCTTTCTTTCTTCCTGATCGTTAGGGTTAGGCCAGGCTGACTTTTTTTTAAACGCACAAAAGGTGATGGGAGGATACATGCTATACGTCTAACCACTGGCAATCTCGGGTTAGCACCCCAACCCACCAATATGTTGTGGCAGCCATTACAGAACTCAGAGATATGGTCCCTGCCTCCTGAAAATGGATTTTAAAAAAACTCGAAGGTGCATGATGAGCACACCCTGACCCCAGGGGATGTATGCGGGTGGGCCCTGTGGACCCCCCAAATTCTCGATTGGCTGGCCACAACATTGACATGTTTTGTTAGCGCAGATTTAGAATTAAGTAAATTATGTGTTTAATTAACATGGATGAGACAGAAATGATGTAAGTGTACTGTATTTTAATAATGAAACTTTTAAAGTTGACTTTATTAGGCCTTAGAATTATTTGCAGTGTCATACACTGTACATTTTAGATGTGCTTTCTCGTTTCTCTGCTTGTTCACGGAGTTAAAATGCCTGCTTCAGTACACATGAAGCAGAGGAGGGACTGGCACCTGCCACTGAGAAAATCATTTATCTAGGCATTTTAAAAGAATTGTTAGGAAGCCTGTTAATATCTGTAAGTACGATGACATTACACACCAAGATATATGCAGGCCAGACCACAGCAACATCAATAAATGCAATGTCGATGCACGCCATAAAATGTGCTACATAACAACGTCAATGCCAGTAGAAACAATGCCAATGGATGCCATTCTATGCACGGATAACAATGTCGATGCCAGTAGAAACAATATCAATGTATGCCATGATCTATGCATGCATAACAATGTCAATATCAGTAAAGACAATACCGATGTACGCTATGACAACTGTACGCACAAATCTGAGGATGTCGGTAAAAATTATATCAATGACAGTCATGTTAATTGTAAACATTTTAACAAACTCATGTCATTGCTGTCGGATTCACCCAAGGTAACGTCCCCATCAACCCCGAGTCAGAGATACGTGGTCAGACAGACCCTGCAACCCAAACCCAAGCCTAACGATTGACAGGTCACAGATGGGATACGTTTAGCCCAGACAAACGCACAACCAGGGAAAACCCCGCTCGATCCCACAGATAGGCAGTTTCACCACAAACATGTCCAAGGAAACTGGACGCAATAAAACACATTTGGCCAAAGGCACGCGTTCCCTAAAATACCACAAAGACAGATGCCACAAGCAGTTAGGAACACTCAGCCAATGAGGACACCCCACATAGTGATCACGCGCTCCCCAGGCCGGACATATGGACACATACATACTGTCCCACACCAGCTCTCCCCGAGGTCGAGAGTCACCTGTGTCCCCTTATCAGATGGTTGTACTTGTTGATGACAGTGCCAAGAATGCCAGATCGGTTTATTGTTATTCACAAACTGTATAAATCAGGGTTCTCCAAAGTTGGTCCTGGAGGGCCAGATCCATGTCAGATTTTTAAGATAACTACATTTATGTAAATGGGGATAAGCTAAAAATCTGGCATGGATCCGGCCCTCCACGACCTACTTTGGAGAACCCTGGTATAAATGGTCGGCCAAAACCTCTGTACGATAAGAGAATTTCTTCCGACGCTACTCTGTTGATACTCTCTCAGCCGCTGTGTTTAATTAAACCAACTTGTTCCTATTTTGCCAAACACCTCTTTTTTTTTTCTTCTTTTTTTTAGTCCTCATTCACCTCTGACCTCCGTGACCTTACCAGCCACCTGTACCTTACACGTTACTGATTGCAGGTTTAGGATTTCTCCTCCCTGCTGGTACATCTGCGTACTGGGAGGGCACAGTCCCACTGACGGGCACGGTCACTCTCCAATTTGGTCCAGTATTCACTGGCGACTGCTGATGTTGGCGATAACGGGAGCGAGGGATGTCCAAAGCAGTCTAGAGAGATCCCGAGAGGTTTAATCATAGGACCCATTTCTATTAACAAAAATATAGATATATAATCTGGATTCTCAACAGTTCTCCTGCACCTCCGCATTTGACCATCTTAATAAAAAGTCCCAGTGTGCTTTTTTCCTCACAGTCTGGATCCTCCTCAGATCTAGCTTGGACGTCGAAATGACCGAAGCCAGCCACTCAGCATGCAAAGGAGGCAAGCATTCAATCCATTTTTTTACATATTTCTCTCCTGGCTAACAGTATGGCATAGAAAAGAAAAGCCCTTGCTGGGCCCGTAACTTCACTGGTGATCCCAAAGATTATTAGAGAGAGGCTCTGTTGAATTGAAAGCCTAGAATGGCCGATATAGTTTCGCCAACTTCTACGCAAAAGTCAGAAATAGCAGGACATTCCTGAAACATATGTATATCGGATGCTTTCTCCAGGTCACATTTCTTGCATCTGACAGGGGGTCCTGTCGTCATCTTCAACAGCCTTTGGGGAGTAAAGTAGGCCCTATGAGTTGTGAACAGATGGTTTTTTCTCAACCAAGCAGGCTTAACTATGGAGAACAGAACGCCGAACGATATTTGCCAGAGATGTTCTCAGGGTTTGTCTGGCATACAAACGCCCTACAGTTCCTCTGCTAATTTGAAGTCCCGATCTATTGCCTCTTCAATGCTCCAATACCATGTGGAGACCTCCCTCTTCCCCCTTGGTCTGCCCACAAGAAGTTCTTCCAAAGTATTTCCTATACTAATGGGTACTTTCTGGCTTTGGACCCAGCTTTGAAGTTGGATATATTTAAATTTAGAGATGCCCCCTTCCAAGATAGTGTAGAGCGTTGACCAGGGTAAAAGTATACCATCTTGGACTAAATCGCCAAAATACCTTAAGCCCGGCCTCTCTAAGTGGCCGTGCTAATTTATCCTTAAGGCACTCTGGTGCACCGGGGGAATCCCACAAGGGGGCAAGACTAGAAAAATAACTGAGGCCCGTCAACCGTCTAATATTTGCCCATGTTCTGGCCACTGCCTGTAGCACTTTCAGCCTTATCTTTTTTTTAAATTTGGGATCTCCATATTTAAACAGGAAACCCTCCTGAACCAAGCTGGCACCTTTTAGCATTTCTAAGAACATTGCCCCAACCCCAGCACCATCTGGAGTGGGACAATTGGATAATACTGCAGGTCCGGCAATGAAAGTCCTCCCTTCTCCCTCCTACGCCTCGGCTTCCTCCAGGCAATCCTGGTTCCTCTATAGGCCCAGATAAAGAGTTAATAGCCTGCTGAAGTTTATCTATAGCCAGTTTGCTAAAATGTAGTGGAATAGCATTGATAAAGAAGGTGACTTTGGGGAGCCCTATCATTTTTACCAGATTAACCCTCCCAAGGATTGACAGAGGAAGGTGGGCCCAGCTTCATAAGCTTCTGGCACTCCTTTGTTACATTAGCCAGGTTAGTCTCTGAGATTTTATCTATATCCTGTACTATTCTAACCCCTAAGTACCTCATCTCTCTTTTGGTCTGATATTGGCTCACCCCTAAGTTCCATGACATCACCTCAGTCTTCTCAGCATGTACCTCATACCCTGATATCCTGCCGAAGTCTTCGGCTTGCTTTATTACCGCTGGCAGGGCACTTGAAAGGTCCGAAGAGAGGACCAGTACATCGTCGGCATAGAGGGCCACTTTCTTCTCCCATTCCTTGTGCCTGAATGGTAAGATGTTCATCTCATCCCTCAGACTCTGAGCAAATGGCTCGATATACAAATTAAAGAGGAGGGGAGATAAGGGGCAGCCCTGTCTAGTGCCCCTCGTGATTTTAAAGGGGCTAGTTAGGTTGCCATTTACCAGCAGTTTTGCAGACGGGTCCTGATAGATCAACTGGATGGCTCTGCGGAATTTTATACCAAAGTTATATTTCTCCAGAACAGCCGACAGATACACCCAGTTGACCCTATCAAAGGCCTTAGTTGCGTCTAAGGTCATAGCTACAAGGGGAAGCGAGTACATTGTGGCTAGATCGATTGCGCCTATCAGATCGTATGTAAGTTTGTATAGATTTCTGCCCTTAACGAAGCCCTTCTGATCAAGGTGCAGCATATCCCCTGCTACTGTTCCCAGCCTATCAGCTAGGACTTTGGCAAAGATTTTATAATCTGTGTTTAGGAGTGATATGGGTCTATACGACTCACAACTCGCTGGATTCTTCCCTGGCTTCAATAACAGGATAATTGCTGCCTCGCCCCAAGAACCTGGCAGCTTTCCTCCGTCACTTAAAATCTAATTGAAAAGCTGGGTCATAGCTGAAATCAAGACCTCTCCCAGATTCTTTCCCCCCTTAATAGCTAAAATGGCCCTCTTAACCTCTTTCTGTGAGATTTCCTGTTCTAAAGATTCCTGTTGGCTTGTGTCCAAGGAATTGAGAGGGCCCATAGTCAACCATTCCACAACCTCAGATTTATTAACTACCCTATCCTCGGAGTACAGTTTTCGGAAAAAATCATAGAAGGCGCCCTCTATCTCCTTGTCTGTGGATACAACAGTCTTACTATTGCCATCCTCAATTGATTTGATCAAATTGTGCGTCCTATCTGATTTTACTTTCCATGCTAATAGCCTGCCAGCTCCTTCACCATATTCAAAATGGGCTAGCTTACTCACCTCCCATCGATGCACGAGCCTCGTCTGGAGGATGGTGTCTAGCTGTCCCTTTAGTTCTTTCAATTTGGCCGTGCTCTCCTGCTGTTTCTCTGGTTCTATCATACTGTTCATACCATCCTCTATGCTCTTCATTTCCGCTCCTCTCTATACTGCCTGTTTCTAAAACACACCCTGCTAGTAATAGTCCCCCTTAGGTATACCTTCAAGGAGTCCCAGACTATGGGAGCTGAGGCTGACCCCGCATTTTGGCCCAAAAAATCTTTCGTCTCGTGGCTCAGATACTTAATCTCCTCTGCATCTAAGAGCAACGTACGATCGAAAGTCCAGACTCTACCACTCTGCCTATTTTTCAGGTCCAAGTCCAGGTATACCCCTGAGTGATCAGATAAATGTGGCGTCAAATAGCCAATATCCTTAACTATCCCCCTCAAACTATGACTGACCAAAACATAGTCAATCCTTGATTTATGACGATACTTCCCATTATAATAGGAGACTCCTAGCTGTTGGCCAGATCTATCTCTCCAGACATCCCTAAGTCCCATCTGCTTCATCATTGAGTGGAGATATTCCCGAGATTTAGATGGTGTCATGGCTCTACTGTTCGGCGATTTGTCCAATTTAGGGTCCAATACAATATTAAAATCGCCTGCCATGATTACAGGGTCTGGGAAATCTAGCAGGTTTGCAAAGATAGTTTTTAAGGGGGTAGGATTGTCGTGGTTTGGGCCATAATATCCTACCAAGGTGAGAAGAGAGCCCAGGATGATCACCTTAAGAATGACCCACCTCCCACCAGTATCAACTGTAAAATCCACTAGGCGTGATTTAACTTGTTTTTTTATCAATACTGCCACTTCTCTGACACGCCTTTGACTTCTCGCTAATTTCATCGAGGAGTAGTTCAGCTGAATAGAGGTATATTTGAGAAATATTTAAGGTTTACAGTGGAAAATATACACACCTTCTGTCACTTAGTGAAAGTAACATACACATTGTCGTTTTTTTTAAACAGACACAACCATGTCCAGGTCCTGATGAAAACCCCATAATGGTCACGGGGTTGGAAACGCGTTGACCTCGGCGTCTGGGATAAGACATTTACAGTGTGCCCAGGGAGAGAATTCATAAAAATAGTGCTCTCCTTTCGACAACACTTAAATAATAATATTTTAATTCCCAGAGCTGCTCACACTGGCAGGAGACAACAGATATTTGTGTTCTTATGTACTTTGTTTATTCTCCGCCCACGTGTGTTTGTTATTTGCAGTTAAGGACTGGTTTTCTATGTCTTTAAATGTACTTTCAATGTATTTGCTAAGATATGCATACACTTTTCATGTATTTGTGCTACTCTTTCTAAGTTTGTGTTAAACGTTAAAATACTGTTATTATTTTTGAGCTGTCCTTTACGATGACATGATGAAAATGCATCTAACATTTTTCTAAAAAGTGATAATGAAAAGTGAAATAAATCACAGGAGCCTGTGTACTATAGACATCGGCCCGTTTTTGTTAAATGGTTTCTTAGTGTATTAATGCAACTAGATACTTGATAATTTCTTAAAAACCTCAGTTGACTCATCTTTTGACAGGTGTGACTCTTGCAGGTTAATAATTTGCGCGGGAGAGTCCTTATGTATTGTAAAATGTTTGCCCTTCTTCGCTTTACACACATACCATTTACATTCCATGAAAGTAACTGGACCATTCTTATGATGGTTTAACCTTGAGATACATACAGAGTTTAAAGAAAAGAGATTGTCACGACCAGACCAAAACATTTAAGACTAGGACAACTAGGGCAACTGAGGTAGATAAACAAACTAAGGTAAATGAGGACATTTTTTAGATTTTTCCCCACATGCTCCCCACCCAATGCACCCCCCTCTGAACCTCTCCCTGGAAAACCCATCCCATTGTTCCCTTGGACTGATGGAAGTCCTATCTGCTGCACTCAGAGGCAACTCGCCTCCCCGTCCCTTTTTGTAGAAAAAAAAAACAGAAAAGCTCCTAAAACCACAATAAACTATCATGATTCACTTTATATCTGTCTATTTCCATTTGTAACTCTGTGATAAGATAAGCTAAATGAATTGGAGTGATTTATATCCACCACTAGCGCCATCCTCACGCATTTGAGTGCCTTAAGGTAGAAGAAAGATGCATTCCTGACTAAGCGTCTCCTTTCTTAATACTCTCCAGAAGTACGTCTGCCTCTTGTTGCGACCTTAGATTGTGCATCTTATTCTTATGCATAACCTTTAGGGATGCCGGGGACTTGAGCTGGGCCACTGCCCCATGTGTTTTAATTCCTCAAGCTTTTTCCCCAGCTCCCATTGCCTATCTAGGGTAGCTCTTGCTAGGTCGGAACGTACTTCAAAAGAAAAATCTTTCCCCCTTAAAGATTTCACTTTTAGGGCCATATTTAGGATTTTCTCCTTCAGAGAGTATGTATGGAAATTAAGAAGGATCTTCCTGGGTTTAGTCCTATTCGGGTTTCTTCTATATGGGTCCCTGTGTGCCCTTTGGATGTCTTTCTTTAACTCCTCCTCGATCTGCATTGTCTCTTTTAGTAATTCGACAACATAAGATTTTAAATCCTCCCCCTCCTTCCCCTCTGGAATATTCAGAATACGAAGGTTATTCATCCGGGAGTTGTTTTCCAGCTGCTCTAGCTTATCTTGGACCTCCTGCTCCTCCTTTTTAATGACCAGGATATCTGCTTTGGCTAAGCTGAGTTCTTCTTTAAATTCCCCCACGGAGCTTTCCAATATCTCAGTTCTTGCGTTGAGGAGATCAATCTTCTTCTCCAGCGACTCGCAGACGTTTCTAATCTCAGCTTGGTTGGATTCAGACACAGAAAACCCCTTTTTGACATCGCTCGAGAGAGTACAGAATAGCGCTTCTAGGGATGCTGATGAAGCCCCCATTGAACCTTTGGGACCTTTTTCAGCCACTCTAAATTGGCTCCCTCCTAACACAGGGGGTATGGTATCCCTCAAGGTCTCAACATTCCCCTTCACAACATCTGTTTCTACAGGCTCTTGCCCCAGCGTAGTGAGGTTTGTTATTGAGGGGCCCCAGAAGCCGCCATTTGCTCTGTGTCAGGCTCTAAATTAAGCTGGGCTGACCCCCTCCTGAGCGCTTCTCCCTGTTTTACAATATCGACCACGATAGGTTGCACCTTAAAATATGACCTGAGAGAGGGGGTGATCTTTACCTTAAGCTCAGTAGATTTTTTCCTGGCTTTCCCAGCCTTTACAGTCCCACCTTTTATCTCGCACCTCTGAAAAGCGCAGGAGCTCCCCCCCAACTCTAGATCCTGTGTACCAGTTTGCGCAAGGGAGGTGGGGTGTTTCCACCCTCTCCACCAGCAACCTTCTCTTTTCTGGGGGCCTGCTTTTTCCCCTTAGATGCCAATTTTGCAGGTTCCGGAGAAGCCCCCCAATACCCTTCACCTCCCTTAGCTGTAGACAACACGCCCAATGGCGTTTGGTCCAACTGGCTCTCCTGTCTTAGTTGCGGAAGCAGGGGCAATGTGTGGTGTCCCGCCCTCTCAGTCTCCTCACCAGCAGCTGCCTCCTCCGTGGTCGAGCAGACCCGGCTTGTACTGCCGCTGCTCAAACTGACCCGGAGAAGACCGCGCGTTGCTGCTCTGCGGCCCCTCCTAAGCTCCAGGGCGGCCGCCTCCCACCGAGTGGCAACAGCGGAGACAGCCGGCGAGCAGATCGTAGTCGGCACCGGAGCCCTGCAGCACATACTCCGGTAAGGAGAAATTGTAGAAAAAAGATCGGCACAGCCAATTCCAGGCTGTGTATAGAAACGGGGGATGGAATGTTGTAGTTATTGTGGCATTAGCAGCTGTTAGCCATTGGCTTCAGGCGCGGGACGCGGGAGCCTCTGACGACCAAACGGCAGCTCACACAGCAGCCGCCATGTTCTCCTCTTCCCCACTATAACCTTGCCAAACACCTCTTATCTTTTTATTTTTTAAGGTAAAGACATATCCGAGCAACATTTTGGCGAGCCAGCCAGGAGAGATTGGTTTACTGAGCCCGACTATTGCTGAAGGACAAGGACCCTGCCAGAATGGATTCACATCTGTGCAAAAAGAGCCGTGAGCAGTCAACATAATTGATTAGAAGTTCTGCTGAATACACGGGACGGAGGTCAGTTCGGAGGCCGCCATCACAGGGTAAGAGACTACAGCTGATCCTTAGTCCCAGCATGTGGTGTGTGGCAAACTAGGGCAAGCACATAGATAATTTTTCCCTAGTCAGCACTCTAGAGAAGGTGAAGGTAGCTACCAGTTTTTCTCGCTTGGGCCGCCGAGCGATACACAGATGGTCTTATTTATTTAATTTGAACCGTTGATCGCTACACAACCAGTACACTTAGGCGCTTCATGTGTTATATAGGGTCACAACCTTGATCTTATTGTTTAGTTAAAGGAGTTTTCTTAAGGACTGCTGGTTTCTAAAAGAAGTAAACAGGTGAATTTTTTCGCTCGGACCGCTGGGCGTCAGGCAGACGGTACGCACGACCCCTGGGTGTGATATAGGGTGTAATTCGGACGGTAGGGAAAAATTTGGATCTGGGTGAATTAGGTGTAGCTTGTGTCTGGCCACATTAGGCCGGTAATTGTCAGGTTATTCCATTTTTCTCCACACAAATTGTTGCAATTTTTTGTCCATCGCGCCGATATTGACAAACTATTGACTTCACTTAACTCCATGTATTACACGAACCTTCCCCTCCCCTCGGGCTGTAGACGCTAGGAGGGGGCTAAGGTTTTTGGACAAAATAATCATGTTTTTCTGTAGACCTTTTCTCTTCTTGTTTCTTTTAGATGTTCCATTTATGCATTGTTGATGTTGTGATACTGTTAAAATTTAGCAGTTGTGCTTCAGGTCTAAATGTTATGTCATGTTAGGGATCTTATGCGTTTATGAAATAACTCCACGTCCTCCATGTAGGGGTCTCCCCCTGCAATACTCTGATCTTCCAGGTTAAAAAGAGTCAGGGAGGAACCTGCGCCCCCTCAATGACATTGTGGTTCCAGAGTTCCCATTGGTTCCAGACCCCTATGTCATATTAACTAGCATACCAGCAGACGCCCGCTACTTCTCTATAATAGATATAAAAACCACATTTTTCAGAATCCTGCTGCACACCGACAGCAAGTACTTTACAGCATTCACCTTCCGCAGGGTTCAGCTGCTATACCGGAGACTGCCACAAGGGTACTGCGAATCCCCCAGTATCTTTAACAGAATACTGAGGAAGGTTCATGCCAACTTCCAATTGAGCAGGACCCTCATACAGTATGCTGATGACATCTTGGTCTGCAGTTCCTCCGAGGATCTATGTCGCCAAGAGATGATATCCCTCCGAACAGCACTTGTCACAAGAGGATACAAGATGGAGAAGGGAAAGGTGCAATATGTGCAACAGGAGGTTAGCTAGCTAGGTCAACTCATCCCAGCAACCGATCGGCAGATTACGCCGTAACGGGCCAACTCTATCCGGGCCATGCCATCACCAAGGACAAAAAGGGGTATCCAAATGTTTTTAGGCCTGTGCGACTATGTCCGACTAGGGGTCTTCGATTATAGCACACTCATTACCCCTTTGCTTGGGGAGATGAAAAAGGCCAAAACAGGCAGTGAAGAGCTGGCCTGGACACCCGAGATGCAAGAATCGTTCGACAAACTGAAAGAGTAACTATTGCACTCCCCTGTGTTAGGAACACCCAATTATAGGACGGAGTTCTTCTTATTCAGCCACAGCAACGGGCGAGACATGACGGCTGTGCTAACAAAAAAGTACCCGCTGGGAAACAAATTGCTTGCGTATTACAGCAGGCTATTGGAATCAGTTATGCAGGGTCACTTACCGTGCGAGCGGGCCTTGGCAGCCGTGGCCTTTGCTGTTGCGAAATCACCTCCATCGTGATGGGGGCACCACTGACACAGTATGTAGAGCATTCCGTTTTTGCAGTCATACAGAAAGGCAAAAGCATGCTGACTACGCAACAGGTGTCGGGATACGAACTAATGCACTCTAGACCATCCCTAAAAATAGTACGGTGCCACCTGGTAAATCCTGCCACCTTCCTAGCGCACGAGGTCATGGAGGGTGAAGAGTCCCACCACTGTGCAACCCACACCCCTGAAGGGAGAAGCCAGGCCGAAGAGGACCCCATCCCAGATAGTGAAGTGCTGATCATCGACGGGTCCTCCACCACAGACCAAGACACAGTGGTGAGGCGTAGTGATGGCTCGCAGTCATGCAGCCTCGGAGATGCTCAACGTCACTGCACAGCTGACTCTGCTTCCCCACCCCTCAGCACAGGTGGCAGAGCTAACAGTGTTAGTTGAAGCCCTCATCCAATGCTCAGGGAAGACGGTGACCATCTACTCCAACTCCGCTTACGTCACCACCACTGTGCATTCTAGCATATGAAGATGGAGGAGATAAGGGTTTCTAAAATCAGATGGCACCCCTGTCACGCACTGACCGGCTGGAATTGGTGATAGATGCACGGACTCTACCCAAGCGTGTAGCCGTAGTGAAGTGTGCCACCCACACCGGGGGCAAAGGCTTTGTATCCTAGGGAAATGCGTTAGCCAACCAAATGGCGAAAAAAGCAGCATTTGGGTGGGTTAACAAAGCACACATACTGCCCTTACTGCAGATTGAGGAAACCAGACTATCACGCGATAAACCATACACAGAGACAGCAAGCTTATATTTGAGGGAACTACAAGAGACAGCCCCAACTGAAGAAAAGAAACGGTGGCTGGATAGGGGTTGCACACAGGCCACACACGTCCTTAGATACCGCCACATGCCCACCGGGAAACCTGTTATGCCCCACAGTCTAGTCAACATAGCCTTGCATCAACTACACCTACCCATACACATGGCAAAAGACAACATGTTAGCGGAGCTTCGAAGCGACTGGTTCCTCCCTAACATTACTGAAATAGTCACTATGTATCTGAACAAATGTACTGTCTGTCAACTGTATTCACCCAAACCCACACTAAAGGTTGTATCATCGCCTATTCCCCGACCTACAGGTCCATTCAATGCCTTACATATCGAATTCATTAACAAGATCGACCAATGAGCCAATTATCAATGCCTGATAGTTGTACACTGCAAAGCAAAGGCAGCGCCCACGTTCCTCATCAGGGAAGTGATACCAAACTGGGGAGTTCCAGACGTCATCCAATCAGACAACGGCAGTCCCTTTGACAACTCCATATTTTACCATATCTGCACCCTTTTTGGGTATCGCTCACAAATTGGCCTCAGTATACCACCTTCCAAGTGACGGCATCGTTGAGAGACTCAACAGCCTGCTAAAGAACAAAATCAGCCAAATTTGCGCCAGGCTTTATAAATAGTGGCCTCACTGCCTCCCCTGGCCCTATTTAAATTAAGAGACACACCTAGCAGCGATTACCACCTCACCAGATTGTAACAGGTAGGCTCATGGGGACACCCATCCCAACGAGCCGGACCAAATTAAGCGCCGAAGCAAGTTCTCATGTATTAGGGGATGAGTTGCACGTGTACCTTTCCGAATTGACAAAGACTGCCAAATTCCTCTCCAAACAGGTCCACCACCAGAGCACTTAAGGGCCCAACACCAACTTACCCTACCAAACACCTCAGCCAGGGCAAGAGGCCTACATTCGCAACTTCGTGCCAAAGTGGAAGCAGACCAAGTTCGAAGGTCACTAACGAGTAATAATTTCAATCCCTACCGCCGTCAAGGTGGAAGGGTGAGAGGCCTGGGTCCATCTTTCCGACGTACGACCAAAACATTAGGTTAGAGTGCACCCCTCCAACAAACCACCTAATAATTGTATATCAACTCCTTGCAGTTGTACGTAGCCCATGCAGGTTAAAAAGACACCCCTGCACCGGTTAAACAACACACCTGTGAACGGAGCAGCCCACAGAGGAAAATTACTGTCCCCACCGTAGCAAGGAGAGGGGGGAAACCAAAGTATAAATAGCACTACACTAGCCTAAACTCACCATTCCCTAAAAATGCTAGCACCCCCTTCCAGTACCTCACTAGAAAATATTGCTCACAGTGGAGCCATAGAGTGTATCAGTAAAAAGCAAACGCAGGAATTTTCTGAAAAACTGCCTAACGATGTGTTTTTTTCCAAGCTAACCTACAACCCACAGCTCTTATCTTACAGGTCTGCGAATGAGTCGCACGTGTTCAAACATTGCGCAGCCGCCGTTCCTTCGATCAAAGCTTCCAAAATGATTTCAACTAGGCCAGCCATTCAAGTAAACAGACTACAAATTGACTTTACAACAATCTTTTTTAAATAAAAAAGACTCTTTTTGCACCGCACCAAGACAAGACACCCCTGGTCACCCAGACATCTCCCCTGAAGACCATCCCACAGCCTACAAATGTTTTTTAAGTTATGTATTTATGTATTATTGTACACGCTCTGTTTAGCCTGGGTGCTCTCGCGTTCCTCCGGAGCCAGAAATGTGTCTAGTCTCATGAAATCTACTTCAACATTCTTGCAACACATGCGCAGGGACCACTCTCACCTCACTTACACCTATGCTGAACCAAACTCTAGCATTCATCATACACTACACAGCGTACTCCTACACAACACCTTGTATCAATTTATGACCACCGTTGGCACTCAAACCACGAACAGGTCATGCTACATTTGTTCACTGATACCCACGCCGTAGGCGCAGACACGCTTTACTTATCCCAAGAGATAGCTCCTGAAAAAGCAAAATGCCTCACCCACCTGTACCTATGCAGGATCAGGGCCAAGATTCAATCCAATAGAACAGAACCCCGTAGAGCAGTAGTAAACATCACCTGATACGAGACCCAATCTCGCAGCACTGTATCTTTTTACTGAACCTAGCGACATCCAAACCGAGGTAGACAGGATGCACAGAAGGGGCACTTTTGGGGAGGACACTGTTTGTCCCTGGGGCTTCGTAGAAAAGAGGTTCTTGGATGTTGCAAGACCACCGCACCAGAGCACAAATACGTCTGCTTCCACCTCTGCCTGTGGTCCCAGGGTGGCCCTTAACATATTTGGGGCCACCTTTTTTAATGACAAGTCGACCCTGGACATGGAATTCCAGTGCAGGGCCACTCACCTCAATCATGCTAGGGGAAATGAGTCTCATGGGAGGGGGGTCAAACGGCAGTATAGACGCCCCGTGCCAGGTGATCTGGGATACCGAGATTAATAGGTACACATGGTTGGAGACGAAGGGGCAATCCCTAATTCTATGGAAACGTACACTGTATTCCTTGTGTTTCAGAGGCAAAGGAACCATACCGCTTGGTTATAACGAGAACTGTGAAGTAGTACTGCATATACCGGACCTGCAATGGGCATCTCCACGTTGATGGATTTCTACTGGCAATGTGGTGAGCTTTCCTACACCCAGCTCGTCCACCAATGGAGGGGCCTATGTACCCTCATGACTATACTCACACCAACGCTGGTCACCCCTGGTGAATATCTGTCTGAGTTCTCTCAACATCCACTGCAGAAGTAAACAACTCTGTTGCATCAAGCTTGAAGAGAAGAACTGCTGATTATTTTGACTGGGCTCAGCACAAGGACATCCTGGAAGAATTCAGACTGTTTTCAGGCACAAGTAAATGCAGGAGGGTCTATACCCTTATTCGACATACAAACAAAGGCGAACGCCCGCTGGTTACAAATAACCAGGTGAGGGATGTTAAAAATGATTAACGACAGTGAGCTAGGCCTAAATGCTATCAAGGAAGATTTAGAGCCATCGCTGGATGATTACTTTGGGCACAATGAGGGATCGGTTGCGGATGTTGGGATCCTGTGGGATGCTGGGAAGGCAGTGGTCAGGGGACACTGCATGGGAATGAGTTGGTGCCTTCGAAAACAGTTAGACGATGAAGTTAAGAGTATAGAGGATGCCCTAACACACCTTGAGGCTAGACTTGCGCAAGATGCTACTGTTCAGCCTGCTATAGATGAACATCGGCTACAGCACACTATAGTGCTAGAGCGGCTGCGATGCCTCAATTATGCATCTCACGCTGCGCGCGCTCATTCGGCGGCGGATATGGCGGGTAGGCTACTGGCGCGCATGATTCAACGGGAACACGCCCACACATCAATCTTGCGGCTACGCTCTGCGACTGGACAGCTACTCACTACACAGCGGGACATTCACGACGAGTTTACAGGACATTACGCCAGGGTCTATCAGTCCATGCACTATGCAACACCTGCAGATATGGAGTCCTTTCTTGCACCCCTGCAGTTGCAGGGCCTCACGGATGAGCAACGTGCTGAGCTGAATGTGCTGCTTACATTGTTGGAAGTGCGGGCTTCCATCTCCTCACTTGCTACCGGTTATATCGCCGGGACCGGATGGATATCCGGCTGAGTACTATAAAGCGTATAGCCAAATAATGGCTCCGCGACTGCTAGCGGTATATCAGAATGCACAGGAGACTGGCAGGTTACCGGACACCTTGAGTGAATCTCTACTGGTATCCCTCCCTAAACCCCACAAAGATACAGAATTGATTGGCTCCTATCGGCCACTAGCTCCTCAATGCTGATTACAAAGTATTGGCGAAAGTGCTGGCAACCAGATTAGCCCCGTTGGTGCCTCAGTTAGTACACGTAGATCAGAACGGGTTTGTGCCGGCTCGCAACACTTCGCTGAACTTGCGCCGTTTTTTTAGAGCGGCGTACTACTCGAAAGTCGATTGGCCTCGCGCTGGATGTCTGGTCTTAGATCTAGAGAAGGCCTTTGACACCCTGGAATGGGGATACTTATTTGCGGTGTTGCAGAGGTATGACCTTGGTGCTGAGTTTATAAGCCTAGTCAAGCTGTTATACACGAATCCGACAGCCAAAGTTAGGACAGGGCGATATGTCTCGCAGCAAATACCCGTTGGGTGTGGTACGAGGCAGGGTTGCCCGCTCTCTCCCCTGTTGTTTGCCCTAGCGGTCGAACCGCTAGCGGAGGCGCTCCGTGATACTCAAGCCGAATGGGGGATCCCTTTAGGAGATGGCATACATGCGGTCTCACTGTATGCTGACGACCTACTCATTTATCTTCGAGATGTTGGGCAGTCTTGCGCGTCGGCCGAGCGTACACTAGACCGCTATGCCTTAGTGTCCGGGCTGAAAGTGAATTGGGATAAGTCCTGTCTATATTCATTTGCAGACACCACGCCAGACCCACACTTAATTATTAGTGGTAAACCAGTGCACTGGCAGACGTCGGCGTTCCGATATCTTGGAGTCCATATATACAGCGAACAGCCAGATCTCCTGGAGGGTAACCTGACGCGTGCCATTACAGCAGTGCGGGCACAGATGACCTTCTGGAAAACCCTGCCGCTGGCAGTCTTGGCCGAATTGCGTTAATAAAAATGGTGGTCTTACCACGTTTACTATACCACTTCACGAATTTACCACTCCATCTTAGATCATCACTGTTTAGGGACCTAGAGTTGGACATACGGCGATTTATCTGGCATGGTTCACGTAGTAGGGTAGCGATGGTTAAAATGCACCCCCCCCGACCGCTCAGGGAGGCCTATCACTGCCCAATATGGAACATTACTATCTGGCGGCACAGCTCCAGTGGTGGCGCGCTGGATCAGTGCACGGAACCTTGATGACACGGCAACACAGACGCCCGGGTATACCCAGCCCCAGGTGGTGGCGCTCTTCCACCCTAGCAGGAAGGGAGGCCCGCCTATGCAGCTACTGTTAAAAGTGGCTTATCAGTGCTATCGCCGCTGCCTCCGCCTCACACACCAGCACATACCATATGCACTATCTCTACCTATATTAGGCACCCCCAGAAGGCATCGGGTGATATCCAGTGCGGAACTCACACAGTGGGAAGAGGTGGGCATATTAACAGTAGGAGACTTATACAATGACGGATTACTTGTCCCCTTCGCAGAATTAGCAGAGAGCTCGGGCCTATCACAGGGCCAATTCCTCCTTCACGCAGCAGTGACTCATACACTGGTCATGCACTGGGGAGATGTGACGCGTGAACCTGCCACGCATCTTACCATACAATATTTGCATGAGCTGGGGACTGGTCGACACCTCCCCAAATGGTTTGCGGAATCGCTCAGGACTCACACCGCGCCACCACTGCTCTCTTTACGCGCCCATTGGGATGCGGACCTCCAACGACCCGCCACGGACCGTGAATGGGGTTACATGCTCGAGAGCCCCATACGAATTCCCCATAATGTGCGATTCCGACTCATTCAGTATTATATATTGCACAGGGCCTACCTCACGCCGGTAAAAATAAACCAATATTTTAATCGCACAGACGCCAAATGTGCCAGATGTAACGAAATAGGGGCGGACCTCCTACATATGTTGTGGCGCTGCACGGCTATACAGCTGTATTGGGGTGAAGTCACTAGGAGACTAGCTCAATGCACAGAGCGAACACTGGATTGGACATGGGAGGTGTGTATCCTGGGGCTTTATCACAGGTCTAAGAAGCATAAGGTGGTGTCCAGATATATAGACTTAGGCCTTATAGTGGCTAAGCGATTGCTCACGCGCCGCTGGAAATCGCCCGATCCCCCAGTAGCTAAGGCCTGGTATCGCTCCCTTCTGTGTTGGGCGCAGGCGGAGAGTGTCGCACTCCACCGCGAGGACGCGATTGGGCTACGTAAGCAGCCGTTAGCACCAGCGTGGGATCAAATATTGCTGGATTTTCGGAGGGCAGAGCAAGATCCAGTTAATACTGACGCGGCAACAAGCGAGGATGAACACATAGCAGCGGAACTGGCACCCCATTAGGCCCCCTCGGGCGCAAACACAGCGCGCCTGGCTGCTGATAACCCCAGACACTTGAAAACTGCACATCAGATGTACGGACAAGGGCGAGTACAACTGCTTCTTATTATGTAGATAGGTTGGCCAATCCAATGCCTGGGCAGATATGACCCTTAATTTGTGTGGACGTGATGGACGAAGACTATTGTCGCCCAGTACAATTGTATACTATAAATGACGGCAGAGATTTTCTTTTTGTCTTCCTCTATATCGTCCCCCTCCCCTCTTTCTCGTACGCTCTTTGTGTGCTCATGGGCCAGACCATCGCCTGAACATGCATTAGAATTGCAAACTAGCGACGACAATGAGAGTGTACAATGTTGATACATACACTGTAATATGCAATGATCTTTGGTGATGGGGGATGCATAATATGTATACGGGCTATTATGTTATGTTTTGTTAAAAAAATCTTTACGAAATAATAATAAACAAATTTAAAAAAAAAAAAAAAAAGGAAGGTTTAGAGCCATCCACCTTATGGTGATGCAACATTGGTACGTGTTGAACTTGATGACCGCTATGGAGGGTAGGGAGTATGCCAAGATTGGTGCTTCCCGTTGCACTTTTATCCCTGGAAATGATCTCGAGAATGGAACTCTCCCTCCTACTATCCAAGCACTGCATCGTCTACAAGCTGACATGAAGGAGGGAGGTGCCCCTGATAAGGACTGATTTCACCCTATGGGTGTCCAAACTATTCGCACCACTACTTCCAGTTTTCAATGGTGTACTACTGTTGTGTGGTTTCCTACAAATGGGGGTTTCCTGCTGTAAAACGCAATCCTCAAATTAGGTAGTATGCAAATAGCTAGGGAAATGATAAGAGATACTACGGCAACACACACAGTCTTAAGTAATATAACTGTCATGACATATGAGGGGGATGAAGTAGTTGAAAATTCAACTAGAGGGGGAATGTTAATATCCGTGAATACAATGTAATTACACACCATGATATATGCAGGCCCAACCACGGCAACAACAATAAATGCATTGTTGATGCACGCCATAAAATGTGCTTGCATAACAATGTTGATACCAGTGGAAACAATGTCATTGTGTGCCATAATCTATACATGCATAGCAATGTCAATATCAGTAAAGACAATATCGATGTATGCTATGACAACTGTATGCACAATACTGAAGATGTCAGTAAAAATGATATCAATGACCGTCATGTTAATTGTAAACATTTTAACGAACTCAAGTCATTGCTGTCGGATTCACTCAAGGTGGCCTCCCCATCAACCCGAGTTAGAGATACATGGTCAGACAGGCCCTGTAACCCAAACCCAAGCCTACCGATTGACAGGTCACAAGTGGGGTTAAATTTAGTCCAAAGACAAACGCGCACCCAGGGAAAACCCTGATCGATCCCATAGATAGGCAGTTACACCACAAAGAGGTCCGAGGGAATTGGCCCCAATAAAACACATTTGGCCAAAGGCGCACATTCCCAAAATACCACAAAGACAGATGCCACATACAGTTAGGAACACTCAGCCAATGAGGACACAGCATACCAACCCACGTAGTGATCACACGCTCCCCAAGCCGGACATCTGGAGACATACACAATGGCCCATACTAGCTCTCCCCGAGGTCGAGAGCCACCTGTGTCCCCTTATCAGGTGGTTGTACATGTTGTTTTTGACTAGGCCAAGGATGCCAGATCGGTTGATTGTACCTTACAGTATAACTGGTCTGCCAAAACATCTGTACAATGAGAGACTTTCTTCAGACGCTACTCTGTCGATACTTTCCCGGCTGCTGTGTTTAATTAAACCAACTTGTTCCTGTTTTGCCAAACACCTCTTGTCTTTTCATTTTTTAAGGTAAATATATATCTGAGCAACAAGCCTGTTTAACTCCCCGATTATGGGAATTTAAAAACAAGTGTAAAATGGAGAACAGTATAGGCTGTTTAAAAATTCGGTAATATTGTAGTTCCATGTTGTTTGTGGTACTGAATCCTGCTGTCATTTTGTTGGATGGAGAGTCATTCACTATAATCCAGTAGTGTGAAGCGTTTTTCTCCATTTCTTTTCTTGTGGATAGCCAGTATCTCTTTGCATTTAAATTTTTAACTAGAGCAGTAGCCTGATGTCAAATCCCAGAACGCTTTAAAGATAGTCAATTGTCTCACAAATTCTGATGAAAGATTTGGAGAGTTTTGTCTGCCCTGTAATTCAGTGATGACGCAGTATATTGATGACCTTACGGTTAAAGGTAAAACAAAAGAAGCTCGTAAGCTTGACACAATAGCATTGCTGAACCTTCTTGCAGAAAAGGGTCATAAGGTGTCCCTAGCAATAATGCAATATTTCTAGAGATAGGTTACTTACTTGAACCACAACCTTGAGAAAGGAGTGAGTAAGGCATCCCCAGAACACATCTCTGCGATTTTGAAGAGGAGGGATGTTTTTGGGAATGGTTGGCCACTGTTTTCAGTGGATTCAAAACTATTCCCTGATTGCAAAGCCTTTACAGAGTGAAGCGAGTGATCCAGTGCCTTGGGACAATGGATGCATGAAAACCTTGCTGCGGCTCAGACTTACCTTCTGTACTTCACCCACTCGTGGAATGCCTAATCACAAAAAAGAGTTTATTTATTTTGCCACGAGAGAGAAGGTTGCTCACTTTCAGTACCCACTCAGCAACATGAATGGGCAAAGCAGCTAATACCCTACTTTTCTGCTACATTAGATCCAGTAGCCAGCACACTGCCAGGCTGCCTGAGGAGCAGTGCATCTACCCGTCTTGCCATTCAATTAGTGAAGGGATTGTGGTGGGTTATACACTTATTGTGCTAGTCTCTCATTCAATCGAGATTTTGTTGGCTCATACTCTAACTCAGCATATGACAAGCCGTCACTTGACAAAGTATTAGCAGATCATCCTTGTACCTGATACCATTTCAGTTAAATGTTGAAATACCCCGAACCCCGCCACACTTTTGCCACTCATCATGCCTGATGAGGAAGAGACAGATGATGGAGACGACAATTGTGACCGTGACTACATTGAAGTGACAGAATTGATACCAAACCAAGACCAGACATTCAAGATGTACCAGCAAATTGACGGATTTTATTTTATTTCTAGACGGTTCTTGTCTGACACTATCAAGGGACAATGAGACAACAGCATACATTGCAGAGCATTATGCTTGTGTAATGCAACTTCAAAGGTAGCAGAATTGTCATTACAAGAGCATGCTGCGGAGCCGATGGCTTGAGTGTTACAATGTACACTGACAGCCGATTTGGTTTTGAAGAGGTCCACGATTGCTCTCATGTCCAGCACAATAAAATCAAATGAAGATTGTAATTCTGAGAAGCAAAGTGTAAGTTGCTTTGTGTCTGCACCAGTTCAAACGTTGAAGGAATTGAAAAATTTGCAAAACAATGTGCCTGAAGATAAAATAAAAAAGTGGGCTTCAGCAGGCTGAACCAAAGACAAAAGGGATCTTTGGAAGTCGGTTGATGGGAGATATGTTTTGCCAAACTGTATTTTGTACCACATGTCAAGATTCATTCATGAACCCACACATGTTGGGCACGATGGAATGTTGCGAGCATTTAGAAAATTTGGTCTAATCCCCATTTTAGAGCTGCAGCTGAAACTTTTTGCCTGTGTTGTGTTACCTGTCAACAGTCGAATATTCACAAAAAGACTGCTTTGACATTGAGCCACATTGGTGAGTCTCTGAAGTACCCTTCACCAGATTTGCCAGAGGCACTCCCATGTATTGGGACCACATGATGGCCTTTGACTACCATTATTTTAATTGACTTTTGGTATTTTCATTTACCCTAGCTTGAATGTACGACATCATTTTTCCTGCATGTGCACTTTTCCTTGAAGATTTCTTTCGTGTCTCCTTGTAGCTGCAGCAGGAGAGTGCTTTCACAGAGTAGAACAGCCCTGCCAGGAACATAAAATGTGGATGTGCATTTGAAAGCATGAGCGAGAGAGAAGGTGTGAAATGTACTTCTTGGTCTCGGAGTGTAGTGTTATAAGCAGTGGTGCTCAAATGTGCATTATGTTGTAGATTGGGAGATGAAGTGTGTAGTGTTATAGGCAGTGGTGCACAAATGTGCATTGTGATGTACACTGGGAAGTATTATGAAGCTCTTACTATTGGCTTTGACATGCCCTCATGCCATCTTGAATTCTGACTCTGTCGAGCTTGAGTTTTGCTCACACAGGCAGGCCCCCCCAGATCAAGTTTGTTTTCTGTACTTTTGGAGACTTTCGTAAGCTTCGTTGAGATAATGTGTGGGATGCGTGTTTGGTACCTTTCAGAGCAGAGATTGTTGTTGCCAGAAAAATGTGTGGAATGTACAGCTCTGTCTCTGAGTCAAAATACAGAGGCCTGGCCATCTTCTTTCTTGACCTTGACACAGACCAGTACGGTCAGCTCGGTTTTTCGTAACAGCAGAGAGGGAGCAAGGTTTCTAGAACCTTCTCCTCAGGTTGAGTAGAAGGTATTAAAGAAGGGAAATCTTGGCGCTCAGACGGGAGCTCGCTTGTGGAGCAGACGTGTTGCCACAGGGAACTTGTTTTTGGGGGCCCGATCGAAGCTTCCTGTCTGGCTGTCAAGGAATCCTCCAGCTGAGTCGGCAAGAATGCAGAGAGAAAGCGATCGGTGAGGTGTTTTCTTTTTGATTATTGACATTGTGATGAGTGAGAGTGTCTGTGTGCACATTCAAGTCTCCAGTGGTTATAATCATCTGATGTATTTAGTGTATATATATCCTTCTGATTTCTTGCAGCGGACGTCCAGTATTATCTGCTTGTATTTTGTATTCCATGTATTTTATTCCATGCATTTTACAGTTGCATTTGCTTACTTACAAGTGTGTTATTATTGCTTGCACATATATATATATATATATATATATATATATATTTTAGAAACAAAGTGCCCGTGTGCATTAAGAGGGCACTCGACATCGCTCAGGCCATTCAGCATTATAATGCAGCTCACCCCAAATGCTCCAATGTTCATACATTGTGCCGATGCGTTTCAAGGCTGAAAGCCTCTTCTTCTTGGGCTGCTTCAAAAAAACACCACATTGAAGACTCACAGTATTTCCGGCGTTATTTATTTCATTGTTTTCTCTCAGTGGGCGTTATTTAGTGCAATGTTCTTTTAGTGCATGATGGGACTTCAAGTCCATGCTGTGAGCAGAAATATCTCCTTTAGTAAAGTCAATGTGTATTTATAATTAAAAGCCATTCTTGTATCCTTTAGTAGGTAACGGAGCACTGGGACAAGCTCAATTTGCATATTGAACGAAGTGCTGTCACGGCGTCGATTAGTATCACACCTCAGCCTCTTTCAATTGAAGATGGTGCTCCTCTTCACGGCAGGACGGCCGTGTAGAAATTTTAGAAACAAAGTGCCCGTGAGCATTAAGAGGGCACTCGACATCGCTCAGGCCATTCAGCATTATAATGCAGCTCACCCCAAATGCTCCAATGTTCATACATTGTGCCGACGCGTTTCAAGGCTGAAAGCCTCTTCTTCTTGGGCTGCTTCAAAAAAACACCACATTGAAGACTCACAGTATTTCCGGCGTTATTTATTTCATTGTTTTCTCTCAGTGGGCGTTATTTAGTGCAATGTTCTTTTAGTGCATGATGGGACTTCAAGTCCATGCTGTGAGCAGAAATATCTCCTTTAGTAAAGTCAATGTGTATTTATAATTAAAAGCCATTCTTGTATCCTTTAGTAGGTAACGGAGCACTGGGACAAGCTCAATTTGCATATTGAACGAAGTGCTGTCACGGCGTCGATTAGTATCACACCTCAGCCTCTTTCAATTGAAGATGGTGCTCCTCTTCACGGCAGGACGGCCGTGTAGAAATTTTAGAAACAAAGTGCCCGTGAGCATTAAGAGGGCACTCGACATCGCTCAGGCCATTCAGCATATATTGCTGCAAAGAGTGAATGACGATCGGAACCCACTGAGGGTAATATGTACTCCTAATGGACTACAAATGCCAGCATGCACGATTAAAATGGAATGAAAACAAACGCACTTAGCGAGGCCCACTAGGGGGCCAGTATAAAAGCATGCAGTTAATTAGCCTTGCTAATTGGAGTCTTCTGCCATCGTTCACGCTACAAGCTGCCTATGAGTAAGAGGCAGAGCGCCTCGAAACGCGTCAGGCATGATGAACTTTAAAAACTGGAATGAGGAAGCTGGGTTTCCCTTTTTACAATAAACCGGATGGTTCTTGCAGTGGTTGTCGAGTGCGTCCTTAAAATGCTCTTGGGCCTTTGGTGAAACAAATATCAACACGGCAGCCCTGCCGTGAAGGACTGCACCATCTTCAATTTGACAGAGAGGCTGCGTGGTGGGAACTATTCCACGCCAGTTTTGCAGCACAGCTACTGTGGAAAACAACACCCAGCACCCCATCTGGAGCCCTACTGTAGGGTAAATATATTGCTGCAAAGAGTGAATGACGATCGGAACCCACTGAGGGTAATATGAACTCCTAATGGACTACAAATGCCAGCATGCACGATTAAAATGGAATGAAAACAAACGCACTTAGCGAGGCCCACTAGGGGGCCAGTATAAAAGCATGCAGTTAATTAGCCTTGCTAATTGGAGTCTTCTGCCATCGTTCACGCTACAAGCCGCCAATGAGTAAGAGGCAGAGCGCCTCGAAACGCGTCAGGCATGATGAACTTTAAAAACTGGAATGAGGAAGCTGGGTTTCCCTTTTTACAATAAACCGGATGGTTCTTGCAGTGGTTGTCGAGTGCGTCCTTAAAATGCTCTTGGGCCTTTGGTGAAACAAATATCAACACGGCAGCCCTGCCGTGAAGGACTGCACCATCTTCAATTTGACAGAGAGGCTGCGTGGTGGGAACTATTCCACGCCAGTTTTGCAGCACAGCTACTGTGGAAAACAACACCCAGCACCCCATCTGGAGCCCTACTGTAGGGTAAATATATTGCTGCAAAGAGTGAATGACGATCGGAACCCACTGAGGGTAATATGAACTCCTAATGGACTACAAATGCCAGCATGCACGATTAAAATGGAATGAAAACAAACGCACTTAGCGAGGCCCACTAGGGGGCCAGTATAAAAGCATGCAGTTAATTAGCCTTGCTAATTGGAGTCTTCTGCCATCGTTCACGCTACAAGCTGCCTATGAGTAAGAGGCAGAGCGCCTCGAAACGCGTCAGGCATGATGAACTTTAAAAACTGGAATGAGGAAGCTGGGTTTCCCTTTTACAATAAACCGGATGGTTCTTGCAGTGGTTGTCGAGTGCGTCCTTAAAATGCTCTTGGGCCTTTGGTGAAACAAATATCAACACGGCAGCCCTGCCGTGAAGGACTGCACCATCTTCAATTTGACAGAGAGGCTGCGTGGTGGGAACTATTCCACGCCAGTTTTGCAGCACAGCTACTGTGGAAAACAACACCCAGCACCCCATCTGGAGCCCTACTGTAGGGTAAATATATTGCTGCAAAGAGTGAATGACGATCGGAACCCACTGAGGGTAATATGTACTCCTAATGGACTACAAATGCCAGCATGCACGATTAAAATGGAATGAAAACAAACGCACTTAGCGAGGCCCACTAGGGGCCAGTATAAAAGCATGCAGTTAATTAGCCTTGCTAATTGGAGTCTTCTGCCATCGTTCACGCTACAAGCTGCCTATGAGTAAGAGGCAGAGCGCCTCGAAACGCGTCAGGCATGATGAACTTTAAAAACTGGAATGAGGAAGCTGGGTTTCCCTTTTTACAATAAACCGGATGGTTCTTGCAGTGGTTGTCGAGTGCGTCCTTAAAATGCTCTTGGGCCTTTGGTGAAACAAATATCAACACGGCAGCCCTGCCGTGAAGGACTGCACCATCTTCAATTTGACAGAGAGGCTGCGTGGTGGGAACTATTCCACGCCAGTTTTGCAGCACAGCTACTGTGGAAAACAACACCCAGCACCCCATCTGGAGCCCTACTGTAGGGTAAATATATTGCTGCAAAGAGTGAATGACGATCGGAACCCACTGAGGGTAATATGTACTCCTAATGGACTACAAATGCCAGCATGCACGATTAAAATGGAATGAAAACAAACGCACTTAGCGAGGCCCACTAGGGGGCCAGTATAAAAGCATGCAGTTAATTAGCCTTGCTAATTGGAGTCTTCTGCCATCGTTCACGCTACAAGCTGCCTATGAGTAAGAGGCAGAGCGCCTCGAAACGCGTCAGGCATGATGAACTTTAAAAACTGGAATGAGGAAGCTGGGTTTCCCTTTTTACAATAAACCGGATGGTTCTTGCAGTGGTTGTCGAGTGCGTCCTTAAAATGCTCTTGGGCCTTTGGTGAAACATATATATATATATATATATATATATATACACATTTGAATGTTGTTCATTTGACATCTGGGAAATCATTTTTGTTAGAGAGTGGTTCATAAATAAAACCCCATGCTTTATTCTGAAAACAGTCTTTTGAAGTGTCTCATTTCAGAAGAGTGAAATCCCTTCCCTGGTGTTTTTTTTGCTTCGCCATGTTTGTGCTTCCGTGTGGGAGGGCGGTATTTTCTATTATTTGGGAGGACGAAGCAATACATTTTGGCATAGTCGGCAGGATACAAAATTAATAGGGGAAGAATGTTTTCTAAAATGTCAATGTTTTTAGTTGCAGATTCCCAGATGCCAACTGAGTTATTGGGGTGGGAAGTTGCCTCTAACGCATGTTTAACAGACGAGGGGCAAGCACAGATACTTAAATGTTTACAAAGTGTTTCTTCTGCAGAGGGAAAACAACTTGGTATTTCAGTGAGAAAAAGTGGTGTCTTTTTCAATGCTGTCCGCAGCATGTATGAAAAATGTGCACAGTTAGAAAGAGAACGTAATGAAATACAAAAGGAGTTGGGTAAAGCTAAGGATTCTGATATTTTAACGAACAAGTTACTTACCTTCGGTAACGATATATCTGTAAGAAACATAGGTTAGTAATAGATTCCTTACCTTAGAATTACCCTCAGACTGGATCTGGAGAATTTTTCGTCAGCAGTAACCCTGTGCGTCGAAAGGTGGCGTCGGTCGGCTCCGCGTTCGTCGTTGGCGTCGTGGTCGCTGGGATGACGTTGCAGTAGCTACTTAGATGCCGCCCTCGAGCGCTGACGTCAGTTCTTTTACATGACATTCCACGCCAGAAGCGCAGAGCCATGCAAGACACTGACCACTGGTGCACAAAACTAGGGCCCTGAAAGGGATTCCCTGACCCTAGAAGTCAGTTCGCAGAACGGGGAGGATGGGTGGGGCGGTAAGGAATCTATAACTAACCTATGTTTCTTACAGATATATTGTTACCGAAGGTAAGTAACTTGTTCATCTGAAAGAAACAGTAAGTTTCCTTACCTTAGAATAGATACCCCAGCAATACCAATCCCCCAAGTCCTGGAGAACAGAACGGCCAAAGAAGCCGTCTCTCCGGACTTGGCTGTCCAGGCAGTAGTGTTTTGTGAACGTGTGCAGAGATGCCCACGCATCTGCCTGACAGATGTCATTGAGGGGGACTCCTCGTCCCAAAGCAGTAGTAGCTGCCTTCGCCCTGGTGGAATGGGCGCGCAGCCCCACTGGAGGTTCCTTTTTGCCAAGGAATAGCAAGCCTTAATGCACAAAACGACCCACCTAGAGATGGTCCGTTTTTGCACGGCCCGACCTTTCTTGGCACCCACGTAGCCCACAAAGAGCTGGTCATCCACCCGAAATTGTTTGGTGCGATCCAAATAAAAGGAAAGCGCCCGTTTTAGATCCAGACGATGGAGCCTCTCTTCTTCTTTTGAAGGATGCGGAGGCGGAAAGAAGGTGGGCAAAGTGATGGTTTGGCCAATGTGGAAAGAAGTAACCACATTGGGAAGAAAAGAAGGTCTGGTTCTTAGTACAACCTTGTCCGGATGAACAGCCAGGAAAGGAGGCTTGGAAGAAAGAGCCTGAAGCTCACTCACCCTGCGAGCAGAGGTGATGGTAACCAGAAAGGCAGTCTTTAAAGTAAGAAGTCTGAGAGGACAGTTATGAAGCGGCTCAAAGGGAGCGCACATAAGGTAAGTCAGAACCAAGTTCAAGTCCTACTGAGGCATTACGAAGGGAACAGGAGGAAAAAGATGAGTAATGCCCTTGAGGAAGCGATTTACAACAGGGGACTTGAAAAGAGAAGGCTGATCAGGAAGCCTAAGAAAGGTTGAAATGGCCGAGAGGTAGCCCTTAAGAGTGCCCAGAGCAGAGCCCTGCTGGGCCAAAGAAAAAAGGAATAAGAGAACCTCAAAGAGGGGCAGAAAGGGGATCCACAGCCTTTGCTGTGCACCATGCCACAAATGTGTTCTATCTATAGGCGTATACCAACTTAGTGGAGGGACGCCTGGCTGCCAGAATGACATCACAGACTTCGGGAGGCAGGTCAAACGACGTCAACTGCTGCCGCTCAATCTCCACGCAAGGAGGTGGAGGCTGAGGCTGGACAGGTTCGGGTGGAGGACCGTCCCCTGTTGCTGCGACAGAAGATCCTCCCGAAGAGGCAGTCTGATCGGAGGATCGATGGCCATCTGTAGCAGCTCGGGATACCAGACTCTTCGTGCCCAATCCGGAGCCACAAGAATGACTTGGGCCCGGTCGCGCTTGATCTTCTTCGGCACTCTGGGCAGAAGTGGTATAGGCGGAAAGGTGTATAGAAGACCGCAACTCCACTCGAGACGAAAAGCGTTGCCTAGCGAGTGCCGCCTTGGAAATTCCAACGCGCAGAATTGCTGACATTGCGCGTTGTCTTCGGTGGCAAATAGATCTAACCAAGGCTCTCCCCACTGCTGAAAGAGACCTTGCGTCACCTCCGAGTGAAGACGCCATTTGTGATCCATCATGCACCTGCGGCTGAGTTCGTCCGCCCTGGCGTTCAGGGAAAATGCCAGGTGTTGAACCACCAGGGATATGCCCTGGTGTTCCAGCCATGTCCAGAGACGGAGAGCCTCTTGACATAGGGTCCATGACCCCACACCGCCCTGTTTGTTGCAGTACCACATGGCGGTGGTGTTGTCCATGAACACCTGCACTACTCTTCCCCGGACAGAGGGAAGGAATGCTTTCAGTGCAAGACGGATCGCTCGAAGCTCCAGAAGGTTGATGTGGAGCTGGGACTCCGCCGGAGACCAGAGGCCTCTGATCTCCGCCTCCCCCATGTGACCGCCCCATCCCAGATTTGATGCATCGGTCACCAGTGTGAACTCTGGTTGGGGGAAGGGAGAGGGACCTGCCGTCGACCCAATCCTGGTTCGTTAGCCACCACTGCAATTGGTGTGCAGTGCCCTCTGAGATCTGGACGCAATCGGACAGGTTTCCCTGATGTTGAGCCCAAATGGGCTGGAACTTCAGGTCCCACTGCAGAGCCCGCATATGCCATCTGACATGGTCCACCAGCAGGATGCAGGAGGCCATCAGGCCCAGTAGCCTGAGGGTCATCCTGACCGAAACCCGGGATAGAGGCTGAAAGATCGGAATCAGAGTCCGAATATCCCGGACTCGTTGTTCGGGGGGATAGACCCGGAACTGCGTTGTGTCCAGAACCGCTCCGATGAAGAGGAGTTTCTGAGATGTAGTCAGGTGCGACTTCGGCACGTTTATAGTGAACCCCAGCGAATGCAGGAGTTCGGCCGTGAGGTGGGGCCTTCAACAGCCAGTCGTCGAGATAGGGAAAGACTGGAACCCCTGATCTGCGCAGATGAGCTGCGACCATCGCCATCACTTTCGTGAACACCCGAGGGGCGCTGGTAAGGCCAAAGGGGAGCACGGTAAACTGAAAGTGCTCATGGCCTACCGTGAACCGCAGGTAACGCCGGTGGGCCGGCAGGATGGGGATGTGAAAATAAGCGTCCTGCAAGTCCAACGCTACCATCCAGTCTCGAGGGCAGACAGGACCTGAGCTAGCGTCAACATTTTGAACTTCTCCTTCCGGAGGAAGCGGTTGACGTTCCTGAGATCCAAGATAGGACGCAGGCCTTTGTCCTTCTTGGGCACCAGAAAGTAGTGGGAATAGCAACCACGACCTACTTCTGGGACAGGAACTCGCTCGATGGCACCCTTGGCCAAGAGTGCCAAAACTTCCTGTTGGAGAAGGGCCAGATGATCCTCCGACATGCGATGGTACTCAGGCAGCATGGATGGAGGGGTAGTCTCGAAGGGGAGGGAGTAGCCCCTTCGGACTATTTGCAAAACCCAGCTGTCCGAGGTGATGGTGCACCAGTGGGGGAGGTGATGGCGAATCCTGCCACCCACTGGCGATTGGTGGCCCTGAAAGGTCAGACTAGGAGTGTTTGGAGGCTGCTGCAGGGGGGGCTGTTGTGGACTGGCCCGCCCGCTGGCCCCCAGAACCACGGCTGTGGTTCCCACGTCCCCGGCCACACAGGGGCTAAACAGCTTGCGCTGGCCTGTGGCTCTGGGCGGGACGTGGCGGGGCACCCCTTCCGTAGCCACGAAAGGGGCGAAAGGCAGACTGCGCAGGGCGGGTGGTGGAGAGGCCCAAGGACCTGGCCATAGCCCAAGAGTCCTTAAAGCGCTCCAGAGCATTGTCTGCCTTGTCGCTGAATAGGCGACGGCCATCAAAGGGCATGTCCATAAGGGTAAATTGGACATCCCCTGAAAAACCAGTCGACTCAACCAGGTGTAGCGTCGAAGGGCTACCGACGTGGAAATCGTCCTGCCTAGTGAGTCGGCGGTATCCAGCCCACAGCGGATGGTAAACTTTGCTGCGTCTCTCCCTTCGGCAACTGTACGGGAGAGTACGGCCCGGGCCTCCTCTAGGCACTGGGGCAGCACTTGCGCCACCGTATCCCACATGGGGGGGTGTAACGGCCCAACAGACATGCAGTGTTTACCGACCGCAGTCCCAAGCTGGAGAAGAAAACATCTTCTTCCCAAGATGGTCCAGCTTTTTGGATTCCCTATCAGGTGGTGCGTTAGGAAATGCGCCTTTGGAGGTGGAGGCTTGGACCACCAAGCTCTCAGGGGTGGGGTGTTGGGAGAGGAAAGTGGGGTCGCCCGGGCCGGGCGGTGACGTCGGGCAATCATCCTATCCACAGGAGCCCCTGTGTTGGGCCTGGACCAGGTGCCCAAAAGGATGTCAGTGAGGGCTTCATTAAACGGTAGCAGGGGCTCCGAAGAGCTCGCTGCCGGTTGAAGCACCTCTGTCAGGAGGTTAGTCCTGACCGCCACCGTAGGCAGCTCGAGGTTGAGAGCCTCGGCCGCCCTACGCAACACCACTGCGTAAGAAGCTCCCTTCTCCGTAGCCACGGTAGGAGGAGACAACATGCCAAGGTCTGGTGAGGTATCCAGACCACTGGCTTCCCCCAGTTCCTCTCTCAAGTCCGGTTCATAACTCAACTGGTCAGTTAAAGGGTCTCCAAACCACTCCCAGTCACCCTCTTCTGGCTGCCAATCTGGTCTAAAAGAGCCAGGATAGAACAAGGGCACAAAAGTACCCGTCGGCGCCGGATCCGGCATCGATCCGGCTCCATGTCTACATCAAGGTGGAGGCCGGGGTCGACACCGGCTGGGGACACAACCGGCGTCGGCTGCAGACTTGGTGCAGGTGGATTCGGCGCCGGGGGAGGTGTAACTAGGTCGACCGGCGCCGATCCGCATCCAGGCCTGGATCAAAGGGGACCCTGCGGCACCGGAGCCGCTGGCGTCGAAACCCCAGGGCCCCCAGCCGAGTCCGCGGGGCCTGAAGGTGCGCCGGCATTGTCGGGCTGCCCAAAGATGGCATGCATTGCTTCGTAAAATTGGCGTAGCTGGGCAGGGGTCGCTCCTGGTCCCGGGAACGGAGGGAAACTCGGAGTCGACCTTTCGGGCTCCGCACGCGGAGCCGTGGGAGGGGCACCACCCGCATCCCTCGTTGCGTCGGCTGACCGACGGGGAGAAGTCGATGCTTCTTCGACTTCTTCTTGTGCTTCGACTTACCTGATGAGTGCGAAGACTTGGAAGAGGACTGGTGGTGGTGGCTCCACGACCGGTCCCTCGACCTCCCACGCGACTGGGACCTCGAGCAGAGCCGACTGCCGGGCCTCGAGAAGCTTTCGGGACCTCTCCCGCAAAGACTTCGGATTCATGGTCCGGCAGTCGAAGCACGACTGGGGGCCGTGGTCGCGTTCCAGGCAAAACAGGCACACGCGGTGCGGATCTGTCACCGACATCAGTCGGCTACAGGAGCTGCAGGCCTTGAAACCGGGCATCCCTTGTGCACCAGGAGTCGAAGACTCAAAAACGGTGTCGACAAAAGTCACCAAAAACTCAGTCAAAAAGTGACTGGAGGTACCGCTCTCTCCGGATCTGCGCTGGCTGGCGCAGAAAAAGAAAGAACTGACGTCAGCGCACGAGGGCGGCATCTAAGTAGCTACCGCGACGTCATCCCGGCGACCACGACGCCAACGACGAACGCGGAGCCGAACGATGCCACCTTTCGATGCTCAGGGGTACTGCTGACGAAAAATTCTCCGGATCCAGTCTGACGCCTGGGAGTAATTCTAAGGTAAGGAATCTATAACTAACTGTTTCTTTCAAATATGTGAAATTAAATCATTGAAAAAAGAGTTGCAAATGTACCAGGCAACGCAAGATCGAGGAACTGTGTATATGACGCAGTTCATGTTACCAGACTGTTTAGATAGCCAGCGTGAATAGTTGACAATGAATGTGATTGAAGGAGAGCTGCAGGTTAATTTACAATGCTCACAGAAGGTTTTAATTAATTCTATGGAGGACTTTCCTCAGCCAGAAATTAAGGGCATTTTGTACATATTTCAGCAGAGACAGGAGGAGGATTTGATAACATGGTTTGTACGTTTGTTTGATTTAGAAGCTTCTGAAGTAATGTTGAATCGAGAAAATGTAGCACAGTTTCATGCACTCAGCCTTGAATGCAACGTGCAGGTATAGTATAGAAATTACAGAGAAGATAAACAAATCAGCCTGTTAGAACTAGCGATTGTTGGTTGGAGTTACAAGTCAGACTGGTCAGTGAGTGACAAACCCTGCTTTACATGGAGAGACGCTATCCTGGAAAAAGAAAAATGATGAAAAATGCTATTTTTAAACATGACTCTGAGTGGGGAGAAAAGCAGCAATGTGCTTTTGAATCTGCAAAAGAGGGTATACAATCTGTTTCAGACGTGTGGCCAATACAGAAACTAGACATTGAGTTACATATGACAGTTCAGGGGACATGTGCTACTTGGAGTATGTGGGAAAAACAAGGAAAGAAGAGGGTGCTGTTGGGCTTTTGGATTGAAATATTGTCAGATGCTGGAGAGTGGTTTACTCCCTTTGAAAAACAGTTGCTAGTGTTTCACTGCACTGTGACGGACACTGGCTAGACACAGTTGTTTGTGTGTTTTTGTGCTCTGATAGACACAGGGCAGATACAGTTGCTTTTGTGTTTTTGCACGCTGACAGACACTGGACAGATGAAAATAAGGCACAATGTGATTTTAAATTTTGAACTTTCTCTAATGCAATGGATGATGAATTCCCTTGAGTTATACAGAACAGGTAATGCACAAGAAGCAAATGTGATCAAGTGGTACATACAGGCAGAAACTGCAGTTTTGCATGAACAGCTGATGCAGGTCCCAGTAGAAAATCCAGGGGTGGTGCTTGAGACACAGGATTTTCCCTGTGAAGTGAAACAAGGAGTTGTGGCAAGAGATTTGGGAAATGTTACTGCAAAGCACATCTACTGTGTAGTGTATCATGTAGACGCTCATTGTCCCATACATTTACTAGACGGACGCTTTAATTTCCTTATAGATGAAAAGGCTAAAATCTTAGAGACAGAGGTGGTGACGCACCATTATGATTGGGTGGGCATGACTAAGTGCAAGCACCTAGGCGAGAAAGACACTACTAACAGGTGGGCAGAGAATGAAGGGATGCATATCCCCCTAGACTTACTTAGAACTGTTATTCCTATGTGTCAGTATGCACAGCGCAGGCCAGTCCCACAGGAGGTGAGGGGCCAGTTAGAGAAAGGAAAATTACCAGCGCAGATAGGGCAAATGGATTGCCTTGGGGCCCATGCCAAGTGGTCAAGGATGTACTTATTCAGTAGTGTGTAGATAGATAGTCAGGAAGGGGATTGCCCCAGCCCTTCTTACTGTGCAAGGGGAAGGAGAGTTTGACTCCACTACCAAGAACACAGAGGCCAAAGAGTGGGTAGAATTCTCAGATAATTCCCCAGAGCCAGCTGAGAACCATGCAGACAGAAAAGATAAAACTTTGCCATCAGACCCAAAACATAAAAAGGAGAAAGTGTGCTTTTTGAAAAATGTTTGTTGCAAGAACAGTGATGCTCGTTTCTTTTTTAGATCATACTGCGACGTGTTGGTGTCCCTGATGTCCCTGTTTTGCGTGTGGGTGCCTTTGTCTTAGTGGGGCTGTGAGGGTGTGGGACCCCCCCAACCCCGAAGTGACCACCAACAGCGCAGACCGACACCGTTCCTGACATCCTTTGTTTGAATCAACCAGATGAACTTACCACGCAAAGACGGTTTTTGAATGTGCTCTAATAACAATGAAAGTGAACGGATCCTGAAAGTGAACGGATCCTGAAAGTGAACGGATCCTGAAAGTGAAAGGATCCTGAAAGTGAGAATTATGATTGCAAGTGTACTTTTGAAAGATGGAAAAAAAAAGATACTGTTTCAAATATAGCAGAAGTGCTGTGTACCTTTCACACAGAAGGATATTTTTCATTAAATCCAGAGAGTTTCAGAAGAATCTGTTCAGTTTGATGAAGAAGATTTTGGGGTTCCTTTATTCTTAGCAAAGTATGTAAGTTTGGCTGCTTCAATAGTAGAAGTTCCAGGATTAGCCATTTATAATACTAGAAGCATCAATAAGTTAACAAGTTTTGATTCTACTTGTGTAATCATTTTATGTATTCATCACACAATTATTTCTGTAGCTGAGTTATCAGATATGCATGTGCTATTTTAGATGAGGTAATATGTTACATGATTTATAATGTCGCCGTTTTAATGTGTACTCCATTTTATATTCGTGCTTTCACTTAAGAAGTTGATTTTAGATATGTATGTTAGGATAGTCAAAGGTCATGGGTTGGATGTAGTGCCAGAGGCACTCCCATATATTGGGACCACCTTTGACTACCATTTTATTTGACTTTTAGCATTTTACTTTACCCTATCTTGAATGTAGGACATCATTTTGCCTGAATGTGCACTTTCAAAACTGTAGATTTCATTTTGTGTCTCCTTGTACATGCAGAGGGAGGGTGCTTTCACAGAGTAGAACAGCCCTGCCAGGAACATAACGTGTGGGTTGTGCATTTGAAAGCATATGAGAGAGAAGGTGTGAAATGTACTTCTTGGTCTCGGAGTGTAGTGTTATAAGTAGTGGGGCTCAAATGTGCATTATGTTGTACATTGGGAGATGAAGTGTGTAATGCTATAGGCAGTGGTGCACAAATGTGCATTGTGTAGTACATTGGGAAGTATTATGAAGCTCTTACTATTGGCTTTGACATGCCCTCATGACTTCTTGAATTCTGACTCTGTCTAGCTTGAGTTTTGCGCTCCGAGGCAGGCCCCCAGATCACTCAAGTTGTTTAGGTTATTCATGTTCAAGGTTGTTTTCTGTACTGTTGGAGACTTTCGCAAGCTTCATTGAGATAATGTGTGGCATGCATGCCTGATACCTTTCAGAGCAGAGATTATTGTTGCCAGAGAAATGTGTGGAATGTACAGCTCTGTCTCGGAATGGCCAGCTTCTGTCTTGACCATGATACAGACCAGTACAGTCAGCTCGGTTTTTTGTAACAGCAGAAAGGGGGCGAGGTTTCTAGAACCTTCTCCTCAGGTTGAGTAAAAGGTATTAAAGGCAGGAAATCTTGGTACCTAGACGGGAGCTCGCTTGTGGAGCAGACGTGTTGCCACAGGGAACTTGTTTTTGGTGTCCCGATCGAAGCTTCCTGCCTGGCTGTCAAGGGCTCCTGCAGTCGAGTCAGCAAGAATGCAGAGAGAATGCGATCGGTGAGGTGTTTTCTTTTTGATTATTGACATTGTGATGTGTGAGTATGTCTGTGTGCACAGTCAAGTCTCCAGTGGTTATGATCATCTGATGTATTTAGTGTGTATATATTTATCTTTCTGATTTTTTGCAGTGGACGTCCAGTATTATCTGCTTGTATTTTGTATTCCATGTAATTTATTCCATGCATTTAACAGTTGTTTTTGCTTACTTATAAGTGTGTTATTATTGCTTGCACATATATACATATATATTCACTGAAAAAAACACAGGTTTCAGGTACTTTATATTTAGAAATTAGCATTTAAAAAACCTTAGATATTCACTGAAAAAAACCACAGGTTACAGGAACGTTATAGTTAGGCTGACATTTCACTCGTACAAAACCAGAGAAGTTTTTTATTAACTAAAAAGGGAGGGGGGCCGCGTGGCCCCCCTCCCGAGGCCGATATATGCCCCGGGCACCCCATCCCCCGGGGCTGGGTCTTTCAATTTATAATTTTTATAAAGGGGAGGTGGGTCGTGCGATTTCGGCCCCAGAGACCCCTTTCCCCAAGGCCCGGCCAATTTTTAAAAACTTTTTTAAAGGGAGGGCCCCTCCCTCCCCCAGGCCATTTTTGGCCCTAGGGTCCTCATCACCCGGGGGCCCAGCCATTTAAAAAAATATATATATATATGAAGAGGAGGCCAAGTGGCCCCCCTCCCGGGCCAATTTCGGCCCCGGGGACCCCATCCCCGGGGCTTTGCCTCTCTTGGGGACCGCGGGTGGATCCCCAAGGCCCCCGCGGTCCCTGCCGGCTCCCCGCCTCCTGCGGGAGCTGGCATTGCTTTTGGACAAAGGGAGCTACTAACATGCAGCTCCCTTTGCCTAAAAGTAATTCTGCTTTGCCTCATGGAAGCAAGAACATTTTTCAATGCTCTCGCTTCCATGAAGGGAAGCAGAGTTTGCTATGGCATTGCGTGAGAAGTAGCCCTGGGGAGGTGGTGGTCCCCGGGGCCAGGGGTCCGCAATGGACCCCAGCATTCACTTAATGTATGCGCCGAGGAGGTGGTGGTCCCCAGACCTGTGGTGGGGGGGCTTGAGTCCCCGGGGCTGCGGGGAGGTCACGTGCCCCCCCCCCACTTTTATTAAATATAACCCAGGGAAGGTGGCGGTCCCCGGGCCTGCGTGGGGGGGTAGGAGCCCCCCCAACACCTTTGTGTTAGAAAATAAAGCCCCGGGGAGGTGGCGGTCCCCGGGGCTGTGGGGGGGGCTGCGTGGCTTCCCCACATTTCATTAACATAGCCCCGGGGAGTTGGCTGTACCCAGGGCTGCGGGGGGCCTACACGGACCCCCACATCATAATCTGGCATTGTCCCCAGGACTAGGCCCACCCGGGGGCTTAAAAGAAATGAAGCTCGGGAGACCGCGCTTTGTTTTTTAAACGCTGGGTGTGCGAATCCCGCCGAAAATTGAAAAAAAATATGCTTTTTTTGGCCCTGGGGGACCATGTGTGGTGTTTTTACCCTGACCCCTTTTCTTGTTTTTAATCCTTTTTTTTTTTTTACATGCTTTCTTGTGACTCCGTTCAACCGAGTCACAAGATGGCTGCCAACACTTCCTGGTTGGAAATGTTGGCAGTCAATCAGATTGCAGGCTCGAGATCGGGAGGGTTCGCGGATCCTCCGCGGGGATATTTGTATATCTGAGAAATGTTTAAATTTCTCAGGAACTACTAAACAGATTTACACCATTTCACAAAAAGAGTGTTTTCTGAACCAAAAGCTACCTATTTGCCAAATTTGGTGTAATTCTGTTGAGCAGTTCGGGCTGTAGCCATGTCTAAAGTTTTCTATGGAAATTAACAGGGAAAAAGTGTTTTGGGACCACCCCTTTTTCTCCTTCCCCTGCTTGACGGATCACCCCCAAACTTTCAACACAGCAGCTGAAGTGAGCTGGCCATTAGTTTGGAAAATTTCGCGAAGATTCGTCAAACGGCGCCAAAAATATTGGCAAAAGAAAAAACGCTTTTTGAATAGAAACAAGGTCCTAACTATAACTACCTACTGGCGAACGCCAGTAGGTAATGTATCTCTATATACATTTCAATGTTGTTCATTTCACATCTGGGAAAGCCTTTTTGTTAGAGAGTGTTGCACAAATAAAACCCCATGCTTTATTCAGAGAACAGTCTTTTGATGCGCCTCATTTTATGAGTGAAACCCCTTCCCTGGTGTTTTTATTGCTTTGCCTTGAGTGTGTATCCGTGTGGGGGTGCGGTATTTTCTATTATTTGGGAGGGTGAAGCAATACACAGGTTGCAGACTGATTTCATGGAAATGCCCTTGTGTAATAAACTTTGTTATATGTTAGTTATTGTATTTTTTCTAGATGGGTGAAAGCCTACCCAACGAGAAGGTGTGACGGCTTAGGTGAAACTAAGCTCTTGTTGAGGGAATTGATCCCTAGATTCAGTTTGCCAACTTCTTTAGAGTCAGATAAGGGCAGACACTTTAAAAGTTAACTAAAGCAAATGTTGTGGCTGGCACTAAATGTTGAACAAATGTTTCAATGTAGCTACAGACAAGAAGTATCTGGTGTGGCTGAGAGATTAATGGTACGCTCCAGTTAAAGTGTTGCAGGGATTCTGCACATACACAGAACTACGCGCAGGAAAATGGGACCTCGGTGTATAGGGGCTAAGCCTTCCCACCACCTTAGTGCCCACGAACCCAGGACCGACTAGCTATAGTGTCTCACTCGCTCTCCTACTCACAAATGGAGAAACCAATGATTAGACACCCCAGAACACAACACTCCCGGATCTCTCAGGAATCGCGGTAACAAGACACACCTTTTCGCTCACATTCTCGTACTTGTCCACAATAAGATCTGACAGAAACACAAAATTAGTTTAAAATATTTATTTTAACTAACGTGCTCTAAAATGCAGTATACGAGCCACCACCAGTAGCAAAATGCATAATATCAATACAGTTAGCATTGCAGCAAGGCCATATATCATGAAGGGAGATATCATTTTATAAAGACAGTGGATAAAGGACTATAAGGCCTAACCACCGTCCCCTTGGTAAGCAGAAGTATTATTATATAATAGAAGATCTCTGGGCTTTGTCAGCAGACCCCATACTTTAGGACATATATCGTATTTCTACATCACAGGTGCGTGTTGCTCTTCTCCCTGGAAAAGTCCCTCTCCAAGTGTGTGTTACCTAAAGATGCATCCTCATAATATCAAAGTACGATCCTCCAGCAGATACAGCTGCATTGGTATGTTATGTCTAAATGCTAGGGCTAGACCAGAACAGAATAACAAGAGTCAGTGTTTATCGACCTTGCGCACAATGTTCAGAATAAACTCCAGGAACAGGCAGAGAACAAGCCCAGCAGAGAGTTCTCATGTGAAAGGCATTAACAAAGTCGTGCAAAAATAAAGACATGCAGTGTTGTGCGCAAAAGAAGCACCATGGCTACCGGGCTCATGCTAAAAAGATTTCGATAATGTCTCTAGTAACCACGCGACACCCTCCCCTTGGCCAGGTTGTAGTGCATAGACAAACAGGTTCCAAAGATAAGCAGAGCCAAATTGCATTATGTTCCATTCAAAAGTGAGTCAATCAACAAAGGGGGCAAATTAAAAAAAAATATATATATATATATATATATATATTTTCAGTTTTAGTAAAAAAAATCCAAAAGATCACGTGCACCGTGGAAAACAAGGCGCTCCAAAAGGGCATAATTATCGTTATGCAAAAAGAGGAAAGCCATCCAATTGAGCAGAGTGAATGAGCATTCATGTTCCTCGTAATCCAGTGTATCCAGCAGCAGAATAGGGCAACTTGCGTGATATTCGATGAAACTTTCCTGCAAGAGGCGCTGTGTAGCCACACAGGTATCCCAACACGCCAACACTCCCAGTGCAGCCGAACGCATCATACGGGCATCACCAGAACAGTCCTGGTCATGGGCCAGCAAAGGACCCAGCAAAAGATCATAATCCGGGTCAGCGCCTGATGTTGTGGAGAGGCAGATATCCAAGGCCCAGTAGAATGGGCATCGTCGACAGTAGAACACAGGTTGCACGCAAGTGAAGTAAGCAAAACGAAAGGTAAGCCTATAGCTCACACTCAGTGTGGCCAATGGCAAGCATCCAAAAAGGTGCTGCATTCGTTCACGGTAAAGTCGCAATAGGCCTGGTCTGTGCAGAACCACAGGATGGACATCCATTTAAAAAAAAAAAAATATATATTTCTTTATTGAATTTTGTAAATAACAAAGGGATAAAAAACAATACATACATTACAAATCCGAAAAAAGGAGAAAGGAACAGAAGCATTAACTTGACAATATAAAAAAAACCCACAGAAATTGAAGGGAAAAGAGGAAAAAAGAAAGAAACAGTCACAGCGGTTATGAATATACAATACGTTCAATACTGGGGGGGGGCAATCCGGAACACCAAAAAAAAAAAAGGGGAGAGGGGATGATCTCCGTTCACATTGCAAATACTTAAACCAAACCTGTGCTATCTCTTATAAGTTTCCCTCACTCTGGTTTTCAAGATAGTTTTTATAAAGGCTCCAAAAGTTCTTTGGCCGATTCCTAGGGGGAAGTAGTTCGCTATATGATTCAGTCTGCGTATTGCAGAACAGCATGTCTCTAGACCATTGAGTCAGGGTAGGTAATGGGCCACGCGACCAATGTATTGCCACCACTCGTTTTGCTACCAAGAGGCCCATGTCAATGAGGCGCCTAATACCTTTTCGGACCCGCTTAGAGAAGCCCAGTAAGGCTAGGAGTGGGTCAGGTCTGATGGTTTCGCCAGTGATCTCACTCAGCTTAGCAAAAATTTGAATCCAAAAATTAGCAATCGAGGGGCATAGCCATGCTAAGTGCAGGAAGCCAGCCGCCTCCTCCCCACATCTTTCACATTTATCGGTTTCGCATAGCCCAAACCTATGCAACCGAACTGGGGTATGATATATTCTGTTAAGAAATTTAAATTGTATGAGGCGGTGCCTACCATTGAGGGATATGCGATGCGTGGCTTCGCAGCAGTACTTCCATGTGGCGTCATCCAATTGGACCTCTAAGTCCACTTGCCACTCAAATCTAGACTTAAGATACTGGTTTCGGCGTAATTCCTGCGTCTTAGTGTATATGTGCGATACCAACCAACTCGGGGATTCAGAACGTATCTGTGTGGTGAGAGGTACTACTTCTGGTGGCTCCAGCAGTTCATCCCCTAGCAATTCACGCAATGCACTGCGGGCTCTGTAATAGTGGTAGATTGTTAAGGGAGGAACGTCTGACTTGTTGGCAACAAGATCTTCCCAATCTCGCCCCCTCCTGTCTGCGAAAAAATTCCCGATTACTTCTATATCCAAATGCCGTATCGCTCGCACCACTTCCGGCTCAGCGATAGTTGGAAGCCAAGCACACCATTCAATGGGGGTGAAGGGGGAGTAAAGAATGGAGGTTGCTTGGTGATTGATTAAGTTTTGCCAGGCATGAGTTGTTGAATTTATAGTCTAAAGTCCCAGTGCGCCGCTTCGCCGCACGGAACAACGCTGTGGTCAAATGGGATGGCGCTGTTGCTATCCTCTCTATGTTCAGGTGGGGGGGGGGGACTGCTGGTGTAACCAGTGATATGCATGAGAGCATTGAGCCGCTAGGTAATAAAGGTCGAGGTCCGGGGTGCCCAGACCTCCCATCGAGTATGGGAGGGTGAGAACATCCCATCGGGCTCTGGGTTGCTTACCAGCCCAAGCCAATTTAAGCTGTAAGGACTTAAGTTGTTGGAAGAATTGGGCCGGGAGGACCATTGGTATATTTAGAAACAAGAAAAGGAATCTGGGTAACACTACCATTTTCATGAGTGATATCCTGCCTAGGAGTGAGAGGGGAAGGCGAATCCACCTGTTGACGTCCTCTTCCAGTCTGACAATTGATCTACCATAATTTTCCTTTAGGACGACTTCCGAGTTCGTGTGCACTTGAATCCCCAAGTAGCGCACCAGGTCAGTAGACCAAGTCAAGGGGAAATCCAGGTTCACCGGGAGCATCGCTGGGGTGAGGGGGAATATAGTAGATTTCGACCAATTGATCTTAAGGCCCGAAAATTCTCCAAATCTTACCACTTCCCGCAGCACTGGGGAGAGGTTAACTTCCGGGTCTCAAATATACAGAAGCGTATCGTCGGCATAGGTTGAGATTATACATGGGAAACCGGATCCCCCCCGTGGCTATGGTACTCCCTAAGGGCGCATGCCAAAGGCTCCGCCACCAATGCATAAAGGAGAGGGGAAAGTGGGCAGCCTTGTCGGGTCCCGCTGGAGATTCCCAGGGGGGCAGTGACAATATTCCCCACCCGTACGCGGGCCGTTGGGGCAGTGTACAATACCTTCACCAGGTGAAGAAAAAGGTTCCCTAGCCCCATGCGCTCAAGCACCAGCAGCATGAAATTCCATTCCACAGAATCAAAAGCTTTTTCCGCGTCTAAAAAGATCACGGCTACTTTAGTGTCGGGCTTTAAGTGCTGGATGGCACCAAACACTGTTCGCAAATTATGAGGGAGTGTACGCCCAGGTACGAATCCTGCCTGCTCAGGGCTAACTAAGGAGGGAACGAGGGGGGGCTAGCCGATTCGCGAGGATCTTAGCAAAAAAATTTGTGTCCACGTTCAGAAGGGACAAGGGCCAGTATGAGGCGCAATCGTGCGTCGGCTTGCCCGGTTTAGGGATATCGACCAGCAAAGCCTCCCGCATCGTGGGCGGCAGAGTCCCGCTTTTGCCTACTTCCTCGAACAATGCGATCAAATGCGGGGTTAGTTGCTCTCTGAACTCCTTATAAAAAGCCACCGTAAGCCCGTCTTTGCCCGGCGCACTATTGGATAGCATTGTTCTAAGTGCATCATGGACTTCCCATGCTTCCAAGGGCCGCATCAGGTATTCTCTATGTTCATTGGGCAGCTAGGGCAGTTTGATATATTCAAGGTAGGAAAGCATGTTGGGGTCTGTACCAGGGGGGTTGGAACGGTATAAAGCAGAGTAATATTCCCTAAATCGCTCAGCAATTGCGTCTGGGTCGCTAGTCTTCTCACCAGAGTCGAGACCTATCTCTATGGGACCAACACTCTCCCGGCTACCCCTCATAGTGGCCGCCAACGCAGCGCCCGGACGCTCTCCCTCCCCATACGCTCTTGCTGTCGCGTATTTTCCCATTAGTTTTACGTCCCGATCAGGATGGACATCCATTGCGTAACAGGAGCAGAAGTACCAGCACTCCACACGCCAATAATAGGATAAGTGGAAAACCACCGAAGGCGCTGGAAAAAATAGAATGTATAAAGGCCGGTATTACTCCAAAAATAGTCTGGAAAGATGAAACAAGGCCGGAGCCTACAAGTTTAAAAAAATGTGCAAGGCCTTCAGTATCAGATGCATTAAAGATTTGGTGAATCAGTTCCCCAAAATGTAGTGAGAGATTCGTAGTCAGCAGTGACTAAATTTCACAAGACGTTCTAGCCATCTGCAATTCGAAGGTCTCTCGAGCAGAAGTGAGAGCGACCTCTTGTTGAAACAATAGCGCTTTGAGTCTGCTTAGTTTATTGAAGTCTGTTTTCAAAGTGGGAATGGAAGGCCACAGTGAGCTATCTACAATCCCAAGCGGGGGAGGTAAAAGAACATTGCTGCAACAAGTAACTCTTTCGGAAACCACAACAATATACGGAATCCCTGCCCATAACCCGCAGCAGTTGTGGTTATTTAGGATAAGATAACTACTGTCAGAAAGCAATGCTAGTGTGGGAATTATTGAGGGAACTGGTGTTCCTTTTAGAAAACAGGCCAAATTAGGCGCTGATATATTACAAGCGGCGTGCAGCTGTACTTGTGTACAAACTAAAGCGTGTCCCACTGTAGAATCACATTTATATATCGTCACGCAAACAGTGAAACATAACGGTAAAGACCACATTTCATGCAGTAAAGTACTACCCAAGGGTTCAAACCTCCCGATAGGAAAATGTTTCATACATGCACTGAATAGAAGGAGGGAAATGGGTAACGAAATAACCCCATGTATTAACCAGACAGAGGAATCAGTCTCCGCTCTAGCAAACAGTAATTGTTCTAACTTCTCAATATGTAACAAGGTGTATGTGGAATCTTTCATTAACGTAAGCTTTTGTTTATCGGTCAAGTTGAATGGTAAAAACAGGGCAGATGTGTTCAAATAATCCCAAGGCACTTTCCCATTTTTCAATGTTTGCAAAGTCCAGCCAAATTGCATAACAGAACGCAACTGATTCTGACCATGATACAAAACAGATACATCATTCTGTACAATGTCAATAACAGATGAAACTATATTGTCCAATGTGTAAATACGAGAAGACAGAGTATTTATGCTGTCTACTACAGCCAAAAATTTACGCAGGTTATCCTGATCTAATTGGCGTAATCTGAAAGCAGCCTCCGCTTGAGACAGCTTCCAGATTTCGTTATATGCTGCATATGCAAATCGCCTCGGACGAGGAGACCGTGGTCCTAAAAGGAAATATGCCAAATCAATGTCACCATTTAAACGTGAGAGATGTTGTTTCACAGATGATAACGATGACTGTCCCAACCACTGTTGACACAATTTACCAACAGAATATGCAGGAACTGTAAGTGATTGTGGAAAGCGAGGGTCAGGTCTACTGAGCATAAACCCCCCGTTGAGTTTGAAAAACGCAACTAGCAAGCATTAGTACTAAGTGGCCAAATTAACCATCCCAAGGGTGAAATACGGGTCGAATTGAGGGTACCATTCTGGACCATATTTTGTAATTCCTCCAGAGTATAATTTGTATATTGTTGCAAATCGTCATAAGCGGCTAACGAAGGAAACGAGTTAAATTTTTATTCTTAGCAGTAGCTGAACCAAAACATGTAGTTTGTTGCATTGTCTGATTCAAAAATAACATTTGTGACGGTATCAAAGACGCACGATGCAATGATTCAGTTCCCTGCACCTGCCAATTTCTGGTACCCCATATTGATTTCAAATCAATCGTCTCTATCCAATAATCATAACCTTTCAAGGATAAATCGGTTATGAAATTTGAAGAATATACCAATTTAGTGTGGGTCAGCATGAATTTCGTGTGTGTTTGTGCACTCAACTTATTTATTTATTTATTTATTTTTAATTTATTTTTATTTTAAATCTTTATTAACATTTTCACAAATATAAACAAATCAGATTAAACAAAACAAATTACGTAACTTTATCCAGAACCCTCCCGTCCTCCCTTACCCACCCCCCCTCCCCTGGCTGACCAGTACTAGTAGAACCAATTTTATTATCAAATATCTCAAAAGAAAATTACAAAAAGAAGCAAAGCAGGATATTCAAAATTTATTATTCGCAATTCAGATGGGTCCAATTCATTAGGGGAGTCCAAATAGCTAGACCTCTAGCTTTTGCTTGACGGCCTTTTCTAGAGTATACAGCTCTTTCGAATCTATATATTGCTAGAAATCTTTCCAGCCAATGGTGGCCCGATGGAGGGATAGGATCGAGCCAATGAGTGGCTAAACATAGTCTAAAAACTGTCAAAGCAATAAATAAAAAGGACTGGTTCTGACTTGAGAAAAGAGGACATCCCACCCCTAGTACAATCAATTGAGGTGACAGATCAATTTCTCTACCCAACATAGTTGCCAAAATACTGCTAACACTTTGTTTCAAGGTATCTAAAACTGGACATGTAGCAAACATATGTACAATATCTGCTGCAGGAAACTGACACCGGGGACATGATGAACCTGGTCTTCTACCCCATTTAGCAATCTTGGCAGGTGTAATATACAAACTGAACCATGTTTTGAAGCATTGTAGTTGTAAATTAGCAGCAATAAAAGATGTCTGAGCCAAGCATAATGAGCCTTCTATCTTTCCGGGTTCAATCCCCAGCAAACTTTGCCAACGATCTATATGCTTGGCCAAATCATCAGGTATTAAATCATTCAACATTTTATACAGTCCCCCTAAAGTGCTTGACCCTTTAAATAGTTCATCCACCAATCTCACCCTAGAAAAACCACACGCACCTCCCATCTTTTTGCTTATAAAATCTCTTATTTGGAGATATTTAAAGAACTGTCGATTGTCCAACTCAAACGTATCCCTTATAACATCAAACAATAAAAACTCAGACTCATTTATAAGATCTCCAATTATCCTAACTCCTTTGTCATACCAATACCTCATATGACCATCATTAAAGATATTAGGAAAACAGTTATTCCTATATATTGGTGTATAAGCATTAAAACGCCCACGACCAAGTTTTTTTCTAACCAAGGTCCAGACCTTAAAAGCACAGATTAAGGTTTTAAATGTAACCCTTTTATAATAATTGAATTCTATATGCCGTAAAAGGCACCCCTTAGCCTCAGTTCCTAAAATCAACTCAAAAGTAGAAACCGAGGAGCCTAACCTCATTGTATCGTCCTTTTCATTTAACAATATCCCCATTTTCTGCAGCATTGCCGCCCAATGATATAGTTGAAGATTAGGTACTGCCCAACCTCCTCTATCTCTAGGCAAAGTTAGCAGTTTAAGTGCTCTTCGAGGGCGACAATTAGCCCAAATAAATTTAGAAAAGAGTTGATTCATTGTAATAAACCAGGCTTTGCTTATGGTCAAGGGAATAGCCCTAAAGAAATATAAAATCTTTGGTAAAAAAATCATTTTAATGGCATTGCACCTCCCTACCAACGTAAGTTTAAGGTTTTCTAAACGGCTAAATTCAGTTTTGAATTTAAAAATTAGGGGATTTAAGTTGTTTTCACTAATTTTGGAAACATCTGCCATGATTTCTACGCCCAGGTGTACTGCTTTCTGAACCACTCGTGTATCATTTATCTGAAGGCCATTTCCAACCAGGATTTGAGTTTTATTTTGATTTAAGCGATAGCCCGATAGTTTCCCAAAAATGTCTGCTTCATTCTCAATCTCGCTTAAGGCGTTAATGGGGTTTGAGGTAGTTATTGCAAGATCGTCAGCGTAAGCCAATATTTTCGTAGTCCCCCATTGCTCTGCACTCCAAAAATCAGATTATTAGCTTCAATCCTCCTAACAAGCGGATCTATATAAAGTGCGAACAATAGAGGGGAGCAGGGACACCCCTGCCGGGTCCCTCTACTAATAAATATCGGGTCTGACATCTCCCCCATGATTGAAATTCGTGCTGTCGGATTTCTATACATTGATTTAATAGCCGCAATGAAGTTTTCTCCTAATCCTCTATTCTTTAAGGTTGCCCATAAAAAAGACCAGGAGACCCTATCGAAGGCTTTCTCCGCATCAAGCAGGATAAGCCCGATAGGGTCCCCGGTGATACCTGCCGCATCAAAAAGAGCAATAACCCTCTGAATGTGGTCTATTGTACTACGTCCCGGTACAAAACCATGTTGGGTTGGGGAAACTAATTTCTTAATAAAAACCGCAAGGCGAGTAGCGAGTATTTTAGCAAATATTTTAACATCGCTATTTATTAAAGTAATAGGACGATAAGATCCCATTTCATTAGCAGGCTTTCCTTTTTTGGGAAAGATAACTATATTAGCTGTTCCCCAAGACCTCGGGGCACCATGCCCATTTTGGGCTTTCAAAAACACGTCCTTCATTATTTCTTGTAGAGAAGAGGCAAAAATTGTATAAAACTCACCAGGTATAGCGTCTGGTCCTACTGCCTTTCCATTTACCAATGAGCAAATAGCACCGTGAATCTCTTCTATTGTTATTGGAGATTCTAAGGCCTCTCATTCTTCTGGATTTAATTTCTCCGCTGGAACTCCCGACAAATAATTCTGCATTATTTCCTCATCATTGCAAATATCCTCGCTATAAAGTTTCTGATAAAAACGGTGAAAGGCAGCTCGAATTTCCCGAGGTTCTGTGACCGACCCTACCCCCGGATCTTCTATGACTAGTATACCTCCTTGGGATGTCCGTTGTCTTGCCCGAATCGCCAGCACATGACCCACTCTTTCACCACACTCATATAGTTTGGATCGCCACGCACAATATTTCCCTGCTGCTTTATTTGATGATAATTCTATGATTGAGGATTTAGCAATAGCAACCTTGGTTTGTGCCTGTTCTACTTCTCCATTGTTAGTGATAGCCTGTATCAATGGAGTTTCAGCTTCACTTAAATTCCGATATTTTTCCTGGAGATAGTTTTTCTCATTTGCTTGTGCAGCCCAACCATATCTCATTGTTTCCCCTCTGATCCCAGCTTTGAATGCATCCCAGATTGTCTCCACCTGCGAACTTTCTCTATTTTCTTCTAAAAATCTAGGAATCCATTCCCTCATATGTTGCACATGATCCTCCTCATACAATAGGGCTCTATTGAAAGTCCAACGAGAAATAGGGGTTTTACTGTCTGTAGTAAGACCTCCAACACTAGTGGGTTGTGATCGGACATCACTCGAGGGAATTTAAATATATTGGATTTTGTCAGTATCTCCTGGGACACAAAGAAATAATCAAGCCTAGCATGGGTCTGATGTGGAGCTGAAAAAAGGTATATCCCGCATCCTGAGGTTTTAATATGGACCATGCATCAGAGAGACCGTGGGTTTTACATAAATTAGAAAGTGCTTTAAAGACTTTGGGTTTCCGTCCAACATAGGGTCTACCACCTATTTTCCCCATTCGGTTATCTAGATTTAAATTAGCATCCCCACAAATAATCAGGGGTAAAGGCCAGCCCACTAATTCAACATTCAACCACTGAAATAAGATTGGATCGTCAAATATCGAACCATATAGAGAACATAAAGTAAAAGAGTAATCCTCAGAGTGACATTGAGTAATAACCCATCTACCATTTTGATCTGATTTGGAACGCGGGAACCTGAGTCCTATTCCCTTCCTTGCCATAACCGCCACCCCTCTCGTACGTGTCCCCTGCGTTGTAGCAGAAATCAGGCGATATCCTTCTAGTTCAGTAATCCCAAGTCTGCTGGCCTCTATATGGGTCTCTTGGAGACAGATTATATCTGCCTTCAAATATTTTATATCAACATTAATCCTTCGTTTTTTCAAGGGATTATTAAGACCACAAATGTTGACTGAAGCTATCCTCAATTTATTTGACGTCATTTTAAGTATAAAACATTCCCATTCTACTCCCCTTCCTGTTTTCCATTGATACAAACATATCTAACATATTTAATACAACCGACTGGATCAGCTCCCCCACCCGCCCCCATTTCCGCCCTTTACCCCCTATCCTCAGGCAAAAAAGGTCCGCAAACCCTTGTGATGCCTCCTGCATGACGCTGCTCCCCCCACCACCCATCCAGCTCCACAAACAAGAAACCCCCCCAAAAAGTAAGAACGATTAAGCAATTTAAATAATTAGGCAACTAGCTCCATCTAATTTTCCAAAAAAATAGTCTTTGTTCGGGTCCAGTCACACCACTATCCCTCAGGTCCCTTTGAACTCCTAGTTTCTGAAATATCCCGAAGGTAGTCTTGAGCTTGTATTTCGGATGTAAATATTCTGGTGGTACCCTTATAAATAATTTTAAGTCTCGCTGGACTAAGTAAATAAGCCTCTGCTCCTATCTTTTGGAAAGGCGAAATTAATTGGCGAAACCTCCACCTTCTTTCTACCGTAATATGGCAGAAGTCAGGTCTCACAAAGAAGGAGAGGCCCTCTGCCGATCGCTTTGCCTCAGGTCTAGCTTTGTCAAACACTGCTTGACGCAAAAGAAAATTGCCCAAAAAAATTAAAATAGCTCTAGGTTTATCATTGGTTTTTATTAAGATCATGTTTCTTTTTAAGCATGAGAGGGAAACGATGCACCCGTTGAATCTCCTTTTCCCAATCCCAATGCCCTAGCTCAGGAAAGCCCCCTTTCAATAGACGCAACACAAAGCCTCTAATATCGTCCCCCTCCACATTTTCAGGAATACCAAGGAGTCTTAAGTTGTTGCGTCTCTGACGATTTTCAAAATCCTCGAGCTTCCACATAACGTCCATCATACGAGATTGGTCTGTGGAAGCTTGTCGGACTGAGTTCTCTACACCAGTCTCTAATGCTACTACTCGTTCCTCCAAAGCGGTCGTTCTCTCCGTAATCTCAGCACAGGACTTGTTCACTTTTCGTATTGCTCCTTGAAGCTTCTTTGTTGCAAGGTGGGCACGCTTATGTTCCTGTCTTGCTTCACCTTGCATCTGTTTAAGGGTTGTATATATTAGGCTCATCGAGGGGGGGGACTCTGCTGCATTTACCAGCTTGTCAGTTGACTTTACAGATCCGTTTCCAATGTCACCATCATCATGCCCACCATCCTCACTCAGAAGTTGAGTGGTTGAATAGTCCCATTTTAGCTGACTATGCTCAGATCCTGATTGACCAATCTCTTGTGCTACTCCACCACTTCTTTTCTTTTTCTTACGTTTTGCTAGGGAAGGGAGTCGCTTTTGAGTACTGGGATTAGAGATAGAGCTATCGGAGTCCATGTCAGAATTGTCAAAGTCTGTTAGATCACTGGGATTAGACAGTTCTGAGACTTCATTAAGAGAAAAAAAACTTTTCTCCATATTCCGATGTTCTAGGACACTCCCCCAATGTATCAATAAGTTTAGAATTTTTATCTAGATTATCCTTTGTATATGTATTTTCTTTCACGCTGCTATCCTTATCAATGACATTATCTGTTTCCTTGTTAATTAGGGCTTCATGACCCTTTGTATCCCCTTGTGCTGAGCTGCAAGCCCTAGTATCCACCACACCGGCATCATCTGAATTAACATTCAAGTTATTACTCACAGTGTCCTCCACTGGATCAGGGGTCGCCTTTTCTACCGCCGCTATCAGCCCTTTAGACAAACCTGAAGATAGCTCCTTCTCTGCGTTCTTCGGCTTCTCCGCTAGTTTGCCAAGCCCAGAGAACATCCCTGGTATTACGCGTTGCCTTGCAGAGCCAGAGCCAGGCGTTTCTGCTAGATGCTGCTCACGCGCTATGGGCTTTGCTGTCTCCGCCTTACTGCTTCCTGCCGCGGGAGTAGCGTCCCCGGCTTTCCTCCCGCTCGATGCCTTCCGTGAAGCCTGCGGACCCCGGTGTCCTCCTACTGCCTCCGCTGCACCACCGCCCATGGCGCCCTTCTCATTACGCTCCCGCGGAGGTTTTGGCGGCATGCTCTGGACACGGAGCCAAGATCGGCGTCTTCCTCCACAGCACTCAGCAAATACCTTCAGGACCGCCTTCAGTGCCAAACATACAAATGACCAAGTAAGTTGCGGAGAGATTTGGGTATAACTTTTCCCTAGACCTCGCCGTTTATTAACCGCTATGAATAGATTCATTTATCCGTCTAAAATGGGGGGGTTTCATCCATTTGTGGAACGCTGGACGAGCGGTTTTCAGCAAAGCTCACACAGCCGCCATCTTGCCCCGTGCACTCAACTTATAATGATAGGATTTTGGGTGCGATAGATTGTAGCCAGGAAAGTAGACAAACTTATTTTTCTGTGTTTGCGAACTACCTTGGAATGGGGCAGGACAATGTTCCCATTGTGTATAATTAACCTGATTACGTACTGGGTTTGATTTATGTAAAAAATGATGACCATAATGTTGAAAACAGAATAAATCAGCATAATTGGCAGAATTTAAATGCAAATCTTCAGTTACAAAAGCAGTGTAATATTTTAAGTCTCAAAATAATGAATGTACGGCATTAACATCCCAGTCATCGGAATGCATCCCAGGTGTGATGACGTCACCGAATGAGACACGAAAGACGTATGGCATTCGAATCATCTCGGTCGGGCTGTATATTTCGTATTGGACTTTATCCCAAACAATGCCAACTACTGGCACAGCAGAAATGTTAACGTGGGATTGATCCCTTTTCATTACATGAGATGAGGTGTGTGGGGCCAAAACACCATCAACCAAATGTACATCAGAGCGTTCAGGCAAATAATGACCATTAATCAAAAGGAAAAAGACAGTTACAAACCCAATCCACATACATAGAAACACCGTTGTAAGTACTATCCAAATGTAGGTCCAAGGAGGAACCAGATAAGTTCTGCGAAACCAGCAAAAGAAAATGGAAAATCGACTGGGGGGTTCCTCCATAATTGAATTGGATGAAGAAGACGAGGAAGGCAAAGAAAAATTGTCTCTGTCCATGTAATAACCCACAGTTCCTAGTCGATACAAAGGTGGACGGTTAGCATTAAAAGAAGATTGGAGAGCACGTGTAGGAATGTCCACAGTAAGCTCCAGTGACGGCGAGTCATAATTTCGAGGTGTAGCCGTCGAAGATGAAGACAGAACAGGCAGCACATCAATTGGGGTTTCCACTTCACACTCCTGGTGTACGGTAGTCGCCGTCGAAGACCTCACAGGAAGTGAAACATCTCTCCGTGAGACGGGTTTGGTCATACTATTCAGTATCGGACAAATGGTGCAACTCGACATGCTCAATGGAAATGTAGCGATTCTCCTTGCATCCAGGCAGTGGAGGTAAAATCACAGTTCGAGTGCCCTTCAATCGAAGAACTGGGACTGGTGCACAGTAGGAGGGACCAAATTCTTTTTTGTTCTCTATCTTCTCCTGGACCAGATCTTCAACTTGGGGAAGCCACCCAGTGACTGGGATCAGCACAGCTGTATCTTCAGACGAGTGCAACTCAGCTTTAGCAAGCGTGTCTCGAGTCTTTTGTAGATCCTGTAACATAGCACAGTGCCACAACGTCTAGACTATCAAGGTCTGGCACAAACATTCTGATGCCAAAGAGCACCTCGTATGGGGTCCGCCCACCCAGAGATCTTCTTGGGAGATTGTTTAGTGCACGTTGAACCCCATACAAATGAGTCAGCCAACCCCTGCCAGCACCTAAGACTCTAGCTGTCAAAGAGTGCTTTAAGTCACGGTTCATTCGCTCCACTATAGAATTGCCCTCAGGCCTGTATGGAAAAGAAAATTGCAATAGCAGCCCCAGAGACCTCATCGCATCCTTGTAAGCCGTAGAGGCAAACGCAGTATCTTGGTCAGAATGGAAGGTGCCACAAGCAAATATTCCGATAAAGACATGCAAATCTCTAATGACATTTCGAGCGTAAGCACTACGTTGCGGCCAAACCCAAAGGAATCTAGTGCACAAATCCACTGCAACTAACATATATTTATAGGCAGTGTCGGACGTCAAAGGACCACAGTGATCCAGATAAATACATCCAAATGGTTGATTTGAGATGTATAGCTGCGTGTGAGGTGGACATGCAACCGTGGACGGTTTAATTTGTTGACAAATGTCACAAGAAAGTAAATAATTATGTGCCTGTCTATATAGACCACTCCACCAATAACGCTGCTGCAAAAGAGACACTGTCGCTGAAACTCCAGCATGTGCAGATGCCATGCCTTTTTGCGCAACAATTATCAAAGGAAGGCTGCGGTCCTCATTTGGAATCAGCTGATCCCCAACGGACAGAATGGAAGCAAAGGGAACTTGTTCCGGTGATAAATAAGAATATTTAGAAGGGAAACCTGGTGGGAACGCCGTCCCATCACTAGTAGCAGCTATAGCTGCCAAATTATCAATTTTAGTCAAGGACCTTGTAACTGCTGCTACTGAACACGTGGCTACTGCACATTTGGCTGCTTCGTCAGTCAAAGAATTACCAACAGCATGTGCTCCCACACGCTGATGGCCAAGAGTATGAATAACATGTGTGACCGCAGACTCTCCTTAAGAGCTGCCACTCGAACCCAAAGCGTTTTATGCTTGATAGCGCTACCTTTAGAGTCTCGATAATCGTTTTGAGACCAAAAGAACAGATTGTCATTAAAGGACTGTACACAATAGAAAGAATTGCACACTATAAGTGTAGGTACATCTACAGTGCCAATACTAAAGCCCGCAGCTCAGCCAACTGAGCTGTGCAGTCTCCAAGAGACTGTGTGTGGACTAAGGAAGACTTAAACACACCGTCAACCATAGAGCCCGCCGCAATAGCACAGGCAGCTGAGTAAGCGTGTTTGGAACCAACGGCCGACTGTGCAGATCCGTCGGTATAAACTATAAATTTGTATTGGTCAAGAGGAAGCAAAAACTGCGGCGCAGGATGAACCTGTTCGTACTGTAAAAACTCCTGCGTCTGCAAGGATGGGTCAAAAATAAAAGGGACATCAGCCGATGTTAAAGAACTTGCCCACTGAATCCAAAACGGGTGTAAGGCTTTAGAATTCGGTACGCTTGCCTTTGTGACCGCTTCTATAGTAGGCACAGGCGATACCATAAGAATGCGTTTACCCTGAGCCAATCAGCATGAATTTTCTCAACTGGTGAAAAACGCATCTCTGCTGAGGTGTACAAATGTGATTTGTAGGCAATGGGGACCGTATCTCCCTCATTGAACGTCAGGTACGTGAAACCCACTCTACCCGGTACAATCCGTATGACTAAGTTAGTTGGGTTGTCACGAGTTAACAAGAAGTTGGTCGCAAGCAGATCAGACTGCAAGGACCGAAGAATATCTGTATGTTCCGGAAGCCAGCTGGAAGACGAAAAAGTTGGTTGTATCAAAGCATAAAGTGGTTTGATATGCTGAGCATAATCAGGAATGTATGTCCTCCCGAAATTCAAAAAACCCAGCAAAGATTGTAACTTCTTAAGAATTACATCGCAAGATGGCCGCCGAGTAGGAGCCTTCCTGAGAGCTCCCGGTTTGGGGATTACCGCATCGGTTTTCATCCCTGCTAAACCCCACCATCCGCCCTCCGCCCCTGGCTAACCTACAGATCGCCCTTCACAATTTGCTATCGTTGAAGTCATCACTCACCCGTTGGACCGTCCGATGCACTCTTCCCTGGATGCGGCCCACGCTCCCTGTTTCAGGCTCCGTATACTGGGCCTGCCGTTCCAGCACCGGCTTTCTTCGTGAAAGGGGCGATCGTGGCAATTCCAGTCTGGTGAATTCAGTCGAGTCTCCGGGCCTGTACTCGGACCGCGTTGTGAGTTCTGAAGCTCATGCAGACCTGCTTTGGTGTGGCCTCGTTGCCTACTTGAGGGTAGCCCTGAATCCTGCAGCCCGGAGTAAGAATGACCGGAGCATCACTCATCATCGCCTGCCGCTTGCCGGCTGCTAAGGTACGTCCTGCGGCTCTTTCATAGGGCGGCTCCGATCTCTACGGCCCGAGCGTGAGCATCCTTCCTCATCCCGACACCAGATGCCTGCTGCTGGGTGCTCAGTTCCTTCCTGTGGTCCCTGATACGAGGACGTCTCCTCTCTGCAGCCCCACATCTTGACCGTCATCAACCGGCCTGCTTCTGCCTCCTGGGGTCGACCACCACTTCTCGATACCTCACAGCGGAGGCTAGGTCGATTGCCTCGAGGGCGGCCGGGACGCATGCAGCCCGGAGCGGGGACGACCCAGAGGGAGAGCGTCCCTCCCCTCGCCTTCGGAATATCCTGCGGCCGCTTTCTCTCTCTTTCGCCCCATGGTGCCTTGCATCCTCGAATCGTGACGGAGTCTCTTCGCTTCACTGTTTCGACCCCCCTGGGAGCGGCCCGCAACAAGAGCGTGGCCACCGATACTCCGGGGGCGCCTGCCACCGCTTGGTTTCTTTTGTGGCCCTGCAGTTTGCCTCAATGGGATGCTACTCAATTTCCTTTTGCATAACACGGAACGCGTCCGTCTGCTTGGGCTGTTGCTCCCCGTCTCCTGCTGGCCACCTTAATCCTTTGCCCGAGTGAACCTCCCACTGTTCATACGGTGTGCCTGCACCTTTAACCAACATCACGTGAACTAAGTTAAATACTGAACCTTATCAACTACTATATTGTGGGGATCCCCTTTGCCTTGCATCAGCTGACCTCTGGTGTGCCTGATCTACCTCCCTCAGTCCTGAGCGTGGTCAGACCTCCGCTTCCCACAAGCTATGGCAACACCTCAGTGAAAGCTTTCTTTGTTGGGCTCTGGGTTTTGCCGGCTACATCTATTTTCTCTAGCCGCAGCCCTCTCCTTCAGCCCTGAACAGGGCCAGATCTCTGCCTCCTACATACCAAGGCAGCTCCCGAGGGACGTTGCTCTGTCCGCTTGATCTTAGGTTAATTGGTTTTGGTACCCTACTTTCTCCTGATGCCCCTACCTGTATCGTGACCTGCTCCCTACCGCCTGCCTCTGTGCCTCGGGTTGTGTTTGTGAGTGCCCTCCTTTCCCTGCCTGAGTTGTCCGGGGGCCCAACTAGTGTAGTGTAGCTCCTATTTCCCTAATAGGCTCTGCGCATTGGAATAATATCCCCTATAGGTTTGACTAAGGTCAGTATGTCCCTATCGAGTATATTAAACTTAATTACTTGTGCCAGCTAGCTCAGAGGCCACTAGAAACTCCTTGGATAACAAAAAGGGAGTAGTTTCTGGCAGCCGCAAAACATGACCACTTTGTTTCCCTTTAGAATCAGAACGTGTCGTGGAAACAATAGATAACTATTTCACTCAGCTCAATCGTGCATGCTTAGTTTTCCTCAAAGTTACACAGAAAGAACAGACGGGCGTTTCAATAAAAGATTTATTGAACAGTCTTGTTTCTCGTGTAAGTTAAATGTGCTGTTACGATCACAAGACAGTATGCGAGATAAATAATGTACAGTGTAAGCAGTAGAAATAAATAATACTGCGATAGCATTATCTTTTAGTACATATTCATTTACATAAATAACACAGACTAAAAATGCGAGTACTCATAAGATGCGTAGCTAAGCTAATTCTACCCCAATGTACCTAAGCTAGGTGTAGGGAGAGGTATGAAGTAGGTGAAGTATTCCTTACTATGGTATACTAAGAGTTTGTTAAGTCTAGTATGCCTAGTATGCCAAGAGTCCCTCTAGGTTCTTCTCAGCTCCATACCTGAAGAATGAGAGGTAGGAATCTCTTTGCCAGACTCGAACTTCAACACCCCGCAAGGGAAGTCAGATCACTGGAAGCTGGACTCTCTGCGTGCAGGGATGACAGCGTCTTCTCAGTGAGTCAGGCCGGGAAACGGGCTCCTCTGAAGTCGAGGTCTCCTCTGATTTACAGGGGCTAGGGAAGGTATATTTATACCTGAGAAGTACCTAAGAATGTTAGTATTGGCGTGAGTCGGACAGCGGAAGACGTCATGAATGAACCCCTAAGGAATAATGGTTCATGCATAATATATGAGTCCTTGAAGAAATCAATAGTCCTGGGCTAGGGAAACTCCTGCAGCCTAAGGGTCTGTTCTTCATGAACTCGTTGTGACGTTAGGGTGGACGGATGTCAGGGACCATGCCTGTATTTGGAGTGCACGGTTTAATGCCTAAATAAGGGCTGGGATTTTATGCCTATATAAGGGCAGGGCGAATTGTGCCTATATAGGGACATGATACTGGAAAGCCCGTTTATGGACACCCTAAGAGGAATACAACACCCACTCCACTTTCGTGTGTACGATAATACTAAAATGCTAAACATTTAAAATGCTAAACATTAAAATGGAGTACCGCATGTTTAAAAAATATTTCTTAAAAGCATTAAAAAACATCGTAAAAAATGCAGAAGGTACTGTACATCTGAAGCAAATGCTTTTCATTTCAGGCATAAAGTTCGAAAATAAATGCAATTGGAATGAAATAAGCAGTAATATTTACATGTGACAGAAAATGATCGATAAGTTTCTCAAAAATCAAAGTCATTTCATGTCATGAAAATTAATCAACTGTTTTAATCAACATCTCCTTCGAGACAGCAACCTTCCCGGAAAGCTGGAAGCACGCCGAGATCACCGCCTTACTCAAGAAACCCAAGGCAGACCCCAAGGACCTCAAGAACTTCCGACCCATCTCTCTGCTCCCGTTCCCCGCGAAGGTCACCGAGAAAATCGTCAACAAACAACTGACCCGCTACCTCGAGGAGAACAACATCCTGGACCCTTCCCAGTCCGGCTTCCGCAGCAACCACAGCACCGAAACCGCCCTCATCGCCGCCACCGATGACATCAGGACCCTGCTAGACAACGGAGAAACAGCAGCCCTCATCCTCCTGGACCTATCAGCCGCCTTCGACACGGTCTGCCACCACACACTACGAACACGCCTTCACGACGCCGGGATCCAAGAGAAGGCCCTGGACTGGACCACATCCTTCCTTTCCGGCAGAACACAAAGCGTCCGCCTCGCCCCCTTCCGATCCAAGGCCACCAAGATCATCTGTGGCGTACCCCAAGGCTCCTCCCTCAGCCCAACGCTGTTCAACATCTACATGGCACCCCTCGCCCACGTCGCCCGACAGCACAACCTCAACATCATCTCCTACGCCGACGACACCCAGCTGATCCTCTCCCTCACCAAAGACCCTCACACCGCCAAAGCCCACCTCCACGAAGGAATGAAGGCCGTCGCCGAATGGATGAGGACCAGCCGCCTGAAGCTGAACTCGGACAAGACGGAGGTCCTCATCCTTGGTTCCAACCCTTCAGCCTGGGACGACTCCTGGTGGCCAACATCACTGGGAACAGCCCCGCCACCCACCGACCACGTACGCAACCTAGGGGTCATCCTCGACCCCACCCTCTCCATGACTAAGCAGGTCAACGCCGTTTCCTCATCCTGCTTCAACATCCTCCAAATGCTCCGCAGGATCTTCAAGTGGATCCCCACCGAAACAAGAAAAACAGTCACCCAGGCCCTCGTCACCAGCAGGCTGGACTACGGAAACGCCCTCTACGCAGGAACGACGGCTAAGCTCCTGAGACGGCTGCAACGCATCCAGAACGCCTCTGCACGTCTTATCCTCGACATCACCCGACGCAGCCACATCACACCCCACCTGAGAGACCTGCACTGGCTCCCTGTCAACAAGAGGATAACCTTCAAGCTCCTCACCCACGCACACAAAGCACTCCACAACTCCGGACCAGCCTACCTCAACAGACGACTCAGCTTCTACACCCCCACCCGCCAGCTCCGCTCGACCAGCCTCGCCCTCGCCACAGTCCCCCGCATCCGGAAAACGACCGCCGGCGGAAGATCCTTCTCCCACCTCACCGCCAAGACCTGGAACACCCTCCCCACCAACCTCCGACAGACCCAAGACCTACTGGCCTTCAGAAGACTCCTCAAGACCTGGCTCTTCGATCAGTAGCAGCAGCACCACCCCCCTCTTCCCCCAGCGCCTTGAGACCCTCGCGGGTATGTAGTGCGCTTTATAAGTGACATGATTGATTGATTGATTTTAGACACACAAGATGACTAAGTGTCCGTGGAAGTACCGTGAAGTCTGTACTATAAGGCTAGTTTTACTTTAAGCAGATTGAAGTGCCTTTTCGTTCGAAAAATGGGAAAAAGTTCAATTTTGGTAGAGTTCCAAAGTTTTTTGAAAATGAAGGCCAAATTGTTACTGCATCTCTGGAACACTGTGGGCTGAATTAGAGTCAGTTCACGGGTCTGGTGTAAACATGAGATCATCTATTTCTGTAGACAAAACATCATCCACTGAAGTTGGTGTCAGTTGGAACACCTCGTGTAGTAGATTAATTGCACAGAGATGTGAAGCATCGCTTTCAGCATAGGTTGCCGCAGCAATGTTCGCGTCCGTTGTTACCTGTGTGCCTGTAGATCTTTCTCGTACTCTCAGCAGCAGCCGGAAGCGTCTGTGAGATCTCAATGAATGCTGACATCAGGATTGGTAGCCTCTGGGGACAACACAGAGCATGGGCCGTTATCGGGACCAGCAGAGTATCGACATCCGTTGGCGTAGCTGATGGAAATGTGAGACAAGTGTCTAACACGCATTCTTCACCGCATAGCAGGCATCGTAGAACAGGTAAGATGCAATCTTGCCAGATTGGTCTGAATGACAGGAACCACATGGTATTAAGTTCCCGTAGACGAGTCATGCCCAAAAGCTGTACTATTCGCTCACGGCACTTTCGTTCAAGGAGAGCTTTCTCCATTTCGCTCGGAGTGATGTCTGCGAATAGGCTGGCCATAGCGCAATAGCAGGAAGAGAAATAGAATTCCGGCAACAAGTGCTAGAATTAATGGTATGCCACCAAACACCGAATGTGCAAAGTTCGGGATGATTCCGAGTATTGCCTGGAAAGGTGCTAACAGACCGGAGCAGATGCTCTTAAATACATGTACAATTCCGGTTGTATCAGACATATTGAAGATACGTCCTATCATTTCTACGAAATGTATAGGGCAGTTTGTACGTATTAAAGTCTGTATCTCAGCCGAAGTCCTTGCTACTTGTAGATCATAGGTTTCTTTGGCCGAGGTCAAAGGCACTGTTTGCTGTAAAAGCATGGCTTTCATTCTGCTCAAAGTATCAAATCTTATAAAAGAGACGTTCAGCGAAGGCCATAGAGGCGACTCCCTGACTGTGTCTATTGGGGCAAACAATACTTGCATACAGCAAGTGACCCTGGAGTTGACCGTTACTAGATATGGGATGCCTGGCAGCATGCCGCAGCAACTTTGATCATTCCACATGAGGTAACTCCCATTAGAAAGTTGTCCAAACGTTGGATTAATCACAGCAGCTGGTGTACCCTGCTGATGGCAAGACAAATTTGCCACAGAACCATTACAAGCCCCGTGTAAAGAAATGTCCTGACATATAAGTGAACCGCTCAGTGCACGTTTACAGTGTGTACCGCTCAAAAACACTTCACGATCCCCACTCCAACATCTATATGTATACGGTAAATCCCAAGATGTCTTAATGTATTCCTTATCCAACCTTTCATATTTGCCTGCTTGCATTTGTCTGAGGCAATACTGAAACTGAAAAGTAGTCACAGGTAATGTTATTTTGCCATGAATAAGCCATTCTGTAGCTGGTTTTTCTGCCACTGTGAATGGTAACTTTTCCAGTGTTTCAATGCTCAGCACTGTATACCTTGCTCCTCTTTGTGCCAATTCGATCTGTTTATCAGTCAGATTGTATTCTGCAAACAGAGCTGACGTGTTGATAAAACGCCAAGGCACATAGCCCGCTCGCAAAGATTGCAGCGTCCAGCTTAATAACACAATAGAACGTAATTGAGATTGGCCTTGCTGTAACATCGCCAAATCTTGTTCTAGTATGTCGATAGCAGAGGATACAATGCCATCCAATGAATATATTCTGGAGGACAAAGTTGTTAACCCATTGTCGGCCACAGAGAGTGTTTTCTCTAAACTAATACGATCAATTTCACGTATTCGTTCTGCGGCCTCCATCTGTGATACTTTCCATGCTTCATTATAGGCAGCATAAATGCCGGCATATATGAAACGTTTTTGACGCGGTTTTCTTGGTCCAAGCAAGAATTCCCTAAGGTCTGCGTCCTTTTTAAGTAAGGTTAAGTGTTGTTTCACATCCTGTAGTGTAGATTTATGCAACCAATCGAGGCATAATTTTCCTACACTGTATGTTGTTACTACCCCCGGATGTTGTCTTTGGACGTATCTTGGGTCTGGCCTATTAATAGTAAAGCCCTGAGTTTTATTCAGGAATCTTTCCTGACAGTTATTCGTGTCTATGGGCCAGATCAACCATTTTTTCCAATCAGGATTAGATCTGTTGAGTTGTAGTATATTGTCAACTGTCCCCACTGCCTGTGTATTATTATCACTTGCAGGTGTTGGTACAGAAGGTGTGTTCATCTCCTTGATCTTGGCTAATCCAAGACAAGATGTTTGTTGGACAGTTTCATTCAAAAACATTATTTGTTCAGGGATGATGCAGGCTCTAAATAAAGCTTCCTTCCCTTGCTCTTGCCAATCTTTAGTACCCCAGACAGTTTTTGTGTCCATTGTGTCTTTCCAAAAGTCGAAACCCTGTCTAGACAGTTGGGCATTAAATAATGCAGAATAAATCTGTTTTGTATTTGTTAACATAATTTTCAGTCCTGTCTTGTTTACATTTTTATAGTAAAACATTTCTGGATTAGATGTGTTGTATCCTGAAAAATATGGAAACTTGTTAGCAAATGTTTTTGAACTACCGTGTGGTGGTGGTGTAGGACAATGCTCCCATTGGTTAAGCATAAACACATTTCTTGGATATGCAGATTTATGCAAATAATGACCATAGTGGTTATAACAATACAGTTGTTCATAGTCTGATGAACCCTCTAAATATTCTTTTTTAGAAAATGCAGCAGAGTTTTCTAGGTCAAACATTATGTCATTAACAGACTCAAAGTCCCAATCATCAGAATAGGTACTGGACGTAATTAGATCACTTAGTGAAATTTTAAACAAATGTGGAATGTTCAATTGTTCCGTCGGGCCGAAGATGTCAAAATCTGTTTTGTCCCACACTATACCACCCTTTATAGGAACAGCTGTGATGTTCACTGATGACAAGCCTCTTGCTTCACGATGTGAAGATTTATGAGGTTTCAAAAGTACGTTCACGTCTCTTCCTTCAGTATTCACATGGATGTATCTGCCCCTTATAAGCACGCTCACAGTTGTAACCAAAGCTAGCCAGAGCAGGAAAACAAAAAGTCCAGATGTAATCCAGAGTTCAATTCATGGAGAAACCAAATAAGTCTTTTTCAGAAAGTGAAGAAAGTCTTGTACTTGCTGCTTGAATTTGAATGATGCTGGCGTCGTTTCAGGTTCACTCGGATCTTCTGAGAACGTATCAAAGTTAATGAAATAGCCAAAAGCAGTTCTATCAATTGTTGGAATTGCATCAGGATTTGTAGAAATCACTGGAACCAGTTCATCACTTACTACATTGGTGTAGACAGGTGTATTTGGACGAACTGTTACTTGGTGTTCAAGAGGGATGAGTTCCATAGCGTTATTGCTTAGTCCTCCATCGGTTACAGCTGAATTCTCGATTGTTATCAGTCTTTCAGTCTGAACCTCTTGGATAGTAGCGAGAGGAGTGTGTCTGCTACTAGGTCGGAGTCCACGAGGCCTACTATTTAGTATTGGCCACATACTGTGGTTTGATGAGGTCGATGGACACAAATCTTTTCTCCTTTCTTCCAGCAAGGGGCGGCAGAAGTACTGTTCTTGTTCCTTGAACTGCTAGGACAGGAACTGGTTGTCTGTAAGAAGGTCCAAATTCCTTCTTGTCCGCAATCTTTTCTCTGACTAGATCCCCAACTTTTGGAATCCAGACAGGCCTTGCTGGGACCGCCGATTTTTCCCCAGTGGTGGTTGGCTGTAGGAATACGTTGCTTTGTTTCGTTCTTAACTCATTTAGTTCCTGTAAAACAGCCAAACGATCTTTGATATCAAACGGTTTATTTTCCACCACTGTGCCTACGTGTTCAAGGTCTGGTACCCACATTCTTGTCCCAAATAGGACCTCATATGGAGTGACCCCCTAGAGAACTTCTTGGCAGATTGTTCAATGAGCGTTGGACCCCATTAAGGTGTTTGACCCACCCATCACCCGAACCTAATACCCTAGCTGTTATAGACTGCTTTATGTCCCGGTTTTTCCTTTCCACAACCGAATTTCCCTCAGGATGGAATGGAGAGGAGTACCGCAATGCAACGCCCAGACTGGCCATGGCTTCTTTGTAAGCCCGAGAGCTAAACGCAGGACACTTGTCAGAATGTAGCATGCCTATTGCGTATATACCGATAAAGACTCGCAAATCTTTTATAACAGTTCGAGCGTCAGCCGAGCGCTGAGGCCATATCCATAGGAACCTAGATTCAGTATTTGTGGGAATGCCTTTGTCCAGTAGGACGCAGGCGCGTAGATAGTCTAATGCTGTCTAACAATGGTGTCTGTACTGGGTTGCCGCATTCGCAGCATGGTGTCTGGTGGCTCTCTCGCTGTAATTTACAGTCTAAGCAGTTGCTGATGAATATGTAAATTTCTGTATTCATCCCAGGCCACCAGTACATCTCTTTTAACGTCAAAATTGTTTTAGAGATCCCTTGATGTGACAGACCCTCCCCCAAATGAGTTTCATAAATCAAGGCTGCTCTACGTTCCATGTTTGGAATTACCCTATTCCCCCACTCCAGGGATTCGAGCAAAAGGAACGTTGTTTGCATCAATTACATAAGAGTACTTGAGTGGAAACTTTTTTGGTAACGCTGCACTGCTGCCTTCGCTTGAAGCATTGACAGCCAACAATATCTCACTGTCTATTTTTGTTTTTGAACGAGTGATCGCAGCTACGAAAGCCGTCTGCACAGCCCCCTTTGCGGCTTCATCAGCCAATGAATTCCCTGCAACGTGAACGCCATCACGTTGATGACTCAGTATGTGGATCACGTGAGCCTATGGTAGTTCGTTTTTCAACTGAACTACTTGTTCCCAAAGCGTTTTATGCTTTATTGTGCTACCTTTCGCATCTTTGAAACCATTTTCAAGCCAGTTTTGTATATATTCATTATACGACTGAACACAGTAAAAGGAATCGCACACTATTAGTGTGGGGAATTCTCGATCTGTACTTTCAAGTGCCAGTTTGAATGCTTGTAGTTCAGCTCGCTGAGCTGTACAATCTCCTAGAGACTGAGGGGCATATTAGCAAGACCGGCGATAAAATTATCGCCGTTTTAGCGGCAGGAAACTGCCGCTAAAACTGCGATAATGGGCTTGCTAATATGCGTTATAGAATTCCAATAGAAGCCCAGGTTAGATGTCCTGCACATCTAACCTGGGCTTCTATTGGAATTCTATAACGCATATTAGCAAGCCCATTATCGCCGCTTTAGCGGCAGTTTCCTGCCGCTAAAACGGCGATAATTTTATCGCCGGTCTTGCTAATATGCCCCTGAGTTTTTGTGACCATAGGTCTGAAGATGCCATCTCGCATGCGACCTTTAACGATTGCACACGCTGCACTGTAAGCTTGCTTACTCCCTATTGCGGGTTGTGCGGATCCGTCAGTGTAAATTATGAATTCGTACTGATCGAGAGGCAGAATTTAAGTAGGCAGAGGACATTCTTGTTCATATTGCAGGAATGCTTGTGTTTTTAAATCTGGATCAAAAACATATTCAACATCTGTTGCAGCAAGAGAATTAACCCATTGTATCCATCTTGGATGTAATGCTTTAGCATTTGGAATGCTTGCTTTTGTGACCGCTTCTAAAGCCGGTACTGGGGTTACGACAATAATGCGTTTCCCTTGGGCTAAGGCTCTTTCTTTTGCTACAGCGGTTTGAACTGCTGTTATTTTTCAGTTGAACTGAAGCGCATTTCCGCTTGTGTGTACAAATGAGATTTGTATGCGATTGGTATTTTCTCACCCTCATTGAATGTTAAGTAGGTGACTCCGCATTGACCCGAAATTATTCGGATCACCAAATTGCGTTGATTTACGCGTGTTTGTAAGTGATTTGTTGCTAACATGTTAGCCTGGAGTGAACGCAAGATTTCTATGTGTTCCTGTGTCCAGTGTCTGATCGAAAAATCAGGTTTGATTAATGCGTAGAGAGGTTTAACCCTTTCTGCATAATTTAGAATGTATGTTCTTCCAAAATTCAGAAAACCCAGGATGGATTGTAAGTTTTTTAGCATTTTTGGAGGTTGGAGCAGCGCACATTTCTCTAGAAAGTTAGCTGCCAAGCTCTTGCCTTCACTTGAAAGCTCATATCCTAGAAATAGGACATTGAGATGGGCAATTCTGGACTTTTTAAAGTTGAACTTGTAGCCCTCAGACGCGAAACCCAGTATAATGGTGCTCACCCTGTTCAAGTGTTTTTCCAGGTCATCGTCTGTTAGATAGATGTCATCGACATAGGACAATGCCTCATTGTCATAAATTTGTAGTAACTCCGTTACCCTCGCTGAGAATAAACCTGGGCTGTTCTTGAACCCTTGTGGGAGTCGACAAAAGTGACGCTGGGCCCCCATTATGGAGAATGCTGTTAAGTACCTGCTTTCAGGTGCTATGTTTTGACAAAAGAAACCATTTGAGATGTCTAATGTTGTTTTATATTTTTTACGCACAATGTTATTCATTAATGCTGTGCTATGTGCATTTTGCACTGCAAAAGTTTTTGAACAAGTGTTTAAGTGTCTGTAGTCCAAAACTAGACGATATGTATTGTCTGGTTTGGAGACAGGAAACAAAGGATTGTTCATTGAGGAGGTGCATGTTTCAATCACCCCTTGATATTCAAGTTGATCTAAGATCTCCCTGACCTGTTTTTTAGCTTCTTGCTTTATTGGGTACTGACTTTGTGCAGTAGGTTCATGTTTCAGATGTATTTTATGGTGAGGTGAATCCTCATCCCATCCAACATGATTTTTATATAATGCTTGGGCCTGTGCTACTGCCCATTTCCTGGCATAAGTATATTTTAGATGAATTGGAATATGGTTGGAGAAGGCAGGCATAATGTCCTCGCCATGTGGGCACTCCCTGACAAATTGCGGTGGCCAGTCCTTTTCCGCTAGAAGTATGTCATAGCCCCTCGATAGTTTTTCCCAAAAAAGTGCTTTCACCTGTCTAGGTATGTCTCCCTCCATCCGGAGTGTTATTTCATATAACTTTTGTGGAGTACTAACCCTGGTGTCTACAGTTTCTACTTTAATGTACTCATTCAAGTCCACTATCTCCAGAAGTTCCTTCAGGTTCTGGCGAGCTATTGTGACTTCTGCTGCACTGTCCAGCATTGTCTGAGCCCATTCTCCGTTCTTGAGTTGTGATCTCAGTATTCTCGGCATGTCTGATCTTTAGACCTGCTACTTTCTTTTTGGAGAATTGAGGTTTTGTTTTGTTTTTTGGAGCGTGTTTATCTTCCTTGGATTTCACGCGTTCTTCTCTATGTTCTGATCGTCCTCTTCTTTCCGAAGTCTGTGATGAGATCTGAAAGGGACGAGAGGAACGTGTATCAGTATCTTGATACCTGTCAGGTTTTCTCAAATTATCCCCATTCATGAGGTTATACCTCCTTTCAGAGGGCTCCTTTTGAGGAGACCTACCTCGGGATTGAGAATGTTTCTCATTTGAATTTTGTTTAATAGTCTCCCACTTCTTTTTGAAGATGTAGGAGTTTGTTTAATTGAGTCCTTCTCAGGACTTTCAGATAGCTTCGGCTTCACTGGTCTTCCACCCAAACTATCTCTGCCTAATTCTGCATAAGATTGTTCAATTATTCTGGGTAGCTCAGTTTGATGTTCTGTAACATCAAATTCCCTTAATTTTTGGCGGATCGCCACTTCTGCTGCCTCCCCTTTAATATTACATAATATTATTGTTGAGACCTAATCGAAATTTTTCAGTAACTTCATACCTAAATTTAGAGCAGGTTCTGCCCCGTATTCGTTTTGAATTTGTTTCAGGACATCAGGTATTACCGCAATTGACGGAATGCCATGTGTTTTAGTATAGATGGCAGCAAAGACTGAGCCCCAAGTTGTGCAGTCTTCCAGTTGTGGTGCGATCCCCATCGGTAAACTGATTGTCAGTATTCTGTGTTTCTCATACGGGCTAGTATTTGGAAATACTGCTTCGATTTGAGTAATTTTTTGAGCTATCCAGAATGGAATTTGCTCACGTTTTGTGGGCATTTTACCCATGACTGCGTAGAGAGTCTGTGGTGTAATTTTTAGTGTATTCCCCTGGTGTGGGGTTTGATTTGGAATGGTTAATGGTTGCTGGACTGTAAAAGTCTGCATGACATATTGGACCAATTGTCTGTAAATTTTTATTAACTCTGTGAGTTGAGTAAGTAATTCCTCGTGTGACATCTCTTCAATGTCAGGATGAGGTGTGTAGCCGGCTAGAATCGGCCATGTTGCTCCTGGTCTACCTAGTGGACCGAGCCTGGTAATGTTTTTGTGATGTTTTAGGGCGCCTTTAAACCAGAGTTGATGCTCTTGGTATGTTAATGGAATTTCTATATCCTCGAAAGGAATGTATTCCTCTGGTGGATCATCTTCTTTGTAGAAGTGAAACATGTGTGTTACTGAATTTGATTCAGGAAATATTACCCATGAATAGAATACCTCTGTCTGAAAGGATTCATGTGCCTCTATCACGAAAACTGCTCTACCTCCTCTTGGTGGTAGGCCATGTTTTATAAGTTTTAGAGTGATGGCTCTTCTTAAGTGTGGATGGATGTCTATAACACCCTCCTCGGTTTCATTTAAACATGTAAAGTTAAAAACTGCTGCTTGGGCTGGATCAGCCGCAGCTTCATCGTTGTCGGTGTCAGGCATTTGTTTTTTGAAAAATGTAGAACAAGTTTCAAGGAAACAAAGATAAGGTGCACAATATTTTGGAACGCTGTATCCTTCAACGTTGAGCAAACCGAACAGCTAATATATAGGGTGCTTCCCTATGTAGCCTTGGTGGATACTTAACCCTGCCCACTCCAGACGTCTTTTGGAGTATATGGGTAGGGGTCTCTGATAGAAAAAGCACGGCTGAGTTACTCAGTATCTAACGTTGAATTCCCGCCTTACCAAACCGTTGGGCGCCATGTAGTGTAGCTCCTATTTCCCTAATAGGCTCTGCGCATTGGAATAATATCCCCTATAGGTTTGACATAGGACTAAGGTCAGTATGTCCCTATCGAGTATATTAAACTTAATTACTTGTGCCAGCTAGCTCAGAGGCCACTAGAAAACTCCTTGGATAACAAGAAGGGAGTAGTTTCTGGCAGCCGCAAAACATAACCACTTTGTTTCCCTTTAGAATCAGAACGTGTCCCAGAGTCGTGGAAACAATAGATAACTATTTCACTCAGCTCAATCGTGCATGCTTAGTTTTCCTCAAAGTTACACAGAAAGAACAGACGGGCGTTTCAATAAAAGATTTATTGAACAGTCTTGTTTCTCGTGTAAGTTAAATGTGCTGTTACGATCACAAGACAGTATGCGAGATAAATAATGTACAGTGTAAGCAGTAGAAATAAATAATACTGCGATAGCATTATCTTTTAGTACATATTCATTTACATAAATAACACAGACTAAAAATGCGAGTACTCATAAGATGTGTAGCTAAGCTAATTCTACCCCAATGTACCTAACCTAGGTGTAGGGAGAGGTATGAAGTAGGTGAAGTATTCCTTACTATGGTATACTAAGAGTATGTTAAGTCTAGTATGCCTAGTATGCCAAGAGTCCCTCTAGGTTCTTGTCAGCTCCATACCTGAAGAATGAGAGAGGTAGGAATCTCTTTGCCAGACTCGAACTCCAACACCCCGCAAGGGAAGTCAGATCACTGGAAGCTGGACTCTCTGCGTGCAGGGATGACAGCGTCTTCTCAGTGCGTCAGGCCGGGAAACGGGCTCCTCTGAAGTCGAGGTCTCCTCTGATTTACAGGGGCTAGGGAAGGTATATTTATACCCGAGAAGTACCTAAGAATGTTAGTATTGACGTGAGTCGGACAGCGGAAGACGTCATGAATGAACCCCTAAGGAATAATGTTCATGCATAATATAGGAGTCCTTGAAGAAATCAATAGTTCTGGGCTAGGGAAACTCCCGCAGCCTAAGGGTCTGTTCTTCATGAACTCGTTGTGACGTTAGGGTGGACGGATGTCAGGGACCATGCCTGTATTTGGAGTGCACGGTTTAATGCCTAAATAAGGGCTGGGATTTTATGCCTATATAAGGGCAGGGCGAATTGTGCCTATATATGAACATGATACTGGAAAGCCCATTTATGGACACCCTAAGAGGAATACAACACTAGCATCCTTCTGCACAGTCCCAGGAACTCCTACTAGCCCCTCCCTGGTGAACCTAACTCGTGAACCCCCTCCTGTGTTGCCGCCTTTTGGCATTACCTGTGCTCGGTTCCTCTCCCTGTACTGCCAGCTCCCCGATTAGGCATTGCCCATTGCATCGGCAACGGTAGGTCCTCCCCGGCAGCCTACCAGCCCATCCTCCCATGATGGCTGGGTCTGACCTGATTGCAACAGGGTGCAACTCTTTCACCATCGCTTACCCTCCCAACCTTTCCATGTCCGCTGCTAAATCCTTCAAACATTCCCTCCTGAGAAGACACCCTGAGACTCTGATCTCTGACCTGTACTTCAACGCCGACAGGGGCATCATTACCAATGACCTTATTTTCTATACTAGATAAACAGCACTATGGCGCACTACCATATTTAACCTACTTAGCGTACACAATTCCAGGAACATTCCTTATGGTGCCAAACTCACGATCGTGCCTTCCCAAAACCTTAAAGCCGACCTTACCATTACCTTTTACAAAAACGGCATCGTCATGATCCAAGCACCAGACATGGATCTCAATAAATTCGCTGACTTCTTCTCCATCCTCAAGAAACAAGTACTTCATTCCTCCACGCAACCCCTGGGCCTGCCGTCGCCTCCCGACTCCTGTCGCAGCGCCGGCTCACTCAACTCTAAAGCCAAGGGTAAGGGCCTCCCATATAGACCTACTAATGCTGCTGCCACTCCTCCTTCCACCCACTCTCTCCCTCCCATAAGTCGGGTTAGCGCGAGTCTTCCCAATGTGTTCCCCAATCAGATCAAATCCAGAGACAGTATCTCCCCTAGTGCTGTTAGAGAACTTCCCTCCACTCCCCCAACCCCTAGCATCTGTCAATAAGACAACGCTGCTGCCCCCCGCTTCCTATCCTCGCCTTCTCGCTTAGAAACTAACAATCACCTCAACCTCAGCTCACCTAACTTTCCCCTCAACAGTCCCGGAACCACCCTACTGAGCTTGTCTAGCCCTCCTCTCTCCCGTCCTCCCAGTAACCAAGCCTTAGGGGGGTCAAGCTCCCCCGCCTGGCTTCCCGCTCATGCCACCAGACCCTGTCCTGACCCTCAGGTCCCCTGTCCGCAAGTACAGCCTGCACCTTTGGACTTTGAAACCCTGAACACCAGAGCATCCATCATAGTTCAGAGAATCCAGAAATCCTTATTAGATTTGAAGAACATCCTTCTCCTCACTGAACACTCTATCGCCACCCTCAAGCCCTCCCTTAACTCAGTCCTTCCCCCGCTCACCATACCCACCCTCCAACCTATGCCGCTGGCCAGCAGACACCTTCGCCCTCGCAAACATCCCAACTACCTCTCGGAGGAGGAAACTCTAGCCCTCCTCTCATCCTACATGACCTCCCCCAGCGCCACCTGTCCTCCTGACAAGAAAGTCGATTACCTGATTCCCACTGTCTCAATTAACACCAATAGATCATCATCTCTCCGTAATAGAGGAGTAAACAGCAACAACTTACAAGTACCCCTATCCTCCCCTTCTTACAACATTTGTCCCGATGCTCCACTCTCTGGCCTCCTTCTTAATTGCCGTTCAGCTGCGAGACACGCCTCTAACATCGCCGCCCTCATCCTAAGCCATAAAACTGATGTAGCTATCCTAACCGAGTCTTGGCTCAATGAATCTTCATCTCCTTACCTTGATTTACTGGTCCCGCCAAATTATAACATCGTTAGGCTTGATAGACAAATAAAAAAAGGGGGAGGCATTGCATGCATCTACCGCTCAGACCTCCTTGTCACAGAACTGCATGCAGACCCCACGGACTCCTGTGAATATCTTGCTCTCTCCATCTGTAACAACACTACTCAGTTATGCAAATTGCACATCTTCTACCACCCCCCAGGCAAGAACGACACATTAATGGATCTCCTCATGGAAATCATTACCGCTAAGGTCTCCCCCCACTCTAATGACATTTTTCTCGGTGACTTTAATCTGCACTAGAATGACCCCAATGTCAACGCTGTCAAAGTCTTCCTCGCTGACCTATCACTCACCCAGGCCTGCACCCTTCCAACCCACTCGAAAGGCGCCACGTTGGATTGGATCATCGCTAAGGCATCGGCGGTCAGGCTGAATTCAATAGATCCATGCGACTGGTCAGACCACCATGCCATCACCTTCCTAATACCCGACAACCGCATGAAAAGACCTGGGCAACCGGTGAAACCGAAACGCTGGCTCAGAGACACTAAGAGCCTTGACCTCGAGAAGTTGACTGCTCGCTGCGAGAACGACCTACACCGCCCCCCCCCAAATCTATCTAAGGTCAATGACCTCACAGAGCATTACAACTCGACTATGTCCAACATAATGGATGATCTGGCCCCGTTAAAGCTCAAAAGATCCCAAATCAAAGACAAAAACCCCTGGTTCAGCGGACCCCTCAATAGCGAAATGAGAGCTCTCCGACTTACAGAAAGAAACTGGAGACAGCACCCCTCAGCCTCCCAACTTAAACTTCTCCGTCAGGCCAGAAATACTTACAACAAGAACATCCTCATATCCAAAAAAGAGTTCTTCAGATCAGAACTGGAAAACACAAGGAACAGACCCCGCAAGCTCTTTGAAATAGTCAAACTTCAATCAAACAAACTAGCTAAGTCATCCAAAGAAACTACAAAATCCCTAATAACCTGTGATGAGTTCTCCTTCTTTACAACCAAAATTAACTCTCTAGGTAACGAACTTAATGCCACCTCAAACTTCCCTCCTCCTCTTACCGGGACCCATCTCTCCTCTCTTCCCCCCCCAGGCAACACCCAAAAATCAAGCTCACTGGTCCAACTTCGAACTATATGATGACCATTCCATCTCGAAAATTCTATCCTCCTTAAAACCGAATACCCACTTCAACGACCCTCTCCCCGCCAACTGCCTGGCAGCGACCTCCCTATTCATCGTTCCCATTTGGACTACAATTATCAACGCTTCCCTTCTTCAAGGGTCCATACCGGACTCACTGAAAACCGGGCAAGTCATCCCCATCCTAAAAAAAACCCACTCTGAATCCAGCAATTCCAGACAGCTTCAGACCAATTTCCAATATTCCTCTTCTTGCGAAAGTGCTGGAGAAATGTGTGCAGCTACAACTAAGCCAACATATCGCTAACTTCAACTTGCTTGACAAATTCCAATCTGGGTTCAGGCCTGGACATAGCACTGAAACTACTATTCTTCACATTGTAGATGATGCTCTCCAAGCCCTTGACCAAGGCAAAATCTGTCTCTTGATCCTACTGGATCTTTCCTCGGCATTAGACACAGTCAACCACGAGAAACTTCTTGAATGTCTCGAACACAGGATGGGTCTAGGAGGTACAGTCATCAAATGGTTTGGTTCCTTCCTCCAGAACCGCACCCAGAGATTCTTAGTCAACAGCAACCTATCTGCTCCTTCCCCGATATCAATAGGTGTCCCTCAAGGCTCTACTCTGTCCCCTACCCTTTTCAATCTCTACCTTGAACCGTTAGCTGAAACACGGCCAACACCTCCTTCCACATGTACGCCGATGACACTCAGATCTACATCAAAATCTCTTCTCTAGAGGCGATTACCTATCTGAATGACGCCCTGAAACTGACTGTTCAATGGCTCGCCAACAACCAGCTCAAACTGAATGCCCAAAAAACGGAGTTCCTTCTCATCTCCCCCCCTAAAAACTCCAATGACATCCTGGAATGGACTAACTCGATCACAGCACTTAGCTGCACACCGACCATAATGGATTCTGCTAAATCTCTCGGTATAACCTTGGACAGCAACCTGAATATGCGTGAACACATCAACTCGATGGCCAAAACTGCCAGGTTCCACCTGAGCTACTTGAGAAAACTAAAACCCTTCCTTGAAACTGTGGACCTAAAAACCGCAGTTCAAGCGTTAGTAATCTCCAGAATTGAATACGGCTGCTCTACCCTATCTGGCCTACCAAAGACCTCCACGGCCCCTCTAAAAGCTTGCCCCAACGCAGCAGCTAGACTCTTATCTTATTGACCACATTTCACCACATCTGAAGGCCTTGAACTGGCTTCCTCTTGAAGCCAGAATCCAGCTCAAGCTGGCCTGTATCACACACAAAGCCTTATACACGAACTCCCTGGCATATCTCGCCCAGAAAATCGTGGTATCTGGGGGATTCAGAAACTCCCGGTCCGCCAGAGACCGTGTGCTCCAGCCACCCCGCTTCCGCAAGAAAAAAAAAACTTATAGCCGAGCGTTCTCTGGGGCTGCACCAAGAATCTGGAACTTGCTACCATCCTCCATCAGAAGAATACCTTCTCTGACAATCTTCAAAAAGTAAGGTAAAACCTTCCTAATGAGCAAATTCCTCCTATAACTCTCCTTTATCGCGCTTACCGCCTTTTGTCATGGCTTTTGTTTCTGTGCATAATTTCTTGTACTGCTTGGCCCTTTCCGTGTACCAATTTCTCACTCCTTAAAATGTTCTGCTGGTTCTCTCTGCCTTTAGCTATTATATCTCCCCTCTTATACAATTGCTGGTTTTCTCTTTTTTATCGCTGACATGTCGCTCTGCTGATTAAGGTACTGTGCTGATTATTGTTTATAACTCTGGCTTTTGTCCTAATGTAGTCAATTCCCTAAGCCCCATCCTTGTGTTTTGCCTGTGCCTAACCTGTACGTAACGTGTTATCCCTATAAAGCGCTCTGATACCCTAACAAGTCACGTTCGTGCTCTATAAAACCTCAAATAAAATAAATTAAATAAAATAAGAGTAGAAGGAGGTTGCAAATGAGCACATTTCTCCAGAAAGTGGGGGGCTAACCCGCTCTCTTCATTGTTGAGTTCGTAACCCAAAAAGAGAACCGCCAAATAGGCGTTGTGCGACTTAGCAAAATTAAATTTGTATCCTAAGTCTGCAAAGGACAAGATGATGCGGTCAACACGCACCAGATGCGGTATCAATTCGTCATCAGTCAAATAAATGTCGTCGACGTAAGAGAAAGCATCAGGATCTATGTCGTGTGAAAGCGACACAACATGTGCAGCAAACGCACCAGGGCTATTCTTATAGCCCATCGGCAATCTTGTAAATCTTTTCTGATTGCCGACCGCAGTAAATGCGGTCCAGTCACGTCTCTCAGGAGCCAAATTGTGACTGTAAAAGCCATTGGAAATGTTCAAAGTTCTTTTATACTTTTTATGGACAATATTGTTTATAAACGCACAGCTGCGAGTGTTCTGTATGGCAAACGTACGAACATGACTGTTCAAATTTCTATAATCCAAACCTATGCGATAAGAACCATCCGGTTTAGATATCGGAAAGAGAGGATTATTCATTGATGAAACACAGGGTTCAATTACACCCCGATATTCCAACTGGGCCAAAATGTCACTAAGGGACTCTTTCGTCTCGTGTTTGATTGGATATTGCGCCTGAGGCTCTGGCATCGATCGCAAAGGGATCTCATGTGCCGGTGAATCTCTATCCCAGCCCACCTGATTGCGATACACCGCAGGTGCTAGGGCTAAAGCCCATTCCGATGCATAAGCCTGTTTAGTTTCATCAAAGACGTAACGCGAAAAACTCGGAAATATCACGTCCTCACCTCGGGAAGAAGCTAAAACAAATGGAGGAGGCCAATCCGCCTCCACCAACAAAATGTCATAAGACGAGGTAAGGTTATCCCAAAAGATACCCTTAATTGTACGTTGTATATCACCTTCAATTTGGAGTACAATCTAAATAAAGTCTATTAGGGGGTGCAACTCGTGTATCAATTGTTTCCACTGTAATGAATGTGTCAGTTGCTCTCGCCTCCAGACAAGGACGGAGAACCTCTCGTACTATGGTAACTTCCGCCACGCTGTCGAGGAGGGTCACAGCCCATCTCCAGTCGAGGAGCAGGGTTCTCACCGTCTGAGGCATACTTCGCTGTTAAAGCGGCAACTTTTTTCTTTTGAAACGGGCCACGATATGGCAGTTGCCCCTCCGGTTTGGCCTTTACGTCAAACTGGCATGGCGGATCATGTCGTTGTTGCGTGGTCTCGCCTTTTCTATGATCTTGACGCTCCCCTCCACTGGACTGTTGATCCGACGAGTCCTGCAAGGAACGAGGATCAGGAACCTGAAACCTCTCTGGCATCTTAAGCTTAGAAAGGTCACGTAAATCATACCTACGCTCGGAAGCATCAGGTGTCGGTGAACCAGCACGCAAACATGGCTTCTGTTGTTGTGGTTGTTGTTTATTCTTGTTCCAATTCTTTTTAGGAAAGAATGGACGCACCTCCTTTTCGGGAGGGGGTTTATTTTGAGGCTGAGTAAAAGGTTTATTCCCCAAATTATTACGCCCTAATGCTTTATACACCATAGCGATAATCTTAGGCAATTCGCGTTGTTTATCAACGTCTGCTACTGTCTCAAGGCGCTGACTCACTTGCAAACTAACCGCTTCTCCTTTTATATTGGTTAGAATCATATCAGAGACTATAGGGAATACCCCAACCAGTCTCATTCCCAACTCCAGGGCGGCCTCTGCCCCGTGCTCCTCTTGAACTTTCTTAAGAACTGTCGGTAGCACTGTCATGGAGGGGGTGCCAAAGCAGAGAGAAAACAGCGCTGCAAACACCTTCCCCCATGTGGTGCATCAGCCAAATTTGGACTAAGACCTTTTCGTAAACTCATTGTAAGGATTCTATGCGTATCCAAAGGAGAAGTATTGGGAAATACAGCTTTGAGTTGCTCAAATCGCTCAGCAAACCAAAACGGCAATTCATCTCTATTTTGAGGATGCTTTCCCATCACTGAATTAATTATGATTGGGCTAATTACCATTCCTCCATGTCCTGGTTGCTGAGGAGGGGCCCCAGCCGGAGCCGCCTGGACCATGTAAGACACATATTGTATCACGCTTCTGTGTATATGAACTGTCTTATGTAATTGACGCAGCTCTGCGTGTGTAAAACCACAGTAATTTGGGTGTGGTGTAAAACCCACCAACACGGGCCATGTGGCTCCGTCGACCAATAAAGGGCCTAAGAGGACCCTTGTAGGAGGGTGGGGTAGGGCACTATTAAACCAGATGGTGTGATCCCAAGCGGAGAACGGAACTTCAAGTGACCGACAAGGTCTATAATCCCGGGGAAACCGCAGCATGTTCATATTCATGAAAGAAATTATCATTCCCATCCACCGCCGGGAACTTAATCCAAGAATAAAAAACCTCAAAGCGAAAAGCAGCGTTCGCTTCAACCACAAAGATAATGTTTGCTCCCGCAACTGGTACTCCATGTCGTGTGAAATCAGCAGTCAGTGCTGCTCGATTGAAAGCAGCTATTGCAATAGCCATTATCTATCGGAGAGGAAAAGAAGAAAAACCGTAGCGCAACACTGGGCTTTAAAGACGAAAAAACTAAAGCTTTTAAAATCCAAGCTTGAAAAACCTATAATCTCTAATGTAGGAGGTTAATCCCTTGCACCACGGACGTCTCCGGTATTTGGTGAGAGGGTATTTCGGACAAGCACAAGCGCTACTCAGGGGTCTCGCGAATAAGTACCAGACCAAACGTTAGTGGGCCATGTTTTAAAAACAATTTTTTTAAAGAGTTTTATATAGCGCGAACTAGACCCGAGACATCAGGTATCAGAGCGCTTTACATGAGCACCAGTTTCGTTACAGATGAACACATTCATTTTTATGTTTTTTGTTAGGCACGGGGAGATTAAGTGATTTGCCCAGAATCACAAAATGTTGAGCGTCGTTGCCGAGACTCGAACCGGGTTCCCCAGGTCCGAGGTCGACCGCTCTAGCCGCAGGGCTTCATCCTCTCCCCATGTTGCAGGGATTCTGCACATACACAGAACTATGTGCAGGAAAATGGGACCTCAGTGTATAGGGGCTAAGCCTTCCCACCACCTTAGTGCCCACAAACCCAGGACAGACTAGCTATAGTGTCTCACTCACTCTCCTACTCACAAATGGAGAAACCAATGATTAGACACCCTAGAACACAACACTCCCGGATCTCTCAGGAATCGCGGTAACAAGACATACCTTTTCGCTCACATTCTTGTACTTGTCCACAATAAGATATGACAGAACCACAAAATGAGTTTAAAATATTTATTTTAACTAACGTGCCCTAAAATGCAGTATACGAGCCACCACCAGTAGCAAAATGCATAATATCAATACAGTTAGCATTGCAGCATGGCCATATATCATGAAGGGAGATATCATTTTATAAAGACAGTGGATAAAGGACTAGAAGGCCTAACCACCCTCCCCTTGGTAAGCAGAAGTATTATTATATAATAGAAGATCTCTGGGCTTTGTCAGCAGACCCCATACCTTAGGACATATATCGTATTTTTACATCACAGGTGCAGGTTGTTGCTCTTCTCCCTGGAAAAGTCCCTCTCCAAGTGTGTGTTACCTAAACATGCATCCTCATAATATCAAAGTACGATCCCCCAGCAGAAACAGCTGCATTGGTATGTTATGTCTAAGTGCTAGGGCCTGACCAGAACAGAATAACTAGAGTCAGTGTTTATCGACCTTGCACACAATGTTCAGACTAAACTCCAGGAACAGGCAGAGAACGAGCACAGCAGAGTGTTCTTATGTGAAAGGCATAAACAAAGTCATGCAAAAATAAAGACATGCAGTGTTGTGCGCAAAAGCAGCATCATGGCTACCGGGCTCATGCTAACCTAAAGATGTCGATAATGTCTCTAGTAACCATGTGACAAAAGTTGTCCAAGGTGTGCAATTCAACGTCACTGAAATGGTCAGAAGCCCTGCCACTCATATGAATAAGTATGAGAAGCAGACCTAATAAAGTGACTGGTCTTTCACCTCATGAAGTGATCATGGACAGAGTAATGCAGATTCCTGGAATTGCTTCAGCTGCACTTGCCAACATTTCTTAAGATCTTGTTCTGGACTATTGTAAAGGTCTGGCTGATGTGGTACACTAATTCTCACCAGGTAAAGCTGATAAAACCATCAGCACGAGAAGAACCCTGCCACAACCTAGAATCCGATGAATGGGCCATGGTGAGGAACTATATTTGCAAGAGCTGCCCCGACCAAAGATGGCGTGGATCCGACCAAGTGATCCTTGTGACAAATACTGCTATGAAGTGTGCCGGCTTCCCACAACAGATCCGTGCACGTCACACGAAGAGAGTGAACTCCAGGTGAAGAAGTGGTGGCACCAACCACTGATTCACAGTGTCAAACTCGAGTTCGCTATGTGCATCCAGAGGGGGTAGAGACGAGATTGTGCAAGCAAAACAAGCACAAGAAAAACAAACAGCACAAAGACATTCTCAAAAAAAATCAGGAAGCAAAACCTTAAATTTCAAAAACTGCCAGTAGTAATTAAGCTGTTCCAGTCGAAAATGGCATAGATCAAATGGCAATTGAAGATGCAGCCATTGTCATAAGTGGGCCCAAAGATGATGCTATGCCTGAGAGGGAGGAAGGGAGTGTCAATGGAAAACCAAAGACTGTCAACAATTGGAGAAGAGACAGAACAAGAGCCAGAACAAACAGAAGCAGATGTCAGCGACGGAGACACAGATCAACCAGTAGCCAGAAGACCTACAAGATTGGGGACACCAAACATGAAGTGTGCAGCACCTGAATGTCCACAATTCAACCAGAGCAAAAAGACTTTGATTTGACAGACTATCAGTTTATTTTTGCCTACATTAAATTATTGTGAAATAAAACTTGAGAAAAACAAGGCTGAAAAGTTTCGAAGAGAAAAACATTTTATTTTTAACAATGCCTACATTATTTCTTTATAGTGTAATTTCTTGCTCTCAAAGAAGAAATGTGTACCTTAGGTATCCAGTTGAAGATAGTAGGTCTCTCAAACATTCTCTGAATGGAACACATTACTAGTAACACAACATTTGAAGATTGTAGTTTATATTTTTTTTGTTTTTGACAGGGGTATCCAGAGGTATGGTTGAAATGAAAAAAGAGCTGTTGTGTAGCATTAAGAATATTTTTTACAATTTGTATATTAATATTTTGATAGGTATTCTGGTTAGCCTTCACATCTCAGTTATATATGTTTCTCCTAAATGTGAAATTGATTTACACAGTATTAATAATAATGATACTTCCAATAAGGTTAGGTAGAGGCATTTTTAGGGATACTTTTAGCAAAAATGTCTATGCTAGTTTGTTAAAGGAGTATCTTAGCATCATGAATGTGAACAATTGTTATGTATGCACTTTCTTGCCTACTTCTGTTTCAGAAGGGACGACCTTCAACCAACATCCTCTTTCCTACGGACTAATGTGTAGTGTCTTTGTGTCAATTCTTCTTTGTCAAGATTTCTAGGAAATAAACAATGTAAATGTTTAACTTCAATTAGAAAAGTTTAACTTCAATTAGAGAAACTTCTTAAATTTAGAGAGTTAGGTTCTATAATTAAAAGTGTTGGATTAATTAAGTATCCTAATATGACAAACATTAACAATGAAAAGCGTGTGTGTAGATTGAGTGATGTGGAACACAGTTTTATTAGAGACTTTTAGGAGAAGAGTGAGAATTAGTAGAAATGTGAATGAAATGAGAGAGATTGAGTTGCAAGGAGAAGTTGAAGAGAGAATTAGAAATTCAAAGATGCGTCCTACTCTTAAAATTGAACAAGAGAAGGAGTTCTGTGTACGAGGACCGACAACGGTGAAAATCTACAAACGTTTGAAATGACTGGAAAGAGTGAGTGTAATTATAATTTTATGATTGATTGGGAGTATTTGAAAGGTCCAGATCCCATATAATTTATTGTGTTTATTTAAAGAGAACTTATTTTAATCTGCTGCTTAAGTGGGTTGGCAACTATTACTTGGCTTTAGTTTTTCCTAGAGTGTATCATGTGAATGAAATGAAGATACTGGTCTTAGAAGGGTGAAATGTGTATTTGGCCTGTGCTTATAAATATCTTTGGTGGGTTGATTCCTCCTATTGGTGTTGCCTTGAATGATGTGAAGATTAGAAGATTGTCTACTTTAGTTGATCACCTAGAAACTAAAACTGTAGGTGCACTGCAAAAATGAACACAGAAATGATTGCCATACGTGCAATGGCTTTGCAGCGAAGGCCTGCTTTGGATATTCATCTTACAAAAGAAGGTGGAGTGTACTATGTCTTCAGAGTGTAGCACCCGATAATAGCAAGCTGATCAATCTATATATTAGTGATAATACTAATATTTCAAGTGAGGCAAAGATTCTTGAAGAGGCTGGTGTGTGGGAGACTGTTGGTTCAAGGTTTAGTGCAACTGGAAATGGGATCACAAAGGTTGGTGAATGGTTTGGTGATGTGGGTGGTAGAATGGTTCGCAAGGTTCTAACTCCATTAATTATATTCTTATTGTGCACAATTGGTCTACTACTTATTTTTAAGATCTTTGAAGTAATATGTTATGGGAAAAGATAAAATTGTGGATGCAAGAAATAGAAGAGGACAGCAAAGAAAAGAAAGAACAAAATTGAGCTGGAAGATATGAAATTGAAGATTTAGGAGTTAAAAACCTTGGAAGAAGTGAGAAAAAAAGAAGGAAAAGATTATTGAAAATGTTTTGTAGTGTAGTTTCTGATGATTATGAATCATCAGAGGGAGGGACTTATATTGCAAAATTAGAATGAATAAAACTATGTGTTTAATTAACATGAATGAGCCGCAAATAATGTAAGTGTGCTGGATTTTCGTAATGAAGCATTAGTTTACATTATTAGGGCTCAGATTAGCACTGCAATACACGGTACATTTTCAATGTGCTTTTTCGTTTCTGTGCCTCAGGACTGAGTTAAAACGTCCTTTTGATTAAACATTTTTGAAAGAAAACTGTTTTCTCTCATTATTCTCTCGTAGAGGTCATGGAAGGTACTCCAGAAGCTAAAACGAGAGCACATTTCCCATTTATTCAAATTATCTTCCTCCGCCATCTGAGAATAATGTCTGATAATCTGAATAAAATATGTACTTCTAACACTAGCATCAGTCTGTCAGTTAACTCCCTCGTAATCAACTGTAGTTTCCCACTAGAGAGCTATCATTCTAAATTTATAACAAATGTTTGACACCCCTGAAGCCACCTTGATGGAATCGAAGCTTTAAATGTAAAACATTTCCTTTAGAAATGATCAAAATGAGGAGGTTCTTTTTGTCATAGAAATGATTGTTAGTTCTCTAGAAAGCTAAAGTGAGGATACATTTCCTATGTTCTCTCAAATATCTTCCGCACTCATTTCAGTAAAACATTCTAACATGCACACTGAAGCATGCACTTTCAACACCAGCCGTAGCCTATGTCCCTTGTGATCACCTGCAGCTTCTCAAGCGTTCTAACCAACAACTAGAGCGTGGCCATCTTGTATTTATGACAAACGTGTGACACACCTGAAGCCATCTTGATGTAATCAAAGCTATAAACCTTAAAGCAGAAATTAATCAGATAAACAGTACAGGCAAGTAACATTACTGCAACCACCAAATAGGCATCGAATCCCTCCCAAGATCTTCAAATTTAAACTGCAACTCATCTGTATACAGTACTGTCTATATTCTTCTCTCTGGCTGTATATTGACGAGGAAATGTATACACATTTGTGAAGCTGCAAATTTGAACTTTTTAAAGAAATTTTAATACTTCGTGACTGCTTTACTTTAGTGTTTTTTATTTTATAATTTCAGCAGTATAGCCAGAGAGAATATAGACAGTACAATATACAAATGAGGAGCAGTTTAATTTTGAAGATAGCGGAAGATGTTACAAGATAAGAGGTGTTGAGATAACATTTAATTTGATAAGGACTGTGAATTAGAGATTATTATTTCAGTTTTTCAGCACCATGATTTTCTTAAGCGCATTGCAAAGTTTGCATTATCTGGCAATAGTGCAATAGAAATATAATTGTGAAACTTTGCATCAATTGATTGGGAATAGTGTAGGTTATTTCTGCCAATGATGTTTACCCACTTGGGTGCAATGTCAAGAACAGCAAGCAGCCTTGTAAATAATAATGATTGTTCCTGTAAATGCTTTCCATTTGATAATGTATGTTTCATAAACACAGAGTGACATGTATACTGTGCAAGGTAACAGTTGACCACTCTAAAATGGTGCATTACTTTTGAAACAGCGATTAGTCCATCATTTATGTTTAGTAAAAATTAGACAGTGAAAGAGACAAAGTAATGTCGGTAGGCGTCGTGAAAAAGGTGACGGTTGCTGAAACGCATTGGCAGGCTTTGTGTATCAGCTTGGAATAGGCCTGAAAATGCTTGAATAAAGGCAATTAAATCCACTGTTCCGGAGTGCCTACTTCATCCTTTGATTGTGGGGAGAAGAGTGATATATATATATATAAATATATATTCATTTAGATTCTTAATTGACCTTTTTGGGGTCAGCCTTCTGCCACTGAACTGAGGGTCATTTACACGCTGCTGCCATCCATGGCAGTGTACTGCTGGGGTAATGGTTCAGTCCACATCAGTCATTGGCTCTCTTACCCTGTGAATGACAAACGTTTCTGATCACATGTGCACATCTACCTGACAATGAAGGCACTTCAATGTCAGGGATTGTTGGCCTGTCCTTTAGTTTGAAATTTTCTCCTTTTATTCTTCCCTTTTCATTTCTTTGCTTCTGCTCATTGGATTTTAATTTTTCTTAAGAGGCTACTATAGCTCTCTGGGCATTGCTAGCAAGTCGCTACCTTGCCACTCATTTCATCTGCAGTGTGTCACATCCCATGCTGCCACTTCCTCTAAACCGGACAGCTATTATGGAATACAGTTGTGAATAGTGCATCACTGTTTTAGCAGCCCAGGAGGCCAACCTGTTGCTTCCAAACGTGGCAGCCATGCGGGAACTTTTTTGTACATTATCTATGCAAGACAGACACCCCCTGCTATACTAGCTTCGTGATTGCAAGCATATGCCCACCATGTTTAGACAGCATCATATTTTCTTTTTTCAACTTATATTATTTTATCTTACATATGTTGATGACTGTGCGTTTTATCGAGATTGTGCCAGAGGGTGAATGCAAGAATGAGTCAGTGGATGAATGAATGGATGCATGAGTGCAGAGATGAGCGACAGAGTGCCGTTATGATAACTTATTCATTGAATAAACTCATCAATGACACAAAAGGCACTTTCATTCATAAGCCAGACCTATTGGTATTGCCGATGATTGTTTCAAGTATTTGATCGACCTGAGAGCCAAATAGATGCTCGCTATTTTTGGAAGCACCACAGCCGCACAAATCCTTTATAATCTGTTTATTGTGAAGATGTGTCCCTGACATACAACCCTAGAGATCCTCCTCCATCAGCAACAGCTTGCCCCCTCTGCTGCTGTTCCACAATCTAGAACCCAGCAAAGAAAGCATCACGAGAACCCTTTTTGCTGTGGGTCGGTTACCTAGGATCAGAATACAACACATCTCTCTTCGCTAATGAAATATAAAAACAACATAACTAATAACCAATAGACAATAACATGTAGTACTCCAATAATAGCAGGAACACCATCAAGTGCAAATATAATCTTTCTGCCAAAAGGTTTTACATTTAGTGCGACTCCCTGTACTCAGCCACGCTTAACAGCAGGATCAAAAATAAAGGCGATAGAAGACTTATTCTTCAACCATAATTCACGCTCAAGCTTGTTGCATAAGGTTACCTTCCGTAATTCCACCTTTTTCCATCATCCACCCACACACTGTTGCCCTCAACTCTCATAACTTGTTTGGGTTTGGGCCACCTCGACAACCCTGTCCTCTGATTTCCCATAAGAGAGGTCCTCACCCAATCACCTCTTACAAACCTGTGTGTATTCCCCTTCAATCTCTCATTCTGCCTCCATACATATTTCTCTTGATACTCCTCTACCTTAAGAGCCAACACCTCTCTTTCAGCACATTTCGAGGTGGATCTGTTCATCCAGGCAGGTGTCACCATCGTGCATACTTCCCGTCCCTTAAGGAGTCCAAAAGGAGTCTCCCTGGTAACAGAATGGGGTGTATTGCAGTAACTTCACAATGTTTCCTTAACCGCATCTTTGCAATATTCACCACTATCCTCCGCTAACTGCACACACTCCTTTACAACACGGTTGAACCTCTCGGCTAAACCATTCTCCCTGGGATTATAAAAAGCAGTGGTTTTATGAAACATTCCCAACTTAGTCATGTACTTCTGAAATTCTACCATTACAAATTGTGGCCCATTGTCCGTCACAATGCATTCTGGATATCGCTCTCTGCGGAATACCTCCTCAGAAATCTAACATCACCAATGCTTTGACTTCTTTCACAAAGTCAACTTCCGGCCATTTAGAAAAGTAATCTACTAATACCACCGCATAATTATTTTCAATTCCCTTGACTCTGAATAGCCCACATATATCCGTTGCTAATCTCTGCCACGGTTTGTCAGGCATCGTCGTGAATGATATGGAAGATTCTTCCAATTTGTGAGACTTGTCACTGCACATGCATGCCACACAATTTCTTACACCTCTCTCAAGCTCCCCGTCGATGCCCGGCCACCAAAAATCGCACCTGGCACGCCTTTTCATACTTGACATTCCACTATGACCCTTATTCAACAATTCTACTAATCTCACCCGTAATCCCAAAGGTACCACCAATCTGTCAGCTCTCATTATGACATCCACAACTGACAATTCGTCCCACAGCATACTGTAATCCGGGTACTGCCTTTTCACAGCCAAGTTTGGTCCAGAACTACTGCTCAAAAACACCATCATCTGTTTTAATACCTCGTTATCTAGGATAGCTTGTTTCCATTCTTCCACACTCACAGCACTCCCACACACTTTATCCACACTCGCCACCAACCACTCATCCCCATCATCCTTTTCGCTCTCTTCATTCATATTGCGCAAAGGTAATTGGGACAGACAATCCGCGTTTACGTTCTTGCAACTGGGAACATATTTGAGTTAAAAATCGTACTCTTGCAGTCGATAAAGCCATTTTGCAATGGGCGATGCTCTACTGGCACCCTTGGTTGTGAAAATGTCCATAAGAGGTCTGTGATCCGATCTCAATTCAAACTTGGAACCCCACACATACGCTTTAAATTAGTTGACCCCCCCCATCAACATGCTAACGCACCTTTCTCAATAACAGAATAAGTGTTTTCCACTCCCTTGAGTGTACACGAAGCGAACGCCACCACACGCTCGCAACCATCCTTTCTTTGCATCAATACTGCGCCTAACCCATACGCACTAGCATCAACCACTACCATGGTTTCGTCATGAGGATCAAAAGGTTTAAAGATCACAGCTTTCACAATGTCAGCCTTTATCCCTTCAAAGGCTTGCCGACACTCATTGGAGCACACAAACTGAATACCTTTCTTCATTAGGACTCTAAGACTGTACACCTTGTCAGCAAAATGGAGTACGAACTTGGAATAATATTCAGCTAACCCTAAGAAGGAGCGTGGTCATTCCTTGTCTACAGGCGCCGGCGCATTCTCAATCGTATCCATCAATTTTTTCTTTGGCATAACAACCTCTCCCGTCAATGTGTGTCCTAAATAGTCAATCTGCAAGACACCAAATTTGCATTTAGCAACACTCACTGTTAGACCTGCATCTTGCAACCTTCTCAAGACCTCATCCAACACAGCATTGTGCTTATCCATATCCGCACCCCACACTAAGATGTCATCCTGGAATACCTTCACATTTTTTGTCTTTCAATATGTTGGACATGAGCCTTTGAAATACCACAGAAGCAGGTGCCAAACCGAATGGCATTCGTACAAATTGGAACGCCCCCTCAGGTGTTATAAAAGATGTTCAATGTTTGGAATCTACGTGTAGCGGAACCTGATGAAATGCATTACACAAATCAATGGAAAAAAAATATTTAGCTCCTTTTACACTGGCAATCATTTCATTTATGCGTGGCAAAGGGCAACGGTCAATCCAAATATTCTTGTTAAGGTCCCTCAAGGCGCCACATATTAGTAAATTTCCAGTGGGTTTGGGTGTCAAAACGGGACTGAGCCATTCGGATGCTTCAATTGGGTCTATCACGTTGGCTTTGCACAACCTGTCCAATTCCTCTCTCAATTTAGCACGCAAGGTGAATGGTACATTCCTCACATTATGCACCACAGGTTTGCATCCAGCCTGCAATACTATGCGATACTCAAACTTTTTAAGACAACCCAACTTATCACTGAACAAATCAGGATATTTTGCGCTCCACATCGCATCCTCAGGCAATAATACGTGTTCAGGATGGTTGGGGTCTAACAGTATGCCTAACGCCTTTTGCTCCCTCCAGCCCAAAAGAGCTCTTCCCTTCTCCACGACATACACCTTGCCGCTTGCACTCCTGTTTCTGTACGACAAGTGACATTTGAAAAACCCCAGCAAAGGCAGTTTTATTCCACATTACCCTTCCAGTTCTACATCAGGAGGATGTAATTTATCCACGCCTAAATTTTACCACACACACTTGTCAATTATAGTGAACGGGAAACACGAATCTGCCCACACAGATACATCGCTTTTATTGATTTTTAACGTACACCTGGGAGGATGATAACCTTCAAATATCTCATGGACAGTTTCCCCACAAATTACCAATGCCTCCACATCATCACCCTCACCTTCATCTGAAACGTTTTCATGAATATTCACCATATTTACTGACTTTCTCCAATTCACCTTATCATCCCTCTTGCACATCCTGGAGAAATGGCCCATTTTTCTACATTTATAGCACTTGACCTTGGCAGCAGGACAACTATCTGCCTCCGCTGTATGCTTAACACTATCACATCTGGAACACATTCTTCTGTTTCTGTTATTACTGTTTGCCCTCCCATCGGAGGTCCTGACCTGTACTTTCTCTGGCTCTTCAATATTTTTCTTTGCTTTATGAACAACATTGACCCTGTCTAAATCCTGTTTATCCCTTCCTTGATTACTGCTGAGATCCTTGACATACCTAGAGGTATTCTCCGTCCGCCTGGCTATATCGATAGTCTTTTGTAGTGAAGGATCCTTCAATTCTAATAATTTCTTCTGGATCTTGCAGATGTTTGTCCTATTACTAAACTGATCCCTGATGATTTCCTCGTGTAACTCCCTGAATTTGCATGTGGCAGCTAACGTCCTTAACACAGCTATATATCGTTCCACAGTTTCGCCCTGTAACTGCGCTCTCGAGAAAAACCTGTGGCTTTCTACGACAATGCGGATTTATTTTTCCATAATTATCATCTAAAGCCTTCATGACCTTTATGTGCTCATCTACCACTCTTTCCTGGTCAGACCCTTCCTCACCTTCTTGATTTGTGGATGAGGCATTTAAGAGCCTTGGCAGTATTTTTAATACCTTCCTGCCATCTATGCCTAAATTATGTTTTAGTAGAGCTACTTTGCGTGATGCTACAAAAGATTTGCCGCCTATCGCTTCCAAGTAGATCTCAAATGAATCACGCCAATCCTCCCACACCATAGCTGGTAAATCAGGATTTTGCAGAAATGTTAGTGGGGCAGAGACTGACGTGATATCCACTTTGCTATAATCTGAATGCCCAACACTCCACACTATGTGCCGCCATCTATATTATGTAACTGCCCCCCCTTTTTTTGAACAAACAATATTCTTTATAAATGATAAAAAATATATGCTTCCCAGATTACCCTCACGCAGTCAATGCATGTAATAGTCAAAACATCAACAAACTAAAACAAATAAAGTAGGCAACCTTGTCATCCATGAAACATGAGGAATGCTCCACTCTTGGTACCAGTCAAATCTTAATCAAGTCAGGTTGTCTCACTGCTAATCACGCTTGATTACGACCAAAACAAATGACAGGCAATACACCTCGCACCTTCGCTGTGCCTGTCAGCGCTGCATCTCCTGAAGAACCCAGCCTCACCGAACCGCTCCCGAAGCATGGAGCTGCAAAGGACTGGAGGTCGATCCAGCATTCAACAGAACAGGAGCAGCTCCGGTTCCTGCTCTCACAATGCCCTTATGACACACACGCAGATGCGCAAGCTCGGTGGAACAGGAACTATCCCTATTTCCGGTTTCCAGAATTCCCTTGCGACGCGCAGCGTCAGCCGCATTCGCCGCATCCACACGTGTCACAACTGCAGGTTGCTGACAATGACCACGGCGTACCGGAGATTCATTTACCTCACTGTTGGTAGGTGACACAACAAGATGTGCAAGTTTCAAAAATGGACTGCGCATGGCGTGTTCTTCACGCATCCGTGCCAAAATCTATCACCGCTGTTGAGCCAGTCGTCCATCAGCGCTTTGTGCCGCGTATATGTAATTTCACCACCACACAGTACCGGAACTCTGCCGCGCCCGAGAAAGGGTTGTACCAAGGTAGAAAAATCCAACTTCTGTTTAAGACTAATGGTGCACAGAAACACATCCCATCCTCGTCGCAACTTTTGGAAGCACCATAGCTGCACAAATCCTTTATAATCCGTTTATTGTGAAGATGTGTCCCTGACATACAACCCTAGAGATCCTCCTCCATCAGCAACCGCTTGCCTCCTCTGCTGTCGTTCCACAATCTAGAACCCAGCAAAGAAAGCATCACAAGAACACTGGTTGCTGTGGGTCGGTTACCTAGGAACAGAATACAACACATCTGCTCACTCATACATTGACATTCTGTTACACCTCTGGAGTAAACCTTGACACTGCCAGCCAGGCATGCCTACAAAGGGGGATACTAGTGTTAATCTCGCTAGCCATTGAATCTGCCACATCAAGGGCACAACGTACAATAGCATTGCTTATTGCTTTGCTCGTTGGGACCAGCTCTTGTTCCCTCCCTTTTGTGGTGAGCTTCAGGAAACGCTTTATGAGAGCATCCATTTTCTCCCAATTGTACCAGTTTTATCTGGAGAGGAAGTCCACCAAGTTGGCAATTTGCCAATGTGTGGCTTCCTCCAAATGCCACTCTCTTGCTTGTGACCTGATTTTTTTCAGTTCTTGATCAAAGGGAGGAGTATCCCCGGTGGCCTTTGCAGAGGCCCTCTTACGGGCAGTGTGCACTGAAACTGGATCCAGCTGTGGTGCTGTCTCCAGGAATTAGATGTCTTCTTCCACACTGGAGGCCTTGGAGAAGAAGGACTTGGGTTCTTCTTGCCCCTGGCCCAGGGGAATGTTGGAAGGGCTGGCCTCTTCCTGCACAGTGCTGGAGATCTCTTCAGCCCCGAGCATTGTCCATAACTCTCAGTTCTGCATCTTGTAACACACCCACCTACTCTCCTTCCTGTGCCCGCGAGTCTTCTTGCAAGGGTAGGCGAGGCTGGCATCGTAGGACGATTCTCTGTGTTCCAGGGAGAGGCAGAGTTTGCAGACCTCATGGCGGTAAGCCCAAGGGTATTCTGTGTTGCACCTAGGACAGAAATGGAATAGTGTAAGTTCCATACCGCAGTCCTGGGTGCATTCTGGAGGAAAGTTTTGACCAACCTTGAATGAAAGGAGCAAGTCAAGGCTGCGGTGAGGTAAAGTTTTTCAGACTTTAAAGAGTGATACCGAAAATATGTTTTCTAAGCAATATCGTTGTTTTCATCGCTAAAGTGAAAGAGGGAGTTGGAGAACCCAAAACAGAACCAAAAATATAAGAAAGCAATCCGTGCGTATGACGCTTCAACTTCAAAGCAGCACCCCGAACATCCGAGAGGAAGAAAATCTGAGGTGGAGCCTGTGTGCTGTTGTATTCTGGACCGAAGGAAGAATTACAGCAGGTCGTGTGACTCAAACGTCTTTAAAGAAAGTTTCAAATGTCCAGACCCATCGCTTGATGGCAGGAGAATGTACAGCATGTGTTTCTACAACCACACTGTTGGAAGCCGGAGTCCCCGTCCCGCGCCACTGTCACACATGCGAGACCCGGGACTCTCCACTCAACGTTAGGCCAAGTAAGGACACCGTTTGAGATAGCCCTGCTCACCCCCTTAGTAGGCCAGCAGCCAGGCCTATCTCCAAGGCACGAGTGTACAGTATGTGCAACCACGCTCACAGCAACCCACTGGTGACACCACAAATGGACTCCACACGAGTTTGATAAAAACGAGTATAAACTTTATGTAAAAAGGTATACGATCAGACCACACGATACATAAGCCAACATATAATAAAGGGTAATATTCGTTCCGGTTGGTTGGTAGGTTCAAATCCCAACCACCCCTTTCAAAATGCTATTCTGGTCGTAATGCTAGAATCACACAAGTTGCAATGGACAAACAATAGTGCGTTGCGTAACGATACAATCCTGTGCTGGGCACAGGAGAAATAATACAATGCGTAACGATACACCCCGGTACCTGCAATGGGAGAAATAATGCAATGCGTACCGCTACAATCATGTACTGCGCAATGAAGGAATAATGCAATGCGTCACACCCCAATCACGTACTTTGTAATGAAGAAATAATGCAATGCGCACCGCTACAATCCTGTACTTTGCAATTAAGGAATAATGCAATGCGCACCGCTACAATCCTGTACTTTGCAATGAAGAAATAATGCAATGCGGGCCGCTACAATCCTGTACTTTGCAAGGGAGAAATAATGCAATGCGTAGCGCTACAATTGTGTACTTCGTTATGCAGAAATAATGTCAGGCGTCCTAAGACAGTCCGGCAGTTCGTTAGCAGCAATATTGGCAATGTGTATTTCGACAGTCAGCCTCTTCGAAAACAGTTGCCTCCCTCCCCCCCCCACACGTATCAACGATGACACAAAGCACAGCTTCCCACTCTGGCCCCAGTACTGCCGCTCCTGAACGCAGTACGGGCCCCACTCTGAGCCGAAGCAAAGGCTCACGCCGCCAGAAGGTCTGAGAGGCCGAGAGAGTGTCCCTCCGAGCCCGCGCCCCGCCCAGGCAGTGATCCACGTTACCTGGGGGCGCGACCCCACTCTCCTCTCCTCCTTCAGCGAACTGGGCCTTCCGTGCAGAACTTTCTCAATGGACCTCAGCGGCTCGGCCTGGCAGCTCAGCTCCTCCGGGCTGCCGGTCCGTGCCGCGACTGTTAAGGTCTCAGGCGGCCGCAGGGCACACGTACCCCACGCCCCTGAGATTACGTTACTCCGGGTGCACTTCACCACAGCACCCTCCGGGTCTCCTCTGGCACAAAGCCACACACACAACGCTGATGGGACTTCACATCGACTCAGAGTGCACGCTCACCAGGCACTCCTTCCTGCGGTCTCAGTTGGCACCAAGACCCACACACAACGTTGCAGTCTCTCACTTTCTTCCGGTGCACACGATCAGCCGATCACCTCCACAGTCCCAGGTTGCACCAAAGCACGCACACTGCTTTACTGAGACTTACTCCAACTCCGGTGCCCCGATATCCAGGCACTATTCACCAACGCCTTCGGCCGCACCCCGACACGCTCACCGTGTCTGAGCCTTACTTCTCATCCAGTGCACTCAACGACAAGGCGCTCTTCACCAGCGCCTCCGGTGCACCACGACACGCACACTGCGCGTCCGAGACTCACTCCACTTCCGATGCACACGTTGACCAGGCGCTCCTCACCAACGCCTCCTGTGCACCACGACCCGCACCCTGCGCGTTCGAGACTCACTTCTCCGATGATGCACCCGCTGACCAGGCGCTCTTCCCCAGCGCCTGCGGTGCACCACGACACGCACCCTGCGCGTCAGAGTCTCACGTCACCTCCGATGCACACGTTGACCAGGCGCTCTTCACCAACGCCTGCTGTGCACCACGACACGCACCCAGCGCGTCCGAGGCTCACTTCACCTTCGGTGCACACGTGGACCAGGCGCTCTTCAACGCCTGCTGTGCACCACGACACGCACCCACCGCGTCCGAGACTCACTTCACCTTTGGTGCACACGTTGACCAGGCGCTCTTCACCACGTCAATCCACATTCAGCAGAGACACACAGAAATGCTCAAAGCACAAAACTCAGCCACTTTCTAAAAGTGTGGCTTCTGACCACACAGTGACAAAACCACTTTCATAGAAAGATGTGTTATGACGCTGTGAGTTCATACATACTAAACTTCACCTTTCCATTTTAAACTGATGGGAAACTAGGCTAACAAACAATACCCAGCCTCCCCCATTCTGTCCTATTGGCAGAATGGCCTTTCACCAGTGAAAAACGCAATAGAGCGTTTTCCACTGTCAGGACATAACACACACCTCAGTATATGTCCTGCCTTTTACTTACACTGCACCCTCCCCAGGGACTACCCGGGACCTACCTTAGGGGTGCCTACTGTGTATGCAAAAGGGAAAGTAAGGCCTGACAAGTGGTTACACTTGTCAGGACAACATGCTAACTTAGCAAACTGCGCGCAGGCCCTACACTGCAGGCCTGAGTTCCCTTCTCCGCGCACCTTTGCATTACTAGCCCTGGCACACACAGTGCACATCACTAGGGACTTTACTAGTAAGGAAACATACCAATCATGGCCAACCAATCACCATTACACTTTACACAGGGAACACTTGTACTTTGACACTGATCAGCAGTGGCAAAGTACCCAAAGCATCTAAATTGGCAACTCTGTGTCAGGAAAACGGTCTAGGGGGAAAGCAAAAAGTTTAGGGAACTTTAGCCAAAAAGGCCAAGTCCTACACACACGTTAAGAGCACTATGATCAGGAAGGCATGTCTTAAAAGACAGTTACCGATGGATGATGGTAGAATGACTTCTTCATCGGTAGCCTTGATGTTAGTGAGTTCTGTGGTTATGAGGGGGCCAAAGACTGCTCACTTGTGATGGAGTGATGTGGGATAGGAGGTGGTGTGGATGTTTTGCGTTTCCAATGTTCTATTTTGTTGATCTGCTTGACGAAGAATTGAATGATGGTGTGCCACTGACTGGTGGTTGGATTAGTGTGTGGGAGTGGATTGATGCAGCGGTTGACAGCCTCCTCTAACAGTGCTCTGATTCCGTTACTTGCTTCGGTAATGGATTTCCTGTACAATGGGGCCTTAGTTGTGGTGACGAGGAATCTGGAATGCAGAGCTGAGTGCTACAAGACTGGTAACTTAATGAGGACATTGGTTGTTCTCATGGCCGCACAATAGTGGTCATTGTTTGGGTTGAAGGATTTCAGCTGTAGTTCAACTTCTACAAAGGTTTTTCAGAGTTGTGTTGTAAACTTCGAGGAGTAGGTTGATATCTGTTGTGGGCTGCAGGGTGTTCGACAGACTAATAAGTTGTGCTAGGAGGGCAACCATCTAGCAATCTTTGAAAGAGTCTAACTTTAGTTTTTCTTCCTATGTTTGACCTCAGATGAGGGTTGTGGTGTGGCGGATGGCAGTGAAGTTAGCATGGTAGTGTGTTAGTCTGACGGTATCAGGGCTTCGCAGTGGATTGAAAACGAGGCCCACAAAATCATGTCGAATGCATGGATTTGGGGACGTTTTGGTTGATGTCCAGGGTACTGAGGAGTGCACGGAGTTACACCTACAATGACTGTGCTGAAGTAGGCTGTAGTGTGGGTGTACTAAATAGACAGTTGAGGTTCGATATTACTTCTGTGTAGTTCCTATTGGGTAAGGAGACGAGGCTGGGTATCAGATTGAAGGAAGCTGCCTGCACTGCGAGTGGGAAGTGAAAGGTGAGGAGTTGGAATGACTTACTCTCGCAGAGTTCTTCAGGATGCAGGGCCAGGTATGCTATTGAATGATGCTGAGCCCTTCTCCAATTTAGTGAATACCACCCATGTGCTGGATGATTTCAACTATGAAGATGGGGTTGTTAAGCGTCATTATTATTATTAGGAAGTTTGTAAAGCGCAATGGTTAATCCCAACGGAGTGTCCCCGCACTAGGACAACTGAGAACCCCAAACCCATGCCACACTAATCGACTACCTACATAACCTCTAAGCAAGGAAGGCAGCAGAGTTATTAACGACCGCCCCCTGAATCACGGAAGAGCCAGGTTTTCAATTTCTTACGGAACCAAGGTTCTGACTCAGATATCCTCAAGTCCACAGGAAGCTTATTCCAGGCCTTAGCTGCCAGGAAACCAAAAGATCTTCCACCCACCCTGGCCCTCCGCACCTTAGGCACAGTCATTCTCATACTGCCAAGAGATCTCAAATTCCGAGAAGGTTGGTAAACCGTCAGAAGAGGGGTCAGAAAGCGCAGCCCTTTTTTCCTAAGGATCCTATGGCTGATACAGAGAGCCTTAAATGTAACTCTAGCCTGTATTGGGAGCCAGTGAAGTTTTTTAAAGCTTCTCCTACCGGGGCCCTCCTGGGAATATTCAGGATAAGCCTAGCTGCGGCATTTTGGACCTTCTGCAAGATGTTCAGATTTTTAGCGGTCACCCCTAGATACAGAACATTGCAGTAGTCAAGACGAGACGTGACCAAAGCCTGTACAATAGTTCTTTTAGCATCCAGGGGAGAAGGTCCAGAATCTTCCGCAGCATTTTCAGGATGCCAAAGCAGGTTCCGGCCACAGCAGAAATTTGCTGAGTAAAGGAAAGTGCTTCGTCGAACCACACCCCCAAATTTTTCACCTTAGCTTTCGGCACCGGGCAAGGTCCCAGTTCCTCAGGCCACCAATGCTGTGACCAGGAAGAGGGCTGTTTTCCCACAACCAACACCTCTGTCTTCCCTGCATTCAGCTGGAGGCAACTCAGTCTCATCCAGTCCATAAGCTCCCTCAGACATGTTTTGAAATCAGCAGCCCTTCCTGATTCTTGTTGTTCTAGGGTCACAGCTAGCTGAGTGTCGTCAGCATAGGATAACAACTTGATTCCATGTCTCAACACAATATCTGCCAGCGGGCGCATATATATATTGAATAGGGTGGGGCTTAGCGCAGATCCTTGCGGCACCCCCTGGTTTAAAGGACAAACTCTGGACTTGAATGGATGTTGCAGCACCTGAAAGGTTCTGTTCTCCAAAAAGTTCTTCAGCCACATCCACGTGACAACTCCGACCTCTCCTAGCCTCTCCAGCAGGAGGCTGTGGGACACCGTGTCGAACGCGGCACTCAAGTCCAGCAAAACCAGAGCAGTTGTTCTACCTTCATCAGCAGCAATCCTCAGCACTTCAGCTGTTTCTGTGTTGAAGAGCGTACCTAGTATGTGTTGACTGAGGATATAAGCTACGTCAAGGGCATGGATGACTCCTGATTGTGCACTGATGAGCAACAGTCTCACTGTGTATGATGCTGGTGTTGTTTGTGCTAATAAGTCGTATGTGGACGACGCTGTTGGAATTTGTTGTGAGACAACAGCAATGCCTGACAACCCATGCCTGGGACATAATGTTTCTGACTGAAACTTGGGTCAGAGACTCCTCCAACCCCGATCTCAATCTGGCTCTACCTTCAGAATATCGCTTCATAGGAATTAACAGGACTAACAACAAGCTTGGGGGGTGGGATTGCTGTGATTCTTAGGCTAGGCTGGGAGATATCCTCAAGAAAAATCCCCAATATTAACCCCTTGGAAGCTATGTTCTTCTGCATTTCCTCCACTTCCAATCTGGTGCTGGCTGGAATTCTCATCTATAGACCCCCTAACTCCCAACCGCAACACCTCGCGGATTTCTATGATATAGTGGCTGATCTTTCACTCAAACACGCGCACTTCACTGTTCTCAGCGACTTTAACCTTCACGTTGATGATATCGGTTGCTCCAAACTCTGAATGGCCTTAATCTAACGCAAAGGGTGAAGGGTCCCACTCACCGTGCGGGACACACCTTAGATTTACTGTTCACAAATAACTCTAACCTTCTCACCGCCGCGCCCCTTCCGCTCACTTGGTCGGACCATTTTTTGATTCCTTTTAGCTTGACTTCCTCCCCCCTCCCCACTCAGCTATCCCCCTCCCGGGAGCATAGCAGAAAATGGCACAAAGTGACTTACAACACCTTGGCCCCTGCCCTTGCTGGCTCCCAGCCGCAGGTAAGTGGGGATTTGGATTTTGACGTTTCCAGCTTCAATGACTGGCTCTCCTCTGCACTCGATAAGGTTGCCCCTATTCAACCCTTAGTCTCCTCCAGACTAAAACCATCCGCCCCCTGGTTCACTCCCGCGCTACGCGCCGAAAAAAGTCGGTGCAAAAAACTGGAACGAAGCTGGAGACTCACTTACAATACTGAGGCCAAAGCAACCTACAGGGCCGCAATCAAGAACTTTCACAGACTAAAGCGCGCTGAAATGAAAGATTACTATGTTAAGAAGATCAACTCTGCCAGTAATTCTTCCAAATCCCTCTTTAAAATTGTCAAAGATTTTACTAAGCCTGCCGCCCTGTCTAGTAGGATTCCCCCTACTCAGGAACTCTGCGATGGCCTATCAGACTTTTTCTATGACAACATTCTGGACATTTATTCCACTTTCGGCCCCACCCAGAAACACCTGGAACAAAACACTGAGGTTACTAACCACCACTCATTCACCTCCTTCGCCCCTATCCCCTCCGAGCTTGCTCTTCAAAAATGGCTCACATGTAAATCAGGCTCTCCTAAGGACCTTTGCCCGGCTTCACTTTTTAGTTCAGTTTCCCCCCCCTCATCATTCCCCCCCTGAACACCATATGGAACTCCTCTTTACAGTCTGGATTCTTCCCCTCTGCCTGGAAACAGGCCATGCTGATACCTATCCTGAAAAAACCTGATGCTGACCCCTCAGTTTTTAAAAACTATCACCCCATCTCCCTCCTACCTAAACCGGCCAAAGTTCTCAAAAAAATAGTCCAGGAGCAATTAGCCACCTATCTTGAAGCCGGCCGCCTTCTACACGACTCTCAATCCGGGTTCAGATCCGGCTACAGCACGGAGACTGCACTGCTGGAGGTGTCGGAAAATATTCGTGAATGCGTGGACACAGGCGATGCGGCAATGTTAGTGCTCCTCGACTTGTCCGCGGCATTCGATACGGTCTCTCGTGATATTTTGATTGAGAGACTACTCAGCCTCGGGATCCAGGGCATCCCCCTATCCTGGATTAGATCATTTTTAAATAACCGCTCTCAACAGGTCCTCCTTCAGCCTTTTGTTTCCGAGGAGAAACCTCTGAACTGCGGCGTCCCTCACGGCTCCGCACTTAGCCCTTTACTTTTTAATGTTTATCTATCCCCCTTGGCCACTGTAGTAGAATCCTGTGGAGTCAGAGTAATCTCCTACGCTGATGACACCCAATTAGTGTTCTCATTCAGGGACCACTCCGAAGCTACCTTCTCTAGTTTTAGACGTTGCCTGCTCAACATCTCTTCCTGGATGGGCCTTAACACCCTCAAGCTTAATTCGGACAAAACGGAGGTGCTATTCTTCAATCAAACTAGCCCTCCCCCTCCTGCCCTCTGGTGGCCATCAGAAATGAACCCCCCTCCGGAACCTGTGACGTCAGCCAGGAACCTGGGATTCCGGTTCAATAACGAACTTTCATGTAAAAATCAAATCGATCAAGTTTCTGCAGGCTGCTTCGGAAAACTCCACATGATCCGAAAAATGTTCCCCTATCTCCCACGGGACTGTTGCAGAACCATTGTTCACGCACTGATCACCTCACATCTGGACTACGCAAACAGTTTGTACGCAGGGGCCCCTGCGTACCTGATCAGACGCTTACAGACTGTCCAGAATGCGGCTGCTAGGCTAATATATAATATTCCTTATCGCCACTCGATCTCCCCATACCTGAAGACGCTTCACTGGCTTCCAGTGGCCAAACGCATCCAATTCAAATCAATGGTTCTGGCCTTTAGATCACTACAGGGTACGGGCCCGGCCTACCTTAGAGCTCGGCTCAAACATGCACAGTCTAACCGCGCTCTTAGATCCAACCACCTGCGCCTCCTCGTCACCCCCCGCTTTCGCCGCGCTAGAATGGGCGGCAGAGCTTTTGCGGTGTTCTCCGCCAAAACTTGGAACAGCTTGCCTCTGCCGCTGAGACTGACCAATTCTGAACCTATTTTCCGTCATGACCTTAAGACTTGGCTCTTCTCGAGCGCTTAAACCACTGAGTGTACTCCCATCCTTCGCCTGGCCAAGCGCCGGGACACCCCCGTTGGGGGTAGCTGTGCGCTCTATAAGCTCCTAAAATAAATAAATAAATAAAGTAGGTTTAGCCCGTGTGAGTATTTGGAGAACTGTAATGGGTGTCTAGCACAATGAGTTGACTGCCCACCTGAGGGGCACAGATTGTGTCCTGATGCCTTACAATTCAAGTGAAGAAGGAATAAAAGCCCACCTACCCAAAACATCACTTACAAAGAGCAAACACTGCTGGCAGCGAGCAGGAATTTTCAATAAATGGATGACAAAAAAAGGGGGTTTTTACATCCTGTGCCGCAAAAAAAAAAAAACAAGACACAGGCATACACGTTAGTCTTTGTTTTTTCCACTGCATGGGAAATAGAAATGCACACCTTTTGCACCGGACGGTCCCCCAACATCAATGATTTAAACTAAGACATGCCACTTAAGTGTACATTTGTCATCCCAAGCACTGACTGGCCACAACAAAGCATAATCACTCTGAAGATGAACAGTATTAGGGCATGGTTAAAATTAAAGATGCAGACCCTTTTATTACAAACCAATGTGCACATATACATTTAGGACTTGGAGCAGGTTTTTAAAAAAGGATCGATGGAGAGGTGAACAATTTTGATTTGTTCCACAGTAGTGCAAATAATGAAATCCATGATTTTCCATCTCCCCCACAGCTGTTGACAGTGGGCTTGTTGGAGTCCCTTCAGTTGCTGTGTGTTTAGGGCATTGCTTCCATGATTGACATTAACCCAGTGCAGATTTTTATATCGAACAGTCTAATTCTTGAAGTGCTTTTCAATGTGAGAAGGCAGAGCTAGGCCAAAAGGGCAATCGATCGCCCTAAACAATTGCTAATGTTCATTAGAAGAGGACAAGGCCAGGATGAAAAAGTGAGAAACAGAACATGGGAGGGGGTGAGGGTAGTTTGGCTGAGGTTAGGAAAGACAGAGGAAATGATGGCTGAGATCAGGAAAGAAATCAGAGGGAGTAAAATGATAGAAGATAAGAGGTTGGAGGAGATTAAGAGGCAGGAAAAAGAGAACAATGAAAAGCTAGCCTGCTAGATAGGGGTGCTGAGGAGAAGAGGAAAGGAATGATGAAGAGAAAGCTAATGAATGGAGAAGAGAGCAGAGAGATGGAACCGAGCAAGAGAGGAGGGAAATGTGAGCTATGGAAGCACCCACCCTGTTGTCCATCTACCCTTAATCAAGAGTGTCCTGGCTTTCTCTGCTGAACTCTGGCTGATGAGGGTCGGTTTGAGGGGGGTTGAAGGGCGTCGTACTATATGGCGGCGTCTTTTTCGGTGTACCACCACAAGTCCGGTAGCTTCTCCCCCTTTGCCCGATCAGGAATCTTTCTTTGGGAAACTAGAAACACTTTCTTCTTTTAAAAGAACATTTTCAAGCAAATATGCCAAGGCCCACGGTCCTGGGAAGTGTATCCTATTTCCCAGGCACTAGTGGCCTGTTGGCTAACAAGTAAATACCTTCACTAGCCATCCAGTACACTCTCCACGTTGGGGCAAAACAAAACAGTGCACCTTGCAAACCCCAAAGCCCAAGAACGCCATGGATGGGCTGTCCAGGAGGATTATGGGTTCCAGAAGAGACTGTCTTGCTGTACAGAAATGAAATAGCTCAGGGATGCTGAGCGCAGCTACCTTCATCATCCTAGACCAGCAGTCTCCGCACCAGGAATGGAAGGTGATTCTTGTGACAGCTCTTCGTGGCAGCTTCATCACTGTTCATCCCCAGCTATAAAAATACACCTTCTGCCAAAAGGGCAAGTAATCCATTAGTGGCCCTGTGGAAGTGGAGGCATAAAAGATAAAAGTCAGCATAAAGAGGCCACCGTATAAGGAAGCAAAAGTTACTTACCTGAAAAAAAAACTTCTCCAGCATAGGCATCCTGCACGGTTATATGTCAGAACATCGCATGAATTTACCACGACTGCCTTAACAGTGCGGTCCAAACCACAAAGGCGTCTTTACAACGCATTCCTTTACCACGCAAATTGTTGGGACGGAAGTCTTCTGCATGTCTCTGGAAAGCGTGCTTCCCCTGCCTTATGCTGATCTCTAAGCAAGTCACTTAAAAGCTACTGTATGGTTTCTAGATCCCTACCTCAGTGAACATGACAGTCATACATGTCGACCGAGAGTCTCTCTCTTTACATAGATTGAGACCCGAGAGCTTAGCTCAGAGGTCGAGGGGAGGCATGCATAGTGCACCCCTATTTCAAAGAGTGGCTACTGCCCTCTCTACCCAGGCTGTGGTAGACTGACAGTGGTGGCAGCAATAAATCTATAGTCAGGAGGGGTGAGTCACTAGCCACCCTCCTGATCAAGTCTGTGCAGGCTATCACTTGCCTGGTGCAATGTTGCCTTTGTCTACCTGACGTGTGTTTGAGAGCCAGTGGGTGTACTGGCGAGGGATGGTGAGTCAGCCATTGTGAGCAATGTGAGCTGTTCTGCTGGACATCCCAGCTCCCCCGCATCCCTCCCTATTCCTTGGAGAAGCCTGATGGGCTGGGGGTAGACACTCACTCTTATCTGTGTTTAGCTGGAGTAACTCTGCTAGGAGAGACCCTTTCTGTAGGGTAATGGTCAGGCCCACCTGGTCCAGAGTTAATAAAAATTTCACTCTGGGGAGTAGCCCAGACTTTCACCAAGAACATGTCCGGGATAGGCAGTAAGTCATCTTTTGCATGATTTGAACACGCAGTGAACATGCCGAAAATGTGTCTCAGGATTGGAGGGGCACCCAGGTTTCGAAAGTAGCAGACCCTCTGATTGGATCAGCCTACCAATCAGAGGTGCTAAAAGTCTGGCCTTAGCAGTCATTTTTTGTTCAAGACTGGTCTGCGATTCTGAAGAGGCAACCCTACACAGGGTCTGTCTGAGGAAGCCATTCACGGCCCAAAGTCTAAATGTAATATAAGAGGCTTGCTCACAGCGTCTCTACACACCCCTGGATGACGTTTTCTTTGTGACTGATGAATTAATGTCCACAGGAGTTTGCCAATTTGACAAGGAACAAGGGCATCGGTTAGAAGCATCGGTCAGAAAACCAGATTTTCCTATGAGGCTTATGGAGCTGGTGCTTTGAAAAAGGAAATTGCAGACAGCTGCTCAAGATAAGGAAGTTTGCAGCACATCAACGGAGGCAGAGGGAGACGGAGAAGCTTGATCCCAGTCCTTGGAGGTGAGATTACTTTACCCAGACCCCTCCCCTGTGCGAGCTTGTGTGGTACTTCTAGTTACAATCGGTAACTGGTGAAAGAAAGTCCTGTGGTACAGGTCCCCACCTTTCTTTTTGTGACAACTGGGGGTATCAGGGTGTGCTGGCACTCGGACAAGCCACTACCCTCCTACAGCTAGCCAGTGGCTCCTGGACTAGTGGGACTCCAATAAACTGTGACAAGACAACAGGCACCTGAGATCAGATCCCTGACGCCACTAGAGCAGTGTCCTCACTCAGGACGGGAGGGCACTTCTGTTGCTTTGGGTGGGGGTTATGGGGTGAGCAAGAACATTTGACTTCACATCAAATGCTGACACTACCTCATTTCCATACAAGGATTAGTATCATGGCTCGAGCGAACAAGAGCAACCCTGTGCAACATGGTCTGTAAGATGCAATGCTAATTGTGTGTCTTCATGTTAACTGTGTTTTTATAGTGCTTAGTGTCTAGGTGCTATAATACTGTTTGGGGTCAGAACTCTGGCCCAGAGGGTTATAGAGACATCTGATTTTCACTGTTTATCCTAATTTTATGTATAGTATCTCTCTCTTGTGTGTATTAAAGTACATTTCTTTTATAAAAAAGTAAAGCACTGACTGGACATTGATTTCATCAGCTAGTAGTACGGGTGCACTGTATTCGGACTGCCTAACCCCAACTCACTTCCTTGAGTAGGCCTTGGACTGCTCTGTCTCGCTATCTTGAGAGAGTCAAGTGCTGGAGAGGGGTACTTGAATATCCAGTTTTGGGTCCACTAGTACTGTGGCCCCAGAACCCTAGCGGGAACATTCCAGTTGATGCGATTGGAACGCGCCCTGGTGCCTAGGAAGCCAGGTCTAACACAAGTCATTACAGCGACTTTCCTTAGGGAAAGAGCTGGACTTTGGGATAGTATAATTTACTATTCCAACTCCAGTCTGCGCAACAGTAGGAAAGAGTTGGACTTAAAGTCCAACATTAGTCCAACAACGCTTTCCTTAAGGCAAGTGTTGTAACGACTTGAGTGGTAAAGAAATGCGTTGTAAAGATGCATTTGTGGTTTGGACCGCGTTGTTAAGACACAGAGTGGTTGAAGCTATGATGTAAAAGCAGTTTCCCATCCTGCCCAGTCTTGTCTACTGTGAAAATATCCACAGAAGATCCCAGAACACTTTTACCTCCATTTTTTTTTTTTTAAATAATAGACACTCCTTGTATACCCTTCTCCTACATGGCAGCCATTTTAGTTCAGATTCTGAAGGAAGCAGGCAACTCATCCGCTGATGAGGAGTGGATAGACAGGTTGCATAACAAGATAAAGTGAACCACCTTACCTCAAAACTACTTATACAGGTTAGTAACTTTGAATCTTAAGCATAGGTTGCGCACTCTAATCATAAACTGTAACCAGAAAAGGACCCTGCTCTATGATAAGGAATTATGTAGGTCCCAGACTTCCCAGGGGAAAAAACAGCCACGAAATGGGGGGTAATGGAAATTGTCTTTTCACGAAGAGACCTTCAAAGAGTAGTTAGCTGCAGGGTACTCTCCATATAAGGTCAAGTTGAGTTCTGAGCAGACCTGTGGAGTAGAATGGTAGTAACCTTCCAAGAGGGGGAACTCTTGGTGGAGAGCGACTTAACTAGGTAAGTTAAAAGCAACTGGAAAAATGGGGGAGAAATGGCTAAGGACTCAGGGGAAAAAAGGTTAGCCAACTTTGTATTGAATAACTAATGGGACAAATAGTGGCTCTGTAGAGGCAAGGCCACCCGGGATTAAACACATTCCTTTCTGTTCACCGGCTCAAGGTCCGATGCTCACCTAGCTCAGTTCTTCCACAAAAGAAAGTCTGGCTCTGGCGGCGGCCCCTGACCTACTTTCGGTGCCAAGGTCCGACCACAGCGCAACGATTATTACTTGGCTATGGGACACTTGGGGGCCGGCGTAGATAGGGAATGACTCCCTCCTCCAAGGTAACATTGTGTGTGGAGAGATTTGAGAAAGCCGTTCAATGCTACAGTGCTGAAAATATCAACAGCAGGTGTCAAAGGTCACTCTTTGGCCAGGCTTTAATGCAACATGGTAACTTCAGAAGGTACAGGCTGTAAGACAGACTCTAGAAGAGATGAGGGACAGTGTCCAATGATGAAGTTAGAAAGGGAGCCCTGGAGGATGCTGATGTGAAAGACTCAGGACTCGATTTAAATGTTGGCGGTATTCATACTCTGTCGCAATAGTGACAGTGTGTCTCTACCCCAGCATTATCGTCTGCCCGCCGAACTTAAAAGTGGGCAGACCATAGTTTGACTATGAGGGAGACTACTTCATCTCCGCCGAGGCCAAACTGCTCTGGCGGCCCGACAAATTAAGGCCTGTCGGATAACTGGCTATATGTCCGTCCGCCCAATTAGGATGGGCGAACAAATAGCCGTTTCTTTACTGTTTGTCACTGTCAGGTAAACCGTGGCAGTAAAAACAAAGAATGCCCACCTCACCATGGGAGTGGACTCCCATGGTGAGGAGGACATTTTCTTTTTTATTTCCAAAAAGAAAATCCAGCTTCTGAATTTTCTTTTTGAAAATAAAAAAGAAAACAGTTTGGTGCAAGGCTCTATCATGTTGACAGAGCCCTGCACCAAACTGCACCATGTTGATGGAGCCCTGCACCAAACTGCACCATGTTGACGGAGTCCTGCACCAAACTGCAAAAAGCATTGACAGGAACGCGGCGACGGCAGTTCCTGGTAATGCTTTATGAAATGACTGCCGGCTTGGCAATCATTGCATGATTTGGCGTGCAGAGGTGCAGTCAAGGCGGTGGAGTAAATTACTCCGTCACATTAACTGCAATACCTCCGTCCACCACAATATAAATCGGCCCCGTCCCAGTGTTTTTGCCAGTAAGACTGTGGATATGCAAACTGCGCATAACTCACAGATGAAGCTGATCAGAAGAGGATTCTTGAAGCAAAAATACTATGAAAAGGCTGGAAGATTGGACTCCGTTCTTATGGCAGAGCTACGTGTGCAGCAACAGGATGGGATACTCCACAAAATCAGGCTTAGAAAGAAAGAGAAGGCAAAGGCTAACCCGAGGAATAGGAAGCGAGCTGGGACAGGATTGGAAAACAAATAACATCAATGCTTCCGTCTCCTGTGAAAAGGTGTTTCGAGCAATTAAAACATGAAGGTGGGTAAGCAACTGGGGCAGGGGGGGGTGGGGGGAATTCATTGTAATGTATTCATTTATTTTTACACCAACCATGTGGACGTAGTCGGCTTCCTCACCTTACATAGCTTTTCTATGGGGACCAACAGAGTGGCCTGATGCTGCCCTACAACACTATTGGTCTTATCAACCATTATTTTGAAATGTAGAAAGAATCACCGTCAATGTAGTCCCTATCGACCCATCTCACTCCTCAACGCTGATGCCAAGATCCTAGGGAAAGTCATGCTAATAGGTTCAACACATGTATGCACAGAGACCAGGGACTATGGCATGTAAAATGACTTGCAGTCCGAGTCTTTGCCGCGTGGACCCTCGTTAGGTTCACCGAGCACAGACTAGGATTGTTTGATAAATTATTTAAAAAAATACAAAGTCATCAGCACAGATGTGAACTTACGCCAGCACTAGGAACACAACCGTGAAACACAGACCAGTGGTTCTGAACCTCTGGTCCAAGTTTTACTGCTTTGGGCCAGCTCACATTTACAGCAGGGATAACGGATACTGCTGCACGTGGGTAGTTTGTGGCTCCACCTATCTGTGGCGTTACCGGCTTTATCCTTGGAACGCAGCCCGAGTCTGCATCCTAAAGGCCACCCTTGGTGCTGCGTACTGTGCACCACTCGGGAGGTGACACACTGGGAGTGCCACGACAGCCTGTCTGTCCCTGTGCCTACATCAGTAATACAGCTTGGGCATAGGGGCAAAGGTGTTCCCTCATTGGCAGTTGGGGGTTAGACTGTTCTATTGGAGCAGAGTCAAGACCGATTTGGATATGGGTGGGTTCAAACTGAGGTGGCATGGTGTGCGAAGGAATGATGGGTTGGAATTAGAGGTGGGCGAGCCACTGAAAGCTCAAGGTTCTGTTGGAACCTCAAGCACATAACAAGCTGAGCTTTCATGTGGCTTCTGCCTGTCACCCTCATTCTGCCCAGGATGTGGCGTTACGGCCAGAGCTGCAGAATGTGGAACTGGGGAGCCATGTTCAAACCTCTGCATTGGACCACCATCCTGTGAGCTTGGGCAAGTCACTTAATTTCCATGTGCCTACAAATAATGCACGTGATGTTATGTAATGTAACTGGTGCTCATGTAAAGCCCTCCAATACCTTCTGGTTGAGTTTGTGCTAGATTTCAAAAACTGCAGAAAAATGCACTAAGAGGAAAAAATCAAAGCCTTCACATAAGGAAAGACAGATGGGCATTTACTGGCTGATTTGTACAAAATGAAACCAGATAACCTGAATAAATCAAGGCTTCCCCACTTAAATTGTGTGACCTTAGGTAAATATTTTATTTCACCACAACTCTTTTTTCTTCATAGTCGCCTATGAAAGCACTTTCGAATATGTGAGTTCCTACTACCAGTTGTACAAAACCATCACTTTTAGTAAGTAAATATTTTCAGGGCTCGGCTTGTGCATGGGCTCTAAGATGCGAACCAGACCCTCTGGCTAGGCTTTCCCTGTTAATTTGTTGGCTCGCCCACCTCTAGTTGGGGTGGTACCCCGCGCGATTGACAGTGGTTAGACTTATTGCAAGCATTCCTCCCAGAACATTTTCTGTCCCCTCATTTACACCAAGCCACACCCCCAAGCCAATCAAGGACAGCCCCACATTGTCCCACTTTCTAATACAGAAGTGCCCAGGGGGCTCAAAAACTAGCTCAAACAATGCTGCCTCCTGGGGTACCCCGGCAGTACAGCCCCACGTAGAGGTGGGGTAGCTGTACATCTGTAACATCTGTGAATTGCACACACCTTGCACAGAAAAAAACAATGGATTTGGGGTTCTTGTTTATTGATGTTGAAAAAGCATTTGGGAAGATTGGAATAGTCTCTCCCTTCCAAACGCTGAGGAAGTAGGGAGCGGGGCCCTTGGTGGCAGGGAGCGGGGCCCTTGGTGGCAGGCAGCGGGGCCCTTGGTGGCAGGCAGCGGGGCCCTTGGTGGCAGGGAGCGGGGCCCTTGGTGGCAGGGAGCGGGGCCCTTGGTGGCAGGGAGCGGGGCCCTTGGTGGCAGGGAGCGGGGCCCTTGGTGGCAGGGAGCGGGGCCCTTGGTTGTTACGATGCATCTGGGCGTCCTACAATTCCCAGACGGTGAGAGCTCATGGAATCGGAATGGCCTACGAAGATTTACCCTAAGTAGGAATGCAACTTGGGAGCTGCCTGACCCCCCTTTAGTCGTGGACCCTCAGCACGAGCATTCAGAATAGAAGAATTGAGAAGGCATCATGAGAGCAACAAATGTAAGTATCCCTCTTCACAACATGTGCATTAGTAAAGCGCACGTTCACCCAGAAGGGCATCTAGGTGCTGAATAACAGATCTTTATTGTTACCCAACTCAATGGTACTCATTTTATCGACCTCAGATGACTAAAAGGCTAAGTGGACCAGCTGGGATTAAAACCTGGGACCATGTAGTGCTAGAGGCACTCTTGTGGTCTGACACCCTGTGATGACCTTTGACTACCATTATTTTAATTGACTTGTGTGTTATTTTATCCTAGCCTGAATGTACAATGTCCTGCATATGCCTTGTTTCTCTTAAAGGTTTCTTTCTTGTAATCTTGCAGTCTTACAGTGGGAGCTGTCACAGTAGAACAGCCTTGCCAAGAACAGAACGTGTGGGATGTGCATTTGAAAGCATCAGAGAGAGAGGTGTGGAATGTCCTTTTTGGTCTCGAAGTGCAGTGTTATGAGCAGTGGTGCACAAATGTGCACTGTGTTGTACATTGAGAGATGAAGTATGTGATGCTATAGGCAGTGGTGCACAAATGTGCATTATGTTGTACATTGAGAAAGATTATTAAGTTCTTACTATTGGCTTTGACATGGCCTCATGTCATCCTGAATTCTGACTCTGCCTTGCTTGAGCTTTTCTGCGCGCACAGACAGGCTTGCAAGTTGTTTGGGTTAATCACGTTCAAGGATTGTTTTGTGAGAGATTGTATAATGTCCCTGGAAGGCTTTCGAAAGCTTCGTTAAGATAAAGGCTGGAACATGTGAGAATGAGAGGGAATGTGCGAACTCCTTCCTGCCGTGGAATGCTTGCCTGGAAGCTGGCCAGTTCCAGTAAGTTTCCTTGGCGCAGAGGGGAAGACTCTCGAACCTTCTAGTGTGTGTTTTGAGACTATAAAGTTGAGGGTTGTTGAAAGCCAGGGTGGGAGTTCAGTTGCGGAGTAGACGTACTGCCACAACAATCTGGATTTGAATCCTGATCGAGAGTCCATTGCCTGGTTGTAACGGGCTCCCCCAGCTTAAGTTGGCAAGGATGTCGAGGGAACGATCAGGTGAGGTGATTTGTTTCTGACTAGTGCCATTGTGATGCGTGGTTCCAATGGCCGTGGTCATTTGAGGTGTTTTCTTTGTGATGTGTGAATGAGTGAGGTGCACATCCAAAGTAATCATTTGATGTACTCAAGGTATATATCTTTCTGATCTCTTGCAGGACGTCCAGTATATTTGCTTGAGTTTTATCTCACACTATTTGCTGCTTGTTTATTCATGTTATTATCCATGCATTTAACTGATGCATTTACCAAGTGTGTTATTATTTCTTGCATATAAATATATATCTCTATATATATTTGAACGTGGTTCATTTGACATCTGGGAAAGCCTTTCTGTTAGAGAGCATTGCATAAAAAACCCCAAGCCTTATTCTAAAAAGAGAGTCTTTGCATTTTGTAAAGTGACACTCCTTTTATAGGTGTTGTTGTGTTTTATGTTTTGCTTCGCTGTGTTTGAGCCACTGTGTAGGAGATTCTGTATTATCCGAAAGGCGGAGCAAGACAGACCATGAGGTCAAACACAGGCCCCTACAGTGGGTGCATTTGTGCACTCATCCACCAGACCCGCTCTCACAACGGATGGGAAAGGGTTCAGGAGGACGGACGATGAGAGAAAAACAGATGCCCTTGGTGGAATTCAAAGAGGCCCTGCATCTGCAAACTGCAAAGGGCTAGCTTTGAAATTATAGCGCTAGGCGCACCTTCGAAGCGCCCTGTATGTTTCGAAAAGACTGGGAAACAGGGAAGGGAACATCCGTCTCGGATGAGTTATGGAGCAGGATATTCGTAAGGACGTTTATTTTGTGGTGAAAAATCAAGACAGGCTTTTAAGATTCTACATACATGGCAGTATCTTCCACGTCATAACCGGAGCATGTGTGGCGCTCCATGGGAACTTGACCTTTCCTGGAACTGTGGTGAAAAGGATTATGTTACTCACCCAGTAAGCATCTGTTCTTGGCATTTAGGGCTGTAGATTCACATGCTTTAAATACTTTTGCCATCTAGTGTTGGGTCCGGATGTTTGCAAGTTGTTTTTCTTCAAAAAATCTTTCCAATCACGAGGTAAGGTGACTCCTCCTTTCGGTAATAGTGCGCATGGGCATCGACTCCATTGTTAGATTGTTTTCATTCCCGCAAGAGGGTGAGAATAGCACAGAGATGTCCATGCGTATGTAATGTAAATAATGAGAACTGCAACAACTACAGGTGTCCGGGAAGGTGGGAGGGCGCATGTGAATCTACAGCCCTACATGTCAAGAACAGATGCTTACTGGGTAAGTAACAATCCGTTCGAGGCATGTGTGCTGTAGATACACATGCTCTGCATAGACTATATAGCAGTATTCTCCCAAAGCGGTGGCTAACCAGTGTGCATTGCAGTTGTCTGAAAAAGTGTCTTTAGCACTGCTTGTCCCACATTAGCTTGTTGGAGTGCAAACACATCCACACAATAGTGTTTGGTAAATGTGTGTGGTGTAGACCATGTTGCTGCCTTACAGATATCAGCTATAGGAATGTTACCTAAAAAGGCCATCAATGCCCCTATTTTGCGAGTGGAATGCGCTCTAGGGGATAGAGATAAAGTTCTTTTAGCTTTTGCATAGCAAGTTTGAATGCATTTAACAATCCATCTGGAAGTGCTAGATTTAGAGATAGGATGGCCATTATTTGGTGGAGCAAATGCAACAAACCGTTGCTTTTGTTTACGAACATTTTTTGTCCTTTCGATATAATACAATAACGCTCTTCTGACATAAGTGTGTGAAGAGCTCGTTCTGATACAGAATCAGGTTGAGGAAAGAACACAGTTAACAACTGATTGGTTAAGGTGAAAAGCAGAAACTACTTTAGGGAGGAATTTTGGGTTGGTGCGAATAACTACCCTATCTTTATGAAGCTGAAAGGCATTCTGGGTGGTGTTACTCTTTCTAAGCCCTCCATAAAGGTTTTAATCACAGGAACTTTGAACAAAGATAAATTCTGTCTGTTTTGCAAATATGCAGCTACTACTACAAGGTGCAATTGAATAGATGTGCAAGCTAGACTAGTTTGTTGTAGGTGCAGAAGGTAACAAATAATGTTTTGAACAGATGCATCTAAAGGATTAATTTTATTACAATAAATAAATTGTTTCCATTTTGCTGCATAACAAGCTCTGGTGGTAGGCTTTCTTGCTTCTTTTAGAATAGTCATGCAGTCTGGTGGCAAATTTAAGTATCCAAACTATGACTTGAGGAGTCAAATCGCTAAATTGAGCTCCTTGGGAGATGAGTGTCTGATTCCTCCACGGTTCTGAGTGAGAAGGCTGGAATTGAGATGCAGTTTTGATGTGGAACCACTGAGAGTTCCAAGAGTGTGGTGTACTCATGTGGGAGCTACTAAAATTAGTGTGAGCGATGTTTGCCTGAGCTTTCGAACCAGAAACGGAAGAAGTGGGAGAGGCGGAAAAGCATAGGCTAATATCCCTGACCAATTCATCCATTGGGAATTGCCTTTGGATAGAGGGTGTGGGAACCTGGAGGCGAAGTTTGAGCATTTTGCATTGTCCACTGTGGCAAAAAGATCTAATTGTGGAAATCCCCATTTTTGAAAGTATGGAAGGAGAACTTGGGGATGAAGTTCCCACTCGCGTATTTGCTGCCTTCTTCTGCTGAAGAGGTCGGCAATTTGATTGTTGATTCCTGGAAGGTGATCTGCCAGATGAATTCTGTGATGGATTGCCCAACTCCAAATGGGCTGAGAGAGGCGTTACAGCTGGAGAGTGTGTCCCCCCTCCTGTTTTTGTACATAGTACATAGCTATCATGTTGTCTGTGCGGACTAGTACAACTTTGCCTATGAGGTGAGACTGAAAAGCTTTGAACGCTAGAAATACTGCTAGAAGCTCTAGATAGTTGATGTGGAGACGTTTGTGCATGTTGTCCCAGAGACCCTGAATTGTGTAATTGTGAAGATGAGCACCCCAACCTGTAAGAGATGCGTCTGCTGTTAGCACGATTTGTGGAACAGGGTTGATGAACTGCCGCCCTTTTAATAAATGTTGTGGGTTCCATCACTGCAGAGAGCGATGGGTGCGGCTGTCTACCAACACTGTTAATCTGTTAATTGACCCTGTGACTGATTCCACTGACGTGCTAAGCATTCTTGTAGAGGACGCATGTGTAGTCTTGCATGAGGCACTATTGCAATGCATGACACCATCATTCCTAGCAGCTGCATAAAAGTCCTGGCTGGTAAGGTTTGGTTGGCTTGAAACTGTAGCTCCAGATTTTGAATATTGCGAATTCTGGCTGCATTGGGAGAGGCGCAAGCCATGTGAGTGTTGCTCCCAGAGAAGATTGGATTTGTAAAGGCTGTAGATGAGACTTTTGCGTGTTGACCGTGAAGCCCAATCGGTGGAGTAGGTCTAGCGTGGTTTGAGTGTGTTGTAGACACTTCTGGTGTGTGTCGGCTTTGATGAGCCAGTCGTCTAAGTACGGGAAGAAGTGAATTTGTTGCCTTCTGAGATGAGCTGCCACTACTGCTAATCATTTAGTAAACACTCTGGGAGCTGTAGTTACCCTGAATGGGAGTACTTTGAACTGATAGTGTTTGCCTGCTATCACAAATCTGAGATATTTGCAATGAGCTGGATGGATCGGAATGTGAAAGTATGCATCTTTTAAGTCTAGTGTGGACATAAAATCGCCTTGCTGTAGCAGTGGAAGGACCTGTTGAAGCGTTACCATATAGAAATGTTCGAGAGTATGTAGTGGTTTAATTCTCCGAGCCCCAAAATTGGTCTTAAGGAACCGTCCTTTTTGGGGATCAGAAAGTAGAGAGAGTAAACACCTGAACCTTGGTACTGTAATGGAACTGGTTCTATGGCTCCCTTTTCTAAGAGAGATTGCACCTCCTGTTCGAGTTACTGTAAGTGGTCTGACGACAGTTTGTGAATGCAAGGTGGAATATTTGGAGGATTGGTGGTAAGCCCCAAGCAATAACCATGTCGGATAAGATCAATTACCCATTTGTCGGATGTTATGGGTTGCCAAATGGGGAGAAACTGTTGAAGCCTTCCCCCGACAGGTGTTAAGTGATCGGGGGGATGTGGGCAACTCACTTTTTTTGGGAGAAGGGGAGTTACGCGCTGTGGCTCCTCTACCCTCCTCTACAGAAACCTCTAGAGGGAGAGGATTGGGTGTCGCCTTTATAAGAGGAAGCATTTGGGTTTCAGGATGTGGTTTTGGACCCTTCTCTGTAAAAGGAGCGGCGAAAGGAACCTCTATTTGATAGGGATTGGTGCGCTCCCATGGACTTTGCCACTTCCGTGTCTTTCTTCATTTTTTCCAAAGCCTGCTCAACTTCAGGACCAAACAGGTGTTGTTTGTCAAAAGGGGTGTTTAAAATGGATTGCTGAACCTCAGGTTTAAACCGTGAAATCCTAAGCCATGCATGCCTTCTGAGGAGAATGCTGGTATTGCTCTCTCTAGCCGCGGTGTCAGCAGCATCTAAAGCACATCTGATTGAAGAGTTAGAAATTAGTTTGCCTTCCTGAACTAACTCTTGTGCTTTGCTTTTGTGTTCATCTGGGAGATATTGAAGCAGTTGCTCCATTTCATCCATGTGTGCCCTGTCATACCTAGCTAGTAGGCCCTGTGTGTTTGCGATGCACCAGTGGTTAGCGGCTTGAGCAGCTACTCGTTTCCCCGATGCATCTATCAGCTTAGACTCCTTGTCTGGGGGAGGTGCATTACCAGAGGTTTGTGAATTTGCTCATCGTAGAGCCCGACAATCACATAGAGTTTTCTTTGACTGAAACGATTTACAGGCGTCGCAGTCTTCCTCCTTGTGCTCCGGTGAGAGGCACAAGTTACAAGTACCCTCGGAGCGAGGGTACTTGGCGTGGCACCGAGGACAGAAATGGAACGGAGTCGGTAGAAGGCTGGACCGAAGCGGCTAACCCCGAGGGCCACCCACGAAGTTTTCGACCGAAGATTGAAAGTTTGTTGACTGATTCGATACGCAGGGAAGAGAGAAACGTCGAGGGTACAGGGGATTGCGCACCGAGGGGAACCCGAAGAACGGTTTCGAACCGGAGCGCAGCAATACACGTCCATCTCAATGGCGGAAAAAAACAATCTAACAATGGAGTCGATGCCCATGCTTACTATTACCGAAAAGGAGGAGCCATCTTACCTCGTGACTGGCAAGATTTCTTTGAAGAAAAACAACTTGCAAACATCCAGACCCAACACTAGATGGCAGGAGTATGCAAAGCATGTCTATCTACCGCACACATGCCTCGAACAAGGACGTACTATCAAAGGCGGTGGGGTTGTAAAGTGGTGCAGGCACACTACTTTACAACCCCGCCACATTCGATAGTCAGTGAAAATGTAGGACTTTACAACCCCACCACACTCGGTAATCAGTGCAGGGGTACGACTTTACAACCCCACCACACTCAATAGTCAGTGCAGACTTACTACTTTACAACCTCACCACACTCGGTAAACAGTGCAAGCGTACTACTTTACAACCCCACCACATTCGATAGTCAGTGAAAATGTATGACTTTACAACCCCACCACACTCGGTCATCAGTGCAGGGGTACGACTTTACAACCCCACCACACTCAATAGTCAGTGCAGACTTACTACTCTACAACCTCACCACACTCGGTAAACAGTGCAAGCGTACTACTTTACAACCCCACCACACTCGATAGTCAGTGCAGATGTACAACTTTACAACCCCACCACACTAGACAGTCAGACTGCTTTACAACCCTCACCACACTCGATAGCGCAGGCGTACTGCTTTACAACCCCACCACACTCTGTATTCAGTGCAGGCGTACTACTTTACACCCCCACCACACACGATAGTCAGACTTTACAAGCCCCAGCTGAACAATGCTAATGTTTTGTGCCCTGATCAGGTGGCTGGCAGTCCGGGAACCACAAGTGCCCGCCTGCATCTGACATTTTACCCACCTAAGCAGGTAAATCTTTTTCAGAGGGGATACATAATCCTCGCAGGTAGCTCACAGATATCCAATTCACAGACATCAAAACAAGCTCAAGGAAAGGAAAGAATATTTTAAAAATAAATGGTAGCATTCATCAGACAATATAAAAAAAATAAGAATTCAAATTAACTTCCATGGAACAGACACGCAATCAAGGTGCGCAGACTCTAAAAGGGCAGAGCCCGGCTGAGGACAACCTGACGATTATCACTTTAACAAAGGTATCTTTGAAAAGTGTTTCAGAATCCCCTGAGACAGTAGGGAAAATTTGAAGGAAATAAATCTTCAGAGGTTAAGCTGTTGAAGCAACTTCCTTTCCCTCATCTGATCAGTGCCTCCTTCCTACACTGGTGATCATGGAACGGAGGGTGTCCTATCTCATACACACAGGCTCATTCATACATACTGGCATGACTCACATGATCCTTTTACACCATGGTCAGCCCTGCCTCCTCAGCAGCCTGAACCTTTGCCCCCTTGCGAATGTGCTTCGTGGCACAGAAATGCCCTCTGCAGTCTGAACACGATGCACCACCCCACAGCCTGTGCCAAGCAGAGCGGTGCCAGACAACAAGGGCCACAGAGGAACAGGGCATCACTGACTGCAAAGGTGGTATGGACTCCAGAGCAGCAGTGAAGAGTCTGCATCCGGTGTGCTTACCTGACCCGCTCCATCCTGACCCTTCTAATCATTTTCCCCACACAGCGACATGCTGAGCCTGTCTGCAGCATCCTCCTTTGCCGCGTCCATCAACACAATACGCCTCGCCTGTCTCTATGCTGCCGCCACCCATGAGATCTGACATTTCCAGGCCGTTCTGTTGTCTGAGAACCCTGCTCAATGCACAAGCTATGCAGCTTGTGCTTCCCACCCCAGGGTCTATGCAGCGTGTGCTCTCCCTTGGCCCCCTGCTGCCTGTGCTTCCCACCCCAGGGTCTATGCAGTGTGTGCTCTCCCTTGTCCCCCTGCTGCCTCTGCTTTCCATCCCAGGCTCTATGCAGCATGTGCTCTCCCTTGTGCCCTTGCAGCCTGTGCTTCCCACCCCAGGCTCTCTGCAGTCTGGTCTCCCCAGCAGCTCACGATATTTGGTCCGACTGGCAGTCTGCACCAGTGCTTAATTTGTGAAAAAATAAATGCCGGGGCCCTCGTCAGGAGGCCACTGCAGCTTGCACCAGCCCATTGCTCCTGTCAACGCTGCCAATGACAGTACCAAACCATGAAACCCTACAAGTGTGACAGTTCAGACTATTCCAGGGCCCCGATGCTGTAGGAATGGCTTGGAAGGCAGCTAATAGCCTTTTGAAGATAAGTGGAATTAATACCAACTGCTGCGGTGCTCGTCTCTATATAAGACATACAGCGCCACCTTGTGGCACACTGTCGTAAGCACAGGTGCTGACAATTAAGTGCGAGTGCCCTGCACCGGAAACCACTGGCTCAAATTAAGGACTGGTCTGTACAATCATGTATCCATCGACACACTGCACCACTCTGTACCCATCCGCAGCATGTACCACCAGGTGTACCAGCAGCCGGTGACTCTACGCCTCCCTGTGGACTACACCCACCCATGCCCTTCTAGCCTGTGCTTATCCTCCCCCTGAGCAGCGCAAGTCCCCTGTGCCCAAATGCCCCATCACAACCATTTAGCCCTTTGCCTTCTTCCGCCTTCTGAATGCTGTTTACTCACGTGCTACAAAGCCGATTCCAGGCACATAGTCTGCCAGCAGCCGCAGGAGGAACTGGATTCTGGCCCTGAGAGAAGAGAAAGGGGATGAGTGAACCTTTAGCTCCACCTGCAGACATCATATGTGGATACACGCGTGTACATGACATGCGCACAGACGTGGAGGTGACACTGACTCTTTAACAAGGCGATCCTCGTCTTATCTCAACAAAGACCTTGCATCAGCAACAACAGTCCCATCCCTAAGTAATCAAGTAACCGGCTGAAGAGCACATGCACCAAACTAATGCTAACCACGTATAACATCTTTGAAAGCGGCGCCAGCAACTCGCAGGATTGAACATGATATATATTTTCCATCCATAACGTAAGAAACCACAGATGCCAAGAGCTCAGTAGCCACCTCCTTGGAGCCCACTCTAGCACCTCTGTCAACGACCACATCAAAGGGACATCTTTTAACTCTACACAAGATCACATCTGAGGTAAACACCCCGGAAAAATACCTTCACCCGCCTCACTTACAAGAGCCCACATCGCACGGCTGATACGGCGAGGACAAGCCCACCACTCCCCAATCTAGGAACTCACATCACACGGCTGATACGGCGAGGACTAGCCCACCACTCCCCAATCTAGGAACTCACATCGCACGGCTGATACGGCGAGGACAAGCCCACCACTCCCCAATCCAGGAACTCACATCGCACAGCAGATACGGCGAAGACAAGCCCACCACTCCCCAATCTAGGAACTCACATCACACGGCTGATACGGCGAGGACAAGCCCACCACTCCCCAATCTAGGAACTCACATCGCACGGCTGATACGGCGAGGACAAGCCCACCACTCCCGAATCTAGGAACTCACATCACACGGCTGATACGGCGAGGACAAGCCCACCACTCCCCAATCTAGGAACTCACATCCGTGTCTGACAGCGAGGGGTGAGCTCTGTCTCACTGAAAACCACTGTCTCTCAACCAGGTGATCCAACCGAGACCAGAATCAAGGTGAGAGCTTGGTGGTGGGTGACATGGTGAAAGAGGATTAAGTGAAGATTGTGGTAGGACGTTACCAGGCACGTTAGGAGCTCCCTGGTGTAAGAAAGTGCCCTCTTTTTGCATGGTTGCCCCCACTTTTTGCTAAACCGCTGATGTACTTCGACTGAGTGTACCCTGGGTTCCTGCCAAACAGGTACCTAGGGCCTATGTTCTTTCCCTAAACTGCATTTATTTATTTTAAAGGTTTTCTATAGCGCTGGCTAGACCCAGAGGTATCAGAGCGCTTTACAGAAGAAAGAGCAAGTCAAAATCAAAGGAACAGTAGTTACATGCAAAATACAATCAAGTACATGAGAATATCACCATCAAAACAAGAGAAAGGCAAAAATCTTAGGACTCGAAGGTTATATACAGTTAAATAAAATAAGGGAGGTATAACCTAGGAGCAAACAGTAAAATGTAACAAAGGAACATTTGTAGGGGAAGAGGGATGAGGTAACTGAAGAGAGGTCAAGACAAATTAACAAAATCAGGGGAGAACGCAAATAAACTTACAGAAATGACGTTAGAGTCAACAAAATAAATGAGAGAACCAAGGAGAGCAAAGGCAGGTGTACACAATAAGGAGAACACAGGGAAAACGAAAGGCCGCAGGTTAACAGAGAGATGACCTGTACAGATCAGAGAATAACAGGATCTGAAAGAATTATGGACTTCAGTATTTATTGAGGAGATGGCATTTTAGGTCTCTTTTGAAGCCGAGATAGGAGGGGTTGCAGCGAAGGTCCCTCGGAAGGGCATTCCAGATGCTAGGCGCATTTCCTGAGAAGGAGCGAGTCTGGGTGGATTTCTTTTTTAGTAACGGGGGCACGAGGAGAAGAGCATTAGAGCTTCTCATCGGTCTTGCGCTTCCCGCTACGTGAGTTTATTAGTTAAGTAAACCGGAGATAGAAAGTGAGGAGCTTTGTGGGTGATGCAAGCAGTCTTGTAGATGCATCTTCCTTCGATGGGGAGCGATTTAAGGGATTTGAGGGCAGGCGTGATGTGATCAAACCGTTTGCAGTCGGTAATAAGCCTGGCAGCCATGTTGAGCACGGCTCTGAGGGGGGCCAGGTGAGCTTGAGGGGCTCCAGTGAGAATAGCGTTGCCGTAATCAAGTTTGGAGAGGACAAGTGATTGAACAACCCATTTAAAGTTGTCTTGAGGGATGAAGGGTTTGAATTTTTTGAGGTGTTTAAGAGTGAAAAGTGCTCCTTTGGCTGCGTTGTTGATATGGTGCTTCAGGGCAAATTTTTATCCAGGATGAAACCTAGGGATTTTGCTGAGTTGGATAGAGTGAGCGGACAGTTAAGGGCGTTGAGGTCAGAGATCCAGCCTTGGATAGAGAGACGGTTGCTTTTGGGGGAGAATAGAATGATTTCCGTTTTGTTAGGGTTCAATTTTAGATGGTTGGAGTAAAATCAGGATTGAATCTTGCTCAGAGCGTTGTTTAGATGGACATCGCTGTGTGATTTGATTTTGTAGTAGAGTTGCGTGTCATCAGCGTAAAGGTGATAATTGATCCTGGCTTGTTTCAGAATGATAGTAAGGGGTTCCATGAAGAGGTTGAAGAGAGAGGGGGGAGAGAATTGAGCCCTGGGGGACACCCAGAGAGACAGGTGTAGGATTGGAAAGGCAGGAGTTTATTTTAATTTGTTGTGTTCAGTGTTGAAGGAAGGAAGTGAACCATTTAAGGACGTTGCCAGTGAGGCCAGAGGAAGACTTGAGAGATTCAAGTAAGGAAGAATGATTGACTGTGTCGAAAGCAGCTGAAAGGTCCAGGAGGATAAGAAGGCAAGCCTCTCCATTCTCTAGAGAATGATGAATGTCGTCGGCAATGTTCAGCATGGCGGTTTCGGTACTACAGCCTTTCCTGAAACCAGATTGAAAGGAGTCGAGTAAGTTGTATTTGCCTATGTGGCTGTCGAGTTGTAGTGAGACACATTTCTCCATGGTTTTGGCTAGGAGTGGGAGGTTAGAGATGGGACGGAGGTTATTGTGATCATTAGGGTCAGACTTTAGATATTTAAGAATGGGAGTGATTTGCCCAAGTTGAAGGGAGTCAGGGACGCATCCAGAGGCAAAGGAGGTGTTACTACTTTTTGTCCAACATGGGGCAATGATGTGGTTAAGGTTTTGTACTAGCTTAGCCGGGAGTGGGTCTTTGATATGAGAGGTTGGCTTTAATTTCGCAATATTAAAGACTTCGAGCTCAGTCATGAGTTTGAAATTTGTCCAGGTGGCGTCATTTTTCAGTTGTGTGTTGGAAATGATATCTCCAGAACCAATTGGAGTAGATTGGTGAAGGAAAGGATTAGGAGGGTGGGTAGATGTGGAGAAAGGGGGGATGTTAAGAGAGGTTTGAGGATTGGGAAAGGCCAAGATTTGCGAGAAGGATTGATCAATTTTTGCAATTTTGTCTGTGAAGAAGTTGGCAATTTCCTCACATCTTTCGTTGGAGGCCGTCGGTTCCGGAGGGGCAGATGAAGTTTGTCTTCTGACAATGTTAAAGAGTTCTCTGGGCCTATTTTTGCACGATCCAGTTGGGAACGAAAGAAAGATGCTTTTTCCATGAAAATGTGCTTCTTGTATGTTGATCTTGCAGATCTGAGGAGAGCTGAATGAGAAGGCGAGGGGTGATGTCTCCAAGTTCTTTCTGCTAGTCTAAGTTGTCTTATTTCATTATTATTTGTTTTATTGAATTTTACCATACAACAAACTCAACATGAGGCAATGGATACAGATCATTGTAAAATGAGAGCGAAACAGTAGGTAGGAGTAGCATTTACAGAGATACATATCAACACAGATACAGCACATATAGCTTCTTGTAGACAACTATGCAGCCTATATTTTAGCCATGGTCAAGACCGTCACTAGCGGGAAATGAAGCTCTCTCTTACGCATGGGGGGCATACACTAAAATCTTCATGCCAGGGAGATGGGTGTTAGGTTCGAACATGATTCGCTTATCTACTGCTCATCGCAGACAAGCCTATTCATTGGGGTGTACAGCCCTGTATCTTGCAGCCTCGTCTGACCTGCCTGTTCCATCCCCTCATTCTGCTGTGTACTGGCCCAACCCAGGAATGGCTCCCAAATGTCTCTTGGCCTAGATGCAGGTGGCATAAGTTCCCAGAACGTCGTTAATTGTGTATGGCCAAATATAACATCTCTCATCCAATCTTTCAACCTGGGGATCCCCCTCCTACCCCAGTGTATGGCAACCCTTCGTTTAGCAAAGAGTAACAGCATGGCATGCAGTTTTCTATGTTCCTTCGGTGTGTCTTTCACATATCCCAGTAGCCCAATGTGAAGCTCGGGTTCTGCTGGTGTATGGATAATGTCATGGATTGTGTTGAAGATTGTTAGAATTGGGGGTCTCTAGTTGGCACAGGTAGGTACTTGTGACAAATAGGGACCCTCGCCTCTAGTCAGGGTAAAGGGGTACACTGCTAAAATAACCCCTGCTCACCCCCTTGGTAGCTTGGCACGAGCAGACAGGCTTATCTCAGAGGCAGTGTGTAAAGCATTTGTGAACACATACAGTAATCTAGTGACACACTACAGATGGACACCACACAAGGTTTTATATCAAAAATAAGTATTCTTTATATAGTTTTAACACAAGACCATAAACGACAAAAATCCACAATACTGTACTTAAAATGGTAGTTTTAGCTTAGTTCAGTTCAGTTCTTAAGATGCGACACTTTAAGTCAATGTACCTTACGATGCGGGACGCTTCCACAACAAGCAATGTTGCAGCGATGGAAATGCGACAAAGTTCTGGTGCAAAGAAATAAAGACGTCAAGTTCTTCCTGATGCGGCACGCTTCTCCGAGGTTGCGAGAAGTCTCGACTCGATGCGTCAGCTACAGCGGCGACACCCTTGTTCAGCGATGCGACGACAGCGGCTTTGGCGGCGACCCTCTTCTCCGACGTTGCGAGACGCTTCCGCTCGATGCGACAACTGCAGCGGCGACACCCTTGTTTCGTGATGCGACGGCAGCAGCTCCGACGGCGGCACGCTTCTCCGTGGATGCGAGGCGCTTCTCTTGATGCGGTGCAATGCGACAGCTACAGCGGCGACACCCTCCTTCGGAGTTGCGACGGCAGCGGCTGCGACGGCGACACGCTTCTTCCTCGATGCGAGACTCTTCTCTTGATGCGGTGCAATGCGACAGCTACAGCGGCGACACCCTCCTTCGGAGTTGCGACGGCAGCAGCAGCGACGGCGACACGCTTCCTCTTCGTTGCGGGACGCTTCTCTCGATGCGGTGCAATACGACAGCTACAGCGGCGACACCCTCCTTCGGAGTTGCGACGGCAGCAGCAGCAACGGCGACGCGCTTCTTCCTCTTGAGTCGCGCTTCCAGCTCCTTGCGACACGCAGTCCCTTCAGAAGGCCCAAAACAGCAGCAGGCACTTCCAAAGGATTCTTGGGGAGCTGGTGGTTGAAGTCTGTTGTCCCTGAGACTTCAGCAGGAGGCAAGCTCTTTTCTCAAGCCCTTGGAGATACTTTACAAGTTGAATAAAAGTGCACACAAAGTCCTTTCTCCTTCCTTTGGCAGTCAGGCAACCACTGCAGGCAGATCCCTCTAGCTTAGGGATAGTCTTCTCCTCAGTTCCTTCTTGGTTCCGCTCCTCAGCAAAGGTTTCTTCTTGTTTTCCCAAAGTGATCTAATTTCCTAGGGGTCTGGGTCCCCTTTTTATACACAGTTTTCCTTTGTTCTCTGAAGGCAGAGAGGCCTCTGCCCAGCCCAAAACCAGTTCTGGTCAGTCCTGGAGCACTTTGTTTTTCTGTCTCCTTCTTTCCTTTCAGAATGTGGGGCAGGGTGCTCAGCCGCCCGGCAGGAGGTGGAGCCAGCATTGTGGAAGGCAGGCACAGCCCTATTCAGACCCAGGTGCAACTCCTCCCTCCACTCTGGATGCAGATCTTTCTATTCAGCCCTGTGCTGACTCACCCTGTCTCCTGTAGCCACCCCCAGCCCCTGTCACTCAATCTCCAGACAAGGAATACACAACCTAGCAGAGGCAGGCTTGGAAGTTTAGGCAAGAAAATACCCACTTTCTAAAAGTGGTATTTTCAAACACAGAATGTTAAAACCAACTTCACTAAAAGATGTATTTTATCATTCTGAGTTCAGGCATACTAAATTCGTTTTTCTACCATGTTCCCTGGGTCAGTTCTGACTATAAGGTGTAATAGTCAGTCTGCCCATTCTGGCCTATGGGGAGCAGGTAGCCTTGCAATAGTGAAAAACGAAAATGGCTGTAATTCACTATTAGGACATGCCACACACACCAGGGCATGTCCTACCTTGTACTCACAATGCACCCTGCCCTAGGGCCTACTTTAGGGGTGACCAACATGCAGCAAAGGGAAGGTTTAGGGACTGGTAAGTGGGTGTACTCACCAAGTCGACATGGCAGCCCTAGGCTGCCCACAGGCTCTGCAATGGCAGGCCTGAGGCATATTTTACAAGCCGCTTCTGTGGGTGGCACAACCAGTGCTGCAAGCCCACCAGCGGTATTGGATTTACAAGCCCTGGGCACTCTAAGTGCACTGTACTAGGGACTGACAAGTAAACCAATCATCCAATCATGGAGTCACTAATACATAACGCAATTTATCATAGGGAGCACTTGCACTGTGGCACTGAATAGCAGTGGCACAGTGCCCAAAGCATCTAACACCAGCAAAAATGGATCGGTAACATAGGAGGCATCATAAAAAATGGAAGGGAGACCCACGCCAAGGATGCCAGGTCTAACACGTGTCCCCTCCAGCTGAAATGTGGGGAGAACTACCCTACCTCAGGGGAGCTCTCTTCACTAAGGCGGAAAAATCTGGACAGACCATCAGCATTGGCGTGTTCTGTACCAGGGCGGTGTTCCACCGTGAAATCCATCCCCTGTAGGGAAATGGACCACCTCAACAGCTTTGGATTCTCACCCCTCATCTGCATCAACCATCTGAGGGGCCTGTGGTCTGTCTGAACCCGGAAGTGAGTCCCAAACAGGTATGGTCTCAGCTTCTTCAGTGCCCAGACCACAGCAAATGCCTCACGTTCAATAGCACTCCACCTCTGTTCCCGTGGTAGTAACCTCCTACTGATGAAGGCTACGGGTTGATCTAGGCCCTCCTCATTCATCTGTGACAGAACAGCCCCCACACCATGCTCTGAAGCGTCTGTTTGTACTACGAACTCTTTGGAGAAGTTGGGTGCCAGGAGCACGGGCGCCGTGCACATGGCAGTTTTCAGGGCCTCAAACGCTTTCTGACAGGTGTCAGTCCAAATCACTTTCCTGGGCTGCTTCTTGGAAGTCAGCCCTGTCAGAGGTGCAACGATGCTGCCATACCCCTTGACAAACCTCCTGTAGTAACCCGTGAGTCCTAAGAAGGCCCTCACTTCTGTCTGGGTTTTGGGGGTTCCCAATTCAGGATGGTTTCAATTTTGGGTTGTAGGGCGCCACCTGGCCGCTCCCCACCTGGTGTCCCAAGTACACCACGGAACCCTGCCCGATCTGGCACTTACTCGCCTTGATCGTGAGGCCTGCTCTCCGCAGCGCCATCAACACTTCCCAGAGGTGGCGCAGATGTTCTTCCCAACTGGCGCTGAACACTGCGATGTCATCCAGGTAGGCGGCACTGAACGAGGTCCAGTCCAGCCAACACCTGGTTGACCAACCTCTGGAAGGTGGCAGGGGCATTCTTCATCCCAAAGGGCATCACCCGGAACTGGTAGTGCCCATCTGGTGTGGAGAATGCGGACCTCTCTCTTGCCCCATCAGTCAAGGCGATCTGCCAGTACCCAGACGTTAAGTCAAACGTGCTGAGGTACCGTGCAGCCCCTAGCCGATCTATGAGCTCATCAGCTCTGGGGATGGGGTGCGCGTCAGTCCTGGTGACTGAATTGAGCCCTCGGTAGTCCACACAGAACCGGAGTTCTGGTGTGGTACCCGGTGCGGCAGCCTTTGGGACCAAGACCACTGGGCTGGCCCAAGGACTGTTAGAGGACTCAATCACCCCTAACGCAAGCATTTTGGAGACCTCCTCCTTGATGCAAGCTCTCACCCTGTCAGTCACCCTGTAAGATTTGTGCTTCACAGGTGTACTGTCCCCAGTGTCCACATCATGGATGCACCAATCTGTGACACCGGGAACCAGGGAGAACAGATCAGAAAACTGTCCCAGCAACTGGCGGCAGTCATTCTGTTGTTCAGGGGTCAGGGTGGAAGAGAGGTTGACACCATCCACTGACCCATCTTGCTCTGTTGCTGACAGGAGGTCAGGAAGAGGCTCGGTCTCCTCCTCCATCCCAGCATCTGTCGCTAAGAGCATGCCCACTTGGGACCTCTCCAAGTGGGGCTTCAGGCGGTTGACATGCAGGACCCTCAAGGGGTTCCTGGGAGACCGCAAGTCCACCAAGTAGGTAACCGGACTTTTGCGCTCTACAACCTCAAAGGGTCCGGTCCACTTATCCTGGAGCGCGCAGGGCTCCACTGGGGCCATGACCCACACTTTCTGACCAGGCTGAAGCTCTACCAGAGTGGCATTCTGGTCGTACCACCGCTTCATCTCTTCCTGGCTGGCTTCCAGATTCGCCTCAGCGAGTTGCCTGAAACGCCTAGTTTGGTTCCTAAAGGCCAGCATGTAACTGTATACATCCTGGGGAGGTTTCCTGGGAGATTGCTCCCAGCCTTCTTTGACCAAACTTAGAGGTCCTCTTACTGGGTGTCCATAGAGAAGCTCAAAGGGACTGAACCCTAGAGATTTCTGTGGCACCTCACGGTAAGCAAAGAGCAGGCATGGTAAGAGGACGTCCCACTTACGCCTCATAGGTTCCTCAAGACCCATAATCATGCCTTTGAGGGTTCGGTTGAACCTTTCAACCAATCCATTTCCTTGGGGGTGGTAAGGAGTGGTAAACTTGTAGGTTACCCCACACTCCTGCCACAGGGACTTCATATACTTGGAAATGAAGTTGGTCCCCGGTCAGACACTACCTCGCTAGGGAATCCCACTCGGGAGAAAATTCCCATCAGTGCTCGTCCCACCACGGGGGCCGTCACTGTCCTCAGAGGTATGGCTTCCGGGTACCGGGTGGCATGGTCCACCAAGACCAGGATGAACCTGTTGCCCATGGCTGTCTTGGGGTCCAGTGGCCCCACAATGTCAATACCCACCCGTTCAAAGGGGGTGCTGACTACAGGGAATGGCTGGAGAGGAGCCTTGCGCTTCCTCCCACTCTTTCCACTTGCCTGGCAAGTCTGACACGTGCTGCAGTGAGTGTCTGAACTCCTGCGCATTTGGGGCCAATAAAAGTGGGTGACAAGCCTATCAAAGGTTTTGTCCTGCCCCAAATGTCCTGCCAATGGAACATCATGAGCCAGCCCCAGTAGGAAGGCTCTGAAGCACTGGGGTACCACCAGCACACGGGCTGACCCAGGCTCAGCAACCTTAGGCTCAGTATACAGGAGATCATTCTCCCAATAGACCGAATGTGACCCAGACTGATCACCTGTTGCCTGGTCTGCAGCCTGTTGCCGCAGACCCACCAGAGAAGGGCATTCTTTCTGCTCCTTGCAGAATTCTTCCCTGGAGGGTCCTCCTTCTTGCTGCCAATGGGTCAGCTCAGGCAGGTCCCCCAGTTCAGCTACCTGTTCCCCTGTAGGCTCCAGGGCATCCCCCTCAGGGTCTGCCTCCTCCTGGACCGTGGGAACTTCGGGGGCCGGTTTCCCGCGCCCCCTGCCTCTTCTCGTGACGGCAGGTACCTGGGCCTCCCTCTCAGGCTCCAGGTCCTCTTGAGCACCTTTACTTGCTGCCATGGACCGGGTGGTCACACACGCCCAGTCAGGCAAACCCAACATCTCCAAATGAGCACTTCGCTCCACCTTCGCCCAAGGTGAGCTCTCCAAGTCGTTCCCTAACAAACAGTCAACAGGCATGGCGGGCCTCACAGCTACCTGAAGAGTACCAGAGACCCCCCACTCAAAGGGAACCTGAGCCACTTTGCAGTGACTCTCTGTGTTGTCAGCGGCAACAACTGGATAGAATGCATATGGGACAACCTGCTCTTGAGACACCAGGTGACACTTGACAGCTGTCACACTGGCTCCTGTATCTCTAAGAGCCTCCACCCTATGGCCATTGATGGTCACCCACTGCCTGTATTTCTTAGTGTTATCAGGCAGCTGGGTCTTGGGGACCATCTCACAGTCTCCTAATGAGACAAGGGACATCTGTGCGGGGCCCCACCCCTCTGGGGCATCCATCTCCTCCCCCAGGGCTACACTAGCCATCTGCCGGGGGGCTGCACCAGGGGGTGCGGTTTTTCCAAACTGGCGGCACTTGGGATCACTCGCTATGTGACCCAGGTCCCCACATTTGTAGCATCTCAGGGGTCCCCTTTGAACAGGTGGACCTGTCGGGGCTCCTGTGGGTTTCTGGGGGGGAGGCTGGGAACCTTTCCCTTGGTTCCCTTGGGGACTACTTTGGGGCCTTCTCTGGAACTCCCTCTGTTTACCCTTGTCCCCCCACTCTTCTGCTGGGGACCCTGCCCACCCTTGGCTGAGTCCCCCACGTGACCCTTGTGGACCCTGGTACTGACCCAGCGGTCCGCCTCCTCAGCAAGCTTCCTAGGGATAGTCAGCTTGCTATCTATCAGGTGCTGGCGTAGCTCTGGAAAACAGTTACTTGACAAGTGCTCCCATGCAATCAAATCAAGGAGCCCCTGAAAATCATCAACTTTGCTACCCTTCACCCAACCATCCAATGCTCTGCAGAAAAAAGTGACATATTCAACCCAGGTACTGTTCTCTATCTTTGTGCAACCCCTGAACCTCTGCCTATACAATTCAGGAGTTAAACCATACCTAGACATTAAAGCATCCTTCATGTGGCGATATGAATTATGGACATCAGAAGGCAAATCTAGCAGTGTGTCCCGCCCCTCACTAAGGATCCGTCCCCACAACCCCGCTCCCCAATCCTTCTCAGGGACCCGGTGGGAAGACATGGCTACCTCATAGGCCTTGAACCACTGCCCAATGTCATCATTTTTAAAAAACTCCCTGACCACATCTTTAGGAATATATACTCTAGATTCCACAGGTATTGACGGTGTGCTGCCACCAGAGGGAGTAATTTCTAAGCTCCTAGCTTTCAAATCCAACTCCCTCAAACTTCTATCATGCTCAAGCTGCATTTTCTTTTCTTCTAGGGCCAGTTTCTTAATTTCCAATTGCCCATTCATTTTGGCCAGCTCTAACTCATGCATCCTATTTCTCTCCCTGTCCTCCAGCTCTCCTGGGGACAGGCCTTTGGCAGAAACACTGCTACCTATTAGGGAAGGTGCTTTCCTTTCCCCTGGACCCACTGGCCCTTCCAGCTGCACATCTGCATTATTCTCCCCTTCCTCAGTCTCAGGGGTTTTCCTTGCTTCTACCCAGGCCCTCAGCGCCTGGTAGAACTCCTCCCTCCTGGTGAGCCCGGTAATTGCAACATTAAACTTTTTGCAGAAGTGCTTCAGCTGCCTCACTTTGTAGCATTCCAGTTTCTCCTCTTCCCACTCAGAACCAACAGATGCTATGGATGCTGTGTCTTCCATGATGGTTAAACTTGGCAAAAATGGAACGTCCTAGAAAAACAAATCTACCAACAGTATGTGGTCGCGTTTTGGTCTGCACTCACTAGTAGTGTTCACCAATCACTGTACATGAGTCACAAATGCAAGTCCAGAATCCTCACCGCTGACCACCAATGTTAGAATTGGGGGTCTCTAGTTGGCACAGGTAGGTACTTGTGACAAATAGGGACCCTCGCCTCTAGTCAGGGTAAAGGGGTACACTCCTAAAATAACCCCTGCTCACCCCCTTGGTAGCTTGGCACGAGCAGACAGGCTTATCTCAGAGGCAGTGTGTAAAGCATTTGTGAACACATACAGTAATCTAGTGACACACTACAGATGGACACCACACAAGGTTTTATATCAAAAATAAGTATTCTTTATATAGTTTTAACACAAGACCATAAACGACAAAAATCCACAATACTGTACTTAAAATGGTAGTTTTAGCTTAGTTCAGTTCAGTTCTTAAGATGCGACACTTTAAGTCAATGTACCTTACGATGCGGGACGCTTCCACAACAAGCAATGTTGCAGCGATGGAAATGCGACAAAGTTCTGGTGCAAAGAAATAAAGACGTCAAGTTCTTCCTGATGCGGCACGCTTCTCCGAGGTTGCGAGAAGTCTCGACTCGATGCGTCAGCTACAGCGGCGACACCCTTGTTCAGCGATGCGACGACAGCGGCTTTGGCGGCGACCCTCTTCTCCGACGTTGCGAGACGCTTCCGCTCGATGCGACAACTGCAGCGGCGACACCCTTGTTTCGTGATGCGACGGCAGCAGCTCCGACGGCGGCACGCTTCTCCGTGGATGCGAGGCGCTTCTCTTGATGCGGTGCAATGCGACAGCTACAGCGGCGACACCCTCCTTCGGAGTTGCGACGGCAGCGGCTGCGACGGCGACACGCTTCTTCCTCGATGCGAGACTCTTCTCTTGATGCGGTGCAATGCGACAGCTACAGCGGCGACACCCTCCTTCGGAGTTGCGACGGCAGCAGCAGCGACGGCGACACGCTTCCTCTTCGTTGCGGGACGCTTCTCTCGATGCGGTGCAATACGACAGCTACAGCGGCGACACCCTCCTTCGGAGTTGCGACGGCAGCAGCAGCAACGGCGACGCGCTTCTTCCTCTTGAGTCGCGCTTCCAGCTCCTTGCGACACGCAGTCCCTTCAGAAGGCCCAAAACAGCAGCAGGCACTTCCAAAGGATTCTTGGGGAGCTGGTGGTTGAAGTCTGTTGTCCCTGAGACTTCAGCAGGAGGCAAGCTCTTTTCTCAAGCCCTTGGAGATACTTTACAAGTTGAATAAAAGTGCACACAAAGTCCTTTCTCCTTCCTTTGGCAGTCAGGCAACCACTGCAGGCAGATCCCTCTAGCTTAGGGATAGTCTTCTCCTCAGTTCCTTCTTGGTTCCGCTCCTCAGCAAAGGTTTCTTCTTGTTTTCCCAAAGTGATCTAATTTCCTAGGGGTCTGGGTCCCCTTTTTATACACAGTTTTCCTTTGTTCTCTGAAGGCAGAGAGGCCTCTGCCCAGCCCAAAACCAGTTCTGGTCAGTCCTGGAGCACTTTGTTTTTCTGTCTCCTTCTTTCCTTTCAGAATGTGGGGCAGGGTGCTCAGCCGCCCGGCAGGAGGTGGAGCCAGCATTGTGGAAGGCAGGCACAGCCCTATTCAGACCCAGGTGCAACTCCTCCCTCCACTCTGGATGCAGATCTTTCTATTCAGCCCTGTGCTGACTCACCCTGTCTCCTGTAGCCACCCCCAGCCCCTGTCACTCAATCTCCAGACAAGGAATACACAACCTAGCAGAGGCAGGCTTGGAAGTTTAGGCAAGAAAATACCCACTTTCTAAAAGTGGTATTTTCAAACACAGAATGTTAAAACCAACTTCACTAAAAGATGTATTTTATCATTCTGAGTTCAGGCATACTAAATTCGTTTTTCTACCATGTTCCCTGGGTCAGTTCTGACTATAAGGTGTAATAGTCAGTCTGCCCATTCTGGCCTATGGGGAGCAGGTAGCCTTGCAATAGTGAAAAACGAAAATGGCTGTAATTCACTATTAGGACATGCCACACACACCAGGGCATGTCCTACCTTGTACTTACAATGCACCCTGCCCTAGGGCCTACTTTAGGGGTGACCAACATGCAGCAAAGGGAAGGTTTAGGGACTGGTAAGTGGGTGTACTCACCAAGTCGACATGGCAGCCCTAGGCTGCCCACAGGCTCTGCAATGGCAGGCCTGAGGCATATTTTACAAGCCGCTTCTGTGGGTGGCACAACCAGTGCTGCAAGCCCACCAGCGGTATTGGATTTACAAGCCCTGGGCACTCTAAGTGCACTGTACTAGGGACTGACAAGTAAACCAATCATCCAATCATGGAGTCACTAATACATAACGCAATTTATCATAGGGAGCACTTGCACTGTGGCACTGAATAGCAGTGGCACAGTGCCCAAAGCATCTAACACCAGCAAAAATGGATCGGTAACATAGGAGGCATCATAAAAAATGGAAGGGAGACCCACGCCAAGGATGCCAGGTCTAACAAAGATCTTTACCCAGAATTCAGCCAGACCAGGACAGTTCCACGCCATGTGTATAAATGTGCCCGGACCAAAACCACATCTCCAACATCTATCATCTGACCTGATCTTCATTCTGTGTAACTGAATAGGTGTTCTATAAAACCTGTGGAGAAATTTAAAATGAATTAACCGTAGTTTATAATTGGGCGATAGGGCAGTAAGTTGACCACAACAGAATGGCCATTGCTCGTCAGTTAAGGGGGGTTGTAGGTCTGAGTTCCAGCTTTGTAGCGCTTTCGGCGTAGTTATGGGGGCCGAATTCTGCATATTACTGTATAGGCGTGTGATGAGCCTGCGAGGAGATGCCATCTTGATAATATTTTCAAGTGCCGCCAGAGCAGGCGGAGACCGCGGGAAGGTCCCATGTATTTGTTTGCAGGTGGACCGAAGTCTGTAGTAGAGGAAGAGTGCCGGGAACAGCTCAGCCCTTCCGGTCATGGTCGCCGGCGGGGCTCTGAAATTGCCATCAGGATAGAAGTCTGCGAATGTTTGTAGCCCCATAGCACTAGCTATGGATTTGCTGGCTCCCTCCGACATCACAGGGAGCATAGGAAATCTCTACCGTGTCAACGCCCTCTCGCGGTCGTTTGTATGCCTGGTATACCGCCACTTGGAGGGGGACCGGTGCTGCTACGTCCATTTCCACTGCAACGTGTGGCCGGGACGAGATGCACCCAGAAATATAGAAATTGTGCTTGTGCGCAAAAGGCATGTAATTGAAAGTCCGGGGCACCCAGTCCTCCCTGCGTCAGCGGTAGTGTGAGCAGCTCCCATGCGATTCGTGCCTGTCCGCCCGCCCATACCAGAGCTATTAGTAGGTTAAGAATAAGGTCCTCGACGAAAAGAGCCGTAGCTTGCCCTTCCGCCTTCTCCGGGACCCCAAGAATGCGAATGTTGTTTTGACTCTAGTTCAGTAGGAGGGACTTGTTTGAGGTTTCTGGTCAATGTCTTGGGTTTGTTATTTAATACTGGAGGAGGAAAGACGCTGGTCAAGATGTTGAACAGAATGAGGTGGTGGTCTGACCAGTCAATGGGGATGATGTCCGTGAGGGAGACCAGCTCTGTGCTAGTGATGATGGCGTCAAGAGTGGCCCCTTTGATATGGGTAGGTTTGTTGCAGAGTTGCTTTAGGTCATTCATCTCAAGAAGGTTAACGAGGCGCCTCATCAGCATTATTCCAGTGAATGTTGTAATCTCCTAAAAACAAATTCTTCGAGGCAGAAAGGGAGAAATGAGTAAGAAGGTCGGATAACTCAGCAGCAAAGGGTAGAATTGAGTTTAAGTTCAATTCTGTTCAGAATCTGTGCAATAGAGTTTGGGGGGATTCCCGCAGTGAAGGTGGCGGGGGACGAAGCTGGGTCAGAAGTGACTTGGGAGGGAGATCCCATGAAGGGAGGGTGATCAGAAACGGGGGAGGGAACCAACACATTAGGCAGGTGGTCAAAAACATTCGGACTAGTATTTAATAAGCTCTGAGTGATATGCTTAGAGTCGACCGTACGATAAGGTGAGGAGTTGGAAGAGTGATAGTAGGAGGGAGTATTCAGGGAATAAACCTCATCGTATCGCTTGGAATGGATTTCTTTAGAATTCGAGTCACTAAACATAAAGGAGAGAGCAGTAGGAGAACAAAAAGAAGGCAACTGTAAAGGATGTGTGTTTGAGGGTGAAACTGGGAAGAAGGTAGGGGCAAGAGGAGATTGATTGTTAGTGAGAGTAGGTGAGAGAGCGGTCAATCTTTTCTTTTTATAATTCTTTTTATTAAACACATTGAATCGGTAAATCAGCTTACATCAGAGAGGAGGTAAGTCACAATTACATTGATAATCACAAGTGTTACAGATATAAAATGATCACACATCAGGAGATACATCATTTATGGTGTTGGTGGATCGTCAAAAAGGGGGGCACTTGGGGGGTTACAGATATTACCTCGGTAATCGTTCCAGTTGTTCCAAATCAAGGACCACTTTTTGGGGCAACCCCGTGCCACGTATACCGTTTTTTCCCTGAACATGCACCAGTCCATGTCCGCCTTCCAGGCTTCTGCTTTGGGTGGATATGCGGCCCCCCCCACAATTGTGCAATGTTTCTCTTTGCTATCATTAGACCTAAGGTGACCCAGAGCTTACTTTTACTATTCAGGTCCGTCGGCTCCCATACATTTAGGAGGCATCTTTTCGCTTCGGGGAGAATAGTGAGTGCGAGTACTTCATTCAGGATATAGTGTATTTTGCGCCAATACTGCTGAATGTGGTGACATTCCCATAGTATGTGCATGAAAGTGCCCTCCCGCCCACACCGCCTTCTACAATCTCCTGTTTCTGATTTCCCCATGCGGACCAAACTGGGCCGGGTGATGCAAACTCTATGTAATATTTTGAGTTGGACAAGTCTCAGCCTGGCAGAAATCGTTACTTCCCGTGGGGAGGCAACTGCCTACGCCATTCCTCGTCATCTAATTCCAGGCCGTCTCTCTCCCACTTCCCTCGTAATTGCTGGAGGGGGTCTATAGTATTGTTAAGCAATTTCTTATAAGTCAGTGATATGGCTTTTGTTGGTAAGTAGCCGTCGAGCAGCCCGTCTTCAAGGGGGGAGGACTCTGGAGGGAAGGACCCTTTTGGTAGGTGTGTCTGTAGAGCGTGACGTACTTGCAGATATCTAAAGTATTCTGAGTTGGCTAGGTCGTGCTTTTGTTGTAGAGAGGCCAACGTTATCACGTCGCCTTTTGACCATAAGTCCCCTATTCTTGAGATCCCGATTAGATCCCATTTGTCGAACCCTTTCGATGTCCACAAATTACCTAGTGCCTCGGTATCCCATAGGTGAGTTGCCAGCGTAAGTTTCTGCTCCCACCCCAGGCTTCGGTTTGCCGCGCGCCAGATTTGAACCGAATGTTTAGTCGGCCCCGTCAGGGGGGGCCGCTGGGTTTCCGAGTATAGCGCCCTGTTTAGTTCCCTCCCGACAGCAGCCATCTATCCATGGCAAATCCCAGATCATCACGGCGACGGTAGGTGCCGTGATTGATGGCAGCAAGGTGGGCAGCCCAATAGTATTTTTTGAGGTCTGGAAGACCGATCCCTCCATCATACCAATTTAGGGTGAGTTTATTGAATGCTATACGGGGTTGCCCATTCCACAGTAAATCCCTCTGCAGACTCTCTATCTCCCTGAAATATCGTGCGGGAACCATGTCAGGGTAGTTTTTTAATGCGTAAAGGAAGCGCGGCAGCAACATCATTTTAAAGAGTGCCGCTCTGCCCAGCAGCGACAGCGCGAGCGCCCTCCAGCTAAGTATATCACGCTTCAACCTTTGTAAGGGTGGGAGCAAGTTGCGATCGAATCGGAGGTTATGATCTGGGGTGACAAAAATACCCAGATATTGAAAGCCTACTGTAGTGATTTGTATTGGGCAGTCTTTGGGTGGGGGAGGCGGGGCCCCGCTGAGGACAAATAGAAGAGACTTACCCCAGTTGATTGAGTACCCAAAGTATCTGCCAAAGGTTGCAAAAATATCTAGCACCCTGCTGAGTGACATTCTGGGGGAGGCTAAAAACAGTAGAATGTCGTCTGCATACAGGGAGATACGGTCCTCCCATGTAGCCGAACATCGCAATACACGTATCACTGGATCCCTACGAATCCAAGCCGCTAGTGGCTCCAAAGCAAGGGCAAAGAGGAGAGGGGACAGCGGACAACCCTGGCGGGTCCCGCGGCGCAAGGCAAACACTTCAGATTTTTTGTTATTGACCACCACTTGGGCTAGAGGTTCCGAGTAAAGGAGTCTGACCCATTGAATAAAGCTAGGACCAAACCCCATCTTTGTTAGTACTGCAAAAAGATACGGCCATTCGATGGTGTCAAATGCCTTGGTGGCATTTAGTGAGACTATTATTGCTGCCTCCTGGATTGTGGCTAGTCTCCCCATCACGCCATGCACTCTACGCAGGTTCAATGCCGTGTTGCGGTGGGGCATAAAGCCTGATTGGTCCGGATGCACCAGTCCGCTTATTACTTTAACTAGACGATTCGCAAGAAGTTTAGCTAGTATTTTGGGCTCTGCATTGAGCAGGGAGATGGGCCTATTGGAGGCACAATCATGTTTGGGTTTGCCTTCTTTATGGATGGTGACCATTGTCGCTATTCTCTGGTCCAGTGGGAGTGTCCCCACCCTCCTGCTCTCCTCAAACATAGTACGCAGGTACGGGGCTAGTTTGTCGGGTCTTAATTTGTAGAGCTCGATAGGCAGGCCATTAGGACCTAGGGCCCTTCCTGAGTGGAGACTCCTGATCGCTTGTGCTATCTCGTCGTTAGTGAAGTCACTCTCTAATAGGCTCAGGTCCTCTGCCTGCAGGGCGGGGAGTGCTATGTCTTGGAGTAGTAATTGGGAATCGTTTTCGGTGTACGGTGTGCTTGTGCGGTAAATTGTGCTGTAGTGAGCATCAAATTTATCAACAATATTTTGGGGGTCAGTGATGGTCTGTCCGTTCTCATCTATTAACTCTGGCACCAGTCTGCTTGCCAACTCTTTCTTGTCCAACCATGCAATCAGTTTCCCTGCCTTGTCCCCGAGGTCATATATCCTGCCTTCTTGTTCCCTGCCCATAGCTTTGGCCCTGTCAGTAGCTATCCCTTTATATTCATCCCTCTTAAGTTGTAGGGTATGTAGCTTCTCCGGAGTGACTTCCTCACCCAAGTCTTCCTCCATCCGGAGCACTTCGTTTTCTACCTCAACTAGCTCCTTCAATTTCTCCTTTTGCATCCCTGCTATCAGGGAGAGTGCCTGCCCCCTTATAACTGATTTAAATGCCTCCCACAGGGTCTGAGGGGATTCAACTGACCCTTCATTGTCTTGAAAGTAGTGGTCAAAGGCTTGGAGTAAGGCTTTCCGGATTGCTGGGTTACGGAGATACCATGGATTAATAGGGGTGATTTTACCCACCTTCTTCTGACCCGCGACCAATTGAGCCCATACCGGGGAGTGATCAGAAATGCCGCGGGCCATGTGTCGGACTTCTTGAACGTTTGCAACTTGAGAAGCGGGGACAAGGAGATAATCTAGACGGGAGAGACTGTTGTGCGCCCCTGAATGCAAAGTGTGCTGGATACAATCTGGGTGGTAGGCTCTCCACGTATCCGCTAGACCCAAGGCCTCCAGAAAGTCAGGCAGCCATCGATACGAAGGCCCGAGTTCTCGGGGTGGGTGTCGGTCCAGAGTGCCAGAAACTACGGAATTAAAGTCCCCTCCCACCACCAGAAGCCCTAACGGGAACGAGAGTAGTATTGAGCCCAAATCCTTAAAGGTGCTACTCTGCAAGCCAGGCGGCACATAGACTGAAGTGAGCGTGTTGCCCTCCCATTGTCCCGTGATCGCTATGTATCGACCCCAGTCATCCGACCAAGCGGAGTGTACTGAGAAGCGGGAAGGAGTTCCTCAGCATTATGCCCACTCCCCTGGAGCCGGTGGTGAAACCTGAATGGGCCACTAGTTTATAACCCCACCTGTTTAACGCCTTACAGGAGTTGCCCACCAAGTGTGTCTCTTGGAGCAGGATAACGTCTGGGGCCTGCCGTCTGATATATTGTAGTACCACACAGCGTTTAACCTTATCCCCAAGACCGTTGACGTTCCAACTCAATATCTTAATACTCTTTTCCCAGTGCGTACCCATTAGATCCTGTATAATTCGTGTAATCCTCTTGAAAGGTGCATATTATACTTGCCCATTCAACAAAAACATGAACAAACTCAAATCCCCCAACCCAACTACCCCTCCCTGCTCCCCTGCACTCTGGGCGTGAAACTGCCCATGAAATTAAAAATGCAGAGTGCCTGTCGCCCAACTTGTGAACTAAAAGTAGAAAAGTGGGGGATGCGGTGCTCAGTTTCTCTGACCCCCCCCCCCATTACATCCAATGCTATGTAACACCCCGAGAGGGGCCGAGTCACAGGATCTTGCTCATAAGTAATGTGAGGTGACCAACCAGCTAGCGTTTGCCATAGTTCGAAATACCTGTTCCTGTCGGTAGTGCAGATAAAGTTTGGCTGGGTGAATGGTCAATGGCTCCATCAATTGGTATTGTGTTTCATTCTATGACTCGATGTGGCCAGCGTCTCAGCGACAATTATGTTCTTTAGCCCCCCCTCCACCCCTCCAACCACTCAGAAGCAGCCTCTGAAAAGTCAAAGAACCAGGCTTTGCCGTCAGCCTCCACCCGGAGTCGGGCCGGGAACAGCATTGCATATTTCACACCTTTGACTCGAATATTCTTTTTGATGGCAAGAAAAGATCGTCTCTGTTTCTGCACAGCTTGCGTAAAATCAGGGAAGGCGATCTCGGCATTCTCATAGCGAAGCGGGGGGCCACCCTGGCGTTCTGCAGTATGACATCTCTGTCACGAAAATTGAGTAACCTGGCTAGGATTGGACGAGGGGGTGCTCCAGGTTTCGGTCGCCCACTGGGAACTCTGTGTGCCCTCTCAATGACAAAGAATTTTGACAGGCCTTTAGGTTGTAGGTGGTTAAGAATAAGGTCCTCGACGAAAAGAGCCGTAGCTTGCCCTTCCGCCTTCTCCGGGACCCCAAGAATGCGAATGTTGTTGCGCCTGGTGCATCCCTCATACTCGTCCAACTTGCTTTCGGCGAATTTTCGAAAAGTTTGCAAGTCTTGAATTTCGTTTTGTAGGTGTGAGGTATCATCAACTAGACTTGCCGTTGTAATCTCTGCTTGTTTGACTTTTTCGCTGAGTTTTGTGAGGTCTGCCCTGATGAGCGTTACTTCCGAAGAGATTGAGTCCATTTTCTGCTCCAGTGACGCTCTGACCCCGGTGATCGCTTCCATGACATCTTTAAGAGTGAGTTCAGGGGTATCTCCCTCTGTCCCCCCCCCACCGATTTGTCTCTGGACTGCTGGTCCTGAAGCGTCGCCTTAGGGAGTGCATAGCGGTCCAGTTTGTTTTGCTGGGTTACTTTGGGACCCCTCGCCCCCGACATCTTGGCCCGCTCTGACTTGGTCACTGGTTCGTTCTTGGCCGGTGAGGTGCTGCTCACTACACTTCGCCGTCAGACTGGCAAGGGAGTGTGTCTCCATAGGACTCCGAGCCCCTCGGGTCCCACCGGACTGTGAAGCGGGGAAGAAGCAAACAGGGGCCCCCCCCTCTGTGTCACCGCCAATGGTTTCTGGAAGGCGGGAATGGAACGTTCAACACCTTAGTAATCGTCACTCAAGGTGCCTCCAGTCTGTGTACCTCTCTCGATGACATCTATGGGGCCCCTCTCCACCACCGCCAAAGCTTAGGAGTAGGCCGCCGCCCAATCGCAATGGATGCAATTTGGATATCCCTCCGGTCTTTAGGCCGATCAGTGCCCGGGCCAAAGCAAGCTGCGGGGAATGTCCCGGGACCCGACTTTGACGGATTGGGGTCACACCAGTCTCTTCCTTGGTAAATATTTGAGCCTCGATTGTATCCGGGGATCGCCCCCGGGGCCAGAGCCAGCGCCCCTGGTCTCCTTCTTGCCTCAAACCTCCACCTTCTCAGCAGCGTGTCCCCTCCGAAGCTGCGAGACCCCAAGGCGGGGCCGCAGTGCCGCAGTACGGGCGCACCACCACCAGGCTGGCCTCACCTCAGTGGTTGATCCGCTGTTGGTCCTCAGCCTTGTCTGCCTCTTATCGCATCCGGAGGGGTGCTGCGTTGCCGGTTGTTGCTCCTGACTCAAAGCGATGCGACCCGCGCCGGCACAGGCCAGAGAACCGGGGTCGCGCCAGGCACAGGCCGCCGTGCGTCGCGACTCCCCCGGCCCCAGCGTTTACTCGGCGCCCCGGCCTCGACTCCAGAGAAGGCCCTCGCCGGCGGCGGCTGTAACTTTGGCCACGGAAGACTCACAGCCTCGGGACTTGGCTTGCTAGGGTCGGTACACCTTCCGACGATGAAGTCCCATCTCAGGGATCGGATCTATGTGGCGGATAAACGGGAGGGAGACAGATTACACGGAGCGACTCTACCTTGCGGCCATCGCGCTACGCTGCGTAGCCACGCACCCGAGAGCGGTCAATCTTGGGACAGGGGGCTGTGGGTTCTACGCTGCGAAGTGAAACCAAGTCAGAGGTTCTGGGGATGGCCCTCGACAACAAGGGAGAAGAAGGAGTATCGCTAGAAGGGGAGGAATCATCTCTAGGATTCGATGAGGCGGGGCTAGGGGATGGGCCCAAGTCTCTATGAGGGGCATGAGAATTATCACGGATAGTATTATAGAGCATGCCCCTTTGAGAGAGCAGAGACGTCGGTAAGGAGGGCAAGGCACAGCAGTGAGAATCGGAATGGGTGATAGGGATGCAGGAACAATTCAGGCGGGGTCTTGATGAGGATGATAGTATAGGAGGGGGAAGGCGAGACTGATCGGGGAGAGTTAGTTGAGTCACGGGGGAGCAAGGCAATTGGGATGAAAGGGGTTTTTGGCCCAGTTGAAAGAGCAAATTGGCCATAGTACTGAACTGGCTGTCAAAAATGTTGAGGTGAAGGTCAGATGCTTGAATAAGAATGTTCCCAGTCCTGAATATGGATATATCAATTTCTCCATTAAAAGAAAGGGAAGGGGTAGTTGTCAGTTTAATTTCATACGGAATTTTGATCGTTTTGGTGATAGGAAGGTGGAGAAGGAATATGTTTTTCCATTTAGTCTGGCGTTTGGAGTAGAATATAAAGTCTGTTTTCTTCGTGGTACAAGACAGGCTGTGGTAGGTATCCGCTATTAACGTTTCAGGGTGAAGTTTCATTAGTTTGTGTTTGAAATTTTTCTTGGCGTGCTTAGAAATATTTGACGGATATATGATGCTCCAAGAGTTAGGGCCATGACTAGCGACAGCAGGGTCAGGGGAATTGTGGGGGGCTTTGTTGGAGACATGATTCGAAACAAGGATAGAATAGAATCAGTCTAAGACAGAGAGGTTTCAGTTTGAACAACGCTGTACAGGGAGATTTCAGTTAGAAAAACGTTAGATAGGGAGAGCAAAATGCAATAGCACACAGGAAAAATCAAAGCATCAGATGGGAGCCAGTGTCGGCAGAAATTCTTCAGAGATGGCCACACTTGTGTCAGTGAAGATCAGGTATGAGTCACAGGAAGACAAACTTTCCTTTCCCTTAGAGCTCTAGGAGGTCAGAGAGACCAGCATCTCTTAAAGAGGGCCTGCCGAGAAAATAGTTATTTTTATTATCTATTTCACAGGGACTGCGGGGTGGGGATGAGGGGGGAAATACCGTTTCAGATTTCCTGGGAAAGAAAAAAAGACTATTTTCATTCTCCATTTCAAAGGGATTGGAAGGAGAATATTCCTATTACCATTTCTGATTTCATGGGACCATCATCTTAAGGCAGGGTTTTACAGGCTAGGAGGGATCCTGAAATGGCAGCATTAGAATATGGAGATCTAGGGGAAGGTCAAGTGAGGGGGGCAAACAGAACCGTAGACCCTAGGAGCGCAATGAGAAACTCCACCTCCCAGACCCACTATCATCGAAAGGCATCCCGAGCCAGGGCAGTCTCTAGATCACGGTCATAACCGTGATCATCACAGCGGACTAGTGCCTATATAGATGCACTAGCACACGCCGGTCAGGGCCTGCAGTGAGCAGCAGCAAAGGTCAAAGCGAAGTACAAACAGGGGCAGCACTTGTCTTATCACAATGACCAGCCTGCTCCCAGGAAGACCGAGTTCGCACTGCAGAAAATGGTGGCCACGCCCGATCTTGGGTCGGGTCAGGTCAGTGGCAAGGAAGATCCCTTAAATAGAGTGACCACGCTGGACCCAGTGTACGGGGCGGGGGGCTCACCCAACTCAATATCTCTCCCTTACCTAGTCACTGGGTCGAAGACCGATGCGGCTTAGCAGCTCAGCCGCCGTGGGCTTGGTCCGTAAGGTCGCAAGTACGGGGCAAGAGGCACTTCCTGCTCCGTGGCAGCCCCTGCCTCGTCCCGGATGTGGCGACGTTGCAGCTCCGTCGAGCTGGCGTCGATGGCGCTCCGGTCTGGCTACAGCGGGCAGGGCACGATATAGATTGAGCTCCGTCACAGCCCAGCCTCGTACCGAATGTAGCAGCGGAGGCAATGGAGCATGAAGCGTGGAGGCTCCAATGGGGATCTGCGCAAAAGGCCCGTGGAAGGGGCGGGGGGCAAATACTGCTCTGCGCTGCTTGCACTGACGGACGGACGCAGAAGAAAGGGGCACTCCGCATTCGGAAGGCAGGCAGAAGGGGCCTCCATTGCCCACTGGAGGGCGGCATAATAGGGGGTGTACCCACCCCAAGGAAGGGACCCATTGGTCCCAACCTTTACCTACCTGTAACGCCCCTAAATCTAGTATTTAGGGGCAACCCCGAACCTTGCCTCCTCAGACAAGAACCGACCAAGAAGAAGAGAAGAAGAAGGACCGAAGAGCTGTGCTGAAACTAAGAAGAGGAGGACGCCACTGACTTGGCCCCAGCCCTACCAGCCTGTCCCCACCTCGAACCTGCTCCAGCGAAATCCCGGTGTGTCCTGCAGCCAGCAACCTCAAGAACCCAAAGGACCTGCCCCGCCTTCCACAAGAAGGAAAATGCTACTTACCCAGTATGCATCTGTTCTTGGCATATAGAGCTGTAGAGTCATATGCTATGCATAGATCACAATCTAGTGTTGGGTCCGGATGTTTGCAATTTGTTTTTCTTCGAAGAAGTCATTCCAGTCACAAGGTAGGTTACTCCTCCTTTCGGTAATAGTGCACATGGGCATCGACTCCATTGTTAGATTGTTTTCCCGCAGAGGGTGATAATGGAGTTAGTAAGAGTAGTAAAAGGAGATGTCCATGAATGCATGTATCTAAGTAAGATGTTACTGCAACAGGTACAGGTACCCGGGGAGGAGGGTGGGCGCATATGACTCTACAGCTCTACATGCCAAGAACAGACACATACTGGGTAAGTAGCATTTTCCGTTCGAGGCATATGAGCTGTAGATCATATGCTATGCATAGACTATATAGCAGTTATTTCCCAAAGCGGTGGCTAACCTGTATCCGTTGCAGTGGGTTGAAATAATGTACGTAAAACTGCCAGGCCTACTCTAGCCTGTTGTCTTGCTAACACATCTACGCAATAGTGTTTTGTGAATGTGTGAGGTGTAGACCATGTTGCAGCTTTGCATATGTCATCTATGGGTATATTTCCTAAGAATGCCATAGAAGCCCCTAGTTTGCGTGTAGAATGTGCTCTAGGGGGAACTGTTAACGTTCGTTTTGTACTTTCTATATAGTAAAGAATAGCTCTTTTCACATCTAAAGTGTGTAAAGCATGTTCTGCCACAGAATCTGGTTGAGGGAAGAACACAGGCAACTCAACAGATTGGTTGATATGAAAGGCAGAAATGACTTTAGGTAGAAATTTGGGGTTAGTCCGCAGAACCACTTTGTTTTGATGCATCTGTAAAAATGGTTCTTCTACTGTTAGTGCCTGAAGCTCACCCACTCTCCTCAGTGATGTGATGGCTATGAGGAAAGCTACTTTCCAAGAGAGAAATTGCAGGTGGTGTGGAGAGGTGTGGTGCAGCGGCCAGGGCAGCTGACTTCGGAGCACAGGGTTCACGGTTCGATCCCCGGCTCCGGCGGCAGCTCAGCTCAGCACCATGTGACTCTGGGCAATAGCTCACTTAATTTCCACGACGGCCCCCAGCGCCTTGAGACCCGTAAGGGTGAGTAGCTGCGCTATATAAAAACGGACTTACATTTTACTTACAGTTCACATCTATGCAATGGCTCAAAAGGCGGACCCATGAGTTTTGTAAGGACGATGTTGAGATTCCACACTGGAGCAGGTGGAAGTCTGGGAGGAATGACTCTTGAGTCCTTCCATGAAAACCTTAATAGCAGGCACTCTAAAAAGAGACAAATGTTAGCTGCATATCTGCAGAACAGACATCGCAGCAAGATGTAAGCGTATTGATGTACACGCTAAATTGGAATGATGTAGATGTAATAGGTAACAAATTATGTTTTGGATTAAAGCGTCGAGCGGATTGACTTGATTGTTATTACAGTAAATCACAAACTGCTTCCATTTTGCTGCATAGCATGCCCTTGTGGTAGAGCGTCTAGCCTCTTTGATGATATGTATGCAATTTGGGGAAGATTGAGGTAGCCAAACTCTAAGATTTCAGGTGCCAGATCGCAAGGTTGAGATGACTGGGATCTGGGTGCCTTATCCCTCCATGGTTCTGAATGAGGAGATCGGGAGTGAGATGGAGTTTTGGGTGGGAAACTACTGACAACTCCAAGAGAGTTGTGAACCAGGGTTGACGGGCCCATGTGGGAGCAACTAGGATTAGTGTTAGGGAGTGCTGTTTGAGCTTCCGAACCACTAATGGAACGAGTGGGAGAGGCGGAAAAGCGTAAGCAAATATCCCTGACCAGTTCATCCATAGTGCATTGCCTTTGGACAATGGGTGTGGATCCCTGGATGCGAAGTTTGGGCATTTTGCGTTTAAGTGGGTGGCGAACAGATCTATGTCTGGGAAGCCCCACATTTGAAAGAACGGGAGGAGAACCTGAGGGTGGAGTTCCCATTCGTGGATCTGTTGTCGTTGACGACTGAGCAGATCTGCAATGTGGTTGTTTACTCCTGGAAGGTGTTCCGCACGGAGATATATTTTGTGAGGTATGGCCCATCTCCAGATGCTTTGAGCTAACTGTGAGAGCTGGGGAGAGTGTGTGTCCCCCTGTTTTTGTATTTAGTACATTGCTGTCATGTTGTCTGTGCGAATTGGGACAGCTTTGCCTACTAGATGAAGTTGAAAAGCTTTCAACGCTAGAAAAATTGCTAGCAGTTCTAGATGGTTTATGTGGAGTTGCTTTTGATGCGGAGTCCACATGCCCTGAATGGTATGTTTTTGCAGATGAGCTCCCCAACCAGTGTGCGAAGCGTCTGCTGTTAGCACTATCTGTGGAACCGGGTCGACGAATGGCCCTTGGAAAGGTTTTTTGTATTCCACAACTGCAGAGAGCGATGAGTGCGGCCGTCCACCAACACTAGATCTGATAACTGACCTTGAGCCTGGTTCCACTGACGTGCTAGGCATTCCTGGAGGGGACACATTTGGAGTCTTGCGTAAGGAACGATTAAAATGCAAGACGCCATCATTCCTACCAATTGCATGAACACTTGAGCTGGTAATGAGTCTTGTGACTGAAACAGAGATTAGAGTCTGCATGTTGCGGATTCTGACTGGGTTGGGACACGCTAGAGCTTTTTTGCCTATTGTGGCTCCTAGATACAGTTGCGTATTGGATGGTTAGAGATGAGACTTGGTGAGATTCACAGTAAACCCAAGCTCGTGAAGCAGTTGGACTGTACTTTGAGTGTGGCGTAGGCAGCTTTGCTGCGAGCTGGCTTTTATGAGCCAGTCGTCTAGGTAAGGGAAGACATGAATGTACTGTCTTCTTAGATGAGCCGCAACTACTGCCAGGCATTTGGTGAAAACCCTGGGTGCGGTAGTTACTCCAAATGGGAGGACCTTGAATTGATAATGTTGGCCGTCTACCAGAAACCTGAGGCATTTCCTGTGAGTGGGGTGAATGGGAATATAGAAATAGGCGTCCTTTAAGTCCAGAGTGGACAGAAAGTCGCCTTGCTGAAGGAGTGGGAGCACTTGTTGGAGTGTGAACATGTGAAAGTGGTCCGACTGAATGTATAGATTTAGTTCTCTGAGGTCTAGTATGGGCCTGAGAGAGCCGTCTTTTTTGGGAATTAAAAAATACAGGGAGTATACTCCGGTCCCCTGATATAGCGTGTTTTTCCAAGAGAGAGAACCTCTTGCTTTAGAAGGATAAGATGCTCTGGTGATATTGCATGTGATCTTGGAAGAATATCTGGGGGAGTGTGTGTAAGCTCCAGGCAGTAACCATATTGGATAATTTGTAGTACCCACTTGTCTGAGGTGATTGAATTCCAGACAGGTAGGAATTGAGAGAGACGTCCCCCAACAGGAGTGGAATGATCGGAAGGAAGTCACTGTTTGTTTGCGGGGGAAGTGCGTGTGGAGTTGCCTCTGCCTCTTCCCTTACCGTTGTTTCCTCTGAAACCACCTCTAAAATAACCTCTTGAAGAGGGGGATTGGTTGTTGCCTTAGTAAGAGGAGGAGGGGTTTTCGGTGGATACATTTTTGGAACCACCCCTATAAAAGGAGCAGCGAAAGGAAACCCTAGTGGCAGGCAATTGCAAAGCCCCCATGGACTTTGCGACCTCCGTGTCTTTTTTCATCTTCTCCAGCGAGGTATCAACCGTTGGGCCAAAGAGATGTTCTTTGTCAAATGGTTGGTTGAGGATGGAGGTTTGCACCTCAGGCTTGAATACTGAGATTCTCAACCAAGCATGTCTGCATAGGAGTACACTGGTGTTTACTGTTCGAGCTGCTGTATCTGCTGCGTCCAGGGCACACCTGATTGAGGTATTAGTGATAAGTTTACCTTCTTGGATAATGTCATTAGCCTTAGTTTTGTGTTCGTCGGGTAAAAATTGCATGAGTTTTTCTAACTCATCGTAATGAGCCCTATCATAGCGAGCCAACAGAGCTTGAGTGTTGGCAATGCGCCAGTGATTAGCAGCTTGTGAAGCCACTCTTTTGCCCGAGGCATCAATAAGCTTAGACTCCTTATCAGGAGGAGGAGCCTCACCTGTGGTTTGGGAATTGGCTCTCTTGCGAGCGTTGGATACCACCAGAGAGTCTAAGGGCAACTGACCTCTGATGTAAACAGGGTCGTTGGGTGAAGGTTTATATTTTTCTCCACTCTAGGTGTAATTATTCTTGCCCTCACAGGATCTTTAAATATCTCGTGTGTGTGTTTCAACATACCTTTTAGCATAGGTAAGGTATGAGTGGCTCTCTGAGAGGAACTAAGTGTCTCAAAGAGGAAATCCTCTTCTAAAGGCTCTTTATGCAACTCCACCCCGTGATATTGAGCAGCCCTGTTAAGGAGTTCAATGTACCCAATGTTATCGTCAGGTGGGGAGGGTCTAGACGGATACAAATCAGGGTCATTATCTGGGCTTGGGTCAGTATGATAATCCTCCCAAGGGTCAATGTTCTGTGGCCTATCCTGATCTTCATCCTCATTCCCGTCATCCTGTGGGTCAGGTGTAAGTGGAGGTGGTGGTGAATTTGATGGTGTAATAAGTAAATTGGGATCAGTGGGGGAAGGAGGAGGAATGTAAGGTGGAGAAGGGTTAGTGCCCACACTTTTGCTTTTGAAAGGAATGTGGTAGTCCTCTGGCTGGTCCACAGGCTGGTCTATCTTCCGTTTTTTTGGAAGAGTGGCATGGATATGTCCTGTATCAGGGTGGATCACAAGTTTTTTCTGCTACGGATCCGAAGGCGGGGCATCGGGCCGAGGCTCTTTAGACAGAGTGTCTTTATCTTTAGTTGGTTGTTTCGGCGTCGAAGGTTTCGGCTCCGAGCCTTTTTGCGTCTGAGGTTTCGGCTCCGAGCCTTTCAGTGTCGAAGGTAGAGTCTTCGGCAACGGTGGAATTGTGACCGTCACATGCTTAGATTTGGATTTCGGGGCCGAAGGTGTTTTTTCGGCACCGGAGTAGTGCCGGCTCGAGCCCGAGCCGGAAGGCTTCTCTTTATGTTTCGGAGCCGGGCCCGAGGGCGGGGCATCGGAAACCTTTTGTCAGAGCAAACCTTGGCCCGAAGGCAGAGGAGGGACCGGAGCCTTTGTCTTTGGTTGTTGAGGGGGCAAAGGGGTGTCTTTACTCACGGTACGTTGACCCGGAGTAACTTGCTCCTCTTCTTCCATGTCGGAATCTTCGGACACAGAGAAATGTTCCTCCTCTTCAGCTCCTTGAGCTTGCTATTCTATGTCGGAATCTTCCCCGAAGATGTCCGGTGCGGAGCCGCTCTGGTGTTGCATCTCGTGGCGTCGAGCCCGACGGTCACGAAGTGTCTTTTTCGATCGAAACGATCGACACGCGTCGCAGTCGTTCTTTCCTGTCCCCGGAACACAACGAGTCGGTGCGTGGAAATTTAGCATGACACCCGGGACAGAACTTGAAGGGAGTCCGTTCCATCGAATGCTAGTGCGGTCGATGCGGGTAGGCCCGACGGCCCGCCACGAGTTTTCCGATCGAAGGTTTTTCGAGGTGAGACGATACGCGACGAATGGAGAACCGCGTTCGATAACAATACAGTCGAGGGTAGGTGATTGCGCGTCAAAGGGAACCGAGAAACGGTGCCGAACCGGAGCGCAGCAATACACATCTGAACCCGATGGCGGAAAAAACAATCTAACAATGGAGTCGATGCCTATGCGCACTATTACCGAAAGGAGGAGTCACCTACCTCGTGACTGGAAAGACTTCTTCGAAGAAAAACAAAGTGCAAACATCCGGACCCAACACTAGATGGCGATCTGTGCATAGCATATGATCTATAGCTCATATGCCTCAAACAGACTTTGTTTCTCGTGAGCACCGGATTTGCTCACCCACAGACTCTGGCTCCGGCCAAATCAGCGAGTGTGCACCACTCTGCACCCGTCACCTACGGCCTGAGTTCGAGTGGCCCAACACCACGAGGAGGTCTCCCTGTTGATCCTGACCTGAGATATGGTGATCTCTGACCTGCCTCGAATCTCCAAGAGAAGCCTGCAGCCTCTTTCTGGAGGATCCCCCCGACCGCAGGTGGTAAGAAAGTCTGACGCCCCACGGCCTTGGGTGGCCCAACCGACGGTGTCCCAGCATCCCCAGGCATCCCAACTTACCTCTCCAACCGGTGGTCACCTCCAGAAGATCTTCTTCCCCAAGCCTGGAGTCTTTGTTGCAACCGGAGAAGCCCCACTGAAAACAACAGGGCGCCCGACGCCAAAACAGCACCCTGCACCCAGCCGCCCCTGCGCCGCTGCGGGTGTACTTTGGGTGCTAACTCGGATCCCCTTTGCCCTGAGCCTAAAACCAGGAGTTTTACTACCACAACCCCGTGGCCTGCTCATGAGCAGCCACCAACCGGAGGTCCCCTATCCCCCATTGGATAACATTGGGCGTCAGCACTCTGCACCCGGCCGCCCTAGTGCCGCTGAGGGTGCTTTGAGAGTGCATCCTTGAACCTGGGGGAACCCTGGTTCTAACCCCAGAATACCAACTCCCACAAACTTGTACTTACCTGTAAACCGATAACTTCCATAGTATTGCTTTGACTGCTTTTTCCTAAAAAATTGCTGTGTGGAGTTGGTTTTGTATTAAACATTGGAAAACTGCAAATAACTAAAAACTGCTTTACTTACCTTTTCTCTAGGAAATGTCCCAGTGTGATATCTAGGCATATCACACCGAGTAGAAAAAGTAATCTGTAAAGTAATCAGTAAAGTAATCAAAAGTAATCTAACAGTAATTTTCACTGTATTGAACGCTTTTACAAACCTGTAACAAAGTCATTTTCATTCAGCTTGCTTGTTTTGTTCAGCCTGCCTTGAAAAGTACCATTTACACTTACCTGTACCAGGCTTGGCTTGGTTCTAGAAAATAAATATAACTAAATAATATTTTTATACAAATTAAATAGGTCTGAGTTCAGTCTATGAGTGTGTGACATCATTTGCTGATTGAGTGTGCACAACAAATAAGGGGTTGGGCGTGCGCAGGCAATGAAGTCCAAGAAGTCAATGTTTAGTTTTTCAAATGAGTCTTTATTTTCACTTAATTAGTTCTCACAGGATTGAAGATTTTATGGTCAGCCAACGCGTTTCGTTCTCATGACGAGAACTTCGTCAGGGCTCAGTAGGCGAATATCATTCCTTTGATGTATACTAGGTAAGTTTGGCCTGGTTCCAACGTGACCTTTCGTGTAGGATTCGAATACGCGATCCCTTAACCAAGTCGGTGTTCCAGGTAAGTAATCTGGAAACACTCAGGATATCGCAAGGCCTCAGTTGGCCTAAGTAGCAAATCTCAAATTGCGAGTTCTCCTGCCATTCTGGCATGAGAACGAAACGCGTTGGCTGACCATAAAACTTCAATCCTGTGAGAACTAATTAAGTGAAAATAAAGACTCATTTGAAAAACTAAACATTGACTTCTTGGAAATCATTGCCTGCGCACGCCCAACCCCTCAATTGCTTAGGATCTGACGTACAGAGGCATCACCCGACGGCTGGTGCAAGGGCTAGTTGCGCAAGGAACCTGATTTAACTGAAACTAGTGTGAGGTGCAGAAACAGCAGTCCGCCGTCAAAGTATCGTTGTTAATTCTGTGTACAACAAATACTTAACACTACCCTCTGATAAAGCCTTACTGCTCGCCCACACTACCACAAACAGAGAGTAAGGTGCTATCTACTTTTACCTCTGCCTACCTTTGGGGTTCCACTGGACTCTGTGCACACTATACCTCATTGTGGTATAGTATATACAGAGCCAGCTTCCTACACCTGGCATATGAGGCTCTGCCTAACATATATAAATTAAATTCTGCAGTGAAAAAACGATGAGCCATTAACTGTAAAATGTGGGCAAATTTATTTTTACACACACAACCATAAGTACCCTGTGGAAGGGGGAATCGTGACAGTGTGGACAACCTTTCCACTTGATCCCAAAGGATTTCCTTTTTTAAGGACGAAAGCCCTCACCCACCGACATGGTGCATACTTCATCGTAGGGCTCCTCCCCAAACCCAATGGCATGGGCTACAACCTTGCTTAGCAGGGTAGCTCTTCGGATGTTCTACGAGGAAGCACTGTTAGGAAAGGTTGTGTGGGCGCCATGTGGACAGGTAGTAAGAGGTGAAATCGTCCTCGTTTCAGATGAGTACAGAGGCAACAAATCACTGTTAAAAATACCTCGGAGGTCACCTAAGTATCCTTTCCTACTGTGCCCTAATGGGAATGATTAAAAAGACAGGGGAAAGTACGTCATGAAATGAGGTCGGCATGTTTCAGCCCGAAAATGTGCCCCACTAGTGGATGCGAAATAGGCTTTCTTCAGGACCCATGAAAAAATTATTAAACTCTGTACCAGTGATGCCACAATGGGCTGGAAAAAAATAGAGTTCTTCAACCATTGTGTAACAGAGAGGACCTACTACGGCTCCTCCACATAATGAGGACAAAGTAACTGGATGACAGTAACGACTAAAGAAGAGTTAAGGGTCAAGTACATTCTAACTATTGCCACATGTGGTATCGTTCAACTCTGTTTTTAAGAAACAAGAAGATCTGGCCACGTGACGGATGCACATAGGCTTGATATTCAATGTCAGGTGTGACCCGACTATAGAAATGGAGAACAATGGAAAATGATCTCAATTAAATCATACCCAGACCTTGAACAACAAATAAATACTGTCATACTTTGCTATTTTAGTGTAAGACACGATAACGTCTTCATTCTTGGCTGAGGTTAGATATGTTTCATCATCAGTCACACCTGGATTCTTATGGCTTTGAAGATCACCGGTACCTTCATCCACCAGGAAATTGACCTCCGTACACCTCAGTAATAAGGGAAAGCATCTTAATTGTGCACAACACCACCAAGGGGGGCACGTCATGGCCCTGAAGATCATCGAACAAGCTGCTTCCATCCTCCTCCAGAAGGTCGCGGACAGAATATTAAAAAGAAGCCTCTTCATTCACCTCAAACCAAAGGCGACCAACCGTAGCCATATCAACGAGAAACCACCTCTACCTCAAGAATTTCACAGAGACGCCTCCTCTATGCTGAAGCCTCAAAAACAGTCACAAGCAAGACAGCTTCATGCACCCCTACCACAGAAAATCACCCTGTTAACCCCAAGAACATTAGAGTAAATCACAGAGAAGCACAGTACACCCACTTCACGAAAACTGAATAGTAGATACGTTGCAGGAAGCCACCTTCCAGCTCTTCGAGGAAATCAGCCTTGAACAAAAACAGGAAATGTACCTTCACCCGCCCCATGAAGACTGAAGAAAAGACACCAAAATAACATCACAGCAATGCCACCAACCAGAGCAAGGCTATCAAAGTTAGTTCCACTGAGGGAACTACCAAACCATCCTTCCCTCTGGTCTTGATTCAATCACAGAAATGGGGCGGTCTCCTTCTCGCTCTTAAAAATCGGGGCATTGTCCAATGGTCCAAACAGAGCTACGTCCTCCCACTTCAAAAAAAAAAAAGCCACAGTCTTGCTGGCTCTTCCCCTCCAACCCACCCCCCCTCCACCCACCCACCTCTACCTGATGCCACTGTGAGGCGGGATCTTACTCAGCATATCGGTCATAGAAGGGAGAACGCAGCATGTAGTACAGCAACAAGATGCTTCGCCTCCTCAGTTCCGAACGCTCTCTCCGGTTCAAGGCCTTCATGTCGCCTACGAAAGTAAGGCTGCAAAAACAAGAGAGAAGCAGAGTTGAAACAAGGTGGGGAGCATGATAGGGAATCAAGGATAGAGAGAATAGAGCAGAGAAGAATGGGCAAGAACAAGGTGTTCATAGTGGAAAAAGGGAAACACTGAGCAAAGGACAAGTGAGGGGGGAGGAAAGGAAACAAGGGCTAGGGGGAGAGAATTGTGAGCAGCAGAGGGAACAGTGTTGGAAAGAGAGGGGACAGGGAAGGACAAAACGATTAATGAAATCAGCTAATTTTACCATCATTTGGGATCTAAATCTCCATCTAGAGTCTCATAATGACCTTGACATTCGCAACTTCCTAGGTGATATGGAAGCGTGCCAACTATCTCAACTGGTTCCAGGGCCCACACACAAGGCTGGCCACCTCCTTGACCCTGTTTTTTCCAACATCCCACTCTTTGAGGTCCCGCCATCACTACCCACGTCATGGACTGACCACAATCTCGCTTTTTCTCTATATACTTAGCAGGTTTTAAATTCCAGGCTCTTCGTAACCATATATATAAATAAACGCCCTTGGCATAAATTAGTTCACTCAACCTTCCGAGACACTCTTGGCACCCTAAAACTGGCATTACCCGACAATATCGAGCTGGCTAATGGCTACTTTAAGGGGTGGGTCAATCAGGCTCTAGACAAATGTGTCCCAGCCAAATAGACTCATCCCAAGAAAACACGGGCCAATGTCTGGTTTGATGAATCACTTATCACAGCCAGGAAGAACTGCGAAGTGTTGGAACGCGCCTGGAGACGTTCATACAGTTCCACTGCTAAACTTGAATATAGAACGGCCGTTGAAGCCAATCATAAATTGGTCTGGAAATCCTGCGCTACCTACTTTGCCAATAAAATCAATACCAGCAACAACCCCTCCAAAATGATCTCTCTCTTAAAGGAGATGGTGACATCCCCTTTGGCCCCCAAAAATACCATAACATCCAATGCCCAATGTGAGGTATTGGCCACCTATTTGATTAACAAGGTGGAGGGCATTTATGACAGCTTCCGCTCTAAGAGCACTGCTTTGGACTCCTTAGAAGGCTACCTCACTGGCACTGAGACTCACTCCCTTCCTGCCCTCCCCTTAATTTCCACTGCAGGCCTTGTATAGTAAGATAAAATCTGGATCTCCAGACGACCCCCTTAAACCAGAACTTTTCCTTAAGCTCCATGACTGCCTCCTACCTAGCTGCCTGGAACTCATTAACCTATGCCTATCATCAGCAGCGTCCCCGCAATCCTGGAAACCTGCGAAAGTAATTCCACTATTGAAAAAGCCGTCTCTAGATGCTTCTAGAGCAGAGAACTACCGCCCAATTTCTCTGCTCCCTTTTTTTAGCTAAAATCACAGAATCCCATGTGAACACCAATCTGACCCAGTACTTTGAATCCTGTTCCATACTAGCTCCCTCTCAAAATGGCTTTAGGCCCCGTCACAGTACTGAGTCACCTCTATTTGCGGTCACTGAGCATCTCTGGATGAGGGCAGAACTTCGGCCCTGATTCTACTTGATCTCAGTGCCGCTTTTGAAACGGTCTTCCACGACATCTTGCTTTTTCGGCTGCGGGAGATCGGTATCACCAATAAAGCCCTCGCCTGGTTCACATCGTTTCTAACTAGCAGGTCCTTTCAAGTCATCGCCCCCCCTTTCCATTCCCACACACTTATTCCCTTCGCTGTGGTGTTTCCCAGGGATCAGCATTGAGCCCTAGCCTGTTCAATGTTTACATCCGGCCGTTGGCCTTGCTGGCCACAGACCGTAACATCTCCCTGGTGTCATACGCGGATGACACGCAGCTGATACTTTCCTTTACCAAGGACCCTAGTCAGGATGCCGCTAACTTTCAGGAGGACTTGACCCCATCTCTGCTTGGATGGAGGATAACTGTCTTCAACTGAACTCCACTAAATCTGAGAACCTCCTACTAGGTAGAGACTCCCATCTTTGGGGCAGCAATTGGTGGCCTTCGAAGCTTGGCGCACCCCCTCTGCCAAACACTGTTGTAAAAATCTAGGCATTTGGGTCGATAGCACCCTTACCTTTGAAGATCTTGGCCAAGTCTGTTGCTGGCACCTGTTATGGCTTGCTACGTGGCCTCAAACCCATATTGGTCTTTTTTACCCCCACACTCGCCAGCTGATTGTTCAAGCCACTGTTCTAGCCAGGCTGGACTAATGAAATGGACTGCTCCTTGGCTCCAATAAATCAGTGATTAAAAGGCTGCAGCGCACTCTGTACGCCGCAGCCCGCACGCTGTTTACCCTGCATAGGCACTGCTCGGTCTGCGGCCTTCTGCGTCGCATTCACTGGCTGCCTATAGAGCAGAGAATCCATTTTAAAGCGCTTTGCTCACAAAATTCTTGCAGGCTCTGGCCCAGCGCTTTTGAGTGATCTTTGCCGTCCCTACATCCCGACACGTGCTTTACGCTCAGCTGACCTCCACCTGGCACGAGTCCCTCAGTTTCACAGAACCAGAGCGGGAGGGCGTTTATTTAAGGTGCTTGCCCCAACCCTCTGGAATTCTCTGCCTCATTCCATCAGAAGCATTTCTAACCTTCTAGCCTTCAGAAAGGAGGTGAAGACCTGGCTCATTCGCTGATCGGTAGCTTCCTTCCCAACCTATCTTCCTGGCAGTCAGCGCTGGGACGTCCCTTTGCCAGGACAGCTATGCGCTTTACAAATCATATAACATAACAAGAAGAGAATGAGACAAAACAATCATTGTGCAATGTTTAGGGAAAATGAACAATAAAGGGGTGTGCATGAACAAAAGTGAAGAAGAAGACAGGAGTAGTGGAACATGTGAGAGTGAAGAAAATCAAGAAGTCGAAGAGAAAAAACAAAGCGAGAGAGGGGAAAGGGTATGAAAGACATGAGAAAGAGGGAAAAGGGGTCAAGGGTAAAGGATGAGAAGGAAGAGGGTGGGGAGAGGAAAGGGACATTAGGAAGGGAAATGTTAGTAAAAAAAAAAACAACTGAAGTGGAAGACAAACATAACAGAAAGTGAACACTCTTCAGTCTAAGAACTGAGACCATCCCCCCTGAGGTCAACCTGCAGGAATGCACGGGTTCCAAGACCTCTTCAACCCTCTCATTCTATGGACTGTGTGTACTGTGAACCACTATCTTTATGGGTCCCACAAGCAGGGGGGGTGGGGGTCTTAAGATGCTAGCCCCTCCTTTCCCCATCCAGTCTACAAAAAGGGCTGGGTTCTTTGGTAGTCCTACCCGCACAGCTGAGACCAGATGAGGGCAAAGCATATGTCTGAAATGGCCCTGACCTTGCACACCTGTAGCCAGGCTGCATAAAGGAAGCGTTTCGTGAGAAGTATCAGGCGTTGCTCTTAGATTTGTCTTCAGTGCATAAGAACTACGACACAGCCTCTTATTCACCATCTTGTGAATGAGTGCAGAAAGAGATGTGTTCTAGGGCTGTCTGCAGTATCTTTCTCCTGGGGGAATCCTCTCACCAGATTCAGTGTTCTGCAGGCAAACGGATGTCCAACTAGAGACGATTTGCACCAAGGCACGATGTAAACATAGTATTCTTTCCATCATTGGCCACTGGTGATGTACTCTCTGGACCAAGAGCATATGGCTTCAGCATAATGCAAAGGAGTAGAGTATTGTGTATAGTGTCTCCTCCTTGGTATAAAATGATTATGTTACTTACCCTGTAAGCATCTGTTCTTGGCATGTAGAGCTGTAGATACACATGTTTTGCATACTCCTGCCATCTAGTGTTGGGTCCGGATGTTTGCGAGTTTTTTCTTCTTCAAAGAAGTGTTTTCTAGCCACGAGGTAAGGTGACTCCTCCTTTCGGTGATAGTGCGCATGGGCATCGACTACATTGTTACATTGTTTTCCCAATAGTGGGAGAGAATGGAGTAAGTAAGTGTAGTATAAAGATGTCGATGTGTATGTAATTTAAGTAATAAGAACTGCAACAACTACAGGTGCTCAGGGAGGTGGGAAGGCGCATGTGAATCTACAGCTCTACATGCCAAGAACAGATGCTTACAGGGTAAGTAACAATCAGTTCGAGGAATGTGTGCTGTAGATACACATGCTTTGCATAGACTGTATAGCAGTACCCTCCAAAAGAGGTGGCTAACCAGTTGGTGTTGGTCGTTTGAAAAAGTGTTTTTAGCACTGCTTGTCCCACATTAGCTTGTTGACGTGCTAATACATCCACACAATAATGTTTGGTAAATGTGTGTGGTGTAGACCATGTAGCTGCCTTACATATGTCAGCTATGGGAATGTAACCTAAAAAGGCCATAGACGCTCCTATTTTGCAAGTAGAATGTGCTCTAGGAGATATAGTTAAAGTTCTTTTAGCTTTAGCGTAGCAAGTTCGAATACATTTGACAATCCACCTAGAAATACCAGATTTAGAGATAGGATTTCCTTTATGAGGTGGAGCAAATGCAACAAAAAATTGTTTTGCGAAAATCTTTTTTTCTATCAATATAGTATAATAGTGCTCTTTTGACAACAAGTGTATGTAGAGCTCTTTCTGCTGTTGAATCAGGTTGAGGGAAGAACACAGGTAACTCAACTGATTGGTTAATATGAAAAGCAGAGACCACTTTTGGAATGAATTTTGGGTTTGTACGAAGAACCACTCTATCTTTATGAAGTTGAAAGAAGGGTTCTTCTAAGGTTAATGCCTGTAGCTCACCAACACATCTTAATGAAGTGATAGCAATTAGAAAGGGAACCTTCCATGAAAGAAATTGTAATGAACAATTGTGTAGTGGCTCAAAAGGTGGGCCCATAAGCCTTGTGAGAACAATGTTAAGGTTCCAGACAGGTGCAGGTGGTACCCTGGGTGGTATTCTTTTAAGACCTTCCATAAAAGCTTTAATTACAATAACTTTGAATAAGGATAAATGTTGTCTGTTTTGCAGATATGCAGCTACTGCCACAAGGTGTAGTCGAATGGATGTGTAGGGTAAGCCAACTCGCTGTAGATGCAAAAGATAACAAATAATATTTTGTATAGATGCATCTAGCGGATCAATTTTGTTATTATTACAATATATAACAAACCATTTCCACTTTGTGGCATAACATGCTTTAGTGGCAAGTTTCCTAGCTTCTTTCAGAATGGTCATTCAATGTGGTGGTAGATTTAGGTATCCAAACTCTATGACTTCAGGAGCCAAATCGCTATGTTGAGCTTCCTGGGGTCTGGATGTCTGATTTCTCCATGGTTCTGAGTAAGAAGGTCTGAGGTGATGTGAAGCTTCTGGTGTGAAACTACTGACAGTTCTATTAGTGTGGTGAACCATAGTTGACGAGCCCATGTGGGAGCCACTAGAATCAGCGTGAGTGATGTCTGCCTGGGTTTCCAAACCAGAAATGGAAGGAGAGGGAGATTTGGAAAAGCGTAAGCAAATATCCCTGACCAGTTCATCCATAAGGCATTGCCTTTGGATAGCTGGTGTGGGAATCTGGAGGCGAAGTTTGGGCATTTTGAGTTTTGCATCATGAATCCTTTTCTGGATTCACATGCTGTGCATTATTCTGCCATCTAGTGGTTGGGTCCGGAATTGTCTTTGTTTTTTTTTTCTTGTTTTGGTCACTGTCGACCACCATTTGGTGCCAGGTACGTCCCCTGTGTGACGTCAGACGGTATCCTGGAGGTCGACGTGCTTGGTGGCCATCTTCAGATTCTTTTTTCCACCGTTGGGTCTGGAAGCATGACGGTAAGCTCCGAAGAAAGTTTTGATTTTTCCCCAAAAAACTTCGAAAAAGAAGATTACCGAGAAATATCATCGATTATCAATGTCGTAACCGGAGGCAGGAGCAGTGCTTCGGTTGAACACCAGAGGACCACTCCGGTCCACAAATGGCGAGGTAGGGGTCATGGAGAATACGCCCTTCAAGTTCTGCCCCAAGTGCCACCACAAGTATGCTCAACGCGACCCACACGACGTCTGGAACCTTTGCCTGCCCGAAGATCATCAGGACAAGGACTGTGAGGCCTGCGCAGCGTTCCTGCTGAAGACGCCGAAATCAAAGACAGGCCCATTACGCCACAATGTCGCAGACAACAAAGAAAACTTCCCTGAGAGACCTGGGTTTCTCTAGCGACGAGGAAGAACATGGAGCACCAGCAGAGTCGACGCACGAGGGATGGGACATCGAGATCCTAGAAAGGGACTCAGAAGAAATCCACGCCGAGAAGAAGGCGAGGGATCCGAAAAAGAAGACGGAGAAGGTAAGACCCCATAAAGATCCATCGGAACCGAAGGGCCACGAACATAAGGCGCACAAGGCAGCCCCAACACGAGCAAAAAGGCGATCGAGGGTCAGCCGCGATTAAAGGAACCCCACAAAACCCAACCAAAGGGTACTGAGGAGGGAAAAATCGCCGAAAACGCCGAAGCCAAGGGTCGACACCGAACCCGCAAAAAAGGGCACAACACCGCCGAAGACTAACGTCGAGAAGAAACGAAAATCTCCGGCCTCCGATGCCGAAAGGGCCCTCGAGGTCGAAAGAAAAAGGAAAAGACTTGAGGAGGAAATGGCAACGCTCCTACAAAAGAAGAAGGATTTCAACGCCTCACTGAAGGACTTTCAAATCCCAAAGACACCGGCTGCCGAACCAGAGAACGTCGACGCCGAAGAGGCAGAAGACGCCGAGGGAGAAGAAGAAGGTATCTTTGAGTCACCTCCAACCCCTGAACCTTGAGGCGAAGAACCCGAGGAATACGGAGACATACCTGAAGAAGAGGAAAACTCAGAAACTTTTGAGGATACGTGGAACGACCTCGATACCGAGAGCCCAGAAGAGTAAATTTGCAGTTACCCTTCGAAAGCTTCACCTCCAGATGACATAGCTTTCTATAATGACATTGTAAAAAGCGCAGCAAATCAATTTGGTGTACCCTTAGAGGAAGAAAAAGGGGACACGTTTCTTGCTAGAAACCCTGACACCAGCTACAAAAGGAACACAATACCGTCCTATGCTGCCAAGTATCCTGGACCAAGGCAAAGAAGCCTTCAAGGAACCAGCCTCAAACAAGGGGGTAACCCCCAGAGTGGAGAAGTATAAACCCTCCTCAAAGGACCCTAAATATATTCAGGGAAGTACAGTTCCTGACTCCATTATTGTCACCACAGCCAGGAGAAGAGCAAATGCAGTCTCCAACACCGGGCCTCCACCAGAAAAAGAAAGTAAGAGGATGCATATGGTGGGGAGAAGGAGGGAAAAGGAGGCGGCAACGCAGTGGCGTATTGCGTACTCAAATGCCCTACTAAATAGATATGGCCACGAGCAGTGGGATGAGATTGAGGAGATTTTGAACAAACTTCCTGAGGTGGACAAGAGCTATTGTCCCGGAGGGGAAGAACGTGGCAAACACCTGTCTGAAGTCAGCTTTGGATGCAGCAGACACTGCTAGTAGGCAGATGTGCACAGGAACCATCATTAGAAGATATGCCTGTCCCAGAATCTCAGGTTTTAAGCAGGAAGTTCAAACCTCCATCATTAATAGGCCATTCAATGGAGAAGCACCGCTTGGCAAAGAGGTAGATGAATCCCTTCAACAGATAAAGAGGGACAATGAAGCAGCAAGGGCAATGGGGGCCCTGCAGCAAAGAGGTTCCCTTAGAAGAGGGGGATTCAATAACAGAAAGCCCACAGGTAGAGGCACCTTTGGACAAGGACAACAAATGTCACAACAAACTCGAGGGCAGAACCAAGTGAACAAACCAAGCTGCCAAGGTTGGCAACAACAACAGAAGCAGCCCTTTCGAGGAAAAGGCAATGGCAGAGGAAGAGGCCAATCCTCTAGAGGAAGAGGAAATGGGTCTAACTGACTTAATCACAAGGAAGGACCCACACAAGACACCAGTGGGAGGAAGAATATCCTTTTTCCACAAACAATGGGAAAGGATCACAACAGACAATTGGATATTAAATTTGGTAAAGTACGGGTATTGCATAGAGCTAACAGACATACCAACTGCAAACCCACCAAAAGCAAGGAAATCCATGAAATCAGAACAGACACTGCTAAACGCAGAGATCAAGGAACTAAGCCTAAAACAGGCAATAGAAAAGGTACCAAGACAAGAATGGTTCAAAGGAAACTACTCACCATATTTCCTAATACCCAAACAGGATCAAACTCTAAGACCAATCATGGACTGAAGGTTCATAAACAAGTTCATACTAACACAACGCTTCAAAATGTGTACCCTCCAAGAGATAATCCCACAAATTCAAAAGGGGGATTACATGGCAACAATAGACCTTAAAGACGCCTACTTGCATATCCCCATGAACAAAAGACACAGAAAGTACCTAAGATTCCTGCACAATGGAACACACTACCAGTTCAAGGTACTTCCTTTCGGAATAAAATCAGCTCCATGTGTGTTCACAAAGTGTCTAGCCGCAGTGGCGGCACACCTGATAAGAGAGGGAATCCACGTCTACCCCTATCTAGACGACTGGCTCATAAGGGGACATTCAAAACAAACATGTCACAATCATGTTCAAAAAGCGATCCAAACGCTACAAACACTGGGTTTCTCGATAAACCACAAAAAATCTTCAACAACACCAGAAAGAGAAAAAACCTTCCTGGGAGCAAGGTTAAATACAACAAAGGCAAGGGCATACCCCACTCAGACCAGGATACAAGCGATCCATCAAGAAACGACCCTCTACCAGAGGGGTCAGTCTCGGACAGTGAGGAGGGTCATGAAACTAATGGGCATGATGGCATCATGCATCCCACGAATCCCCCACGCACGCCTGCACGTGCGCCCATTCCAGGAATGGCTTACCAACAGCTGGTCTCAAGCCACAGGGAGTTGGGAGGATCTAGTGGTTGTTACACAAAAGGTGCAAGCAGAGATACAATGGTGGGCATCCAACAACATAGCACAGGGGAAACCTTTCAGGAACCCAACTCCATCTGTGACAGTCACCACGGACGCATCTCTCAACGGTTGGGGAGCACATTTCAACCAGCTGAAAGCACATGGTCGATGGAACGAACAGGATTCCACAAAGCACATCAACTTTTTGGAAATGAAAACTGTCTTTCTGGCACTAAAGGCATTCCAGAAACACATTCAGGGGAAGACCATTTTAATCCAAACAGACAATACAACAACAATGTTCTATCTGAACAAACAGAGAGGGACATGGTCCTTTCCCCTGAGCAAACTTGCACAGGAGATCTGGCAATGGGCAATAATTCACAAAATCTACCTACAGACAGTACATCTACCAGGAGTAGACAACATTACAGCAGACCAGCTCAGCAGACAGAACAACTGCTCCCACGAATGGGAGTTGAAGCAGAAAACAGTACATTATCTGTTCAACATCTGGGGAACACCAGTGATAGACCTGTTTGCAACAGTGCAGAACAAAAAATGCCAGTCCTTTGACTCGAGGTTTGCACACCACCTATCAAGGGGAAATGCACTTTCACTCAACTGGTCACAGACATTTGCTTATGCCTTTCCACCAATACCCCTGATGCAGAGAGTGTTACAAAAATCAAAAAATCCGGAAACAAATATGATTCTTATTGCCCCTCAATGGCCAATGCAAACATGGTACTCAACCCTCCTAGAACTATCCAGGGGGGAGATGATCAGGATCAAAGCAGACAAAGACCTGCTAACAATGCAACAGGCATTCACCAATCTTTCACCCAGAGCCAGCAACGCTACATCTGGCAGCTTGGCGCCTAAATACATAGAATTTGGGCACCTCAATTTGCCTCTGCGAACCATGGTAGTTCTAAAAGAGGCAAGGAAACAGTCAACAAGAAAATGCTATACAGCAAAATGGAAGCGGTATACCACATGGTGCACCGCTAACAATAAAAACAGCTCAATCAACATGCAAGAAACAGTTATTAAATACCTTATTTACCGCTTAGACAGCAACATCAACTACTCAAGCATAAAGGTGCACCTTGCTGCCATAGTAGCATACACAAGAGGAAAATCATGCAAAAGCTTTTTTACAAGACCAGTAATCAAAAGATTTTTAGAAGGGACAAAAAGAATTGCCCCACCAAGAGCGGCTCCAGTACTTTCTCAAATAATTGCAAAGCCCTTCGAGCCCACGCATACAGTGGACCTCAAACACATTACTCTAAAGACAGCCTTTCTCATTGCTATAACATCACTACGAAGAGTAAGTGAGCTGCAAGCGTTAACAATACAAGATCCATACTTACAAATCCACAAGGATAAAGTAATTTTTAAAACTAACCCACAATTCTTGCCAAATCAAAATATCCTCCTGCCGGTTTTCTTTAAAAACCCAAAGACTAAAGGAGAGAGAAGCCTCCATACCCTGGATGTAAGGAGGGCTTTACTGTATTATTTGCAAAAAACAGAACAAATCAGAAAAACAAAACAATCGTTTGTCGCCTACGCACATGCCAACACAGGATCACCTGTCACAAAGACAACGATTGCAAAATGGATAGTACAAGCCATCCAATTATGTTACGCCAATGCCAAAAAAAGAACTAACAATTCAACCAACAGCTCACTCCACTAGAAAGAAATAAGCAACACTAGCCTTTATGGCCAATGTACCCATTGACTCCATTTGTGCAACAGCAACATGGGCGTCACCACACACCTTTACAAAGCATTACTGTGTGGACATACAAATGAATAGGGAAGCTCAAATTGGACAAAAGGTGCTTCAACACCTGTTTGCAAGGTCTTCCTTACACCACAGCCTCCCAGACACGGGAGAAACCGCTACATAATCTGATGCACAGCATGTGAATCCAGAAAAGGATTCACGCTGCAAAACTAAATGGTTACTTACCAATAGGAGTAGTTTTGCAGCTTGAAGAATTTTCTGGATTCACATGCGACCCCACCCAGCCTCCCGTATAAGGAAAACAAACAGGTGGGGAAGCAAAAGACGACATTGGTTATTTAATCTGCTCCGGCGCCGGGAAACCCTTTTTGGGTAGCTGTCGCGCCTTACAAATTTAATAAATAAATAAATAAAATAACCTTCTCAAGGACTACAAACAAGAATAAGAACAGAAAAAACAATCCAAAGATGGCCACCACTCACGCCGACCTCCAGGATACCGTCTGACGTCACACAAGGGACGTACCTGGCACCAAATGGTGGTCGACAGCGACCAAAAGAAGAAAAGAAAAAAAAACAAAGACAATTCCGGACCCAACCACTAGGTGGTGGAATAATGCACAGCATGTGAATCCAGAAAATTCTTCAAGCTGCAAAACTACTCCTACTGGTAAGTAACCATTTCGTTTTCTGCTGTGGCAAAGAGGTCTATTTGTGGGAATCCCCATTTCTAAAGGTGTGGAAGAACCACCTGGTGATGAATTTCCCATTCGTGTATTTGTTGCCGCATTCTGCTGAGGAGGTTGGCAAATTGGTTGTGCATGCCTGGAAGGTGTTCTGCCAGAAGATGAATCTTGTGATGTATTGCCCAGCGCCAAATGGTCTGAGAGAGGCGTGACAACTGTAGAGTGTGTTCCCCCCCTGTTTTTGTTCTCAGTACATAGCTGTCATATTGTCTGTCCGGACTGACAACGTTCCCTATGAGGTGAGGATGAAAAGCTTTTAGTGCTAGATGAACCGCTAGAAGCTCCAGATAATTGATGTGGAGACGTTTATGTTTGGTGTCCCATAAGCCCTGAATTGTTAGATGCAGGAGATGAGCACCCCAACCTGTGAGAGATGCATCTGCTGTTAGTACAACTTGTGGAAAAGGGTTGGAGGAAGGGCCGCCCTTTTGATAGGTTTTCTGTGTTCCACCATTGCAGAGAGTGATGAGTACGGCTGTCTACCAACACTAGATCTGTTAATTGACCCTGTGATTGATTCCACTGACGTGCTAAGCATTCCTGCAGAGGAGGCATGTGTAATTTTGCATGAGGCACTATGGCAATGCATGACGCCATCATTCCTAAGAGTTGCATGAAAGTCTTCACTGTTAGGTATTGGTTGTTTTGAAACTGTATTAATAAAGTTTAAAAGTTTTGAATTCTGGCTGCACTGGGAGAGGCTAGAGCTGTGTGAGTGTTTAGCGTTGCTCCCAGATATGGTTGCAGTTGTGAGGGTTGGAGATGGGACTTTTGTGCATCGACTATAAATCCCAATTGATGGAGAAGGTTTATGGTAGCTTGAGTGTGTTGTCAACACTTTCTCTGTGTGTTGGCTTTGATGAGCCAATCGTCCAGATATGGGAAGACGTGGATCTGTTGTCTTCTGAGATGAGCTGCTACTACTGCTAGACATTTTGTGAATACTCTGGGTGCAATAGTCACTCCGAATGAGAGTACTTTTAATTTATAGTGATTTCCTGCTATCACAAATCAGAGATAATTGTGATGTGCTGGGTGGACAAGAATATGGAAGTATGTCTCCTTTAAGTCTATTGTGAACAAAGTCGCCTTGTTGTAGAAGTGGAAGCACTTGTTGAAGGGTAACCATATGGAAGTTTTCTGACAGTATGTATAGGTTAAACGGTCTGAGATTTAGGATTGGTCATAGAGACCCGTCCTTCTTGGGGATTAGGAAGTAAAGTGAGTAAACTCCTGATCCTTGGTGTTGTAATGGAACTGGCTCTATAGCTCCTTTTGTTAGAAGAGCTTGAACTTATTGTTTGAGGAGCTGTTGGTGTTGTAGCGAGAGTTTGTGAGTGCGGGGTAGAATATTGGGAGAATTGCTGGTAAGCTCCAGGCAATAATCATATAGGATAATGTCTAATGCTCATTTGTCTGATGTTATTGATTGCCAAATGGGGAAGAATTGTTGGAGTCTTCACCCGACAGGTGTAGAATGGTCGGGGGGAATTGTAGGCAAGTCACCGTTTGTTGGGAGATGGAGAGGTACGCGGTGTGCCTTTACCACTGCCCTTTGAAATTGTTTCCTCTGTACCCGCCTTTCTCTTGATGGAGAGGGTTGTGTGCTTGACCTGTATGAGGACACATTGGGATCTGAGGAATCACCTTTGGCTCCTCCTCTATAAAATGAGCGATGAAAAGAGCCTCTATTGGATGGTGACTGAAGGGCTCCCATTGATTTCGCCACTTCTGTGTCTTTCATTTTCTCAAGTGACTCATCTACTTAAGGTCCAAAAAGATTCTGTTTGTCAAATGGGACATTGAGAATAGTTTGCTGAACCTCCAGTTTACACCCGGAGATTCTGGGCCATGCCTGCCTTCTAAGACGAATGCTCGCGTTAATACCCCGTCCTACTGTATCAGCAGCCTGTAGTGCACATCTGATAGAGGAATTGGATATTAATTTCCCCTCCTGCACTAATTCTTGTCCTTTTTTCTTGTGGTGTTCCGGGAGATACTGGAGTAACTGCTCCATTTCATCCCAGTGGGCCCTGTCATATCTTGCTAATAGGCCTTGTGTGTTGATTATACGCCAATGGTTGGCGGATTGTGCAGCTACCTGTTTCCCTGATGCATCGATTAATTTAGACTCTTTGTCTGGAGGTGGTGCATCTGCTGAAGTTTGGAAATTTGCCCTTTTCCGAGCATTGGACACAACTAAGGAATTTAAAGGCAACTGTCCTCAAATAAAAATTGGATCAGTTGGAGGAAGTTTGTATTTCTTGTCAACCCTGGGTGTTAAAATACGAGCCCGTACAGTGTCTTTAAAAATATCCTGGCTGATGAGGGCTGAATGCCCGAAACCGGTCCTAGGATGCTTGATTCCGGTCCAGGGAAGACATGGCTTGGCAGTTCGGTCTGGACTGTTCCCATGAGGCACAGGGTCAAGACTGATTTGCATATGGCCATGTCTGAACTGGGGTGGCGTGGTGAAGCAAAATAACGATGGATTAAACCCAGATCTGTGACTGGGGGTGTATGTTTGCCATTGTGCAACATTCCGTCCATCATCTTGTGTGTTTTTTAAAAATATCAGCAGCATGTCCCATCATGCCTTTTAACATAGGTAAAGTCTGTGCCGTTCTATGTGATGTTCCTAAAGTTTCAAATAAGTGTAGTGTGACCCCATGGTATGATGCTGCTCTGGAAATTAACTCCTGGTATGCTGTGTTGTCATCAGGAGGTGATGGCTTTGTAGGGTATAGGTCAGGATCATTATCTATTGGAGGATCAATGTTATAATCATTCCATGGATCCATTGGTGGTGGACTATCATCATCCCTATAATGAATATCAGGCTGTGTGCGGAGAACCCTGTGGTGTAATGTTCAAAAGGTTTGGGCCAGGTGGTGGTGAAGATGGTGAAGGGGTCTGAGGAACAGTGTGGATAGGGCTTGTAGTCATGTCTTTTTTCTTCTTTAGAGGAATTTTGTAACTTATATCCTCTGAAGGAATGTTCCTTTTGGAAGGTGTGACATGTTTAGCTAGTATTTGTCCAGTGTCTGGATTAATGTAGATTTTCTTCTGGTTAGCATCCAGTTTTTCCTGCATAATCTCCAGGATCGGTTCCGGGGGCTTTTGATGAGCATCCTTTGTTTTCGGTGCAGAAATTTTCAGTGCCAAGCTGGACTTGTCCTTTTCATCCTTTGGAACCGAAGGTTTCGGTGCCGAAGGTAGTTTTTCTCAACTCGGTCCTGAGTCAGATGGCTTGACTGTCTGTTTCGGTGCCGAGCCCAAGGGCTGGTCGTTAGAAACAGTGTCTCTGTGCCGAAAATGGCCAGAAGGCAGTGATGACCTAGAAGCCTTTTGTTTGATGGAAGAAAGTCTGAGGGTCAAAGGGGTTTGTTACTCACGGCACCCTGTCCCGCTGAAACGTCTTCGGACTCTAGCTCGATTTCCAGTTCCGAATCAGATTCTTGGATAGAGAAGGCCTCCTCCTCTACCGTTGCCGATGCCTCCATTTCTTTGTGCTCGGTATATTCTCCAATATCAGGGGTTTGTTCAATGTTCTGCCACTGCATGTCCCTTCGTCGAGCCCGACGATCCCACAAAGTCTTCTTCGATCTTCTTCCTTGTGCTATGGTGAGAGTCACAAGTTACAGACTTTATGCAGGTCGGTGCGCAGATACTTGGGAGTGGCATCGAGGGCAGAATTGAAACTGAGTCCGTTCATCGGCAGAAGACTAGCTAATACGGAACGGAGTGGAAGTCGACCGACGCGGCAAGGCCCGAAGGCCTCTAACGATGCCTTCTCTATCGAAGACAGAGAGTTTTCCTATTTCTCGACACGAGGAGAATGATGAAGCATGTATGAAAACAATACCGACGAGGGTACAGTGGGTTGCACACTGAGGGGATCCCAAAGAACAGTTTCGAACCGGGGCGCCGCAAACCACATCCAAACCCAATGGCGGAAAGAAAACAATGCAAGAATGAAGTTGATGCCCATGCACACTTTCAACGAAAGGAGGAGCCACCTTACCTCGTGACTGGAAAAGACTTATTTGAAGAAAAACAACTTGCAAACATCCGGACCCAAAACTAGATGGCAGGAGTATGCAAAGCATGTGTATCTACAGCACACATGCCTCGAACAGAGGAGTTCGGCTGGTTTTCTTGCCAAATGTGACGGGGTCTTTGAGACTCCTCTTGTTTAACCTACAGGAAGGACTACTTGGCAAACATATAGCTGATCCTGACTTTGTGAAATTTGGTTTCCAGCTGTAGGTACAACCTGGATGCAGTAAACCCCCGATTTGGAGAAAGGCACTCAGTCTGAGGAGCTCAGTTCCTCTTGAAGATACAACGCTGACCGATCTCTTATTCCAGCGTGGGGTTGAACTCTGGCAAGGTATTTAAACTGGGAGCGTCTTATTTTCAGGGAACCTCCTGGTTCTTTGTACTTCACAGTTCAGGCAGAATAACATACTATAGCAGCTTACAAGAGAGAGCCAAACCTTCAAGAGCTTCGTTACATTTTGGAGTTACTGGGTTTAGAGATGAATATAATATGTGAAAAGTAATTACAGATTCCAATCTGCAATACATACATGTTGGAGGATAAACGATCTGCGGATCAGCCCAGCTACACAGCAGAGACATGGTTAGCATGTACGCCCATGGAAGTCACGACTGCCAAGACCTCATGCCCTGGTGCTCAAATTGGACCATAAAGCAAAGCTCACTTATAAAAGGTTTCAACTGACATCACTGAAGCCTGGTCTAATTGATAGAGAAAGTAGAACTTGGAGAATGAGTAAGGGATGGGTGCAATCGCTTGACCATGCTATGATGGACTGCCCTTCCCTGTCAATCCATAGAAAGACTTTAATCTGCCAGCTCTTACCAAAGGGTGTATTGGGAAATGGTGGAAACTGGTTTACGAGTTTTGATCTCCAGTCTTACAAAATGCAGAAACTGCCTCAAGCTCGACACATTTTAAGCAACTGCCCTGCACGCTTGCAGTTCTACAGCAGTATAACTTTTAAACGAGCTATAGAGCTGACTCAATATTTAATGTTCGTGCCACTAGATTTGTTTATAGTGTCCTATGTCAATTTTACACTTTTTATATAGCTGTTCAGATATATTTTATTTTGTACTCAGCTGCTGTGCAGCAAGGAAGAACAAACGAGGTGAGTGACCTGAAAAGCAAACTGCACTTCGACACTTAACAACACAAAGAAATGTCTTGAAGAGTTGTGTCTACGCTACAATACCCTGAGACTGGAGGTAGCAATTTTTTTTAAATCTTCCTAAAATAGCTCCCAAGGCACCAGCTAGTCTAATCTACTCTCGTTGAACAACCTACAAAGTGTTAGCGCGGTTTATGTTTTCTGTTGTAAGTGGAAGTAATTTATTTTCCTCGTTGTTTATAATCCTTTTACCCCAAGTTGTAAAGCAATCCATTACACTTTGGCTAAATAAACACTCCCCTTTTTACATACTCAAGAGTTTTCTGCTTTGTATGGTTTGGGATCCCCATCACAGACAGGATTTGTGGCGTGGGAGTCTCTGCAGTGTGGCTAAGAGTTGTTGAACACCCCGACAGCTCACAGTTTAGTAACATATAAACAACAGTCTTCCACAAACAATCATGAAAGACCTGCCTTATATTTCTGTGTCACTCCGCACCAAAGGTACGGTAGAACCTAAAAATATCTGTTTTACCTGCAAGAGGAAAGGGCTCAGGCCCAGGACCATGCGAGCAGAAAACACCATCCAGGAAGCTTGCACATGCTGTGAAGCTCGGACGTCAGCCTGTGCGATGCAGCCAACTAATCATGGCTCCATCTCAGATATTCCATAACAAGAATTAAGCAGCAGGACAGCCGACAACAGGGGCTCTGGACTAACAGATCCTCTGCAGGGAGGCATTCAAGGTGGCTTACCTTGCACATGCTGTGAAGCTCGGACGTCAGCCTGTGCGATGCAGCCAACTAATCATGGCTCCATCTCAGATATTCCATAACAAGAATTAAGCAGCAGGACAGCCGACAACAGGGGCTCTGGACTAACAGATCCTCTGCAGGGAGGCATTCAAGGTGGCTCACAACAGGTGTAAGTGTAACTGAGAAGGTCTGGAAAAAGTGAGCCCAGGCGCAACTTCGGAGATGTGGCACAAACAGCCTTGTCCTCACCTTTGCACAGTGAGGGCTAGCTACTAGAAGCCAGGTCAATGCACTAGCTCTATGGAGAGACAAGGGGCCTTTAGGTCCAGATGTTACATTTAAAAGCAGCCTCGTCTGCTCCAATGATGCCCACAGGTCACTCCCAACCCACCACACTTAGATGACACAGATCCCGCGTCACTGAGAGGGTCCCTCCTTGACTTTACGTTGTTTTGCACAAAATCGCAAAGCATAAGAAAGAAGAGGCTCTCTCCAGAAGCCATGGATGGCCTTATGCTATACCATACATTCGCCAATAATATACTGCGCCCTGGCATCGAATATCTGCCCAGTATGGACGACTACGAAGGACCTACAGGAGCACACCATGTTTTAAGATTTTACTATTAACTGCATTCTTAATCTTGTGATATTTATACATGAACTTATTTTATGGTCAGTGTTGAAACCTTATACACTTATTTATTTTCTTTATTTATATTGCATGACTTGTGTCAAACAAAGAGAGATATTTTCTCAGAGTTGTGAGTAACTTACCTGGTCACATCCAGGACTCCCGACAGCAGCCACGGCCTCCACGACTTCTGTCCCCACACAGCCAGCCCGAGCACTTGGCGTCCTGGAGTCAAGGAGTGAAACAACTGGGAAGGAAGGGGGGCAGCATGAGGGGAGGGGTCGGCAGCATGAGGGGAGGGGGGCAGCATGAGGGGAGGGGGGCAGTATGAGGGGAGGGGGGGGCAGCATGAGGGGAGGGGGGGGCAGCATGAGGGGAGGGGGGGGCAGCAAGAGGGGGGCTGCATGAGGGGAAGGGGAGGCAGCAGGAGGCAGCATGAGGGGAGGGGGAGGCAGCATGAGGGGAGGGGGAGGCAGCATGAGGGGAGGGGGAGGCAGCATGAGGGGAGGGGGAAGCAGCATGAGGGGAGGGGGAGGCAGAAAGAGGGGGGCTGCATGAGGGGAGGGGGAGGCAGAAGGAGGGGCAGCAGGAGGGGGAGACAGAAGGAAGGGGGGCAGCATCAGGGGAGGGGGCAGAAGGCGGGTGAGGCAACATGAGGGGATGGGGAGACAGAAGGAGGGGGAGGCAACATGAAGGGAGGGGGAGGCAGCATGAGGGGAGGGTGAGACAGAAGGAAGGGGGTAGCATAAGGGGGAGGGAGAAAGAAAGAGGGGAAGCAGGAGGGGGAGGCAGGAGGGGGAGGCAGGAGGGGAGGCAGCATGAGGGGAGGGGGAGGCAGGAGGGGAGGGGGACAGAAGTAGGGGGAGGCAGCATAAGGGAAGGGGGAGTCAGCATGAGGGGAGGGGGCAGGAGGGTATGGTGAGCCAGAAGGAGGGGGGGGCAACATGATGAGGGGGGAGGCAGAAGGGGGAGGGGAGGCAGCATGAGGGGAGGGTGAGAGAAGGAGGGGGAGGCAACATGATGGGATGGTGAGAGAAGGAGGGTGAGGCTGAATGAGAGGGAGGCAGCATGGGGTGAGGGGGAGGCAGCATGAGGGGAGGGTGAGTGGGAGGCAGCATGAGGGGAGGGGAATGGCAGAAGGAGGGTGAGGCAGCATGAGGGGAGGGTGAGGCAGAAGGAGGGGGGAGGCTGCATGAGGGGACGGGGAGACAGAAGGAGGGGGAGGCAACATGAGGGGAGGGGGAGGCAGCAGGAGGCTAGTGGGAGGGGGAGGCAGCATGAGGGGAGGGTGAGAGAAGGAAGGTGAGGCAGCATGAGGGGAGGGGGAGGCAGAAGGAGGGGAGGGTGAGGCAGCATAAGGGGAGGCAGCATGAGGGGAGGGGGAGATAACATGAGGGGGAGGCAGCAGGAGGGGAGGGGGAGGCAGGAGGAGGGGGGTGAGACAGAAGGAAGGGGGTAACATGAGGGGGAGAGGGAGACAGAAAGGGGGTAACATGAGGGGGAGAGGTAGACAGAAAGGGGGCAGCAGGAGGGGAGAGGGAGGCAGCATGAGGGGAGGGGAGGCAGGAGGGGAGGGGAGGAAGGAGGAGGGGGGCAGAAGGAAGGTGAGGCAGCATGAGGGGAGGGAGAGGCAGAAGGAGGGGGAGGCAGCATGAGGGGAGGGGGAGGCAGAAGGAAGGTGATTCAGCATGAGGGGAGGGGGAGACAGAAGGGGGACAGCAGGAGGGGGAGGCAGCATGAGGGGAGGGTGAGAGAAGAAGGGGACAGCATGAGGGAAGAGTGAGGGCGAGGCAGCATGAGGGGGGGGTGAGTCAGAAGGAAGGGAGGGTGAGGCAGCATGAGGGGAGGGTGAGGCAGCATGAGGGGAGGGTGAGGCAGAAAGGGGGGGCAGCAGGAGGGGGAGGCAGCGGCAGAAGGAAGGAGAGGCAGCGGCAGAAGGAAGGTGAGGCAGCATGAGGGGGGCAGCATGAGGGGAGGCTGAGACAGAAGGAGGGGGAGGCAGCATGAGGGGAGGGTGAGAGGAGGAGGGGGAGGCAGCAGGAGGGGTGGGTGAGAGAAGGAGGGGAGGGGGAGACAGAAGGAGGGGGCAGCATGAGGGGAGGGTGAGACAGAAGGGGGAGAGGCAGAAGGAAGGTGAGACAGCATGAGGGGAGGGTGAGGCAGCATGAGGGGAGGGGGAGGCAGAAGGAGGGGAGGGGGAGGCAGAAGGAGGGGAGGGGGAGGCAGAAGGAGGGGAGGGGGAGGCAGAAGGAGGCAGAGGCAGCAGGAGGGGGAGGCACAAGGAGGGGAGGGGGAGACAGAAGCAAGGGGGGCAGCGTGAGGGGAGACAGAAGGAAGGGGGGCAGCATGAGGGGAGGGGAGACAAGAAGGGGGAGACAGCAGGAGGGACGGACGAGGCAAGAGGAGGACAATGTTGACAGACATTGTAGCTGAAATCGAGAGGGTGGGTGAGAGCACCAACTCTGGGGGTGGGTGGTACGCACATCCACCAAGAAAGAAAGGCACACACTGCAACCCTCAGGGGGGCAGAAACGGAAACATCCAGAGCCCAGGGGCCACATTTTACTAACGTGTGCTGTGACCTACAACACCCATTTCACTATTTACCTGCTGAAATGTCTTTGCAGCATAGTGTAAAGAGCTGGGGGACGCAGGAGTGTGTCCCTGCGCAAAGAGCTGGGGGCAGCGGGAGTGTGTCCCTGCGGCACTGCACAAAGAGCTGGGGGACGCAGGAGTGTGTCCTTGCTGCATAATGTAAAGAGCTGGGGGCAGCAGGTGTGTCCCTGTGGAGCTGCGCAAAGAGCTAGGGGCAGCAGGAGTGTGTCCCTGCGGCACTGCGCAAAGAGCTGGGGGCAGCGGGAGTGTGTCCTTGCGGCATAGTGTAACCGGGGGCAGCGGGAGTGTGTCCCTGCGGCACTGCACAAAGAGCTGGTGGCAGCGGGAGTGTGTCCTTGCTGCATAGTGTAAAGAGCTGGGGGCAGCAGGAGTGTGTCCCTGTGGAGCTGCGCAAAGAGCTAGGGGCAGCGGGAGTGTGTCCCTGCGGCACTGCACAAAGAGCTGGGAGCAGCAGGAGTGTGTCCCTGCGGCACTGCGCAAAGAGCTGGGGGCAGCGGGAGTGTGTCCTTGCGGCATAGTGTAACCAGGGGCAGCGGGAGTGTGTCCCTGCGGCACTGCACAAAGAGCTGGGGGCAGCGGGAGTGTGTCCTTGCTGCATAGTGTAAAGGGCTGGGGGCAGCAGGAGTGTGCCCCTGTGGAGCTGCGCAAAGAGCAGGGGGCAGCGGGAGAGAGTCCCTGCGGCACTGCACAAAGAGCTTGGGGCAGCGGGCGTGTGTCCCTGCGGCATAGTGTAAAGAGCTGGGGGCCGCGGGAGTGTGTCCCTGCGGCATAGTGTAAAGAGCTGGGGGCAGCAGGAGTGTGTCCTTGCGGCATAGTGTAAAGAGCTGGTGGCAGCAGGAGTGTGTCCCTGCGGCATAGTGTAAAGAGCTGTGGGCAGCAGGAGTGTGTCCTTGCGGCATAGTGTAAAGAGCTGGGGGCAGCAGGAGTGTGTCCTTGCGGCATAGTGTAAAGAGCTGGGGGCAGCAGGAGTGTGTCCCTGCGGCATAGTGTAAAGAGCTGGGGGCAGCAGGAGTGTGTCCCTGCGGCACTGCACAAAGAGCTGGAGGCAGCGGGAGTGTGTCCCTGCGGCACTGCGCAAAGAGCTTGGGGCAGCGGGAGTGTGTCCCTGCGGCACTGCGCAAAGGGCTAGGGGCAGCGTGAGTGTGTCCTAGCAGCATAGTGTAAAGAGCTGGGGGCAGCGGGAGTGTGTCCCTGCGGCACTGCGCAAAGAGCTGGAGGCAGCGGGAGTGTGTCCCTGCGGCACTGCGCAAAGAGCTAGGGGCAGCGGGAGTGTGTCCCTGCGGCACTGCGCAAAGAGCTGGGGGCAGCGGGAGTGTGTCCCTGCGGCACTGCGCAAAGAGCTGGGGGCAGCTGGAGTGTGTCCCTGCAGCATGGTGTAAAGAGCTGGGGGCCGCGGGAGTGTGTCCCTGCAGCATGGTGTAAAGAGCTGGGGGCAGCTTGAGTGTGTCCCTGCAGCATGGTGTAAAGAGCTGGGGGAGAAGTGTGTGGGAGACACAACCAAGACACCCAGTCCTAGAGCAGATGCCAGGAGGACTCCTGGGGCTTTATTCCTCTGACAAGACTGACGCCTTGTGGGCCAAATGCATTTTCCTGAGGGACGCTTGCAGCAGCACCTGCGTTGTGGTAAAATATTCTCACAGCAACTTGTGCCCTTGTACACATTTTAGAACTGCGGGGGGGGGGGAGGGGGTATAGAGATTGTAATGTGTCTTCAGGATGGCAGTTCATGGACACTGGAAGATGGGTGCAGCTAAATCATGGTTTTAAACTGGTTTTGGGTTAGCAGAAGGGGGGTATAAGGATTTCCTTTAATCCCATGATGCAATGCTGCGCAGAGCACATGACGACACGGAGTCTCAGCTCTGTGTTTACAAAGTTGTAGGGAATAAGGACGTCACATCTGTGCCAGCAGCTCTTCCCTATTGATCTTGCCTGTCCTGCTCCCACTCCCCTCCCCCCCCCCCAGTGCACTCGCCATGGGTGCGTTCACTGGTTTTGGTCTCCACCAGGGCTCAGAACTCTGCAAAACAGGAGGCCCCCAAAGTGTAACAACAACAGTAGTAGGGTAGACACTACTGCCTCATCTGGCTACAGGAAGACTGAAGGAGAGTGATGGGCGATTACAGATGCAGGAACACATCTCTTTAAACTGGTGTCCCTGGGAGAAAGCTTACACCCCCCTCTTCTTCACCGGGGGCCCCTCCCCCATAAGAGATCATTCACTCCTACATCCCCTACCCAGAGTGAGCGCGGACGTGCATGGCGCACGCGTTCGAGGCTCCCTTTTAGGTTGCATTCGTCCTGGTGGATGTTCATTGGATGTAAAGTCACATACACATTCCTCCTGTAAACCCACATCCCACCTGAAAGGGCCAATCTTAACTCTCATCCCGCCTGGTCCATGTCGTGTCGCCACACAGGAACCACGCGGAGACAGGTAAGTCAACGTTAATACTTTATTGCTCTTCTTGGCTTCCGTGCCCACACGCACGTCTGTTACCTTGCCCTCTTTGTCCCAGAGTGCCCTCCCCACTCCCTGACCGGAAGTGGTGTCTGGTTGCTGTCCCCTCCCCATATTTGGGTGCAGGGTCCTAGTGCCCTCTGCCCCAGGTCACTACATCTCCCCCTTTGTGGAAAGAAAAAGAAAACGTCGAGATAGAGATATAGAGAGAGAGAGAGCGATATATGGTGTTGCGGATCTCCACCATTACATTTCCTCAATCAGTCTCTTTAGCCTTCTGCTCATTCTCCTTGGACATGACCCTTCCGTTCCTTTGTTTGGTACCTCTTCTTGTCTCTCGCTCTTGTGTGCCCTTCTCCCCATGTTGTCCATAGCGTCCTCTTTTTCACGCGTTGCGTTGTTCTTTGATGCTGTATCTCCTCCGTCCTCATCTAATGTCTTTAGTCCCTTGAAGTGAGAGCTGTTTCTAGTGATCCGGTAGGGGCCCGATGCCGCTGTTATCATTGGCCCCTTGACATTTATTATTGTCAACGGTTCTTCTGAGAACGGACTGTCTGAATTTCTTGATTGCCGTTGGCGCACCAACAATGAGTCCCCTTGCCTCAGGTGTGATGATGTGGCGTGTCTCCTGGCGTCCGCATATACTTTCATCTTGTTTTTCGCTTCCTGATCTCTTGCTGCAATGCTGTTGTGCTCTGGTGGCGCTTTTGCCTCTAGTTGGGGCAGTCTTGTCCAGCTTGTCCTTCCTAGCACCAGCTCTGCTGGGCATCGTCCCGTGGAGCTGCGAGGGGGGGTTCGGTAGTCTCTTAATATTTGACAGAGTGCCTGGCCTATAGAGATCTGCGCCAGTCTTGCTCTTTGGACTGCTTTCTTTATGTTCCCCATGAACCTTTCCACCATGCCGTTTGCTTGTGGCCATAGGGGTGTTATTTTCCGGTGGTGAATACCCAGGTAGACCATGAACATGCGAAACTCCTCTCCTGAGAAAGGAGGACCATTGTCTGTCTTCACTGTTTGTGGGGAGCCCCAGGCCGCAAAAATGTCACCAAGTATCGGCAACGTTGTGGTCGCTGATGTTGACGAGACGTGTCGCACTATGGGAAATCTGGAGCACTCATCAATGACCACTAGCAAGTAGGGGCCCGTATCCAATTGCCCATAGAAGTCAGCTGCCAATGTTGTCAACACTGCCCCTGGAAGCTCAGACATCTGTAGCTATTCTTCCTTTGCTGGTCGTCCTGTTATTTGGCATAAGTGACAGTTTAGGATGGTGTCCTCCACCAGTCGATCCAGGTCTGGGAACTATACCCCTTCCCGTAGCATCTTTTTTTTTGCTACTATGCCTCTGTGGGACTCATGTGCCAGGTTTACAGTCTGCCGCCGTAATGCTTTTGGCATTACTATCGTTGTTCCTCTTAGTACGATTCCTCTTTCTGTTTCCGAAAGTTCCTCTTGTATGTTTTTGAATGCCAGCATTTCTTCCCTGTTCACTCCTTCTCCCATGGTGCTGTTGGTGTTTATGGGTCTCCATCTTTGCTGTCGTGTTGTCAGTTTGACTGCTTGCATTGTGGCATCCCTTGCTGTCTCTTGTTCCAGCTCTTCAATTGTTATTGGTGCGGGAGTGTTCTGCCTTAGCACAACATTTAGGTATTCTTCTGCCATTGATGTGTTTTCTGGTGCCTGCGGTAGGGGATGTCGTGACATGTAGTCAGCTGGGTTGTGTTCCTTTCCAGGCTTGTGCACGATCTTGAAATCATAATTCATCAGTCTTATTCCCCATCTTTCAATGTGTGGCGGTATCTTTGCGTTCGGGTTTTCATATATTGTTACTAGGGCCTGATGGTCTGTTACAATGGTGAATGGTTTTCCGTAAATGAACATGTGGTAGTGTTCACACGCCCATACCACCGCTAGACTTTCCTTCTCTGGCTGAGAGTATGCCCTGTCAATGTCTGATAAACTCTTGCTCGCATATGCAACAATTTGCCTGGGCGAGTCTCTTCCCGGCATGTGTTGTGCTAGGATTGCTCCTAACCCTACCGGGCTGGCGTCAACAGTGAGCTCAGTGCATAGCGATGGGTCGAAATAAGCAAGATGATCTACAGCCATTACTGCGTGTCTGATGGCCTCAAATGCCCTACCACATTCCTGTGTCCAGAGAAATTTCTGACCCTGCTTTGTTAGGTGCCGAAGCGGTGTGCTCACTGTGGCAAAGTCTTTTATGTAGCGAGCACAGTAGCTTGCTAAACCAAGGAATGACCTCACTTCTGCTACTTCTGATGTGTCCAAAGAATACTAGTTCCCTTTTCCCCAGTTCACACTTGTCTTCATTTAAAGTCAGGCCTGCTTGTTCCAACTGGTTGCAGACCTCACGTAGAGCTTTGTCGTGCTCCTCATCTGAACGGCCGAACACCAGGATGTCTTCACTGTAATTCAAACTGTTCTTCACTGGCCTTATTACTTGTCTTATGATCACTTGAAATACCTCTGCTGCTGATGATATTCCAATGCCGAGTCGCTTGTAGCGAAAAAGACCAATGTGGGTGGAGAATGTTGTGATGTACCGTGATTGCGGATCAAGCTCCAATTGATGGTATCCTTTGCACAGATCTAGCTTTGAAAATCTGCATGTGCCAGTAAGACAGCTGATCATGTCATTGAGGTGAGGCCCTGGGTGTCTTTCCCTCTCGATTGCCATGTTTGGTATTCTCATGTCAATGCATGCGAAAGCGAATCTTTAATGTGTTCTTCTTTGGTACTGCTACTATTGGAGATACCCATGGGGTCGGTCCTTCAGCTGGCTCTATGATACCTTGCGCCAGCAGGCTTTGTATTTCTTCTTCCACCTGTGGTTGTAGATGTATGGGCACTCTTCAGTGATGCTGAGCCACAGGTTTGATTGCTTCATTGATATGTAGTGTTATTTGCTTTTCCTTTAGTTTGCCCAGCCCTTGTAGTACATGGCTGGATGTTCCCTCAGAATGTTCTGTCTTTCTGACATGTTGTAGGTCATTGCTAGGAGACCCATCACCTGTGCGGTGATGTTGCTTAGCAGGCAGGGTGCTGGAATGTCTCCTTGTAGTACATGTATTTCCTCTTTGACCGACCTTTCTTTGTATGTTAGGGTCTCTGTGAATTTTCCCATGTTCACCACTGGTTTTCTCGAGCCCCAGGTGAATACATCAACAGTGGACGGTGATAGTGGCGGTTTTCACCCTCATCTTCTCATATTCTGACATGCACATGATGTTGCATGTAGCTCCACTGTCTAGTACGAAGCTTGTGCTGTGGCTTCCTACCTCAATGTTCACTGTCGCCGTTTTCTTTATCTGGTGTTTTTCTACGAGATGAATGTGTTCTGGCGTGCGGTCTTCCGTTGGGGCATCTGACATCAGATACAGTCGTTCCGCAGCCTCTGGCGTGTTTCCTCCATCCGATTCAGCTGAGGGACTGCGATTCTGTGTTTCATTGTGCCGTGCGTATCTGCTTGTCACTGTCCGTGGTCTTGCTGGTCTCCCTCGCTCACTTTTGAATTGTCCACTCATGCAGGCGCTCGCGAAGTGGTTTTCTATGTTGCATTTCCGGCAGTTGTGGCCCATCGCCGGGCAGGCGCCGGCATGTGGAAATTCAAGTCTGCATCGATAGCATGTTCTTTCTTGCTTTTTCCGTGGTGGCGGTGTATTGTCTCTTTTCTTGATGTTTCCAGTTACATGGTGTGCTTGTTCCACTCTTCTTGCCTTTCCAATTTCCATTTGTCTGGCATGTGTTGTAGCTCTGGCCTCCGCTCGGGCCATGGTCAGTATTTTCTCTAGCGAGGACGGTTCCTTCAGAATTCGTGCGCGGAGCTCCACTGACTGACAGCCTTCAATGATGTGCAGTCGTATGGCTTGCTCGTTGTCAAACTTGTCGAATTCGCAATAGGTTACTAGCTTTCGTAGTCTGGTTGCAAAATCATCGAGGGACTCCTCTGCTAGTTGACACGTGGATTTGAACGTGTACCTCTCAAAATCCACATTTCTTTGTGGGTCAAATTTGTCTGTGAGACACTTTATCAGTCCCTTGTATGTTGCGGTTTGATCTCGGGAAAATGTTATTAGCAGGTCCTCAACCTCATCACCTACGAAGTTTAGGAACAAATCTATGTTTTGGTCATCTGTGTACGCCTTGCATGTGCCACGCATGTATAATTCGAATTGTCTTATCCATCTTTCCCACCGAATGCCTGTTTGTGGTTCTGACAAGCTGAACGGTAGTGGTCTGCGAAAAATTGTGTTTGCGCTATTCTTGTTGCTTACGTCTGTCATTTTGTTGTGGTGCCTTTCATTTCTTCTGTGTGCAGTTTCTTCTTTTGTTCTCTTATTTCTTTATTTCACCTTTATTTTGCTGTAGATTCCTTTTAATTCTACTTTGTTTCCTTTCGATTCACCTTTATTTGTTGTAATTTCCTTTTGTTTTCACCCTTTTTCCTTTTTCTTATAGTTTTCAGTCTTTGCCCGACTTCAAAATGGCCGCCTGGCCTGCTCTAGCCTCTTATTGGCTCTCCCGCCTGACCTTAAGATGGCCGCCGTGACTCCTTTGGGGCAAGATTTGCTTTCTTCTATAGCCGGACCTCAAAATGGCCGCTGGGCCTTCTTCAGCTCCTTATTGGCTCTCCCGCCTGACCTTGAGATGGCCGTCGAGCTCTTGCGAGATTTCAGCTTCAAATCTACACGCGGGAGGCTCGGGCTATCTTTCTAGTCAGCGGGCGGCTGCAGTCACGGTCGGGTGCACCTCTTCTTTCCTCCTCACCTTGTGTACTTGGTGCGGCCGGGGTGGGCTCCCGATGTTGCTGGAGTCCCCTGTACGTGGACCAGGGTGGGCTCCTGGCTTCGCTCTCCTTGTGATCGGGGTGGGCTCCTGATTTCGCGTTTCCTCTTTTGGGGCCGGCAGACCAGGGTAGGCTCCTGGTTCTGTTTTCTCACGACCGGGGTGGACTCCCGACGTCGCGTTTCCTCTTCTGGCAGTCAGCGGACCAGGGTGGGCTCCTGGCTCTGTTCAGAGGTTGTAGGGGCACGCGCTTCTGGTGGCGATTTCGTATCCCACCTCGTCGTCGCCAGTTGTCGTGTCGCCACACAGGAACCACACGGAGACAGGTAAGTCAACGTTAATACTTTATTGCTCTTCTTGGCTTCCGTGCCCACACGCACGTCTGTTCCCTTGCCCTCGTTGTCCCAGAGTGCCCTCCCCACTCCCTGACCGGAAGTGGTGTCCGGTTGCTCTCCCCTTCCCATATTTGGGTGCAGGGTCCTAGTGCCCTCTGCCCCAGGTCACTACAGTCCAGAGATCCACTCTGAACAATGAACTGACCAATCCCTATTAATCTATGTAGGAGCCCCACTCCAGACCTGCGGAGCCACACCCAACCCCTGCACACTACATCTGACTTGCGCCTGTCTGTACCTATCTAGGTGGCATTGGTGCCTCTGCACGGAGTGTTGTAGTGGGAGCTGCCACAGACCAGGAGGGACCCGTCCTGAGGGTTGTACTGGGAGCTGCCACAGACCAGGAGGGACCCGTCCCGAGTGTTGTACTGGGAGCTGCCACAGACCAGGAGGGACTCGTCCCGAGGGTTGTACTGGGAGCTGCCACAGACCAGGAGGGACCCGTCCCGAGTGTTGTACTGGGAGCTGCCACAGACCAGGAGGGACCCGTCCCGAGGGTTGTAGTGGAAGCTGCCACAGACCAGGAGGGACCCGTCCCGAGTGTTGTAGTGGAAGCTGCCACAGACCAGGAGGGACCCGTCCCGAGGGTTGTACTGGGAGTTGCCACAGACCAGGAGGGACCCATCCCGAGGGTTGTACTGGGAGCTGCTACAGACCAGGAGGAACCCGTCCAGAGGGTTGTACTGGGAGCTGCCACAGACCAGGAGGGTTGTACTGGGAGCTGCCACAGACCAGGAGGGTTGAACTGGGAGCTGCCACAGACCAGGAGGAACCCGTCCTGAGGGTTGTACTGGGAGCTGCCACAGACCAGGAGGGACCCGTCCCGAGGGTTGTCTGGGAGCTGCCACAGACCAGGAGGGACGCGTCCCGAGTGTTGTACTGGGAGCTGCCACAGGCCAGGAGGGACCCGTCCCGAGGGTTGTACTGGGAGCTGCCACAGGCCAGGAGGGACCCGTCCAGAATGTTGTACTGGGAGCTGCCACAGACCAGGCGGGACCCGTGGCGAGTGTTGTACTGGGTGCTGCCACAGACCAGGCGGGACCCGTGGCGAATGTTGTACTGGGAGCTGCCACAGACCAGGAGGAACCCGTCCCGAGGGTTGTACTTGGTGCTGCCACAGACCAGGAGGGACCTGTCCTGAGGGTTGTACTGGGAGCTGCCACAGACCAGGAGGGACCCGTCCCGAGGGTTGTATTGGGAGCTGCCACAGACCAGGAGGGATCCGTCCCGAGGGTTGTATTGGGAGCTGCCACAGACCAGGAGGGACCCGTCCCGAGTGTTGTACTGGGAGCTGCCACAGACCAGGAGGGACCCGTCCCGAGTTTTGTACTGGGAGCTGCCACAGACCAGGAGGGACCCATCCAGAGTGTTGTACTGGGAGCTGCCACAGACCAGGAGGGACGCGTCCAGAGTGTTGTACTGGGAGCTGCCACAGACCAGGAGGGACCCGTCCCTAGTGTTGTACTGGGAGCTGCCACAGACCAGGAGGGACGCGTCCCGAATGTTGTACTGGGAGCTGCCACAGACCAGGAGGGACCCGTCCCGAGTGTTGTACTGGGAGCTGCCACAGACCAGGAGGGACCTGTCCTGAGTGTTGTACTGGGAGCTGCCACAGACCAGGAGGGACCCCTGCCGAGTCACCCAAATACACACGCCTCTGACCAGTTTGGGTTCCCACCTACTCTCCAGTTCAGAAATCCCAGAAGGTGTGTCCTGCGCTGGTTGGGTGCACTTGTGACTTCTGAAGGTGGCAAAGCTTCACGCGCACTCTGGTTTCCAACACTGTGCCCGGAACCTGACAGGAGCCAGCCTACACAGCCTGGTCCTCACAATCATTAGGACTTTGAAAGGAGATTGGCGGCATCGTCTCAGAAAAGCGGACAAAAAGGAACACAATTGTGTGTTGCTGTTCCCTGAAGCCTAGAACCAGAACTAAATCCCCCTAGTGCGACCTGTCAGGAAGACACGCTTCTGGACTGGCAGTAAAACGAGAGCCCAAGGAACACCCAAGTGCTAAGAATGGTCAAGGCCATCGAAGAACTCTGCATACTAGTGAGAGGTCTTACTGCCACGTTTGTGAGACAAATCATTCCCTATTCCCATCCCACAGAAGAATACAAGGGTTCTTGGTTTCATCATAAGCCACTGAGGCGCATCCCAGTGGCTTGAGTTGGTCGTCACAAGTCCAAAACTCTTTGAATAATGCTCCTGCCATGTGCAGTTCCAGAGAGTAGGCCATTTAAAAGTCCTGTTGACAACACCAGTAAACCAGGGTACCCAGTTGCTCCAGATTAGCGCTGGCTGGCTCAAGGGGCGCCCTGGACATTGTAGGTGCTCCCACTGTCATAACATTTCAACCAGGACCAGCGGTCCTAAGGGTTTGTGACTCTCTTGGGTGCCAACGACGAGGTACAGCTCCATCCCTGATACCAGCTGTCAGCCTGATCATCAACGGGCCAGTCTTAGGATCCTGCCTGTCCCTTAAACGGTGTCTGGTGACGGAGCCCCACATTCCCAGTACTGGAGTCTGCAGCCCCAGTGCTCTGAACACCCACAAATCAGAGATGTCGTCCAGTTCCTTTGTGTGTCATTAACCACTAAAGACAAGTCCACGGTTCACTTTTGGATGGTCAATCAATCAGTATTAGTACAACGATACTAATCACCCATAAGAGTATCCAGGCGCTGGATTGCTGGGCTCAGTCGAAACGCCAGGGCTTGAGTCTCTTCCTGAAATCCTCCAGTGAGGGCGATGTCCGGAGGTGGAGGGGAAGGTCATTCCAGGACTTGGCCGTGAGGTAGGAGAAGGAACGGACTCCGTTGTGGCATCGGCAGATACGCGGGGTCTGTGCGATGGCGGATGCGAAGGTCTCTGGGAGGTTGGTGGAAGTTCAGGAGTTGGTTGATGTATGCTGGTCCTCGGTCATGGAGGGCTTTGTAGGCGTGTGTCAATATCTTGAACTGGCATATTTTCTGGACGGGGAGCCAGTGGAGGTTCCTAAGATGTGGGGTGATGCGGAATCGTTTGGGCAGGTTGAGGAGTCTGGCCGCTGAGTTCTGTATCTTCTGTAGTCTTCTCATGAGTCCGGTGGTGGATCTTGGATGGTCTCCTTTGGTGGTTCCTGGATGGTGGCCTTCTGGATGTGGACATGACTGATGCAGCACTGGCTGGGTCCTACTGAGCTGCCCCCTTGATACAGAGCTGCAGGTGAACTGAGGGTACAGTGCCAGACACATCACAGATTGGAAGGTGCATTGCAGCAACTCATCAGCAGCGCAGAAACTGATATGCCTGGCACGGTCCGCGGGATAGAATACTGAACCGCTGACGAGCCATACGAACTGCGGTCAGTGTGAAATATAATATTACTTTTACTGAAATTTCTAGTGCACGCGGGCAGACGTTCACAGATACTGTTCAGCAAACTCCGAGAAATGAAACGGATTCGAAAAAAGCTATACTTGCAACATGAGCTAGGTTTTATGAAATCTGAGATACACATACCGAGTGGAAACGAAGTGGAAGAATAAAGTGTTGTTCTAAAAGATTTGCAAGTCATCACAAAGTGAATGTGAGTGCAAAATGTACTCTGAATAGGCACACCCTGCAGCTAGAGGTGGGTGTTAAAGGTAAACACTACAGATGGTAATGCAGGTGGTAGTGATGGCAAACAATGGAGTGGAAATGTTGAGGAAACCAGTAGGGACTGGAAGCACTGCTAGAAGAGATGTGACTGACAGGGGCAGAGGATGTGTGTGGGGTGGTAGAAGTGGGCACTGTAGCGGGAGGAGATGCGAGGCAGGCATTGCAGCGGGAGATGTGAGGAAGGCGTTGAAGCCGGAGGAGATGTGAGGCAGGCATTGCAGCCGGAGATGTGAGGCAGGCATTGCAGCGGGAGATGTGAGGCAGACATTGCTGCGGGAGATGTGAGGCAGACATTGCAGCTGGAGGAGATGTAAGGCAGGCATTGCAGCTGAAGATGTGGGTGATAAAAGAAGAGACAGCAGCTGGAAGGGCGGGCGCAGTACCAGCAGATACTCTAGCTTGAGTGTAAGTGGGCAGTAAAAGCAACTGAAGCAGGTGACAAGCTGTGATGAGTGCAAAGGCATCAATGACACAAAAGATGATGGAGGAATGCTTGGAAAAAGTCCAACTACAGGCAATCGTTCAGGGTAGCATTTCAACCCATCGTTTTTCACCCCCTGTGCCACTCTAGACAAAGACCCGCCTTATGCAAATCAGTCCTGCCCCTTCTCTTTATGGGAACACGTGCAACTCTAGACAAAGACCCGCCTTATGCAAATCAGTACTGACCCTGTTCCTCATGGGAACATATGCCACTCTAGACAAAGACCCGCCTTATGAAAATCAGTACTGTCCCTTCTCCTCATGGCAACAGTCCATCCTGAACTACAGACAGTGCAGCTGGCGGAGATGTGGGAGTGGTAAGAGCAGACACTGATGCTAAAGACGCACAGCGGATGGTAAGGGCAGAGACTGCACCTTGGGGAGATGGGGTGCGGCATCATAAAGTCAGTCGTTGCAGTTTCGCAAGATTGCGAGGGGCGGGGTCTTAAGGGTAGACCACAGGAGATTTAAAGGGGATGAAAAAGAAGGACACTATTCAGTAGTGTGACCTGGCGATGAAATCAAGGACAGGCTAATTCTAGCAGTGCAGGCTGACAAGGGGCAAGGAGCTGCTATAAACATGAGGGGTGAGAACGGCGCTGCAGGAAGTGGTTGGAGTGGGTGGTAAGAAGAGGAGAGCTGGAAGTAATGGTAGACTGCATCTTTAGCAGATGTGTAAGGTTAGGGCAGGCATTGTGAGCAACAGCAGACACTGCAGCCGGTGGACGGAAGGTAGTGATTACAGCTGAAGGGCAGATCAGGCCCTGCGGCTGGACATGAGGAAGGCGAGGGGTCAATGCAGACTTCGCGGCTGGAACAGGAGGATGTGGGCGGGTGGAAGAGTAATGTTCAACACAAGCTAGAAGAGACCAGCTGAGGGGCAATATGAGCAAACTCTGCAGCAGGAGATGCAGAGGTTAAGTGCTCAGGGAAGACACGACAGCTGGATCAGGTGAACGTGGCTGACACCACAGCTGGACGAAGTATGAGTGGGTCACTGAGGCGTACTGCAGGGTTGGCTGGAGACACTACAGCATGAAGAGGTATGTGTCGGTCACAGAGGCATACTGCAGGTTTGGCTGGAGACACTACAGCTGAAGAGGCATGGGTGGGTCACCGAGGCGTACTGCAGGGCTGGCTGGAGACAATACAAGAGGTATGGGTGGGTCGCCGAGGCATACTGCAGGGTTGGATGGAGACACTACAGCTGAAGAGGTATGGGTGGGTCACCGAGGTGTACTGCAGGGCTGGCTAGAGACACTACAGCTGGAAGAGGTATAGGTGGGTCACTGAGGCGTACTGCAGGGCTGGCTGGAGACACTACAGCTGGAAGAGGTATGTGTGGGTCACCGAGGCATACTGCAGGGTTGGTTGGAGACACTACAGCTGGAAGAGGTATGGGTAGGTCACAGAGGCGTACTCCAGGGTTGGCTGGAGACACTACAGCTGGAAGAGGTATGGGTAGGTCACCGAGGCATACTGCAGGGTTGGCTGGAGACACTACAGCTGGAAGAGGTATGTGTGGGTCACCGAGGCATACTGCAGGGTTGGTTGGAGACACTACGGCTGGAAGAGGTATGGGTAGGTCACCGAGGCATACTGCAGGGTTGGCTGGAGACACTACAGGTGGAAGAGGTATGGGTGGGTCACCGAGGCATACTGCAGGGTTGGCTGGAGACACTACAGTTGGAAGAGGTATGGGTAGGTCACTGAGGCATATTGCAAGGTTGGCTAGGGACAGTACAGCTGGAAGAGGTATGGTAAGTCACCGAGGCATACTGCAGGATATGGTCAGACACCAGCTAGAATACATGGGCGTATGTGATCAAGGCACACTGAAGTTGAAGACCAGCAGAGTGGGATCTAAGGGAAGACATGGCTTCTGGTGGTGGGTGGGTGGTAAGGTATAATACTGCAGCTGGAGAACAGAATGGGTAGAAGACATGCAAGTATACTGCAGATATGACCGCGCGCTGGGGCCAGGGAAGAGTCTCCTGCAAGAAGGGATGCACTCAGGGATGCAGTGAAGTGTACGTTGTGGATAGATGAAGAACTACAGCCACAATGAAGAGCGCAGTATACACTGCAGACGAGCAGAGGAAAACTCATACTAGAGGATGGACCTGCAGTATTTAAATTCTGAGTAAAACAAAATTAAAAACCCATGCCGGGGAACCCAATTAGTGTAAAACAAATTAGTAGAAATATAAATAAATCAAAAAGAACAGTGAGAAAAAAAATATTGATTTACAAAAAAAAGAGTAAACGAATGTGCATCCAATTGTGAATATCAGTTAGGGAACATAGGTTTGGGGTTGGGGGGGAATGCTGTGGTGTTGGGGAGGAGTTGCAAAGGGAGGCGGGGTAGGGTAAGGCTTAATAGAAACAACAGTACGGATAAGACCCCCGCCGACAGTATTAAAATAATAAAAAGAAGGATGGTAGGTACAAAAGAGAAGTGGGAAGGGTACCGCCCTCACACAAAAACAGTATGAATGGGAGGGTCGATAAAGGAAAGTGGGAACTTTACTGTAAATTAAAAAAGTGAAATGTCACCCAGTGACAGAATGTATGATGGGAAAAGGGATCTATGCACACCGTGCAGAAAAACCAATAGAGAGAACCCATTTTCAAGATAAAATGATATTTACACCTTAAAAGTGCATATAAAATGCAATTTAAAAATTAAATGCATTTCTATGAAGTGGTTTCTATCAAATGGCAAGTACCACACATTTTGAAAAAGTTTTTGTAACAGTTTAGGTGAAATGGTTTCTCAGAATTGGTATCTTATGAATCTGACTTTCTACAGAATCACATACAACCATCTCAATCACGTCAAAGAGCTCAAGGTTAGGGCACGAAAAGGGAAAACAAAGTGTCCTAAAGTAACAAGTGCTGATAACATCTAATCCTTACGGGTTCAAAAAGCTCTTCATAGCAGCTGAAAGAGGAATGGCTGAGTGAACTCAATAAAATAAAATTCGGACTCCTGGATGTCACAAATGGGTCCCCACCCTGTTTTACAAGCGGTCTAAAAGGGATTAGCTGTGACTGATTTGTAGCCCTGGTGGGCGAAGGGAGCCTAAAGTCTATTAGTATTTAAAATGGAAACTGTTTTTTTTTTTTTTTTTAAAGTGGCTTTAGCCCCCTGCGAAAGACAGATTTCAGATACAGAAAGAAGGGAAAAGTGAACAAGTAGAGAAAGAGACAAGGTGAGTAGGGTGATTGGAAAGAGCCTGACATGTGGGGATGGGCTGTTTCAGGTGCCAAGCTTGGTCGCCAGTGCAAGAGAACCCCTGTTCCTGTCATGGAGCCCTCGCAGGGCATCTGCAGGCTGAGGATACAGTGCATCAGGGGCCGGGCGATGTAGATGGACTCTGCAATAGTCTCCTGTATGCCCAGGGGCGTAGGGGTCCGCTCACACTCTGCTGCCCGCCTCCGGCTCTTCTTTCGCTCTTGTCGCTGTGGGCACCCCCAGAGTCTTTCGCGAGATGAGGCAGCTGCAAGAGAAAGAGCCATGTTTAAAACCATGTGCCAGTTTGTCAACACCAAGGTTTACAGGGCTTAGTACCATGCATCCTGCCACCTATGCCACAAAGTACCAGTATCCACAAAGTGCCACCCCACCAAAGCAAGATAACTGGAAACACTCTCCACAAACCACCCCTCCTCCGCCAGCGGGTAAATCCATACATCACTCAGTTCATCTAAAGAGTTCTAGAGTAAAACTAATGTGCCACTCTGCCACTCACAGGTCTAACAACACTACTTACACCTTGGCAAAAGGCTTGTGCTGAAGACAACCCAAGTCAAACCAATAGACCACACCACGGAGGAGAAAAGCGAGCTAATCCATATTTTACCCTGCCTATGCTAAAAAGAATTGTGCCAACCCCTACTATGAGCCCCTCAAACTGAGCCCAAAACTACCATGGTGAAATTCAGTCACTTTTTAACAAACTAATAGCTGTGGTGCCTGCAGGAAACCGGATTATTTGGGATGAAAGGATTGAGTGTTGAATGACTGTAGTAACCTACCACCTCGTTAGGTAATTATCGTTTCTATAAGGAAAGCTTAGTTTATTTCTGGTAGCAGCAGCATAAAAAAGTAGTTTATTTTCTCCAAAGAATACAAGTTAAGGACGGAGACAGTTGCAAACTAACCCTTGAGTCAAGAAACCAACCAGTAAAACCCAATTGTGTAAAATGCAATAAAATTTTACTTTGAAAACAATTTTTGGGAGAACAGACGCAGTTAGGGCATTGCAGATATATTGTATGGTACCTGTAAAAGTGCAACAGAAATGTATAATATAAAACCTAAAAGTCAACAATTGGATAAGTCAATCTAAAGTTAAAATTTGAGTATATGTCACAAAATGCACGTCATCTTCATGTAGGTATAAAAGGCAATGGAGTTGTATGTGCTCTGGCCACAGGAGGCCACGTCTCTCAGTAGTTAAGTACAGTTCACAGCTCACTCCTCTGCTTACACCTTCACTTACTCCAGCGAAGCAGGACTGGTTCAGTAAGTCTGTGCACACCAGCACAGTCCAAGGGATCACTGAAATAATATCGACAGACATAATATCGACCTACCAAATTATCGACACAAAAATATCGATAACACTAATATCGATATACTATACTTATTTTTTTTTAAAACACAAATATCCACAATAAAATATCATTAAACATTTACATCGATATCAGTATTAGACACAAAATATCGTAATAACTAATATCGAAAATATTAAGTATACAAAATAACAATAATATTGATAACCAAAATATAAACATTATCGTTAAAAAAAATATCGACACATTAAAATTTTTTATATTAACACAATACATACCGCAAAAAATATAAAAATGTCAATAACAGCATACAAAATAAATAGATTAACACAAAGTTTAATTACATTTAAAAATAATATCTTGAACATTATTAAATACACAAAATTATTTACTCTTTCAAACATTATATATAAAATAAATTATTATTATTTAACATTTAAAAGAATATAAATTACATATAATATACTATACCACTTTTAAATACAGAAAAAAAGCTCTAACTAAACCTTAATTAGCGTTTCCCATATAAGGAAAACTGCCAAATGTATTAAAAACAATAAGGAGCAACCAATCAAATACACATACAATTAAAATAACCCAATAAGATTAAAACAATTAAACACTATATAAACACACGAAAATTAAACATTATTTTACACTACAACAAAAAAAGCAAGAATAAGGAGCATCTCTGCCGGATTGCTTCCACACATTGGACTTCATTATAGAAAACTCTGATTCCAGCGTCACAAAGTAAGTAAAATAGCATTTTAAAAGTACACCTACTTAAAAATAATCTCAAAGCACTTTTTATAATAACAAAATGATTAATATATATTTTTAAAATTATATCTCCTCTACAGATAATTCTGAAGACACTCAACGAACTACAGAAAAGTTTAAAATATCAACTTGCAAATAAAGTAAGTATTAATCTCAAATAAACTAATATGTGTTAAAAATCCCAAACAGAAGCGCAAGCTAAGCACAACTACCCCCCCAAATTAAAAACACAGTTAAACAAATTAATTAAAATTACTCTTTTTTTCTGCAGGAAATATAAAGAAATACTAAAGGCAAACAGCAAAGAAAAACCATCAGCATTGAAATAATTCATCAAATTCAACATTGTAAGTATAATTTTGAAAATATAAATGGTTTTAGACGATAAAACAACATAGGAATACTTTTAATAATTTTTATATACATTTCTCTTAGCATTTGAAACATCACCATGACTGAAGGAGCCCAATTCATTACTTCCCAGAAAGGAACATTTTTATTATGATATATGGGATATGTTTACACCCAAGAAAAGCAAACAGGCGACAAAGTTAACTGGAAATGTTGCAAATATTATTCAAACAAATGTTATGGGAGGGCTACAACAAAGGAAACAACTGTATTATATGTTAGAGAACATAACCACCCCCCTAACGTAGCTGAAATTGAAGTTCGGGTGCTTTAGAAACTCTAAAAGCACTAGCTCTCAAAAGCCTACAACTGAAATACTTAAGGACATACTCCCCAGAGTCCTACAACATGCAACTGTCCAAATGCCCTCAATATCACAAAAAAAAATAGCTAGAACTGAAAAAGCTACTGCTACCACCCCACCTGCCCCCAAAACTTTAGGTGAAATAGAAATACCACCTGAACTCACAGTAACTCATAATGAAGAACAATTTCTTCTTTACGATAATAAATCAAATGACAAAAGAATAATAATATTTGGAACTCCCACAAACTTACTTAAACTACAGAACTGTGAGACATGGTTGATGGATGGGACTTTTAAAATATGTCCCAAACCATTTTACCCGTTATATACAATTCATGGACTTTATCAAAATACAAACATCCCCTTTATATATGCCCCGTTACCAAACAAACAAACCACCACCTATGTTGAACTCTTAACCAAAGTAAACCAAGAAACTAATAATTACTATCCTCAAAAAATGATCATTGACTTTCAACAGTCATTGATACAAGCCATACTAAAAAACTACCCTCACACAGCAATCCAAGGTTGCTATTATCACTTTAACCAATGCATAAGGAGACACCTCCAAAAATCTACACTAAGAGGCCGATTCCAATCTCGCTCGGTAGGGCTCCTAGCGGCATCCGTCAGTAGCGAGTCCGAGTCGTACGCGTGATTTCCGTGCGACTTGTACAGCTGTACGAGCGAGCAAGTACGATGCGCTTCAGGCCTCGTGCTACGACCGACTGGTACCCGTCAGCGATGCCTCCCGAGCGACTCAAATCTGTCCGACGCGTACAGTGCACTGCGTACGGTTTCCGGGCCGGCCAAGAACGATGCGCATTGCGAGCAGCTGGTGCGAGTCGGAGCCTCCGGCTCGAAAATGCTCCGGGAAGCGTACTTCGGGGGTCCGCGCCAGACCCCCTTCACCCGGGGCCCTATGACTCGGACAGCGGGGGGACCCAGGGGTCCCCCTCACCCATGCATGAACGTTGCAGGGGGCACCGACGCGGACACGCAACAGGGGGCGCCCTTTTCCAAGACGTACTTCTTTCACGATGGAAGCCCATGTACGCGACGTACAACAGGCTCCCATTGACTTCAATGGTGCTCCGAGTGACCCGAGTCCGTCAGCGCTTCGTACTCTGTCGCTCGGAGCACAAGTCGGTCGGAAAGCTCTACGGGACGGAGTCGGTCGTAGGGCTTTACATGCAAGATCGGAATCGGGACCTAAGTGTAGAATTTGCAACAAATCGCAGTTTTGCATATCAAATTAAAAAAGCTAATAGCACTAGCATACGCCCCAATTACTGACGTAGCCGAACACTACAATTTATTAATAGCAAGCCGCTACTACCAAACAAATGAACAAAAACTAAGTCCCCTACTCAACTATTTTGAGGATACCTGGGTGGGCAGGCTACACAGATCTGGACACAGAAGACAGCCCATATACCACATTCCATGGTGGAATGTATATAACAGTACCCTAAACAAAGAAGCTAAAACTAATAATGCTGTGGAAGGATGGCATAACGCCTTCCAAGCCACAACAGGCAGAACCCCACCAACTCTACATAAACTATTACAATCTATCAAAAAAGAACAAAGCTACCAACAACTAAGAATGGAACAGTCTGTAACCCAACTAGGCCCAAAACTAACCAAACAAATGAAGTAAATGTTTGAGTACTTACAATACAAAGTAAGACTCTACCCAAACACTAAAGAGCTAGAATATCTAGAAACAATAGCTAAAAGCCTACTTTAAATAAATATACCTCAAACTCAAAAAAACTCGTAATCTAAAAACAAGTAGTCAAATAAACATTTTTTTCAAACTTCAAAAATGTAATTATTTTGTCAATTAATTTAAATAATATTTAAAAAATAAATTGATATAATTGTATTTTATATAATAAAAACAACAATAACAATTACAATATTAACATTTCCCTCCCAGTATAAACAATTTAAAATTACTTACTTTTTTCGTAGCTGAACAAATGTAATCCGAACTGCCATAAATAAATCCACATGTATAAAAATCGCAATAAGTAATGAAAAATCCAACTGTATAAAAAGTAATCCACCGGCAATAATAGACGAGAAACCATAAAAAACCCGAAAAAGGTATTTAAAAAAAGAAACGCTCCAGGAAAACTCGAAAAAATAAAGGAACTGTAAAATAATCATTAGTTTACTAAAACTAATATACAGTTCATTAAAAAAAAAAAAAAAAAAAAGCATACTTCTCCCAACGGCAACTTCCTATCGACAAAAACCCGTTAGGAAAAAAAACAATCCTCCCGCAAAAATATACATGATCATATCAAAATACACATAAATATAGCACTAACACCATACTCTAAACATAACTAAACATATCTATCAAACTCTAACACCGACCGATTAACAAACTAACCGCATTTCGCAAACGCATAACTAAAACATAAAACTCACCAAAAATAAAAAATCCTAACACTACATACACTATATACTACTTAACTACCTTCAAACTACCCCTAAATTAAAGTTTAAATAAAGAAAACTAAACTTACCTTACCCGATGCGACGCAGCTTCCAACCGCGAGCTTCTCCCCTCAGAAATGACCTAAAACAAAACCGATAGCTTACAAAATAGAACTTATGACAAAAAATGGCTGCCTTAAATAAAAAAGATTTATATATTTCTTTATTAAACTTATTGTACATTACAAATGTATTACTAAACATTTTTGTAAAAATACTACAAAATAGTGATGTATAAAAAAATGTTTTACATATTATTTCAAATGTTAGATTATAATAAATATTAAACAAATATTTATTATAATTAAAAAAATATGTATTTAATTGCCAATGTATATTAAACAAATTTACTATTTGTAAATAATGTGAAAAAATGTATAAATGTTATAAAAAATATGTTTGTGTGCAAAATGGCTTATTTACTAGATATTATTTATATATAAAATATAAATAATATTGCCAAAAATATAATATATGTTTAACTGTTACCAAAAACATGTTAAAAAATTGTATAAAAACGAATGTATAACTACATCTTATTTTTGTAAAAATGTACATCACTATTATATAAAGCTCAAAAATGTTTAATGCTGAGTATACAAAAATATTATATATAAATGTATAAATATCTACAATATATATGTCAAAAATAAAAAATGTATTTTATTTTCTGTTTAACTATATTAAATATTGTAAATAAAATAAAATGCATATTCTCTCTTTTGAGTGTTTGAATGAAAATAAAAACAAATAAAATATGAACATGGTTCTGTGTTTAATTTATATTGTTTTAATTCTTGTATATCTAATAAAATATTTGTTACATTAATGTACTTTAAAAACTGTTTTATTGTAATAAACGTTTATAAATATATCATTAAGCTTACTCCAAAATATAATCTTAATTTTTAACTATTCCCACTATAGACTATATTAATTCAGGGAAGGTGCTGAACACTAAACATATATAATTTACTATTCCCACTCCAAACAATATTAACTCAGGGAAGGTGCTGGACACTAAACATATATAATTTACTATTCCCACTTCAAAATACATTAAATCATGAAAAGTGATGGACAGTAAACATATATAAATTACTAATCATAAATAAAAATATATAAAATAAATAAAATTTTAAAACATACACATAAAAATATAATACCCACAAATTATATATCATAAACACACAAATTAAAACTTAACAAAAAAATATAAGTCATAAATTAAATATATAAACAAAAATAATTGTTCATTATATTTCTTCCCAGAAATGAAAATAATTAAAAAAGCATTTTTTTTTTATTTATAATAAATTTAATATAAAATTTGTAACTTTAAATATATAATAATTATTTTGTTAAAATAAGATTTTAAAAACAACATTAAACACTTTAAAAAATATTATTAAAATTAATGTATACATTTTAAATTACAAATTATTATAACACATTGAAAATTAAAATAAAGTATATATATATATATATATATATATATATATATATACATACACTATAACAAAATACATCTCCATTAAACTCATTTTATAATTTATCATGTTTAAATATTCACTACTATATTATCAATTCATAACAATTAATTTAATATTTAAAATAAAAAACTCTCTCTCAATATATAATATTTTTTAAACATTTTAAATATAATTACATACACTATATTCAATGCACAGAATGTTTTCCCTATAATTAATTAATTTCTCACTATATATTTAAAATTAAAATTTTCCCCAAAAATATACATTTAATCTTCTTGAAGAAAAAATACACCATCATCCCCTTATAAAAAAATATTTAAACTCATAAAAATATTTTTTTAAATTTTAACAAAATAATAAAATACATAATTTTTTTAATTTTTAATAAATTTGAAACATTTCACAATAAATTACACTCAAATATTAATTTTAAAAAAAATTAAAAATATCATTTTAAAATTATCCTTTTTTTTTTTTACAAAATTCAGATATATCCACTATAACACCAAAAATTACTCTCCTAAATGTTTTTTTTATAGTTACATAAATATAAAATTTAATTTTTTTAAATTTACAATTTTTAAATTCTAAAAACTACTCACCTGTATCCCCTATAAGCACAACATCACGCTCCTAAAAAAATATTACAAAATTATATAAATTAATTATAATATTTTAAATTTTAAATTATCAATTTTTAAAAAACTCCCCACCCTTATCCCCTATAAACCCAACATCCCGCTCCTAAAAAAAAAAAATTATAATTTCATTAAAATTATTTTTAATACTTACAATTTTAAATTATACATTTTTAGAAACACTCGCCACCCTTATACCCTATAAACCCAACATCACGCTCCTACAAAAAAAATACTAAATCGATATGTTTTCATAAGGATATTTTAGCAATCGATATTTATGACGATATTTTAAACAAAACAGTAAATCGATATTAACATCGATATTTTAAACGATATTTTTAACTAGCGATATTTAAAATTCGATATTATGACATAACGATATTAATTATTCGATATTGTGTCTACCTACCCAGTCCAAGATTGCAATCCTCACAGAGTTCCTTCTGGGAGCCCCTGACTGAGAAGACAGGCCAGAGGCTCAGTCTTTGCTTCTGTGTCAAAGTGTTTGATAAGCTCATATGAGCGACACAGGGAAGGGATCCTAGAGGAATGGGGTGCAATGCGTGGAACTCGACCACTTCAAACCACTGGGAAAAAAAATTCCACTGAATTAGACTAAAAGAGGCCACCTTTTTTAGCCATTTTAATAACTACAATAAATCCTGGCATTTTGTAGGCTGCCTCAGCCCTCTTTTAAGCAGTCCACCAGGAGTTTCGGTACTTGCTGTGCTGTTCCAAGGCCTGCATCAGGACGTCTATTTATGGTCTGTTTCCCTTCTGAAGTGTGCCAAAACGTTATAATCGGCACTCATGACGAGAGGATGGGTGCGTTTGTGGATATTTGGGTGTGGGTGCAGTAAGAGTTCACTGATGTGCACACACATAGCCCCACAGACCATTAGCCTTTCTTACTACTAGTATTTGTCCCCCCTTAAGACACAGCAAACCAGTCTCATTCAACACAGTAATATCAGACACTGAAGTGCCCCACTGGAGATAGATTCTCACCTCATTATAGTTTGAAGACAGAAGACAAAAACTAAGTGGTTGCCAGGCCACTGTGCTAATGGTTCAGAATGCTCCACAAAGTGCATGTGCGCATGCAAGAAATGCTCCCACCATCGCATAACTAGGAAACCAGAAAATAATTTCAGAATTATAACTGGCAATCTGTAACTGTTTCAGCTCCCCAGAGTACTCCTGGAATATTTTGCAAATTGGAAAGTCATGAATCAACCCCAACTGTAGGGGTAAAGCAAGACAGGAGTTGATTTAACCTTTTTGTGACTCGGACTCTGCGCGTACCTCATTCTCGTATACAGTTTCCATAATCTGTATTTTACTTTTTATTGACAATCAGTATCAGTTGTGTGGTGCAAACCACCGGATACAAATCACTGCTCCTTTCACTAGTCTTGTGAGCCCGTACAAGTCCTTGTATCTTCCTATGCGCTGGTTTCCTACTCGGCCAAAAAATGACAGCGGGAAGAAGTGATACAGTTTAAATAAATGAGTATAAATACCATCTCCTGTACCCCCAATGAAAGTCAGACTCTTTACAGATAAAAATGGGGCTAAGTAAGTTTTTAGAGACCTTTCTGAAGGAGAACTAGTATAGTGTCCAAACATTTCCACGTCTTCCAAAGTTCCCAGAAGCATAATTTCTCTGACTTTCCAGGCATACTACTAGGGTTGTTGTGGATAGGAAATAAATGGAAAAGTACAGTCAGTTGGAGGCGTAATTCTCCGCCCGTACTTTTCTGTTTGTTTGCGTAAATCCGCCTCAAACAAGGTACACCATGGGTAGCCCCGTGCAGGTGTGCCCAGCTGACACGTGGCACCAAGTCATGCCCAACAACCCGTTGCTGGCTTTGAAGCCAATGTCAATAAAGATTCAAAGAAAACTGGAAGTCCCAGAAGGCAAAGATAAGCTGTTTAAAAAAGGCTGGAAGAAGATGTCTCGTGTGATGTGCGATTGTGAGTGGCACCTGTGTGGACATGTGATAACTGAAGGCAGCACTGGGCACTGCCAGAGTGGTACTAAGTGGTTTTATTATGAACTTTAATGTGCACGTTCAGAGCTCTAGCTACCAACTTCTCATATCTTTAAAAAGCAGTTTTTCAGTTTCCCTAGGGAATTAAATGAAATATTTATATTGAAAGGAAAAACAAGCCTTTGTTACCAAGAGGGCCCATGGTCTGGGAACAGGTCAGCAAGGGGGTGCGTTAATGCTTCACATTGGAGGGTCGCTACTCCCAAGGTCTTCACGCAGAGCCCTACTCCTAGCCTCTGAATATCCCTGCTCTCCATTCTTCGGGTCAGAGCCCGATATAGGCACGTGGAACTTGTAGCAGCAGAGAAAGGATCTCTACTTCCGGTGCACAGCTCCCACCTGAACTCTATAACGCCCTTAAGTGACAGAGGGGCAGCCTGGTGCCCACTCATATCCTGCCCATCCAACCCTGACATGCAACTGCAGCTTCAGTTGAACAGCTCGAGCGTTAATTTTCTTTTAAAGTAGTCTTTGCTTAGTCAGGAGATGACACTGTAAGAGCCACAGTGATGGAGCAAGAGCTAGGGGGTTTAGAGGAATGCGGCTGGGCACTGGCCCGACCCTTGAGACGCCACAGTCCGACACCCAGCTGTGTTCTGATTCCCTGAAGCAAAGAGCCTGTAGACATAGTAAAAACCGTAGGAGCAGAGGATTGACTGTAGGTCTGCCTTGTCACTTCCTCGGTTCACTACAGAGACTCTTAGGCAGGGACCCTCCTGAACCTTTTCAAGATCCGAGTAGCCTTTGGACCCTGTGGGGGGCACAGGGGACCGACCACTGGTGGACCTATCTGGAGGCAATGCCTCCCCTATGGGACCAATGAGCACAGTACCCTAACCCGTCACCCCAGAAAAACAGGCCGCACCATATATCTCCTTCGTGCTACTCGGGCTACTCCTGGAGCCCCGACGGTCAGCTTCGCTCATCCTGCCCTTCACATTCTCTGAGATAACGTCTTGCTTCTACCAGAGCTGTCTCCGCCTTTCACCACTCTGTAGTGTCAAAGGCTGCCAGGTGAGTGGTTAATATTTAATATACTTCAGCACTGATTCAAGGTCACTCTACCAACCTCTTCAGGTGAAGGGACAGGCAGTTTTCACTGGTGCGGATGTGACACACATTAATGGGAATACTTACACGGAACCATTAAGGTCTCATATGAAGAACAAGTCCTTCAGGGTTAAAGCCAGACAGGCCATTAAAAGAGGTTTATAGATCGTGTTATAAGGTCAGACCCATCGCCTTAGTATGTGGTTGAAATCTGCCCTGCGTTCTACATATGACATTTAGCTTTTCTCTGGTGCAGCACATATACTGAAAATCGAAGTGCACCAATCGGGTGAACACATTTTAATGGGTAGAGCACATGCGTAAAAGGGTGCTACTCTGGCCATGAACTGTGGTCACATGGCGCACCATTACATTCTACCTATGTCACAAGAACAGAAAGCCAACCTCTCATACAATGTCACCTATGTGAACCACAGTGAGACCCAAGTCTAAAGCATGCCACACCCTGCAGGTACCACCCCTGCACACGCTCAAGACTGCAGCCAGGAAGTTTTGCTGCTAAAGGATGGATTTTGGAAGGAGGCCACATTCCTTGAGCATCTCAACTACATCGCAGACAACAGGTAAATCTAGTCTCCAAGACACAGTGACATAAAAAACATAATAAAATAGATCTCTCTCACGAGCAATGTCACATTTGCCTAAAGCAATTGAATCATAAAAGCTTAATTTGCTCGTCCACTGAATATGATAAACTTTCCAATAAAACAGAATATAAAAAATCATAACGTTTAGGGCAGAAAACTGAGAAATCTCAAGTAAAGGATGAAGTGCGGGTAGCTTTCCCAAACCTCACAGGTCTCCACGAGAGCTCCAGCTTCATGAAAGTTCCAGCCTTAACGTCCAGCATCCTACAGACCTTCATTCATCTCCCACAGGGGGATCCCTGCACATCCAGCCTCCTGCAGATCTTCATTCATCTCCCACAGAGAGATCCCTGCATGTCCAGCCTCCTGCAGATCTATGGTCATCTCCCACAGAGGGATCCCTGCACGCCCAGCCTCCTACAGATTTTCATTCATCTCCCACAGAGGGATCCCTGCACGTCCAGCATCCTACAAATCTTCATTCATCTCAGACAGAGGGATCCCTGCACGCCCAGCCTCCTGCAGATCTTCATTCCTTTCCCACAGAGGGATCCCTGCACGTCCATCCTCCTACAGATCTATGGGCACCTCCCACAGAGGGATCCCTGCACGCCGAGCCTCCTGCAGATCTTCATTCATCTCCCACAGAGGGATCCCTGCACGCCCAGCCTCCTGCAGATCTACGGTCATCTCCAGCGGAGGGATCCCTGCGCGTCCAGCCTCCTACAGATCTATGGTCATCTCCCACAGAGGGATCCCTGCATGTCCAGCCTCCTACAGATCTCTGTTCATCTCCCACAGTGGGATCCCTGCATGTCCAGCCTCCTGCAGATCTTCATTCATCTCCCACAGAGGGATCCCTGCACGTCCAGCCTCCTACAGATCTACGGTCATCTCCCACAAAGGGATCCCTGCACGTCCAGCCTCCTATAGATCTTCATTCATCTCCCACAGAGGGATCCCTGTATGTCCCGCCTCCTACAGACCTCCCTTCATCTCCCAGAGAGGGATCCCTGCACGTCCAGCCTCCTACAGATCTTCCTTCATCTCCCACAGAGGGATTCTTTTACGTCCAGCCTCCTACAGATCTTCGGTCATCTCCTATAGAGGGATCGCTGCATGTCCAGCTTCCTATAATCTCTTCATCTCACATAGAGGGATCCCCGTACACCCAGCCTGCTGCAGATCTCCCTTCATCTTCCACAGAGGGATCCCTGCATGTCTATCTTCCCAAAGATCTTTGTTCATCTCCCGCAGAGGGATCCCTGCACATCCAGCCTCCTACAGATCTCTGTTCATCTCCCACAGAGGGATTCTTGCACGTCCAGCCTCCTACAGATGTTCGGTCATCTCCCACAGAGGGATCCCTGCACGTCCAGCCTCCTACAGATCTTCATTCATCTCCCACAGAGGGATCCCTGCACGTCCAGCCTCCTGCAGATCTACAGTCATCTCCAGCAGAGGGATCCCTGCACGTCCAGCATCCTACAGATCTACCGTCATCTCCCAGAGGGATCCTTGCACGTCCAGCCTCCTACAGATCTTCATTCATCTCCCACAGAGGGATCCCTGCACGTCCATCCTCCTGCAGATCTCGGTTCATCTCCCACAGTGGGATCCCTGCATGTCCAGCCTCCTGCAGATCTTCATTCATCTCCCACAGAGGGATCCCTGTATGTCCAGCGTCCTACAGATCTCCCTTCATCTCCCCCAGAGGGATCCCTGCATGTTCAGCCTCCTGCAGATCTTCATTCATCTCCCAAAGAGGGATCCCTGCACGTCGAGCCTCCTACAGATCTACGGTCATCTCCAGCGGAGGGATCCCTGCGCGTCCAGCCTCCTACAGATATACAGTCATCTCCAGCAGAGGGATCCCTGCACGTCCAGCGTCCTACAGATCTCCCTTCATCTCCAGCAGAGGGATCCCTGCACGTCCAGCATCCTACAAATCTACGCCATCTCCAGCAGAGGGATTCCTGCATGTCCAGCCTCCTACAAATCTACGTCATCTCCTAGAGGGATCCCTGCATGTCCAGCCTCCTACAAATCTACGTCATCTCCAGCAGAGGGATCCCTGCACATCCAGCCTCGTACAGATGTACAGTCCTCTCCAGCAGAGGGATCCCTGCACGTGCAGCATCCTTCAGATCTACGGTCATCTCCCACAGAGGGATTCCTGCTTGCCCAGCCTCCTACAGATCTCCCTTCATCTCCCACAGAGGGATCCCTGCACGTCCAGCCTCCTACAGATCTCCCACAGAGGGATACAAGCACATCCAACCTCCTACAGATCTTCCCCATCTCCCAGAGGGATCCCTGCACGTCCAGCCTCCTACAAATCTCGCTTCATCTCTCACAGAGGGATCCCTGCATGTCCAGCCTCCTACAGATCTCCCTTCATCTCCCAGAGGGATCCCTGCACGTCCAGCCTCCTACAGATCTTCGTTCAACTCCCACAGAGGGACTACAGATCTCCATCTCCCACAGAGGGATCCCTGCACGCCCAGCCTCCTACAGATCTCCCTTCATCTCCCACAGAGGGATCCCTGCACGTCCAGCCTCCTACAGATCTTTGTTCATCTCCCACAGAGGGATTCTTGCACATCCAGCCTCCTACAGATCTACGGTCATCTCCCACAGAGGGATCCATGCATGTCCAGCCTCCTACAGATCTCCCTTCATCTCCCAGAGGGCTCCCTGCACGTACAGCCTCCTACAGATCTTTGTTCATCTCCCACAGAGGGATTCTTGCACATCCAGCCTCCTACAGATCTTCGTTCATCTACTACAGAGGGATTCTTGCACGTCCAGCTGCCTACAGATCTTCGGTCATCTCCTACAGAGGGATCCCTGCATGTCCAGCTACCTACAGATCTCTTCATCTCACATAGTGGGATCCCCGTACGTCCAGCCTGCTGCAGATCTCCCTTCATCTCCCACAGAGGGACCCCTACATGTCCAGCTTCCTAAAGATCTGTTGATCTCCCACAGAGGGATCCCTGCATGTCCAGCTTCCTACAGATCTCTGTTCATCTCCCACAGAGGGATCCCTGCATGTCCAGCTTCCTACAGATCTATGGTCATCTCCCACAGAGGGATCCATGCATGTCCAGCCTCCTACAGATCTTCCTTCATCTCCCACAGAGGGATTCCTGCATGTCCAGCTTCCTACAGATCTCTGTTCATTTCACATAGAGGGATCCATGCATGTCCAGCTTCCTACAGATCTCTCTTCATCTCCCAGAGGGATCCCTGCACATCCAGCCTCCTACACATCTCCCTTCATCTCCCACAGAGGGATCCCTGCATGTCCAGCCTCCTACAGATCTACGGTCATCTCCTACAGAGGGATGCCTGCACGTCCAGCCTCCTGCAGATCTCTGTTCATCTCCCACAGTGGGATCCCTGCATGTCCAGCCTCTTGCAGATCTTCATTCATCTCCCACAGAGGGATCCCTGTATGTCCAGCGTCCTACAGATCTCCCTTCATCTCCCAGAGGGATCCCTGCATGTCCAGCCTCCTACAGATCTCCCTTCATCTCCCGCAGACGGATCCCTGAACCGTTCATCTCCCACAGAGGTATCGTGTACAGAACCACACACGCTATTTATGTGGCCATCAGCCGCTCCCACTCAAGACCTGGGCAGTGGCATCTCTAGAAGTGACTATTTGGGGGGCACAAACTGGGTCACAGATAAAAATGGTGGGGCCACCTGCAAAGAGCAATTGTAAAGAGTGTGTGTTCTATATGCATGTTTACATCTGACTTTGTATGGATGTGTGTATATATCTTTATGTATATAGAGATGCGTCTATATGTGAAGTCAGAGATACACATAAAAAAGTCAGATGCAAACAGTTTAAGCAGAAACGTAGGCTCATGTGTTTGCCTCAGACACAGATTTGAGTCCATTTCGCCGCAGGACAAACATCGACACACACTGCACGCTGGTCTTTGCCCCGCAGTGATTGACATTTTCTCTTTTTCATGGGGGGTGCCCCCCCCCCCTGTGCCCTTGCTGCCCTCCCCACTTTGTCCACAGGCATTTCACCACCAACAACTGCAGACCTGGTTAATTAAGGGCAGCAGTGCAGGCGGCTAAATGTCCCTCAGAATAATAAACGCGGGCCAAATTCAACATACCAGAGACACCAGGCACGCAACGCCCATTGGGCTGAAAGGGCTTCAGCCCCCCCACTGTCTGTCTCAGCCCGGGCTGCTGCAGCTTGAGGCGCTGTAGTCTCGGCTGGGCAGTATCTGGAGTCTTATCTCCGGCACGCCCGAGTTTTTCTCAGGTCTTTAAAGACCATTTGCATATTTGCATACCTTTGTAAACTGGTTACCGAGGCTTAGTTTTTTTTCCCCTTGTTCCAGTACCCCCTGGGCCCCCACTCTGCCTATTCCTTACATTTGTACTTTACATTTACTGCTGTAGTGTGAGAATGCATTTCATGAAAAGGAATATAAAGTAGGGTTGCCAAAAGAAAACTACTAGCCATTTGTTGTTTAAAGAGCCTGCAAAGGCCTCGTCTTGACAATGATAGGGGTATAAACAAAATAGTATGTATTTATTTGTAATGTGACTTTTCTGTCTTTGTTCCCTTTAATTATCAGTCATGGATCATTCAGGCAGCCCTAGAACACAATTAAAAATGCTTTCTATTTAAATTTGCTGTTCCAAGTATACACAGATAAGTGCAGAAAATAGGCTTTAGGTGACTGCTTATTTTTGTACAGCCTGGGGCATCAATATAATGAGCTGGCAACCCTAGTCACAAGAATGGAAGTTTGTTGCAGGATCAGCACATTATTTATTTCCTCCACCCTCGATCCTGAACAGGCCACCGAGAAAACGCCCGGTGCCCGCTACAGCCAGTCTGGCCCCGACACTGAATAATGCCATAATAGCAATAATTTAACTTATATCTGAAACCCTACACCAGCCCTCAATAACATGCTGAGTTACTTCAAGTGTTTGGGAATGCATCCTGCATTCAGACAACTCACTCCTCATTCTCGCCCTTCACTTTCACACTCGCCCTACACTCACAGCAATCCCAATGCACTCACACTGATCACCATGCACTCACACCATTCACCCTGCACTCACAGTGACCACACTTCACTTATGCCACTCGTCATGAACTCACACCGTTCTCCCTCCACTTTCCCTGCGGTCACATGAGCACACCGCTCACGGAGCGGAGCTATCACAGTGGGAAGAGGCTGGCATCCTAACAGTCGGGGACCTATACAGCAAAGGGCAGCTTCTGCCTTTTGAGATGCTTGTTGAGGACTCGGGTTTGCCACGGTCAGTTCTTGTTGCATGCGGCAGTGGTCCGCACGTTACAGGCGTCATGGGGCAATATAGCACAGGAACCGCCCACGCATTTAACCGTGCAATATCTACATGAATTAGGAGCAGGCTGCTCAAATGGTTTGCTGAGTCGCTGAGAGCACACACGGCGCCGCAGTTGAGTTCCCTGCGAGCTCACTGGGATACTGATCTGCAGCGTCCCAGCACTGAGCGTAAGTGGACGGCCATTCTTAAAGGTACCACCCACATCCCCCGTAATGCAAGATTCTGGCTCATCCAGTATTACATAGTGCACAGGGCCTACCTGATACCAGCCGAAATAAAAAAATATTTTAAATCGTACCGACGCCAGCTGCCCACGATGCCGGGAAGTTGGGGGCGACATGTTTTGGTCCTGCTCGATCATACAACCATACTGGAGAGCTGTCACCATGACCTTAGCGCAATGCACAGGACGTACACTAAGCTGGTCATGGGAGGCATGCATACTGGGACTATATCATAGATCTGGTAAACACAAGGTGACATCTCGATACATAGACTTGGGACTCATAGTGGCCAAACGACTGATCACGCGGCGCTGGAAATCACCTGAGCCTCCTGCAGAAAAGGCCTGGTTCCAATCGCTACTCTGCTGGGCACAGGCAGAGAGTATAGCACTGCGTCGTGAAGATGCGATAGGTATTCGTAAGCAGCCACTCATGACGAACTGGGATGTGATCCGGTCAGATTTCCGTACAATCTGGCGGAGTCAGGCTGAGGAGCCCAATAATACACCTTGATGAAATGTGAGTCAGACCCTGGCAGTATAACTATACCACAAGGCTTGTACCAGCGCCTCCGTCAGCAACGCACTTAGGGCAGCGGGCGTAATGTTCCCAACTGACTATTGTCCAAACCAATTAGCACAGCAAGCAGCAGACATTCACTGTGGAATAGGTACCCGTAAGGTAGCACATAATTCGATCAATACATAACCAAGCGCTGCGTGCAGACAAACAAACAGACCCCGTAGCAAGAAGATATATGATGTGCAGCGTGTTGCTTTGTTTTAATGTTAAAATTTCGTGCATAGGAGTCAGTGTGTTATTTCATTAGTTATACCAATGTTGTGTTGCAAATAATCTAATCCTACATTCACCAGGTCAGCGAACCCATCCTAAAAGTATTAGGCAAGATTTTTTGTTGTTCAATGTAGATATGATTCGCTAGAAACCCGACTCAGGCGAAATAGGTGTATCAAACTGTAAATGTGTTGCAATTGTTTAATCTGAGGAGAATTGCAATAATGTAAAACAAAATCAACAAAAACAGATTTAAACAAAAAAAAGCACACCGCTCACTCTGCACTCACAGCGATCACTCTGCACTCACAATGCACTTGCGCTGTTCACCCTGTACCTCACCCTGCAGTCACACGAGCACACTACTCTCCCTGCACTCCAGTAGCGGCTGCGACCGGATGGGGGTTATGGGTCGGGGGCGTGAAGGGATGTTTTCTATGGCTAACGCTCTCGACAACCCACATCATTGGGGTGTTCTTTCAATCTTACATGGATTGCCAGGACTTGTGTGTCCCGATGCAAGTCATCCCCTGTTAAATCACCCGGCAGGAGGCTAGGACAGTTCCTCCAAATCTAGACACTGGACAGCTAACGTCCAGTCAGTAACAATTTGGTAAAAGTGGCCCTTTTGAGCTCACTGCTACAGGAGCCTTGCCTCCATGGCCCAGAGCACTGTGACGCTGCAATCCAAGTTGGAGACACGGTAAAGACTTTGCAGTGGATATGCAGCTACTATTTGTACGCAAGTAAATATGGAAGTAGGATTTTTTTTTTTAAAACATGCACAAGTGAAATGGACCTCTCCACCCACTTCATTCATAAGGACCTGGACTAAAAAAAAGGAAATCAAACCCAGACTACTCAGCAACGTACAACATATAGTCTTAGATGAGCCATGAACGCTCAAGGTTCATGGGTGCAATGAGTGTGCAATGACTGCCTTGGTGAAATAGTGTCTCCTCAATATCTGGAGCACAACAGACATAAATTGCCCGAAGCAGATTTGGTGGTGTTTGGGACTACCAGTAGTGAAACGTAATATAGCGAGAATATGAGGAGCGGAACAGGCACCACAGTTGGGGGGCCTGGAAACGGGATATGGATGGGTGTATGGTTGCTTAGTGAGTGGTGTATGAGACCAGGCTGCCCTCAGAAATGGGGGGACATTTTGGGGAAATGGAATCCCTATAGAGGCAACATTTGTAATGACACCTCCACAGGCCCGATGGAAAGAAGAGATCATGTCTCACTGTACCCCTTATTATTGTGGAACGATTAAAGCACAAAGGAAGGAAATATGGTCTTAACAACCGAGAATCACACTGTATGCTTGCTTGCTTGCCTCAATTTCAGTGCTCCGTTATGTTTTGCATTTTTGTCTTTATTACACAGTCAATAAAAAGAATTCAAAGAAAAAAATAACTTCCTGAGTGCAGGGCTGTATGAAATGAGAACTTCAGCCAGAAGTGAGCAAGTGGGTATGGTTTAAGGCCTCAGACCTCACTTTTAGAGCCATACAATAAGAAGGTGCTGCTTCCATAAAGTCCCAAAACAGAATAGCTAGTCGAGGCACAAAAAGCTCCCCACACACTAGGAACCCAGAGACGCAAGTAAGTCTCTGAGTGTTTGTGCGCTGTAAAACAGTCGCATAGGCTCACATTAGGGATTCCAGCGCACACCACTAACTTAATAGAATGTCGGCCCCATGCCATGGCCATCCTTCTGATGCACTTGGAAAGAAAACCTGCCAGAGTCTGAAATCTCAAAGTTTAAGGGGATCTCTCCAAACCTCGAAGATCATGCTCCTGGACACCCTACAGGCGCCATTTGTACAGTTGTGTGATTACAGCCGATCTTTCAATGGCAGCATTAGCTGCTCAGGGTGGGCGCTACAGGAACCAGCTCGTTTCACTGTTTGGATCCAACAGATTTCCCGATATCTCTCCTCTAACTAAGCTTCTTCAGTCGTACACGAGCACCCCTGGACTAGATACGATCATTTATTGCGGAGTATAAGACTTGTGTAGGCCGGCACCCCAACCCTCCCAAACCAAACCCCTCCGGTGTATTCAGAGTTCCAATCTTCCTTACACAGAGGTAAACACAGAGTAGTTATCCAAAAGGAAAAATCAGTGTTTCAAGGCCAATATATTCAAACCCATCCATATACCGGTTAGACAACAGAGCTCAACCTAGGAGCCGATGCACGTCGAGCACTCCTTGTACCTCATGAGCGGGTATTAGATCTTTTGATCCTCTTGATTGGAAGAATGACATTGACAAATTAGATGTATGGATGGATTTGTATACATTGGCTTTCAAAAAGAGGTTTTACCTCGAAACAAATGTTGGCTGTTTGATAATTATGATGAACTAAAATTTAATAAATGGAACTGAAGAACAAGACTGGAGTACACGTCTTTGGATTTTACTTCTGATTGATCATTACTTTATATTTACCTTCCTATATAGAAGAGTGCCCCAGGACTAGATGGCGTTTTGATTTATGGAGTTTTGTAGATAAATGTAAAAATCATAATTCAATTAGCGCCCTCCCTGGCTACGTAATCACGATCAATGAGCTCTTAACCTGGCTATGTAAATATCTATGGACCTGTGAATTGATCCTCATGGTCCTGCAGAAAAAAATAGCAGAGCTACTCTTCAAGCCTTGAAAAAAAAGTAAACCATTATTGCAAAAAAAAAAAAAAAAAAAAAAAATTTCCCCTATTGATTGGCCATGGCAATGGTGTCCTATTGGGCATTCCTAATATATTTATTTCCAATCATTGCTGTACAATATCCTACTGTCAACAAGGCTGATTTTAGGAACTAGAAAATGTAACATTTCTCCACTTCTATGGATCTCCAATTGTTTCCAGGAAGCCGAGATACAGTTCAAGCTGGCGTGCATCACCAATAAAGTTGTGCACCACCAGCTTCCAGAGTGCCACTGTTCATTCCTCAAAGCCTCTGGTGACAATAAAACTGCAGGAATCAACTTAAACTAAAACTTGCTTCTCAGTAGTATATTGAATCAGCTCCCTCCCTCTGGAACTCTTTCCCAATCGGCCTGAGGAGTTCAAAGGGGTAGCCCCACATCTTAAGCACTTTACAGAAACGCTAAATACAAAAAAATAAATTGAAAACAAGTATTATTTCTTACAATGGCCACTACTTTGCTGACTTCCTGTGCATTGGAAGACAGGACAGCATATGTACATCTATTACAAGCATGCGGCAGTAATCACCATCGTCACAACAGCTTAAATCACAATATTACAATAACATAGAAGGCAGAATTTATAAATGATATTAAAGAAACGCGGTGTGTGGCGGACGCATAAGTGGCATGTGTTAGACAGAGTACACACATACAGCCCAGGAGTCAGTGTGCAAGGAACTTGTAAGTTAGTATTTTAATACATCACACACTGTTTGAGCTGATGTATGTTGTGGTCTGAGAAATCAAGAACAGATCATTCTGGAAGGAAACTAACAGAAGAGAAACCATAACAAAAGGATGAGAAGAGAAGACCGGTGGAGAGAGTCCAGAGCGGTTGTCCACTCGAGTACAGCCAACCCACCCAAGAATTCCAGCAGAACTGGCAGTCTCATGCGCTCTACAATCAGCCTCTACTCACTGTCGGCAAGAGGGCGCACCACCCGGTGCGATCTTTTTCCCACATACGCCTCCTCCTTCTCCTCTGGCCCTGACCCTGGACCTGGCGGAGAAAGCAGAAAAGTGAACATCAAGTAAAAAACTATATTCTCCAGTTTTTCAAAGCAGGACCACAAACTGCAGAGGGTGAAAACAGAGGAGTAAGTGCTGGGCGGATGCTGGCCAATGACCTGAAGGGAGCAGAGGAGATGGGAATAGATGGAGGGACAGGCTTTTCACAGAGAGCTGGAGGCAGGAGCCACAGAACTGGTGTTAGGGAGTGAAAACAAAGGGATGAGTGGAGGGACAGGAGGATGTAGGAGGTGGAATCAGAGGTCAAGGGCTTGGATGCTGACCCTGTAGGAAGTAAAGCCAGATTTGTATATGGAATCCAGGCACAAAGAGGCCTGGGCTTAAGGTCAATGTATGCAATTTATAAGGAACAAAACTGTCTACAAAGCAGCAGTGCACGGGCTACAACCTGATAGCGGATTCTACAGAAGGCCCAACAAGTCTACAGATCTAACGCAGGCATGCCTCAACTGGCAAGTACACTAAACTTTGCTGCACCCTATGTTCAACTTATCCACCATTATGGCTGGGCACAAAACCTGCATCTGGTAGAAAGACTCAAGGATTGTTGGCTTCAGTCAAGCAATGCCATCTGGCCAGGAGCACCTTGTCACAGAAGGTATTACACTAAACCGACACAGGTCAGTACAAATGTCACCAACATAGATCACGCCCTCCACCCACTATAGTTAAAGGTTTATGTTCCTGATCGAGAAGGACAGGGCCCCACGTAGGTCTGGGACTGGAGCATGGAGCATGGAGGAGAGTAGCCTGCTATAGACTTGGTAGCAACACTCCAGATAGGATTTGGGAATGTTTAGAGGGATAGATCACCAGGCGAATGTTGAATCCAGGAGGCAGGGGACCTAGTATGTCTGAAAGGAGGTGGGGCTCAGGGCATTTTTTGTGGGAGCCGAAAACCCAGGAATCTTCACAACAACCTTTTTAGCATATCCACCAAAAATGGTATTGTTGAAAGTGGTCAAATTAAAATTAATATTCCAAACACTAGAAAACTGTTGCCACACATCTACTACTTGAAGACAATAATGATGCCGCAATAGTTATTTAAGGGGTGAGCACAAAGTTGTGAAGATAACCAAAAAGGCAATTTGTACTAAATATATCAAGCCTTCCAGCCAAACAATTGATATGTTTTTAAAACAAACACACAGAGTTATCTAGCCTAGAAAATGCTAGAAAGCCAAAAAGAAGCGCCACACTCAGAGGACATGTTTACATTCGTAAGAGTACAAACTAACTGAAATCTGTGGCATCTCGTCTTGGGTATCCTCATGCATCAATTTCACTGCTATGCCCAGTTATTTACGCCCCTCTGAATCACTGGGTCACTCACACAATGAGGCTACTTTTGCACCCAGTAATACGGTTTTCAATCCTTTAGCATGCTGGACTCCTTAGTTATTTATCCATTTGTAGAGCGCATGGTTACACCACCGGTGTGTCCCCGCGCTAAGACAGACTCCAAGAGGATGTGACTGCTATCTGCATGTCCTACCGAGTAATACAGGCTATCCGAGATGTTACCCTTATTCAATTTTAGCGAACAGCCAGGTCTTTAGCTGTTTGCGAAATCTGCTTTCGCATGGCTCTGTTCTTAGGGCAATCGGTAGGGTGTTCCATGTTTTTGCTGCAAGGTACCTAAAGGAGCATGCCCCCATTCTTGCTCTAAATATTCTCGGTACCGTCACCAGTGCCTTTCCCATAGATCTTAAACTCCGTCCTGGGATGTATTGGGTTAGTAGTGGTTGAAGGTACCTTGGGCCGTTCTTTACTAGAATGCGGTGACAATGGCACATTGCCTTAAACACGTCTCTGTTTTCCACTGGCAGCCAGTGCAGTACTGTCAGGGCTTTCTTCGTGTTAGCTCTTCTCGGGAGGCTCAGTACCAATCGAGCCGCCGCATTCTGCACCCTCTGTAGTTTGGATAGTCCTCTTTAGGGCTCGCGCCTGCGTTGCAGTGCGCAGCACTGCTCGCGCAGCGAGAGCCCTTTTGTATGGGGTTCTGAAAGCTGCTCGTGCGTGTGGTTTTGCTTTCCCGCGGCTGCCATTGGCTTTCGCGTGATTTTTTTTAAAAAAGCCAGCACGCAATTGGGCAAAGGCGGGCGCATGTCCCGCCTTTGCTCCGCCCATTCCCGTCGGTGGCCAGCACGCGCAGCAGTGCGCGTTCGCTTCGCTGCCGCGCTCCCTAGCCCCCGCTCTTCTATGGTGCGCGCGCACCACTGGTTTTTTACAGACTGAAGTCGCTACAACGACGGAGCAGCAAACTTCCGTGCCCGCAGTGCCCATTTCTATGTGCGAACCTTTGTGTCCGTTTGGATTTAGTGCATTGGCACATGTTAGAGAATCCCTCCATGCTCCTCACCCCACGCACTTTTCGATCGTGGGACCGAGCTTGTGCCGTACTTCTGCGCTTGGCGCTGCTTTTAAAACTACCCACAATTTAAGACATTTTGTGAAATACGATTTTGCGCTCGGGTGCAGAGCTACATTTACGCGAAGGGTGTGTATTTTTATGCGATCAGAGTCAAAACCGCCATAAGCATCCTTTACTACAACGCAACTTCTTGGCAGGTTATCAATTGTCAAACTTCGAACCCCTGCCAACAGTCGAGCCGTTCACTCGACTGAACTTTCCCCACACCAGGCAAGCGCAGTATCACAGAGCGGGCGCCCGGGGCTTCAGTTATTCAGTAGCAACCTTTTAAAAGTCACACGCGCCACGATCCTTTTAGAGAGACGTGCATTAAGAGCATTACTGAGCAAACTGCCTCGGGCTCGTTCGGGGCATTACTCGTGGCAGCGAGACACTCCGGAGAAACAAAACAGAAAAAAATCTAAAAAGGCAGAAAAATGTGTCATGCGTCATTAAAAATCACATACCCGGGACTCGGCGAACGACAGAATGACATATAGGGCAGATGTAGTAATCTAACTAAAACTAACATGGTGTGTGTCAAATTAGGTGACACTGAGCTGCTTCACTGTACTCCACTGACATGTCGGAGAATAACTAAACGACTCTTATGCAGCTCATGTACTCAAAATGGCAAAATTCAGTCATACGTAGTTTAAAATTCGCTTCACAGAAGTTACTACAAAAACAAGCATTTGCAATGCAATAGGTCTCGCATTATTAAAGTTTGAGCTATTGGCATTGCTAAATAATGCAACACCAATAGCTCAAACTTTAATAATGCGAGACCTATTGCATTGCAAATGCTTGTTTTGTAGTGCCAAGGTATAGTACATTCACGTAATCCAATTGGGATGTTATTACTGCATGTACTATGGTGTTCCTGGCATTAGATGGTAAAAGATCAAGGACTTTCCTCAGGATTTTCATGGCCCCGTAGCATTTACCCGCTACCTTCCGAATCTGACTGTCAAATGTCAACTCGGAGTCAAACCAGATTCCGAGGTTTTTCACTTCTTCTTTTGGGGTAGGTAATTGGCCTAATGATTCAGGCCACCATGCGGACGACCATATGGTTGGTGCCTTGCCTACAACCATTACCTCCGTTTTACTCCCATTTAACTTGAGGCAATGGTTCGAGATCCAGTCTGCCACCTCTTCTAAACATTTGGAGAAGCGGATTGCTGCCTGACCCCTCATGCCGAACCCCTGGCTGGTGCACGTTCATGACCCTCTTGCTGCACCACTTATGGTGCCTACTCTGGCACAGACCTCTAATAAGGTGGTGTTGAACCAGGAAGGAGCACGCATGTTAATGTGCAGTCATCATCAGCCCAATGCCACCACCATTTCTGGCTCATGAGATGCTCACAGCACAGGATGTCAGATAGTTGCTGTGGATGATGTACCTAAACAATTACTTCTTGGTCCACTGGCAAGCCACTATTAATTTAATTGTGCTGGGAATGAATTGCATGCGATTATTAGATGCCACCCAACCAGGAGGGACACATGGGGTACATGCCTGCATCAGCTGCCTTCACAGCCTACAACAGCCCAAAGGTGAACGCAGACAGACTATGCAGGATTTTTGCTCAGATAACAAAACTTAGCAGTCAATGGATATTCTCCATACGAGGCTGCATAGGCTGGTACGTGCATGCACTCTTCTAGATGTGAGCAATGAAATAAGAGTGATGCATTTTATCCAAAGCTGCTGGTCAGCCAACTTAAGACAAGAAACACTTCAAGAGCCACAAATCTGCCTCAAAGCATTCTGGGCTTGGTGAGAGTGCGAGCTGCCCAACACAAAACATGCCCACACTAACCGGCTTTTGACATAGTGTCTGCTGAACAGGAGCACATGGACCCAGTACAAAAACTCTGAAAAGGAGCACATTTATCAAGTCAGAGTGACTACAGCTGCATGAGGGTGGGGAGGAGGGGGGGGGGGAGGGGCAGAAAAGGGGAGAATCTCTTTCATCACAACCTAGAGCATCATAAGACCAAACTATGTCACGTGCTGCAAACTTCCACGCTGCAAGTCAACAAAAGGCCTAGTTCTTTATACTCCTAATCTACCGATTTCGAGGGCCAGTCATAATTTCACCAGACGGACAGAAGAGGTAGAGATCTTGGACTCCCCTTAGCAGACAATGGGCACCAATAAATGCTCCTGAGGCAGAAGCCTCCAGAAACCCAGGCCCAGGCTAGAAAGCACATCCATATGGATTCCCGCAGATTGCATAGGGTGGGATTATAGGGCATACCCAATACCTCTAATACATTCTGAAACAATAACAGTGCACAGCGGCTTGGACTGTCAAGACATCTGCGTCTCAAAGAAATGGGATGGAGCTCAGCTATGCAATGGCAGCGGCTCTCCTTTGTGCACAGCTGCGAACCAGAAGACATAGTGAGATGCTCTTCTTGGTGTGGGGGTGTTCAGAAGAAGTCGTCAAGTTGAAGATTGAGGAAACATTGCATCCTTTCGCACTGAGGCGCTTGTGGATCCCAAGTCATATGATATTAAAAAATAGGAGCTAAAAAAAGAGCCTCGAGCTGAAATGCATCATAACTGACAAAAAGCCGCAACACTGCAAAGTGATTCTCATGGTTAAGCCTCAGTGGCTGGCTCTCACCAGCTGTTGCAGCATCTGCACTGCGGCACCCTAGGGCTCAAGCCATGCACGAGACTGCACAAACAGAATGATCTCTCATTATGCATCTATGAAGGTCCCAAATCAACAGGTGGAATCTGCATTCACCATTTTCAAAGAATGGGAGAAGCTGCTCTAAAAAATGCCAACTTGCCTGCGGAGCTCTTCCCATAGATAACGATTTTGGTCTCATCAGTATTCAGCTTCAGATGGTTGGTCTTCATCCAGTGGGCGATTTCAGTCATGCAGGCACTAAGCTCCAGCTAGATACAGGGCCTCTTGTCCAGGAGGTAGTGAATGAGTTGCATATCATCGGACTGTATGTTGCTGTTGTGAGAGCGGATGATGATGGCTAGAGCGATCATGTCTGCGTTGAAGAGGGGCGTGCTCAGGGAGGATCCTTATGAAACTCCGCAGATGAGGTCTCAGGTGTCCGAGGTGTACGGTACCTGGTTGACTGACTGGGTCCTTCCAGTTGGGTAGGAACAGATCCATCAGAGTGCACGTCCTTGGATTCCGAAGTCATGTTGGCATTGGATGGGGTGGGAGTCTGTGTCAAATGCTGCAGAGAAGTCCAGGAGGCTGCAGGGTCCCGTGTCTCCTCTGTGCAAAGTCATGCGAATATCATCCATGGCTGCGATGAGGGCAGTTTCGGTGCTGTGGTTTGGTCTGACTGTTAACGAGTGGTGTCAAGGAGTTGGTGGTCGTTGAGGTGTCTTTTGATGAGTTTCTCTAAAGACCTTGGCTAGGAATGGAAGCAGGGAGATTGGTCTGTAATTGGCGAGCGTTGAACGGTACGTGGAGGATTTTTTCAGCAATGGGAGGACAGTGGTCTGCTTTCAGGCATCTGGGAAGGTTGCGGAAGAAGTGGATGTATTCAGAATGGGTGTGAGCATAGCAATGATGGTTTGCAATCCTCTGGAGTAGGCGTAGTGAGAGCAGATGTCCCATGGAGTCCCTGAGTGGATGGACTTCATGGTGGCTTCGGTTTCTTTTGAGGTGATGTGGTCAGCATTGGTTCCTAGGATAAGATCGGGAGGCGTTTAGCAAGGTCTGTCCGGTCCGGCTGCGCGTTGAAGTTGCTATAAATGAACAGAACTGAGACACGGATCCTGGTGCTGGGAAGAGTAGAGCCTGAAGCGCTGACCTTCGGATGGTCTCCGAGTCCAAGACTGGCTGCATACGGGTACGAACCGTGGGAGTCATATTAAACCGTGACCTTTCCTCCTTATGACAAAATAGAAATTAAATGGCTCAACCTACAAATATCCTCGATTTGAAACATCTCGCTACATCCTCAGACTGGATACAGAACAGAGCACACAAGAGCACTCTCCAGCAGCCCCTGAAGGCAATTGTAACATTATTTACGCTGTGCGCCTAAACAAATGCTCAACAGGTTGCAATGGGTATAAAACCAAGCAACTTGAGTCGGCAAACACTTGCTACCATGATGCCAACCCTGAAGGACGCAAGGATCAAGTGTAAAGTTCACTGCACCATAGATAAGGCCTGCTGGAGTGAAGGGTCAGCGTACCTGAAAGCAACAGGCACCTTGTAACCATCGAGCTAGGAAGCCGAGCTATTGCATAAATGAGCAACAATCAAGTCTTCAACAACTCAAACATAGAAGTAGGTCCGTGGGAGGTTCAGGGCCGACACCTGTTGAATACCCCCAAACAAACGTTAGTGCAGAATCAAACCAGATAAGAAGATATCTTTTTAGGCCTGCCTTCAGCAGCACACCACCAAGAAAAGGTGTTACTTATTGAAGACTAACTCATGGGAGTTCCAACGCGGCTCAAATTTAACTTCATTTCTCCAAATATCACTTGACTTGAACTATTGATGGCACTGAAATGACTGTGAGTAGTGCTAATTACTTCCAAACAAATCAACATTCTCAAGGAACTCACTTGGCTAACTTACATTATCCTGATCGTGTCGGGATAGGAACACTGTATTCCATATATTATATACACTTGTGAGGTAAGGATTTGTTAATCGCATGGGTTATGTATGGTTCGCAGTTTCTTATCCCACATTTTATGTTAAAGAACATAAGCATATAATCTCAGATGTGCATGGTTGAGGCACGCTATCACTCATATCGTATCTGGAGCTATTCATTCTGTATGGTGGGTTACATCACACATAAAGATGTTCTTTAACCATGTGATAAATACATCCAGGTTTCTTTCTTCCACACCATGTGTTAGGCACGTTTAGGGGTAGCTCACCCAATACATTATGTGTAACTTAAGGACTTACCTAATTTTAATCCATACATTGTAAAGAGTTTTGTATTGGGGGCGAGGGGCACGCTCAACAAGGGTATGGGCTTTGCTGTACAGCATCTGCAGAGCATGTGAACTTTAGAAGGACACAAAACTCACGCACAAAAAAAAGCGCATATTCTGAGAATTCTTGAGGATTGGTGCGGTCGTGATTATAGAAAGGTTGTGTCCATTCTTCTTAGTTTCAAGACAGGCTAATTAAGTATCTAAGCAGGACCCTTCTTTCAGTGGGGCTTTAAAAAGAAGAACAAAAGTTATAACAGTCTTTTTTCTATTTGCTTAGAGGTTGTGAAAAAACCATGCATTTACTGACAAACGGATCATTTTGTAACACAGCCATTGCATCTAAGGCGCATCATAGGGGCAAGACACCTAGCCAGGGGAATACAAGGCCACTCCCTTTGTGGGTGGAACTCAAGAGTAAAGATACCAGAAGCAGGGAGGGCTGGTCCATGGACTCCTCGGAATCTCAAGAACATAGAAATAACTAGGAAGTTGAGGGAATAGTCTGAACAACACTTAATCGAGAGCATGGGCACCGTCGACTCAAGGGTGATGCTGTGGGAGACCTATAAGACGGAGGTGAGAGGGCAGGCGATTTAGTTAGTGGCAGTAATCCGGAAGATGAAGAGAGGAAAATTGGATTCTTTTGAACCCTAGATCCTCGAGTTAGAACACAAGAGTGGAACCAGCAAAGACACATCGCCTTCAACTAAAACAGCAGGTGTATAGAAGGATGGCCGAGGAGTGTGCGCAAGCTGCACAACTGGCTACTCACGGCACATTATATGATGTAGGTAACAAAGCAGGGAGTTCCTGGCCTGGCGGGGGCAAAGAGAGCGAAGCAGAGCCTAGATAACCTATATTGCAGTTCCCTTTGGGGCAACGGAATAGCGGGGATACTGAATTGGTGGAAACGCTAGCCGACTATTATGGCCAGATCTATACGTCCACCTCCATAGAAACACCAGAGAACATAGAGGATTTCCTCAAAAGGTTCTCCGCTCCCCAAACTGCCGCTGGCGGATAGCCAGAGCTTAGAGACAGAGGCTGAGGAGGTGGCTGCGGCCATTAGGGAAATCTAATCACGCAAGGCAGCCAGCGCCAATGGTATTCCCATAGAATACGGCTAGTAAACCGTCACCACACATGTTGGAAATGTATGAGAAGTCCCAGAGGCATGATTCCATTAGATCGTAGAATGACCACTATCGTGAACATAATAAAAGATGCTAAAGCACCAGATAAATGCACCTTATATAGGTCTATTTTGCTGCTCAACGTCTGCAGTAAACCGGGCTTTTTTTGCAATTATCCCCCCTACTATTTGCCCTCCTTTTTAGCTACTAGATGCTGATTTTCGACTCTAACAGTGCACTGAGGCCTGCTACCCAGACCTCAGTGCCAGTGCTCCTTCCCCAAAACAAGGTGTTGTCTAACTGTTCTGCAATTGGCTAAGGACTTTAGCACCTCTGCGAGTCTCTAGCAAATGGTACCTCAGGTACCTAGGTCATGAGTGCTAAAGATGTTCCCAAAGGGCTGCATGTAAGATCCGGATATGAGTAGGAAGGATCAGTCAAGGCAGATTGTAGAGGAGAAGTTCAAGTTTATTTCTACATAAGAAAATCCCATCCAAGCTCAGCAGCTGGGTTCACCAACAGCCGCCTCCACATTCAGAAGAACACATTCCAACCCCCCTTGTAACTAAGCTACGAACCAAGAGCATGCATTCCCTGGTAACCATGACACTGCAGCAATGCAAGCCACAGATGCCACACTGCTGCATATCTTATGCTACGCCAAGGAACCCACATACAAATTCCACACAGACTGGCATTGCAGGTTGCGTGACATGGTGCAATCATGACATGACACACTCCTGTGTGTCATTCTAGTCACTGCATCTAATATACGTAAGTCACTCCTACAGCAGGCCTTTGAGCCCTACGGCGGGATGCATTATATTTTATGTGAGGACATATCTGCACGAGCAGATATGTCCTTGTGACGTCTACTTCCATTACTAGATATTACATGTGAGCATAGAAGCCATCCTAAGGTATGTACTGGGCACTGGTCAAAACGTGTTCCCCAGCTACCTAATGGCTTCACTGAAACCTATGGTGCTTGGTATCCAACACCTCGGATTAATAAACCCACACTGAATCCTGTGGTCGATTTATTAATACATGAACCCAGAGGGTACCTTAGAGGTACCCCCTGAACACTACTAGCCTTCTACTGTGCTGGCTGATTGGTCCAGTCCAGCCTGCCACCACAGACCAGTTTGTGCCCCCCTAGGTGGTGAAATCCTTCGCTCTCAGAGGACAGAAACAATGCCTGCTCTGGGGAGAGGGGTTATCACCTCCTTTTCCAGGAAGGCTGGTAAATTTGCATTCCAAGGCAGGGAGCTTCAAAGAGCCCACCGCCTTTGGTGTGCAAATCTGGCTTCTGTCGGAGGTGAGGGGATGCCAACTCCCTCTGACCAGGGCCCATTTGGCACCTGGATAAGTGGAAAAATTAGTAGTCAGAGAGGCGTGTCCACCCTCAGGCTAGTTCCACCCCTAAGGTGGGCTACCTGATGTGGACACGAGATATAACAGTCTGCTATCTTGGTGATGGCAGAACTATGAACTCTGGGACAGGTTATGTCCACTTCCCACAGTAAGAGGGCACATAGGGGGCGTAGTGACACCAAGGGTAAGTAGCCCATTAGCTACTACCTTAAACTTCCCTAATGCCCCTAAATCTAGTATTTAGGGGAGCCCCTGGCACCAGGAAATCAGATTCCTACCAACCTAAGAAGGAGGACACCGAACAGTTGCGAGAAGCAAGGACTCTGGAAAAGCAACTGACTTGGCGCCAACCCTGTCAGGTTGTCTGCTGTTTCAGACAAACTTGGGCTAAAGTCGCCTCGTACTGCAGCTGCTGTGCCTCCAAAAGCTCGGCAGGACTGCCTGCCTTCAACAAAGACTCAGGAACTCCCTTGGAGTAGCGGAGCTGCTTCCTGCAGGGACTCCAAAAGAACTTTGAGGACTCCGGACCGCCGCAAATCCAACACCGGAAAACACCACTGCACCAGTGCCCCATAGCCCGAGTTGAAGTGGGCCAACGTTGCCAGCGTGGTCCCTGACCCTCCTGACAAAAAAGCCCACCTTGGGTTTCCGCACAGTGGACTCACCGACGCCACCTGCAGCCTCTTTGTGCAGGCCCACTCGACCTGGAATGTCTCCAGTGACGACAACCCGAACACCTCTGCACCGGGCTACCCTGGCCAGAGGAGAAGAGGACCAAAGGTGTCCCTACATCCCAGAGTATCAGGAGATCTGAGCCCCCTTGTTGTTTCAGCCTGGCTGGTCTACCAGTCCCAGCTTGCAGCCGCTTTGCAACCGGACCGTTACCCATTAAAGTGAATGGGACGTCCGACGCTGTAACACACCTCTACACCCAGATGCCCCAGAGCCTCCAGAGATGACCGGTTTGTGTGGCCTTGGATCTTGCCCCATACTCACCTTAAGCCCATGAGATTGGTCCCGTAGGTCGCCTTGAACTGCCTGAATGCAGCACGTTTTTCCCCATACAATAAAATTGGGCACCCGATGCTGAATAGCACCTCTGCACCCGGCCGCCCCAGTGCTGTCCGAGGTGACCTGCAGGTGCTGCCTGGACCTTACCCCACACTTACCTTCAGTCGAGGATATTGGTCCCGTAAGTCGCTGTGAAGTAACTGTATGCAGTGTATGTCTTTCCTCCATAAGATAACATTACCACTTCAGAAATTGCAGTGTCCATTTTTTAAAACTGTAAAAATTCCCAACTAGAAAAGTACTTACCTGATTCCAATGATCTTGGTATCTAAATTCATATAAAAGTATGTGTTATTTTTATAAATTGGTGTCGGATTTCTTTGTTTGTGTCTCTTACTGATTTTTTGTGTGTAACAAATGCCCAGCACTGCCCTCTGATAATCCTAACTGCTCACCCACACTGCCACAAAAGGGAGCATTTGAGATGTCATTTGTGCATCTGTAATTCCTTTGGGGTTAGCCTGGACTCTTTACACAGTGTGCCTCTTTTTGTTCCACTATATAAAGAACCAGCTTCCTACAACGCCAAGCCCAAAATTCTTTCTGAAGTGCTGGTGACCTGGCTAAAACGAGTAATTCATACCCTGGAGTACCCCGACCAATCGAACTGCATGCTTACAGCTAAACTAAGTCTGCCTAGGCTGTATGGCTACATGGGACATATGAGCACAGTATGAGAGCCGGCAATAATTATGTCATTTGATGACACAATGGCGTTTGACACACTATCGTGGAAGTTAATGTTGGACAAGATGGGTCCCAAGTATTGACAGTGGATTGACCTTCTGTACAGTCAGCCGACAGCCAGAGTGAGGGTCAACGGTCTATTGACAAGGCCCTTCCACCTGCGGAGAGGAACCAGGACGAGCTGCCTTGGCAGCATGGATCACGGCGGACCTCCTAAGCCGGGAACTGAGCTGGGACAGATCCTGGGAGGAAAGAATATCGTTGTATGCAGACCCCGAGCAGACCGTCGATAGACTGCTCCAAGTTTTTAGGAATTGTGGAAAATATTCTGGATACAAAATTAACTGGGGGAACTCGCAAATATTTCCATTAAAAGGCATGGCACTGTGAATACTGATACACTGCCCACTACATCTGTCCAATGAGGGATTTCGGTATTTAGAAATTTACATAACAAGAGACAGGGAGGCCCTTCCTCAGTGAAAATATGTGCACCTTGCTGGAGAGGTGGAAGACTGAGATCCCGGCCGGTTTCATTGATGGGCACCACAGTGGCCACATTCAAGATGTTCTCCCTGTCCCGGTTTCAATACGAGCTGCAGAACAGATGGTCTACAATACGGTATAGACCAGAAATGAACAGAGGATTACAGTACAAGGATATATAACAGTCAAGTATAAATATATAAATATATATATATGTATATAGAATGAGTGCGTGTAGAGGGATATAAACTTGATTTCCAGAGAACAGGTACAGCCTGACCAAGAATAAATACATAAAGAACAGAGCTGTAGTTAGCATATAGCTCAATGGCAGCGCTTAATTTGTAAAAGAATAAATAACTGCCAGAAACCGGTCACCGGCTCTACCGAATGCCGGGGTTGCTGATCAACAAGGCTGTCAACCCTTTATCCACTTTATCCCTTTTTTCATCCATCCAGACACTCCCTGACCCTTGATCTCGCTCTTGCAGTCTTTTTTTCACCCCCAATTTCTCCCGTCACTGTTTTTTCTGCCTTCTCTTCCTCCTTCTTTGCCCTTTTTCTGTGTTTCTCTCTCTAGCTCTGGTCAAAGTTTTAAGATGAAAAATAAGTCCTGGTCCCCAACAATGAGTGCAGGTGGGCCCCACCTGCAACAAGTGGCTCAAATTAACCACTGCGTATTGGTCATAAAAGCAGTAGCCAATAAGCAACAGAAGACTCAGTATTAAAAGTTAAGGATAAGAGACTGGTCCTGGGGAAGTGATGGAGCTGGGAGAGGAGTGGGGTCCGGAGAAGGAGCAGGCTTGAAACCGTAGAATAGAAGACGGATAATACGATATGTTACAGTAGAAAATCAAATTATTTATAATGACTGTACTCAAGACTCATAGCAGGATGCGCAGAGGACAACTAGAGGCGCTGTATTAGAGTGGGATTAGACCAGCAGCTGGCAAGGGTTCCTTAAGGAGCAAGTTCTTGAGAAGAGATTCAAGCTTGGAAGAAGGGGCTTTTTTAACATGGACAGTGCAGGCATCCTGTTACCCTGGGGCACTGCCAGAGAACATAGCAGTGATCCGAGTCTATGTTTGGTAATCCAGGGAGGGTGGAGGAGCCTCACTGAAGACAGAAGGGGACCACGGCCTCCACTGCTAGCTTCAGATCTTGGAAGAAGAGAGTGTGTCTAAGATTCTTGAGGTTGTGGGGTGATTCGTGGAGGGTGGAGACGCCTTACCGAAGACAGAAGGGGACCACGGCCTCCACAGCTAGCTTCAGATCTTGGAAGGAGAGAATGTGTCTAAGATTCTTGAGGTTGTGGGGTGATCCAGGGAGGGTGGAGGAGCCTTACTGAAGACAGAAGGGGACCACGGCCTCCACTGCTAGCTTCAGATCTTGGAAGGAGAGAATGTGTCTAAGATTCTTGAGGTTGTGGGGTGATCCAGGGAGGGTGGGGGAGCCTTACTGAAGACAGAAGGGGACCAGGGCCTCCCTGCTAGCTTCAGATCTTGGAAGGAGAGAATGTGTCTAAGATTCTTGAGGTTGTGGGGTGATCCAGGGAGGGTGGAGGAGCCTTACTGAAGACAGAAGGGGACCAGGGCCTCCCCTGCTAGCTTCAGATCTTGGAAGAAGAGAATGTGTCCAAGATTCTTGAGGTTGTGGGGTGATCCAGGGAGGGTGGAGACGCCTTGCTGAAGACAGAAGGGGACCACGGCCTCCACTGCTAGCTTCAGATCTTGGAAGAAGAGAATGTGTCTAAGATTCTTGAGGTTGTGGGGTGATCCAGGGAGGGTGGAGACGCCTTGCTGAAGACAGAAGGGGACCACGGCCTCCACAGCTAGCTTCAGATCTTGGAAGGAGAGAATGTGTCTAAGATTCTTGAGGTTGTGGGGTGATCCAGGGAGGGTGGAGGAGCCTTACTGAAGACAGAAGGGGACCACGGCCTCCACTGCTAGCTTCAGATCTTGGAAGGAGAGAATGTGTCTAAGATTCTTGAGGTTGTGGGGTGATCCAGGGAGGGTGGGGGAGCCTTACTGAAGACAGAAGGGGACCAGGGCCTCCCCTGCTAGCTTCAGATCTTGGAAGGAGAGAATGTGTCTAAGATTCTTGAGGTTGTGGGGTGATCCAGGGAGGGTGGAGGAGCCTTACTGAAGACAGAAGGGGACCAGGGCCTCCCCTGCTAGCTTCAGATCTTGGATGAAGAGAATGTGTCCAAGATTCTTGAGGTTGTGGGGTGATCCAGGGAGGGTGGAGACGCCTTGCTGAAGACAGAAGGGGACCACGGCCTCCACTGCTAGCTTCAGATCTTGGAAGAAGAAAATGTGTCTAAGATTCTTGAGGTTGTGGGGTGATCCAGGGAGGGTGGAGACGCCTTACCGAAGACAGAAGGGGACCACGGCCTTCACATCTAGCTTCAGATCTTGGAAGGAGAGAATGTGTCTAAGATTCTTGAGGTTGTGGGGTGATCCAGGGAGGGTGGAGACGCCTTGCTGAAGACAGAAGGGGACCACGGCCTCCACAGCTAGCTTCAGATCTTGGAAGGAGAGAATGTGTCTAAGATTCTTGGGGTTGTGGAGGTGACACCAGGCCAGCGTAGTCATGTCTGGGATATGGCTTTCAAGATTAAGATTAGCCATGAAGGAAACCCCCAGTTTTAGCCGAGATAGCCAGGTTTGGAGTGATATTTGCCAAATTTACGGATTTAAGCCAGAAAATGCCAGTAGCTGAGCCGAATTTGGGGGCTTGAGGCTCCTCGGTCTATGCAGAGGGTTGCATTCGACCACGGATGGGCAGTGCTACTCACCCTCGCCCCCAAGCTGCAGCTCCCGGTCCAGCGGCACGATGGGTGGAGACGTCTGTAAGCCAGCCTTGTGGTACCACACAAGCAGGATCCTTAAAATGGCCCTGAAAAAGGAGTGGACACTTTAAAACATCCAGAATGCACACTACCATACTGATGCCGCGGAAGCAGTCAAAGCATTAACAAGTGAGAATATAAATCATTCTACTGAGCAGAGAAGATGAAAGAAAGGGAGAAAAAGCACAGAATACAAACAGAACTGATGCCCATGAAGGAGTGGCTCTTCAGGCTACGGAAGGAGAAACAGGACATGCTTGTAAAGTCTACAGCAGAGCACACGGTTACAAAATGGCAGCTGGGACGGCCAGGCCAGTTGAGCCTGATCCTCTATAACAGGGGGAGGCAGAAGTGGTACTTCTTCTGCAGATCCAAAATAGGACAAGACCAACTGCCTACAAAGGGGTGGTGCTGAAGCCACGGTCCGTGTCTTTTTGTGCTTCTCCCTCACCAAGAGCTAATCTCGCAGGAGGAGTACGCAAACGTGCCCAGCCGAGGATGCGTGCTCTGCAGCCTTACTATAAAACCCTCCTCACAATTCAGGGAGACCCTTGGCAAGAGTTAGAGGCTGGGGCCTCTGCAGCACCTCCGACGATGGTCCCACAGCTCCCATCCAGGGCCAATGGTAGGAGATGAAGACACTGCCTGGGCAGACTGGCATCCAAGCGTCTGGGACCTTTGCTGCTGGTCAATCCTGGGACCGGTCCTGCACTGTTTTGGGGCAGGGAGATGAGGTATGCAAAGTCTGATTAGCTTATAACTACCTGCTCCAGAAAACAATTGCTGGTACCAGTGAAGACGGCTGTAGAGCCCTTTGCTTCCCTTGTCATTTGTGCCCCTCAGTTCGCTCCCTCTACTGATCTACCACTGTTCCCAGGGGCAGTTATTCTGCCCATATTTACTAATGTGGTGAAATGCACGCTTATGAGCCCTCGCCCAGGAGACCCGCATACCCTTCCTTACCCACCAACTGACTGTCGGCCAAGCACCAAGATTGCCAGTAGGACATCGACAGGAGCTGAGCTAACAAGGCAGAACAGGAATAAACAGGAGAGCCCACAGATGGCACATTAGGAGCCACACTAAAGCCCAGGCAGGTCTGCTGCTAGGGAAAGATCTACACAGCCTTTCATGGAGTTACAAAAGAGTCTGGTAGCTGCCAAGGCTTGGTGTAATACAGAGCACATCAGAGGAAACACCTGCAGCAACACATGTAGTAAGTTCATCTCTCATTCAAGACTTTACAGGAAAAGAGGGAGAGGGGAGTAAAGAAGGTACAACATATAGGTGTAAAAACCACTTGAGAAGTAGAGGTATGAGCCAACAGAAAATGCTCACAGGGAAAGAGACAGTGTGTGGAGAAGAGAAGCAAACGCACCAGACTGGAAATGGTACATGTACAGGCAGAGAAAGAAAAAGAAGGGCAGAGGGACAGCTCCTTGTGCTGGAAAGGACTATCTTTCCAAAACCCACAGGACTGAGCAGTCGTTCCCCTACAAGAACACTTACTTCGCCAGCTGAATGAGAACGATGACTGCCCACCGGCCCACATCGCCCCACGCCTTGGCAGCGCCTAATTCGATAAAAACTTCTACACACTCCAGCACACTAAGCCACGTCATCAGCTTCTGCTGGGACAGGGGCTGCCAAAAAAGAGAGACAGGAAGTGAGATATGAGTGGGGCAGTAACCACGAGGGACAAGACAGAATGATCGTGGCCCAGGAGAAGGGCCTCTGGCTGGGGAGGGTGAAAGGGAATGTGTTGGAGGGCTGGAGGCTTGTGGAGGGCAAAAGGAGCAAGGGATGGTAAAGAGAGAGAAGGGAGCAGGAGCCACGGATGACAATGAGGAGAGCAGTGGAGAGGCTGCAAGAGGGGATGAGGGGAAGGAAGGGGCCAAGCAGGAGTTAAAGAAACAAGGCCTATGTCTGAGCTGGGGGGTGTGGGAGGCACGGGGACAAAGAAAGCGAGATGAGAACACAAGATCACCAGGGTAAGAAGATTGTGCCAGGAAAGAAGGAGACACGTCTACGAGTGACCAAGGGAAGAGAGTTTCAGCGTGGTTATTTGAGGATGGACATCAGGAGAAGCGACGAGAGGCAGAGAGTAGGAATCAACTCACCACAGGAAGGGACTGCCGGAGCTGCTTCCGCAGGATTGCATCATTCAGGAGCACAAGCAGATTGGATGCAGAGTAGACTGAAGAGCCAGAGAGAGAGAGGCGTTTCACTCAACTGTAGAGTAGAGCTCTGGGCTCACTCCAACTACTACAAGAACCCCCCCAAGCTCCCTCATCTGCAATACCATTTCCTACAGTCCACTCCACTGCAAACACTGCACCATCAGTTACCCAGCCATCATCCTTCTGGAACCTCAGCCTCAACAGTCACCCAATCATCGACTACCAACAACCACCACTCCTCTGTAGTCATCCACCCTGCATCGCTTTCCCATAAAACTTACTGCCAGTGGACACCAACCTTACAGCACATAACAGACCCCTCTACAACGCCACCTTCATTCTGTCGCCCAACACCATATGCCAGTCTTGCGAGTACCCACTACCAGAAATCACTTTTAAGAAGACCATCCGATACACCTCAACTTACTAACTCATCCCAACTTTGTAACATGTCGGTTCCTACAAACACCTTCCAATAACAGCACCCCAACCAAACTCCACGCCTCATCACAGAATACCACATTGTTATACCTCGAACCAACACCCGCCATTTCCCTCATCCACCCAGGCAAATTAAAACTACGCAGAACCCCAAATCATACCCACGGTATAGAATCAAAACATCCTCCATACATACCAAGCTCTGAGAGTTCATGGGAATCCGAAGAGCGACCTGGAGGGAAAACATGTAAACGTTACCAAGAGCAAACGCTGGAGTCTGGGTGAGCAGCGATTTCGCCAAACAGTAACTTTCTCCGCAGCCTCCTGAATACTCATGGCTGGACATAGTAAAAATGGGGACTTCTTTAAACTCCACAATTTATAGAAAGCGCAGGGCACCGCACTGCTCTGAGTTTTGAAAGAGAAGGAGAGATTACAGCAGCTAGACTGCTCTCACCACTGCTCATACTGACCTGGGAGTTAAATCTACATATCTCTGATTCACTTTTTAAAAGTTGGCTTCAGCGAATCTAGGAAGCTATGCCCGTCTTTGCTAGGTAGGGCTTCTAGGGAAAGGGCGACAGGTTAAGGACATTGCCTGTTTGGGTCTGGAAATGGCCTTGGACAAGAAACTCTTCCACGATTTGGGGTTCAGACCCCTGCGTAAGCGGCCACTCACCATTATAGGGGACTTCTGTTCCTGGCTGGAGGGGACTATCATTCCTGGGCACAATCAATCAATCAATCAATCACAGAATTTGTAGAGCGCACTACTTACCCGCGAGGGTCTCAAGGCGCTGGGGGGAGGGAAGGGGGGAGGGGGGATGCTGCTACTGGTCGAACAGCCAGGTCTTGAGTAGCCTCCTGAAGGTCAGCAGGTCTTGGGTCTTTCTTAGGCTTAGTGGAAGGGTGTTCCAGGTCTTGGCGGCGAGGTGTGAGAAGGATCTGCCGCCGGTGGTTGTTCTTCGAATGCGGGGGACGGTGGCGAGGGAGAGGTCGGCGGAGCGGAGCTGGCGGTTGGGGACGTAGAAGAAGAGTCGTCTGTTGAGGTAGGCTGGGCCAGTTTTGTGGAGTGCCTTGTGTGCGTGGGTGAGGAGTTTGAAGGTGATCCTCCTGTCGACGGGGAGCCAGTGCAGGTTCCTCAAGTGGGGGGTGATGTGGCTGTGGCGTGGTACGTCGAGGATCAGTCGTGCGGAGGCGTTTTGTATGCGTTGCAGTCGCTTGATGAGCTTGGCCGGGGCTCCCGCGTAGAGGGGGTTCCCATAGTCTAGTCTGCTACTGACGAGGGCCTGGGTGACTGTTCTTCTTGTGTCTGTCGGGATCCACCTGTAGATCTTGCGAAGCATGCGGAGTGTGTTGAAGCAGGAGGAGGAGACTGCGTTGACTTGCTTGGTCATGGCACAGACACCTTTACACATCCAAAGGGGGCGGTGACAGCGAGCACTTACCAGCTGTAGGGGATTATCACTCCTGGGTTCCGTCACCTTACTGGGCGCTATGGGGGTCGGCACTCCTGCATACACCCACCCCCTTTATTGAACACCAGGGGATTGTCACACCTCATACACATCCAGGGGATGGGGGTGGCTCTCCATGGGCTCCAGGGCAAGAGCACGCCTCTAGCCCACCACTGGGGTTCCAAAGGGTTATCATGCCTGACTACAGACCACCTCCTGGGCGCTAGAGGGTTGTCACTATGGATCCAGCCCACCAGATCAACCAGGCGCAGAGCCACCACCATGTCCAATGCACCTCCTGTTCCATAAGGAGAAGATGTAAGGCATTCCTAGGACATCATAGTGATCTCCAGATGCCAGATCAGGTCCACAGGACGCGACTAGTTGCCTCTGGATCAGATCACTCTTGCTGAGCCTGGACTTGAAGCCCACTAAGGAGGCCTGTGGCTGCAACAGTCACGCGCTACAGTCTCCACAGCGGTACCCACCTACATAATCCCACGGCTCTGTACCCTACCAGCTCACACTCCAATCCTAGCTCAGGCCACAGGCAGAGCACTACATATTGACCCCGCCCCCTCACCCCACCAATATCACCCCCTCCTACACCAGGCACTACCGCTGCAAAGTATCAGCTAAACTGCCTACTCCTCAGAGTCGGAGCCGCGAACCAGAACTGTCTCAACATATCTAATCTACCTTCAGAAGCAGCGCCCGACCTCGCTTTCATCACGGAAACAAGACAGTGAGGATTCTGCACCCACACGCCATAAAGCCATTCCGCCTGTATATTGCACCATCAATGAAAATGGTATCGGCAAGATGGGGGAAGGCCTAGCAGCCACACCAGCTGAGCAGCTGCGAATCATTGGTGGCAAGATGCCACTCCAGCTTTCACTGGTTCCCTCCTCTAGACCTATAGAACGCCTCCTACCAACGGAGAGTTTGAGGACTGGTCACTGGAAGCAATGTCCAAGACTATACTAATCTACCCCGACCCATACAACCTAGGTTACATCAACACTTGGTTTGACAAGATGTACTTAACAACAATCATAGCCACTATGGCCAATCTCTTTTTTCGATTTGCTACAACCTCCAACAAATCACATCTGGTGCAGCGCGTTCCAGTGCTCACGTCCCGGGTGTCATATTCACCCCAACCCTCCTAAAGAGTCACACTGGTGACTGCTGACACAGTCATCTGGACCAACCAGAGCGTTATTCCATTCAGGATCAACGCACTGACCTATTACAGTACCTCAAAGAGAGCACCAGGCGTCCGCAACTCCACAGATAGTGAAAACAACTAGACTGCCAAACACTTAAGTCCCACCCTGAAAGAACCCCAATCAATATCAGAACATTCCACCGTCTACAAGCAGCTCTCGACTGCACTGGACAGCCAGGTCCCTTTGAAGAATCACACCCAGAGCAGGCCTCGGGTGATGTACTCGCATTCTCGCAAGTCAGATTTTATCAGGGCGAGCTATTTTCATAGCATACTGGCCCGGTCTGGCAAGACAGCTGGGGCTAGCAAAGTTCATTCAAAAAGCGTATGAGCAATAAAGGGGTCTTTAAATCTTGATTTTATCTTGCTACATCTGCTATGTGTTCAAAGAGAGGTCATACGTCACATTATGTCTTCTTACAAATTGCTGCTTACTTTATCCTGGAGATTGTGGTTTATTTTTCTTCCTCTGACTCCAAAGTTAGAGGATTTTGTAAAGTGAACCGTTTGAGAATTATGCTGGACACAATACATTTGAATAACTTGTAAATAAACTGTACAAATATTTCAAAATATATATAAGTAGAAAGCACATTTTTGTACTTCTGAATTGAGATGAAAACAAGGATTTAATAGGATCAAAACAAATTAGAAAAATGTACTTGGCAATCTGCAAATTATTTTTGCTGAAACCCAATTTCCACAGATTGTTTATACACCTATATATATATATATATATATATATATATATATATATATATATATATATATATTGTTTTCAGTAAAACTGCAGGTCAGTGGGAATGTTTGTGGCTATTTCAATGGAAACTGTCTGCCTGTAAATGACAGTGTGCTACCACATCATGCTTTAATAATATATTTACTAAATGTGAGAGTTTTAAAACATGCACTGAGTAACATTTCTGCCCCGGTGACAATGCTATTAGTGAACTAAAAGGCAGGGGTCGTGCGTACCCTAGATGTGGACTAGATTTTTATTATTATACACTTAGCAAAAGTTTAGACTATAAAATCATTTTTTGTAGGGGTTTTTGTGTAGGGGTAGCCGATAAATTCTGCTATGCCAGCAGAGTTTTGCCCACCCAGATTTACACTTATAATGCGGAGTTTTGGCAAAACTCCACCAACCGCTGTGTGGCGGAGTTTTTTTTAGTGCGGCTCGCCAACGGTAACTTCACAAGTGAGAACTGGTGCCCCCTGGCATTAATTTCGGGCATTAGGACAGCACTAGGTGAGATTTTCCGTAACGCAGGCAGCCGCGACAGTCCGCAGGCGAGAAAGCTGCAGTTTGAGAAGATAATCTACTCGAGCTGCAGCAAGGAAGCAGGGCCCTCTGGTGCGCTGCATTGTGCAATTTGCGCTGATTTTGCAGCGCGAAACAAGCTTCCTGGTGCTAAATATCAGCACGACATACCAATTCCGCCTGCTCACAGAACTCCGTGGAGTTTTCATGCAGCTCTGTAGAATTCCGTGTATTGAAACTCTGCAAGTTTTGCCAACCCCTATTTTTGTAGAACACACATGCTGAGCTCACACTTTTGCAGGTGCTCTTGTAAATAAGACAAGCATTTGCAATGCAATAGGTCTCGCATTATTAAAGTTTAAGCTATTGGTGTTGCATTATTTTGCACCAACAGATGCATCAAAATTTCTGATGCATCTGTTAAATCCTTGCCACATGGAGCCCTGTATTGTAAATTCTGCACATCCATGGTGTTGCAAGGACATTTGCCGCAGGAGCAAGGAAACTGAAGCATAAATGCCGATGCGTCAGTTTCTTGTAAATGAGGCCTTCAGTTTACGTATTCAAGCCATGCCATAACTACATACGCCACGCCCTTTGTAGAGGCTCCCCCCCACTTTTTTCACCCCACTTAAAGCCCTGCTTAAAAATGCATAATTATTTAGCTGGCACAGATGTGCGTGGGGGCTGTTGCAAATGGTATTGCAACGGTAAGTGCTGCAATTGAGATGATAACTTGCCCAGTTAATGAATTTAGGTGCTGTAAAAAAAAAAAAATGTTATCGCTTTTTTAAAATTGTGTTAATGAATGTAATTTTGTATACTATAGATCTCATTGTAACATCTGAATCTTTAATAAAACTTGAAACTTGCGGAGGGGCTGTTTCTTTTCTAGAAATGGGAAATTGCTGCTTATACCAACTCCTCACTGTCAATGTAGAACAAAATCCACACTCACCAACAAGGTACAGTTTTAAAAACACTGCTGTAATGGGCAGAGTGAAGGAGTTAGACTTTCATGGTAAGAATTAGCCACACGTCTATTTTGTTTTCTGCTAACACAACATCAACATACATGCTTTTCTCAAACGTGTTACTCCGAAAGATTGCAGGGAGTCTCAGAGGGCAGGTTTAGAATTGATGCTCATGTATTTGAATGCAAGACAAGTCAATGGTGGCTACATAACCTTAGCCGCATCCGTACTGTACGTTTCAGGCAATCCAGCGCCATGATGACTCTGCACTGCTGCACCTTCCCAGGGGCCTTGATGTCAACAGAGACACATCCTAGGAGGTCACGGATGAGACACTCGAGCAATGCCAGGGGAAGTTGAACTTGGTTAAGATAAGACGGGGGTGGGAGAAACCTTCAGTCTAAAAACTATGCTCTCCTTAAGGGAACCCAGATATCCGTCTGCAAATGGTGATGCACAGTTGTTACGTGTATTTTAATACAGTTAGCATTCAAGGTGTGGCCATATGCAACTCAAGGGACTGATTGCTCAAAACAACACAATATGTAGACACAAGCCACGTTCGAGCTGCGCAGAAGATGCATTTCACTGTGCACTGTTTTCTAAACAAAAAAACGAACGTGTGTCCAGTACGGTATGCAAGAAACGTAAAGCAATTGGCTACTTTTAGTGAACTTAAGTTGAAATTTTAAGGAGGCAACGCATATGAAAATAATTCAATGGGTTAAAAATAAGTAGGCAGTTCGTCAGAGGTAAAGACAGGAGGAGCTCTTCGGGAACTTCGCACTGAGCATCTATTTGATTAGAGCGGAGGAGAAATCACACGCTGCCTGCTCGCGCGGCAGCCCGTGTCACCTCTTTGCCCCCTCTCCTCTTCTTCACCCCGCCGTTTGCCCAACATAAATAAAGCAATGGCACTAGTTGGCTGCTGGAACTGAAACCCTCAAAGCCACCTCACAATGGTGACTTTTTATGTGTCCTGCCTGCTCCTCTTCCTTGTTTGCTTCAGCCCTGCCAGTTCACTACAGATTGACCCGTGCAAGCAGCTGTGCCAATGCTCCGGACTAATTCTGATGTGCAAGTGGCGGGCTCCTCGCTGCCTGGCAATAAGACGAAAATCACCCTTGAACTGTGAGTATTAATCTGTCGTCTCTGTTACACGGGCGCGCGGCCAGGAACCCAAATTCCGGGCACTTGGTTGGTGTGTGTGTGTGCTCCCGCGTAATAGCTCTGAAGTGTTGTTTCAGAAACTGCTGGACTTCAGAAAAGCTAGTCCTATCTTTCCTAAACAGCATACTGAATTTCCAAAAAACACTCTGTGCGAGGTCGTTCTACCTATATCTATTTGCAGGTGTATTATTGCGCGTACATATGCACTGCGGCGGCGCCAGTGTGGGTATGACGTCACTTGTGCCCCTCTTCTAATGTGAAACACTTAATGAAGTGCGCGCTTCTATGCACGCCGGGTTATACTGTTTTAGCTGCACCACCGAATGTTTCTGATAATATAAGGTCAACATAACCAGTGGTGCGCGCGCAACACAGAGGAGCGGGGGCCAGGGAGCGCGGCAGCGAGGCGAACGCGTGCTGCTGCGCGTTCTGGCCACCGTCGGGAATGGGAGGAGCGAAGGCGGGACATGCGCCCGCCTTTGCCCAATCGCGTGCCGTTTTTCTAAAAACGCACGCTACAGTCAATGAGGGCTTCTGAAAACAAAACCACACGCACGAGCGTGTGGGTCGTTTTCAGAAGCCCTTTCTAGAGGTCTCGCGCTGCGCGAGCAGGGCTGCGCACTGCAACGCTAGGCGCGAGACCTAAAAAAGGTGACTGTGAAATAAAATATTTGCTTAGGATCACACAATTTTAGACAAGTTTATGGGTCAAACGCATTACAGTTAGGTCGACTAGATTACTCAAATCACTACACCTGCAGATCTGATAATATTTTTCTGATTTTTTGAGGCCTGCAGGGTTAAGGTCAAGAAGAAAGCCACATGCCTTAATAACAAGATAGACAAATATGCCTGCAAGGAGGCCATCAGAACCACAAAAATACAGCACTACTCCACATATATAACTGATGCAGAGTGACTATCAAAGGAACTCCACAAGACCCTAGCAGCATTCTGCAATCCAGAGAGCCAAAACGCAGACGTGGCACGATCGCAAGCTTCTATGACCAAATGTCAATGGAACTGATCTCAAAAGCTGGAGACAAGAAACACTCCTACACAACACAATCACCCCTAAGATGGCCGCTACCAACCTCCCATCGCTCACCACCTTTAGCGTCTCCCATGAGATAGAATTCTACATAATCAACGCAATCAACCAACAAGATTAGCGGCAGGCCTAGCTTCCTAAACATCTTCAAGATAGGGTCTGCACAACCTGCACATGGGAGAACTACAAGCATACTACACAAGTGCTTAGAACTTTTTAAAACGTTCATAAACTTCCCCTATACTTTACCATAGGGACATCTCCGCCTACATGTCAAAAATTACAAGTAGTAACTTTACATTTGGAAATTAAGTTGACATGTAAGCTTATGTGCTGTAGTAAATGCACACTTCTAGTACAGTACATTTACGACAAGGTGTAAGAGTAAAGTTACACGTGTAGATTTACTCACTTATGAGTTAACCTCTATGAATAGGCTGTCTGCATGCACAAGCACTGGGACCTCGCTTCCCCCACATGCACTGGTGACCCACAGAGGGGGCTCCTGCCCCGTGTGGCCCCAGCCCTCCCCGACGTTTGTCACCTACATCAGCAACACATCCTGGAACACCACGTGCCCTGATTGACAACACGCGCGAGAGGGGCCGAGGTGTTCGTGGCGCGTGAGCACAGGTGTGCGTGCAGGTGCACATGCCCAGGGGCACTCGGAGAGCCCTAGTCGCGTGCACAGGTGACCTCCAGGCGATGAACCCGCGTGCACGACACATGCACGCGCAGCGCTACCTTCAGGGTGCTATGCGCTTCGAGGCACTGTACTGACGTGCACGCGCCCTCCCTGCAGACGCGTGCGCACTCACTGGCCAGCAGGTAGGACAGCGCGCGCACGGCGCCCTCGAACTGCGCAGCCGCGCCCGGGTTCTGCGCCACGTAGTCCTGGTAGCGCCTCGGCAGGAGCAGCAGCCTCTTGGCGCAGTGCGCAGCCATGGCTCCGGCAGGGCAGCTGCACCCTGGACTCGGAGTGCACACGGCACTTCCTGTTCCTGCATCCGGGGCCTGAGGAGAGGAGCAGAGGGGGGAGGGGCGGAGCAGGGGGGGCGGTGTTGAGGAGGAGGAAAGAGCCGCGGACCCTTGGGGAGAGGAGGCCCAGAGGGAGGGGCCGGTGGAGCCTGGATGAGGAGGAGACAGGGCTTTCAGTGGGATGAAAAAACTGGGGGGAGGCTCTCAAAGGGGCGGGGCCGATGTAATTAAGGGCGTGGCTTAAAAAGTAAGCTACAAATCTGTGTTTGGTTTGGTTTAATGTGCCGCTCGCCTGGTAATTTGCTGCTTCTGTCAATGCAACCAGATATTTTAGCCATCTGTTATTCAGTGTATAACAGTTGTTAAAGAATGGAAGGGGGGATTGAGCCGAGGCATTCAGGTTTCACATTGTGCAATATTGCCCGTAGATGTGTATGCCTTCAACAAAGGTTAATGCTTCATTTTTAATTCATGGTGTATAAAGTGACAGGCAGAACCCACATTTTTGGCAGTTTTGCATAGCAGAAATCTGGCACAAGGGCGCTTCACTACAGACTACCTTACATTGTTTCGACAAATAGATAAGAGCAGTCAAATGATGTTGATATGAGGCTGCGATTCACTCTTGCCTCTAGGCCACATCTCACCTGTGAAAGCTCTGAATGGTTTGGGATTATGTTTCTCAGAGGACCTTTATTTGAGCCAGGCATCTGGCTCAAACTTTCAGTGACTTGCCCACCTGTGCTTTTTGTGTATTTATTTTATATGTTGGGATCTGCTTTCATGTGAGTGAAACTGCTGACTAAATTGTATTTTTTATGTGCCATTCACTTTGAGAACGCAAACATGTATTAAGTACAATCTATCTCCCACTGTTCGCACATACATTTTTGCTGATTGCTGTTCTTCAGAAATGTTGGTCATGATTATTAATTTTGGCAACAATCCGAAGAAATCCGGCCTGGATGCGGCTGCGTTAGTACCTGTAACATGAACGTGTTTTCCGTGCAGGTATTTGATTTTGAAAACGCTGAATTAAAAAAAAATGTGTAGTTTTACATAGTGTGAACTCGACCGAACGGTTGTAGCGCTTTACGTGAGCACCAGTTACATTAAGCAAGACCATCAACATTTTTTATATTTAGGCAAAGGGAGATTAAGTGATTTGCCCAGAATCACAGGATGTTGAGCCGGCGCCGAGATTCAAAACTAAATCCCCTGCCCCAAAACCTGCAGCTCTGGCCGTTACACCGCATCCTTTTACTCGTTCGACCTGGATGGCCTGTTTGCTTCTAAGAGTCTCTTGGAAGGGATTTCCTAGCTTCAAGGCTGAAGCTTTGTTATTTAGAGACTAACAGGTGTTTCAGCTTCGCCTCCATCGGATCACTTGCCCACCGCTTCTAAATAGGAAGCCTCGCTCTGTGCACTCCATGCAATCCCACCCTTTACTAACTCGTCAGAGTGAGGTCAATGACGTGTGCTCTTAAGACCCCGCCCACCCTGTGATGACTTAGTAAAGGGTGTGAGGCAGGAATGTGTGATTAGCAGCCAGAGGCGTTACCGGGCTGTTGATGAAAAAGCTCGGGCTGCCTTAAAAAGCAAGGCTTCTGTATGTCATATGGGGTGGACCCCGAAGACCCCTGATCCCGAAAGGCCAGGGCTGGTGTAAAGTAAGTCCTTCGGCCTCCACGAAGGGTGACACAGGCGCACGTCTCTTTAAAGTGCCTGGTTACTGCCTGACCCTCACGTCATTGCAATCATTTAATAACATCACAAATGTGGATCCGGATTATACATAATTACACAAAGGCTGTACCATCAAGAGCGACATTTGTGATAATAATTAAGCCATGGAGCTTCGAGGGGCGCAGCCCCCACACTGAAACTCGGCTGCAGCCCCTGGGCCCGCCACACAATGCTCCTACTCCTTTCAATATAAAAAACAAGCATTTGCAATGCAGCCGGTCTCGCATTTACGCGAGTTTGAGCTATTGGCATTGTAAATGACAATGGCTTTTATTTATGTTTTGGTTTTTAAACCATAAATAAAAGGCATTGTCATTTACAATACTAATAGCTGAAACTCTCGCAAATGCGAGACCTATTGCATTGTAAATGCTTGTTTTTTTTAATCGAAGTAGCAATCTGGATTTGCCGTTGTAGGCTCATAAATTATAAGTACAGTTTCAGAAAGTACCAAAAGGTAGAATTAAGCAACAGAAAGTAATAAACAAATCTCATCTTCTTATTTGTCATATTCGCTCCTTCCATGGAGCTAGTTACTGTTCAGATCCCATTTAGATGCACAAACATATTTAATGTTTTTCACTCCCACAATACGAATATTTTTCTGCTCCATTTTGTTTATTGTTATTGACTAGTGGAAGCAAGGTGTACTATTTTCCTAGTTTGTAAACAGTGTATACCGCAAATCTGTAATACAGAACGGCAGAGACCAAGATCTTAGAAACGAGCTGGGATCAGTGGTCGAAGTGGGGGAAAAAAAGTAGGGGAACTGTGGGCGGAGAATCAGAGGGCGGGAATAACCCGTGGATTGGGTCAGTGGGCGGAGTCAGAGGTGTGGCAGAAAGAGCAAAATGTCCCACTTTTTAGTATTTGTTTCCCATTTCACTAACCGGTTACAGCTTATTACGTTATTTAATTTAACCATTGGATACACATGTTTATTTAAGGTTTAATATGAGTTATTGACATTAAAATACATTCACAAAGTGGGATACGTTTCCAATCACAGAATGTCCCAAATATCCTTAAAAGTGGAATCGCAAGCCATTTGTCGCCCAGCCATGGAGTTTCTGTCATCAGCACTTCTCCTCCCTTTTTCCACAAGAGCAGTTCAAACATGAATGGCAAAATATTCTAGTTTGCAAATGTTTTCCACATAATTATGGCTCTGCCATAGTTGCCACATAATACATCTGCTGCATAATCTGACGATTTTAACTAATAAATTGTTTATAGCTCAAATGGATCAAAAGTTACAAAAAAATGGGACTTGTGCTGCTGTGAAGTGGAGGGCCCTTTGCAAAGGTTGACTGGTCACCTTTCTCACTGCTGCACTTGTATGTTCCACTGGTACTAATAAGGAAAAATCTTTGCAGAGACTGTTAGCATGTGTAAAAATGTCAAAATAATAAAGTATCAGAAAATTTACAGCACCACTAATACCAGTGTAGGGTGTCAGAGCACTTTACATCACACATATAACACAGAGACAAGCAATCATACGTGTGTAAATCACTGTATAGGAAATGTTACATAAGACAAAGGACTACAAGGTGTAGGAGTCACATGACAACCATACTAGTAGGCAGCATAGTTTAATAGTGATTGGTCTAGAGAAACACAAACTCAGAATTTAAAACGTAATACCATGGTTGGGGGTTCTCTTTAATAGTCAGAATTGATTTCTACCCAAATTAACCCTTTTTTGCAACATTAGGATAATCAAAGACTGTGGAAAAACCATAACGCTCTAATTTATACCTTGCAGTTTGCATGCAGCTCTTACATGACAGTTAATAGCTCACTGTTCTATGTTAGGATTTTTACTTATTAACTGCAAGTAACAATAGGGCCTCTCTGGCTGAAGCAGGAACCCACTGACCTATTTACATTATGTGCACTTTGTGATCTGCATGGTACATGTTCTTAGCAGCGGGCACATTAACCCTCTGCGCTTCCTTTCCATGAGTCAAAACGTCCACTAGACAAAACACCATCTCTCTCTACTAAGAACATTAATCACTGGAGTTATCATGACATTTTTATTGTTGCCGAAAATTGTTGGAGGCCAGGAAGGAGGTGATGCAGCGCGTACAATAAAACTATTCTCCTCCTAGGTCACTTATCGGTCATCCAGGGGCAAACTATATTTTCTCACATCCACATGACGATGGGGCCCATAAACATCGCCTATCACACACACACACACCACACACACTGGATTTCCTTTATACCTTTACGAAATTCTGTACTCCTAGGAGAAGCATGAGAACTAAATGGAAAACACCATTTATGTACCGCTGGAAAGAGCCGGGATACCTTATTACCTATCGCTTTCTTAGTTATTTCTTAAGATATTCCTGCTCATTGTTTTGTCGATGGATCATCTAGTAAGAAATTAATTTGTAGTGATTAAGACCAGCTAAATCACAATAACCAATTACTAGTGTCACAATCATTTAGTAAAATAACCACTGAGTCGTTTGATTTAAGAATCTTAAATTTTATATAAATTTTAAAAGCATGAGAGAATTTAGACTTTTTATTCAATTATTCATTCATTGTCAATTCAAATATTTATTACGCAAAATCAATTTTATTGCAGAAAGGAAATTTTATCATGAAGCAAAACCCTAATTACCTGCCTATCATCCCTAATTTAGCCTAAGGATTTCTAACCTAAGCTTACGAATTAAAAATATCTTGATTCTCATACTCAACTGGAAAAATAAGACAGCAACAGAAACTTCAGCTCGTCAGCATCAGCTACCTGCAACCCGTCTCATCTAACAGTCTTTCAGCATCTCCCGCTCAGTAAATGGATCGATCTGGACCACCAAGCACTGGAAGCCACCAACACCAACACCGACTCTGACTGCGACTCTCCAACTCCGACTGTGTACGACTACCCCTCCCTCTAAGAGTAGGCCCTCTTATACCCTAATTCTAACTTTGCTAACTAATTGTTGCAACATTAATAACACGCTTTCCTTTCATTGGTCCATTCATTTCATCTATTCATTCTTTAATCAAGTTCTCCCGGATCCAACTGGTCCTTTGGAATGTATATGATCATTTCCTTTCTCACAGTTCAAGACATGTTTCCATCCGCTTCGATCAGTACATTTGTAACTTCTTTCGATACATTCGAGAACTCTGCAGGCATTGTCCTTTCTCTTAAAACGGTTTCCCACGGTTCCTTGCTGATCACCACGGCACACTATCAGTTCAATTAGGTCACATCAGCCTTGACCATTCTCGCATCCTAGCCTCTCAGCAACATCACGAGGTTAGCTTTTCTCCAACTTTTTCTCCCTTGTCACGTGTTTCCCCGCACATGCGCACTTCATTAACCGGCAGCCATTTTATATCGCCACTCGTTTATACTTAGAAGCACTATTTTGAAATAAACAAAACATTATTAAAATAGAGAAACATAGCCTTTTCGTTTCCCACCCGTCATCTACGTACCCCAATTAGTTATTACCTAGCAGAAAGCAACATTTAAGCTGTTCCTTACTTACCATCACTATTGTTTTTGCAACGACACGTTTATATTCTATGAAGCACAAATCATGCATTTATTATAAAATTAGTACGCAATTATTTTTATGTTATAATTAGACACACAGACATTCGTTAATAGATTATTCAGCCCATATACTTGCGTGTTACCCTTCCCTCACGTACAGTGTTGATTAATACATTTAAACGAACATTTTATTAATTATTTATAAAATTTGTTAGGGGTTAAAAAAATTATTTTCTCTGCTCCATCAACTCCCCCTTTGGTGATTTTTAAATCACCACATAAAACCAAGTTATACTTCTTTTTCAAGCAGCATATGTCTTTCATCCTTTTGCTTTTTGTTAGTTATACATCTGTCTCCATTTCATCTTGTCTTCTCGTCTCTTTATACATGCTTTCTTTCATTTTCTCTAACTCAATTTCACCCATTTCTCTCTCTTTCATTATTCTGTTATTTCTTTTTATCTTATTTTGTCTTATTTTTCTTTTTATACACGTTATTACAATTTTCAACACCATGGCTAACAATATTGCTACAGTTGCTATTATTATAACTTTCCCTATCATTAGTCTACTCATTCTGGTTAACCAATTTACTACGGAAGAAAACCCTCTACCAAGTTTTCCCAAGACACTTTCAACCTCCAGTGGAACTAGTTCTCTGTGCAAATTTGTAATATTTGTAATATACTTCTGTATATTTTCACTTTTATCAGGAATGTAAGTGCAACAATGTTGGACTTTCAGCATTCCACAGACTCCACCCTCTTTTGCCAAAAAGAATATCAAGGGCAAGCCGATTTTGCATCACCATAGCTCTCATGGCAACCATTTCGGTATTTACCATCAAGAACCCTCCCGCAGTATCTGTAGACAAACGATCTACTACTGTGGATAACTTCCGAATTTTAAATGCATTCAAAGATATTCCCACTGCTGGTATCAATGCTCCAAAAATATCACCTACAATTTCTGAAAAACTTTCCCTCTTTCTACGTGTAAAGCTATTAATCATCTTGTATGTTCCTTTTTCTTCTCTGTCCATATGAAAGATTTTTGGAAAGACCAGGCCTACATAGCAAGTTCCATACCAATGGTCCGGTAACCTGTAATAAGCTCTATTCCCACAAATATAATAGATACCTGGAAATATTGGATCTTTTCCACCTTTGAATCCCCAACCTCCCAAAATTTGATAATTGTCATGGCAGATACTGGAACTTACAAAGTAATTGTCATAGACTGTCTTATTTCTCCTAATACACAACTTTCCTGTTTGCGGCCAATCTAATGTCATTGCTGCATTTATCTTTTTCCCTTCATGATTTCCTTCCTCAAACGTCCATAGATGTGTTCCTTCCTCTTTTATTGCTTCTTTTTGAAATTTCATTCTTCTTTCTTCAACCATTTCTAAAAATACCTTTTCTTCTTTCTTTAATTCACAGGTAAGGTTGTTCTTAGCTATTTCTTCTAAGGTTAATTTTCTATGTTCTAAAAAGAATTCTCCTAAAACTTTTGCTTGTTTTACTTTGTTAAGTTCTGGTACTACCGGAACGTTTGCAAAAATCTTATCTATATCAGTATAATAAGACTCTAATCTACCTGTTTTATAAAATAAACTTGCTATTACACTACAGGTTATTCCATAAGTTAGAGGTAGGTGATGATAAGTCACACCTTCTGACACTGATGCAGGCAACTGCATACAAACATAACAATCTCTCACATCCATTGTCTCTACATATTCGTACAACAATTTTGTAAAAACATTTTTAGAAAAGTCTGTTACTGACTTATCCTTATGTAATTCTGCACTACTTCTTAAAATAACTGGTTCTTTAATATTAGTTTCTTTTTCTGGTTTAGTATCATTCTTCGCTTCTATTACAGCTAAACTAATAGGAATTGTGATTGCTAAAACTATCCATACGGTCATTAATAAACCCGTACAAAAGCAGCACATTTTACACCATCTTTTTACAAACTCACATTTATCTCTTCTGTCCTTAGTATTTTCCATTTTGTTTTTATCTTTTTGCTAAGTTTCAGAAAATTGTGTCACTACACCTCAGAAATGACTTAGATGCCACTCTGCTTTCAAAAAGTCTTTGCTTGGTACTTTCTTTTAATTCTCTCCAGAATTCTTTTGTTGTCACATCCGGTGATTTGTCATATCCAGTAAAATTGTCATGTCCGGCATAAGCACTATAAGTCTTCACTTCAGGTTTGTTGCATCTCACCTTTACCCATTCGATTTCTTAGTCTCGGGTTCTCGTGAGTGTTTCCTTCTTCTTTGTAATCCGTCAGTGCGATATATAGCCACTCAGGTGACTTGTACTTTGCATTCACTTTCTTCGTTCTTTTAGACTTTTGCAGTCGTTTTCCACTTGGCTTTTCTTGTCCCTTTTGACTTGTTATTTCATTCACTTGTTCAGCACTTTTTTCTCCTGTTCTTATTATTCTATATCTCAATTTTCTTATATAGTTGCTGGGCCAATTATCTCCTTTTCTTGGCCTTTTGGCTTCACCTTCTTTTTCTTCTCTTTCTGATTTCCAGTTTCTTTTTCTTGATTCAGTTTTTGTTTTCTCCTCTTCTCCACTTTCTTCAGATTCGGTTTCAACTTTTTCACTATTGTCTCTTATTTTGAAGCTTATGATCTCGTCGTCTCTTACTGGTGGTTCTGTTTTCTCCTTCTTGTGTTCCCTTATTACTGTCCCTCCTCGGTGTTCTTCCGATTTGGTATTTTCCTCACTCTCTACTTCTAAATTTCCCTGTTCTTTTGTTTCGCTATCTGTCCCTATTGCTCCTCGGGGTTCTTCTCGATTCTCTAACTTTTTGTGTACTTCTTTCCCTACTTTGTCTATTAATATTATTTCTGAAGGATTTCCACCATAACTTGTACTTGGTTGCTCATCTAGATCATTTTCTTGTTCATTTTCTTCTCTAATTGGTTTATATCCCCAAGTTCTCCTTCGAAATTCTTCACAGTTTGCAACTGAATCATCAGATCCTGAACTTGTGTCAGATATTTCCAGATGTCGACTTACAGGTCGATCTTCAGGTTCTGGAATTTCTGAACTTCTTCCTTCTTCTTCTTCCTCCTCTTCTTCTCTAGAGGTGCTTGCAGTTGGGGTTTCCAGATGTCGACTTTCAGGTCGATCTTCAAGTTCTGGCACCCTTTCTCTTATTCCTGTTGTCCCAGTCGTTAAACTCTTATCCCACACTTCCAGACGTCGACTCACATGTCGATCAGTAGGTTCTTGAACTCTGATTGTGTGGCTGGCATGGACCCAGTTCTTCACTCCTGCACACTTGACTGCAGTCGTTGTCACTAGGATTACCTGTCGTGGCTCGTCCCAGCGAGGAACTTGACAGTTTCTTCTCCTGTGGATTTTTATGCGGACCCAGTCTCCTGGATTCAAGTCGGGGGCTGGTTTTCTTTCAATAGTGGTCGCATCTGGTCCAACCTGATGAAACACAGAACGCACCACATCAGCCAGTCCCTTGCAATAATCCAGTACTAGATCATCAGTTATAGTCAATAACTTGTTGACAGGTACTTGTGCTTGTCTCATTGCTCGTCCCATGATCATCTCATGAGGACTAAGTCCAGTTTTCTTTTCAGGGATGCTTCTGATGGTCATCAGAACAAGGGGCAGTGCATCTGGCCATTTGAGTCCTGTAGCTTGACACATTTTTCCTAATCTGTTCTTAATTGTTCCATTAATTTGCTCTACTACCCCAGAAGCCTCTGGTCTGTATGCACAATGTAGTTTTTGTTTAATACTCAATGCTTCACAAATCAATTGGATCAACTCATTTTGAAAATGTGTTCCTCTATCTGTCTCAACCGTGACTGGAAAACCATACCTTGGAATGAACTCTCGCAGCATAAGTTTTGCTACCATTGTTCCATCATTCCTTCTAGTGGGGTATGCCTCCACCCAACGAGAAAACAAACAGACGACCACTAGAACATATTTTAGTCTGTTACAAGGGGGCATTTCGATAAAGTCCAATTGCATTCTAGTGAACGGACCTCCTTCTCCTCCTATTGTTCCTAGACTCACTATTGTCTTTCTTCCTGGATTAAACTGCTGACAAATAAGACAATCTTTGACAAAGACTTTCAGCTATCGCTCTGAATTTTGGGTTATACCAGGTTTGTCTGAAAAGTCTGATCATTGCATCTCTCCCAATATGAGCTTGTCCATGGTACATCCGTGCCATATCTGCAATCATGCTATCAGGCATAACTGGTCTTTCATCTCTGTATACCCACACACCATTGTTTTCCTGTCTTCTACATCCTGCTTTTATCCAGTAATCTTTTTCCTCATCATTTGCAGCTTCCTGTACCTGTCTCATCTCATCCCATGTCTCGACAGTGTTAGTAAAAAGCAAAGTAGAAGAGATATGCTCCCTTTCTCTATTCTTATTTAGGGATACCATGTTCTCTGCACAATATCTGGCAATCTCGTCCGCGTAGTTATTTCCAACAGCTATGTAATCTTCGTTTTTCTTATGTGCCTTGCACTTCACTACAGCTATTTGTTTAGGCAGCTGTATCGCCTCAAGCAGTTTTTTAACAAAATCTCCATTTCTGATAGGTGTTCCTGCAGACGTCAAGAAACCTCTTTGTGACCAAATCTGACCGAAGTCATGCACAATACCGAAACCATACTGGCTATCGGTCACAATCGTAACTCGCACATTTCTTCCCAATTTACATGCTTGAATCAAAGCAATCAGTTCCGCAACTTGTGCAGACCTTATTCCTTTCAAACAAGACGCTTCCATCACAGTTGCCACTGTGCACACTGCGTAAGCTGCGCTTAAAACTCCTTCTTTCGTTCTCAAACATGAGCCATCCACAAACATGACAAAATCTGATTCCTTTAAAGGTTCATCTTTTATGTCAGCTCTTGGTTTTGTGCAATATTCCAGCACATTCAGACAATCATGATCTACTTCGTCTTGTTCAATTATACTCTCTTCATCTGGCAATGATGTTGAAGGATTCACATTCATGCATCTATCTATGGTCACATTTTCAGCACTCAAGATTACTTTTTCGTACTTAGTCAGCCGACTATGTGTCATGTACTGTGTTTTTGTTCTTGTCAAAAGAATTTCTACTGAATGGGGAACATATACTCTTAGTGGATACCCCATCACTATACCTTCACTTTGTTCCAGACTTACACAGGTAGCAGCAACTGCTTTCAGACATCCGGGCAACGCTTTTGCTATAGGATCTAAAACATCTAAAAATAAGCAATTGGTCTCTTCATTGTTCCATGTTTTTGTACCAGTACTGAAAACGCACATCCATCTCTTTCACTGCAGTACAATTCAAAGTCCTTCTCATAATCAGGCATGCCTAAAGCAGGGGCCTCACACAATTTCTTTTTCCAACTCTTTGAAAGATTTCATTTCTTCGTTATTTAACTCAAAAGGGTCTCTTACATCTTTCTTGGTCAATTTTTGTAATGGTTTTGCAATCAAGGAGAAACCACTTATCCATTGTCGGCAATATCCAACCATTCCCAGAAACATTCTTACCTCTCTTTGCGTCATTGGTGCTCTCATTCCTTGAATCATTCTTACTCTTTCTGTCGCTATCTTTCGCATTCCTTTCTCAATTTTATGCCCTAAATATTGAACTTCTTTTTGGCAAAATTGCAATTTTGAAGGGGACACTTTATGTCCTCTTTTCTCTAGATGGTTCAGTAAAGCAATTGTATCACTTACACATGCTTCTTTTGTTTTCGATGCCACCAACAGGTCATCGATATACTGCACCATCACTGACTTTTCTGGCATTTTCAAATCTTCCAGAGATTTCTTTAAAATCTGATTAAAGATTGAGGGGCTTTCTGTATACCCCTGAGGAATTCGGCACCATGCCAAAATACGCTCTCCGAACCGGAACGCAAATAATGGCTGGCTATCTGGATGCAAAGGAATAGAGAAAAATGCGTGACACAAATCTATCACTGTGTACCACTCAGCTTCGTGTGGAATTTGATATAGAATTACTGCAGGGTTTGGCACTATTGGACAACAAGGCACAACTATTTTGTTGATCTTTCTCAAATCCTGTACTATTCTATATGTTCCGTTTGGCTTTTTCAGTCCCATAATAGGTGAATTACATGGACTGCTCATTATTTCTTTTAGAATTCCCTGTTCGATCATTTTATTTATTACAGGAGTTATTCCTTCAATTATTTCTGGAGTTAATTTGTACTGTGGCGTATTTGGGTAAGTTGTTCCTTCTTTTACTGTTACTTTTACTGGATCAACTTCTTTCATTAATCCAATATCTTCTCCTGTAAAATCCCACACATTTTCTTTCACTGCAATCTTTAATTCTTCAGGAAGTTTTTCTGCATCAAATGCAGGAAACAAACCATTCATTTCAGGTTCCTGATTCATCAAAGTTACTTTATACAATACATCTTCATCTGGGGTCTGAAATCCGATTCCATCTGGTGTACAATAAATTGTGCAATTCATCTTGCACAAGAGGTCACGACCTAAAAGATTTACAGGACTACAATCGCATACTACAAATCTATGCATTTTGCTAAAAGAACCAATTTTTACTTCCACTAATTCAGTAAGTGGTGTTTTAATCTGCTGATTTGCTACTCCTACTACTTGGATGTATTCACCTGAGAGAGGATGGTTTGGAATTTCCACTGATCTAACAGTAGAACGGGTAGCTCCAGTATCGACAAGGAATGTTACATTTGCACCATTCACTTCTCCATCCACAAAGGGACCAGACTGATCTACCTCTAGAGTTGCGCCAAGTACGCACTCTTTTCCCTCTCCTGGGCACCGTCATAAGCTTTCATCCCACGTCTCATCCTCACTCTGTCGCAACCAATACTGAGAAATGTTAGCTGCTCGCGGCAACTGTGTTACCTGCTCTCCTCCGTAGAATCCTGTTTCTGTACTGTATCTTTGCTGGTTAACAGTGTTGGGAAGTGGTGGTTGTGGCACCTGACTTTGTTGAACAACTACCTCATTCTGCACCTGTGGAGTTAATGATTGATTTTCCAGATTAGGTTTAGGTGGGAACTTACACTCGTTTCTCCAATGCCCTAATTTTCCGCAATTATGACAGGGCCATTTCTTCTTTGCCTCCTCTAGACTCACTTGACCTTTCCCTTTACCTATGTTAGGTCGCGTTTTATTCTGTCCTGTTTCATTCCCACTATTATTATCCAATTGAGCTTCTTGTTTTTCTGCCACTTTCACCTGTGCCCACATTGCCTTCTCTTTCAATTTACGCTGTCTACTCTCAATATCATCACTGCAATACTTAGCATACCTCAGTACCTCGTCTACTGTGCCATTCTGCCAATTAATCATATGCTGTTTAATCATTTCACTAATCTCTGGTTTCAGCCCAAACACAAATCTGTATACGAAATGGCTCATATCTTTTTCACTTAACTCCTCATATCCACTATACTGTTTGAAAACCAACAACAACCTTTCATAGTATGCATGTACAGACTCTTTGCTTTCCTGTGTAGTTCTATCAATTTTTACCCAATCTGTTTCTTTAGGAGGAATCTTATTTTTCAAAAAGGTAATCACCTTATCATACTTCCTCATCACCTCAGGACCTGGAGCTCCTGTCTTAGGATCTCTTGGATATTCTGTAGTTGGCCAGTCAACTGTAATCTTACACTCTGACCACAAATCAGTTGGTACCACTATGTCAAATAATCCATCTAAATCTATCCACAACACTTTTGAAACCTTTACAAACCTCTCTACTTGTCGGTACCATTCAACTGGTTTCTCTCTCAGCTTCGGAAACTCATTTGTGAATGACAGTATATCCTGCCTAGTCCAGGGAACATGCACATAACTACCACCTGGAGTTTCTCTCATAGGGTATTCTCTGGCAACAGGTTCTTTTTCAGTTATCATAAAAGCCAAAGAAGCTTTGTCTGTAGTTTTCTCATTCTTTTTTGTCCATCTAACCTTCCATCTGTCCACATCCCCCCATTTTCTCAGTAACACAATTAACTCTTTTATCTGTGTCAGCCTTCCTGCCGTGTTCAAATTTTCAATATCTTTTTCACAAAAGTCTACTCTATAGGGTTTCTGCAATGTTTTCACTTTTGCAAAATGTATTCCAATTTCACTGGCTACCTCTTCTAGTTTATCATGTAAATTCTTTGCTCTCCATGTAATACTTTTGCACAGAAACATTATTTCATCATCCTGGTAATTTTTTATCTTTTCTGTACCAATCGTTCCTAGAATTAATTCTTCCATGTCAATTTTTAACCTAATTACATCTAATGGTTTTTCTTCAGGTTCTTTCATTTTAAATGCCTTCATCCACTCATTTAACTCATCAGGAGTCGGACCTATGGGTGTATTATTTAGTTCTATCCAATTACCACTCTTTTCAGGAGTCTCTGTTGCAGATTCTGTTACCATATGCATTTTCCTACCATTGCACTCATTCACAGTCAAATTTGTAGGTGGACTTGGTCTGTAAGTACTAGCCAAATTACTTGTACTTGCACTTGGTTCCATCCTTTCTTTTTCTCTCTGAAATTGTGAACTCATGGGAATCACTAAAGATCGTTCATCAATTTTCTGATTCTCAAAAACTGGTATTACTGGACCTATTGTTACAGGTACAGTCACAGCTTCCATATTTTTCGTTAATTCTCTAATTTTCTCAGTTAGTTCTTTTGTTGTCCTTGCCAATTCGCTTGCATTGTCACTTTCTATTCCTTCATTTTGTGAAGTTCTTATTTGATCTTGTGACCTATTTATTTCAATTCTTTTTACCGGACTTTTATTTCGCATAGTCTCTATCAGTGGCGCATTTGGTGTCACCACTGTAGAACTTTGCTGATACGGAGGTGGATTTCTATTTAAAATATCTTCCAGCAATTCATCATCCGTTTCGCTCTCATGCATATATTTCTCCCTCTCCATATGTTTCTTTTTCTCAGTACATTTTCTCTTAGTCTCTTCCTCAACTGTAAAAGCCGGAAACAAACCTCCTGTCATGTTAGCACATCTCCATCGTTTTATTCTATCCTCATGATTTATTCCCCACATTCTTCCAGGCATAAACTCATGATCTCTTAAACCTCTGAATCTCTCTCTCTCATACATCTCATCCTCCCATTCCGTCAATGCCTCAAACTGTGTCGGTCTAGGTCTAGGTTCTAGATTTGTCATCTTTTCTCTCAAATTTCGCAAAACCGCTACACTAAATGAACCATTCTCAGGGAAAGCTAATGCACCATCATTCTTCGTATACTTTGCCCAATTTTCCAACCATATGCATGTATGATATCCATATTTCAGCATCATATGTGAAGCTGCTGATTTCGGCGGAGGAATTACTTGTCCCTCTCTAGTCACAACCTTTTTGTCTTTCTTAAAGAAATTCTTTAATTTTGTCGTCCATGACGTTCTCTCCCTTTCATACTCGTAATACGGCATGTTTTCGATTGGTTTTTCTCTTCAAATCAACACTGTTCCGTGTACGGAACTTTAACCAATCACAGCGCGACTCACACTAACGCACCAATCAGAACAATTCCCTTCGTCCGCGGACCAACCAATCCTAGCGCGGCACTTTTCTACGTCACTCTTGACTCTGTGTTCACGTGACTAGCGCACTATCCAATCCTAGCGCGGCACTGTCGATGTCACTCCTGCTCTTTTACCCCTCCTTTACAAAAATTTATCGGCAATTTTCTTTTCACTGTTTTCTTCGTTAGTTACAACAATTAAAACAATTCCATAGTCTGATTCGCTAAACAAAAGTGACAGCTTTGTCCTTTTACACAAGAATCCTGTATTTCCAGTAGGCAGCGCTTACCTCTATCCTACCACAGAATTATTAACTCTCGCCGATAAAGTAGCACTTCCCTCTACCTTACCCTTCTTTCAAGCAAACAATTAACTCGTTTCTCTGGGGATAAGACACATGTGGAGACTAGGCTCCTGAGAATTAAGGCCAGAGTTTCACAAGAAAACGTGATGTGCTATCTCAGTTACACACCTTTCGTACAGAAATCCCTAACATAACACAACCTGCGTTATTACCAAAATGAATTCAGACCATGTACCAAATTCCATGTGACTTCTCTTGCCACACGTGTTCCACTTCCTACATCCCAGAAGCGTGAAAACTCACATATAACATAACACGACTCAACATATAGTATTAGTCATAATAAAAAAAATAATCAATAATCACTAAACTAATCTATAGAAACCATAACTCTGCTACCAAGAAATCTGATGCAGCGCGTACAATAAAACTATTCTCCTCCTAGGTCACTTATCGGTCATCCAGGGGCAAACTATATTTTCTCACATCCACATGACGATGGGGCCCATAAACATCGCCTATCACACACACACACACACACACACCTGGATTTCCTTTACGAAATTCTGTACTCCTAGGAGAAACATGAGAACTAAATGGAAAACACCATTTATGTACCGCTGGAAAGAGCCGGGATACCTTATTACCTTAACCTATCGCTTTCTTAGTTATTTCTTAAGATATTCCTGCTCATTGTTTTGTCGATGGATCATCTAGTAAGAAATTAATTTGTAGTGATTAAGACCATCTAAATCACAATAGCCAATTACTAGTGTCACAATCATTTAGTAAAATAACCACTGAGTCGTTTGATTTAAGAATCTTACATTTTATATAAATTTTAAAAGCATGAGAAAGAATTTAGACTTTTTATTCAATTATTCATTCATTGTCAATTCAAATATTTATTACGCAAAATCAATTTTATTGCAGAAAGGAAATTTTATCATGAAGCAAAACCCTAATTACCTGCCTATCTTCCCTAATTTAGCCTAAGGATTTCTAACCTAAGCTTACGAATTAAAAATATCTTGATTCTCATACTCAACTGGAAAAATAAGACAGCAACAGAAACTTCAGCTCGTCAGCATCAGCTACCTGCAACCCGTCTCATCTAACAGTCTTTCAGCATCTCCCGCTCAGTAAATGGATCGATCTGGACCACCAAGCACTGGAAGCCACCTCACACCGACTCTGACTGCGACTCTCCAACTCCGACTGTGTACGACTACCCCTCCCTCTAAGAGTAGGCCCTCTTATACCCTAATTCTAACTTTGCTAACTAATTGTTGCAACATTAATAACACGCTTTCCTTTCATTGGTCCATTCATTTCATCTATTCATTCTTTAATCAAGTTCTCCTGGATCCAACTGGTCCTTTGGAATGTACATGATCATTTCCTTTCTCACAGTTCAAGACATGTTTCCATCCGCTTCGATCAGTACATTTGTAACTTCTTTCGATACATTCGAGAACTCTGCAGGCATTGTCCTTTCTCTTAAAACTGTTTCCCACGGTTCCTTGCTGATCACCACGGCACACTATCAGTTCAATTAGGTCACATCAGCCTTGACCATTCTCGCATCCTAGCCTCTCAGCAACATCACGAGGTTAGCTTTTCTCCAACTTTTTCTCCCTTGTCACGTGTTTCCCCGCACATGCGCACTTCATTAACCGGCAGCCATTTTATATCGCCACTCGTTTATACTTAGAAGCACTATTTTGAAATAAACAAAACATAATTAAAATAGAGAAACATAGCCTTTTCGTTTCCCACCCGTCATCTACGTACCCCAATTAGTTATTACCTAGCAGAAAGCAACATTTAAGCTGTTCCTTACTTACCATCACTATTGTTTTTGCAACGACACGTTTATATTCTATGAAGCACAAATCATGCATTTATTATTAAATTAGTACGCAATTATTTTTATGTTATAATTAGACACACAGACATTCGTTAATAGATTATTCAGCCCATATACTTGCGTGTTAGCCTTCCCTCACGTACAGTGTTGATTAATACATTTAAACGAACATTTTATTAATTATTTATAAAATTTGTTAGGGGTTAAAAAATTTTTATTTTCTCTGCTCCATCAGAGGCAGCAAGTGCTTTTAAAACCATTTTATACTTGCAAACACGACGCCCCCACCTGAAGTCAGCGCCACCCGCGGTCCGTGCAGGTAACAGCGGTGGGGCCGGGTAAGGGGGATTTCGAGGGACGATGCTGAGGGAAAATTAATTATTTATTTAATTTTCCCTCAGCATTGTCCCTTGAAATCCCCCCCTTACCCGGCCCCTCTGCCCTACTGCTGTTAGCTGCACGGACCGCGGGTAGTCAGCGCATGAGGCGGTCGCACTGCCCTAGAGCCACCCTGCTCATGGGTCCTGTGACCTCAGTGACAGAGTCACTGTCACTCTATGGTGTGCTGCTTCATAGGCCTGCCTGCAAGACTGGAGGTGAACTTCAGAATAAATTGTGGCGGACAGGCCTTCAAGGTTAACCCACACTTGCCACTGCTAGGGTCCAACTGCTGGTGCTAAGACACTAGGGCTTTTAAGATCTTGCGGGGCCTTCTAAGGTCTAGCATGGAAATGTGTTCCCTAGGGGGAGTGGTCTGGTGGACTGGTCATGAAGGCTGAACCTGGTTCCCCAGTTCCAAATTCAGCAACTTCATCGACCAGGCGCCACAGACGGCCCCCCGCCCCCCAGAAACACCAGCCAGCCCACCATCTCCAACTGGACACCGATCACGGCCGAAGACACCGCCTCGACCATGAAAAGCATCCACTCGGGGGCCCCCACCGACCCCTGCCCCCCTCACATCTACCACAGAGCCTCGGCCGCCTTCGCACCCAAACTACAACGCACCATCAACACCACCTTCAAAACAGGCACCTTCCCAGACGACTGGAAGCGCGCAGAAGTCAGACCCCTGCTCAAGAAGCCCACAGCTGACCCCACCGACCTCAAGAACTATCGGCCCATCTTGCTCCTCCCCTTCGCAGCCAAAGTTGCAGAGAAAACAGTCAACAGGAAACTGACACGATTCATTGAAGAGAACGCCGTCCTCGACCCGTCCCAATCCGGATTCCGAAGCAACCACAGCACAGAGACCGCCCTACTCGCCGCCACAGACGACATCCGCAACCTACTGGACCAAGGCCACTCCGCAGCCCTCATCCTACTCGACCTATCAGCAGCCTTCGACACCGTCTCCCACCGCACACTAGTCGCCAGACTACACAACGCAGGCATACAAGGAACAGCCCTGGACTGGATCCGATCATTCCTCACCGGAAGAAGCCAAAGGATCAGACTCCCACCCTTCCTCTCCGACCCCACGAAAATCACCTGCGGAGTCCCACAGGGTTCATCACTGAGCCCCACCCTCTTCAACATCTACATGGCCCCCTCGCAGCCATCGTCCGACAACACGGCCTCAACATCTTATCCTACGCCGATGACACCCAGCTCATCCTCTCCCTCACCAAAGACCCCACCACTGCCAAACTCAACTTCCAGAAAGGAATGCAAGACGTCGCAGTCTGGATGACCAACAGCTGCCTGAAGCTCAACGCCGAGAAGACAGAAGTCCTCGGTACCACGCCTTCTGCATGGGACAGCACCTGGTGGCCAACCGCCCTCGGAAGCCCACCTACCCCCTCAGACCACGCCAAGAACCTCGGCATCGTACTCGACTCATCACTCACCATGAACCGACAGGTCAGCGCCGTCACCTCCAGGTGCTTCAACACCCTCCGCATCCTCCGCAAGACCTTCAAGTGGATCCACCCTGAGTCAAGGAAGACAGTCACCCACGCACTCATCACCAGCAGACTGGACTATGGAAACGCACTCTACGCCGGCATCAACAAGTCCCTACTCCGCAAACTCCAGACAATACAGAACACCGCTGCCAGACTCGTCCTCGGCATCCCCCGACACAAACACATCAGCCAACACCTACGAAGTCTTCACTGGCTCCCCGTGGAGAAAAGAGTCACTTTCAAAATCCTCACTCATGCCTACAAATGCCTACACAACAACGGACCCAAATACCTCAAAGACAGAATCAACTTCCACGTACCCAAAAGAAACTTCCGATCTTCCAACCTCGCACTGGCCAAAACCCCGCGCATCCACAGAGCCAGAGCAGGCGGAAGATCCTTCTCTCACATTGCAGCCAAGACCTGGAATGAGCTACCGGCTGACATCAGATGCGCCCCCTCCCTGAACACCTTCAGGAAGACCCTCAAGACCTGGCTCTTCGGCTAAACAGATCTGTGGAACCCCCCACCCCCTCCCTGCGCCTTGAGACCCTCACGGGTGAGTAGCGCGCTTACAATTCCCTGATTGATTGATTGAGCAGCTCTGACCATAGTGCCACATCCTCTCCCCCACTGAACACCATATTGCCCCACTGAGAGAAACTTGCACTGCACTGACCCGCTATAAACACCTGGATGTGACTCAATTCAAATTACGCACTAGACAAGAGCAATATGCTGCCTAAAAAAAAATTAACAACATCCTAGAAAAAGCAAACGCTCATAGAGAATGCAAGATTAAGTAAAGCATGTGAAAGCAGGAATAACATGGTTACCTTTTCCTTTTTACACTCATTATTCAGAAATTAGTGAGTGCTTTTGCCTGAAAAGTTAAGGCCATGACTAGAGGGCCCAGAAGGAACCAGTTTCAATGCCCTTTGCTTATATCCTTACAAAACGTAAGCAGTATGGTTTAAAAAGACCACGTTTGTGAACACACAGCCGCTGTACACATTTTGTTTTCCAGTTCACCCATCAAGCAGGTATTTCAGTACCTCTAGGAATAGTGCACTTTCCCGCCCAGGGAAAACAATGTTGTTCAAAGAGAGACGAGAAAATAAAAGTAGCGCTTCACTGGCAAACACTGTAAAGTGGTGCTAATGTGTTTAGGTGTGAATAAATCAATCTGGCCCCTTGCAACCACTCTGTCTTGCTTTAGTTAGTTTGTTATTTTTCATATTTTGAATGTTTTAGTTCTCTCCACCACCAGGCTGCACTTAGAAATTGAAAAAAGTCAGAAAAAGAGGACGTTTCCAGCAAAAGTGTTTTTCTTTTTTGGATCCATTTCCCAGGGGAGAAAATAAACGAAAGGAGGAAAGAGAAGGTAATACCTGTTTCTAAAAGTCTTGGTTTTCACTAAATGAGGAGGAGCGAGACAGAAAGAGAGGGAAGAGGGGGGACAAAGAGAGGGGGGTGGGGCAGCTGCCAGCGGCAGGAGAACTGGACACAGCCCTTGTCTTCTCTGGGCACGAAGGAGAAGACAGAGTCCTTTTCCTTCTCTGCACGGAACGGTTCCACCCGTCCCCAAAAGCCGAGACTTAACTATCGGCCTTGGCGATTTCTGTCGTCCGGGAGGCATGTTTAGAATAATTAAGTAGGGGAACGGACTCTATGAATTAAAGAAGTAGGGGCACGCCGTGCCCTGCCGATCCCGCCCACTTCGACCACTGGCTGGGATACGATTAGTGAATGAGTGCACTTAAGCACTGCGTCCTCTGTGGCAAGCAGAACCAAAACAATCACCACAAAAGGGGTTACATTTACCAATCGCAAAAATTATTTAACTTTATAAGGAGAAGTATCCCGTGAAAAGAGTGCAAATTAATTGTTATGCAAAGACAAATATACGACCACGTTAAAGACAATAGGTTTCTCTAATACCACAATGGGCAACCTATTTGTCATTTATTAAGCAAAAAAAGAAATGTCATTTGAGTCAGAAATTGGGGCAGCGAGCATTTCTAACAAGCATTGGCATAGCCAATAGGTCTCGCCTTTGGGACCTTATAAGTGTTTAGCCATGCAACAGTTGATGTTGTTGCACCAAGGATATTGTGCTGCATAACTAAATACTTATAAGGTCCCAAAGGCGAGACCTATTGGCTATGCCAATGCTTGTTCTACTAGGGATACGTCATACTACAGAATGTTCAGAACTCCTATCTGCAATGGAATAGCACCATTACACCAAGTGACAAACAGTGCCCCCAGTTCTAAGAGACCACTCATGTGGAGGGACACAATCAATAAGGAAAACCTCTGCTGGTAACAAAGGAAGAAAGGGGTACACTTTCAACTTCTAGGCAAATCATTTTTTTGCAAAAAGGCACATTTAAGTGAACCAGAAGGCAGCTGCACTGCAACAGAAGGAAGGGCAGAAGTGGCCATGGGGGCTCGCAGCTTGAATGCAGGAGGCCGGGAGCTAAGGGTGCCTGACCTAGTCTGGTGTGATAAGAATCACATGAGCACAGTGTAAACTGTGAATAACCTTTAATGAGAGGAATTGGAGGAAATGCTTAAAGAAGGCTGAATGTCTAGTCCAGAACTAATGAAGCCTCAATGAAGTAAAAAATCAATCTTTCCAGAGAGCAGAGCAGTTGTCGCTTTGCTGGTAATCTCAATCACTGGCCCTTCACACAACAGAAAAATGGTGTCCTCCACACTCTAATACAGCTCCCACTGGTGGGCTACGGGGGATACCCTGCTCAACTGGAGGGCTTTCACATTCTGACCCCATATCAGATGAGCTGCTCACAACCAAATATCGTTATATATAGTGAATATATGATATATGTGTGTGTGTGAGTGTGTGCGCGCAAAGAGCACAATCTCTTCGTACAGTTTTTTCGATCAAACACCTCCTTGCTTGTTCATGTAAAACAGTGCAGTTGTGTAAGTTGTTAGAAACATCATCTGGCAACACACAATGTTAGAAGAACAGCCTTCAAGGCAAAATGTAGGATTTTCTGTTCCGGGCCATTTATATGCCTCCACCTCTTGTGAAGATCAAAAGGCATTGGGAAAAATGGAGGAGTGAAGACAATCTGGAAATAAAAATCGTATTTTTAAGGTGGCCTGAGAATGAGTTCTTTTGCTGTTGCAGAATGCCTCTGGAGAAGTCTCATTGGAAGACATGCCTGTGGCACTAACACGATAGACCAACACACCATTTGATTTTATACCCGGGTGAAACTTGACCCAATCTGTTGCATGCTCTGAAACTGGTTCTGTGGATGAAAGACTTGCAGTAACAGTGTTCAGAACCGCAACAATAACACAAGCCTCTGAGCTGGTATTGCAGGAGGGTTGTTTTCAATTTATGGAGAAACCAAATTTCTGCAAATTGCGCAATAGTCACTTTAACATGCAGTTGCATTGCTTCACGGAAGACATATTTACAAAGCAGTTGCCAAGGTAGGCACACACCCGTTGGAGCCGTAACAAAGCCTAAAAGCTAGAGTACACAGTTAGGTTTTATACATTGAGCATTCCAAGCACACTGTCGGCCCAATTCACACACAGACTTACGACTTGTAAAGTTACACTTGCGGAGTCTCTGCACTTGGGGCGGAATATCGGCACTACAGTGCTCAGTGCAGAGATTCCACCACAAGTGCAGAGATTCCACCACAAGTGCCGGAGATTCCACCACAAGTGCCGGAGATTCCACCACAAGTGCCGGAGATTCCACCACAAGTGCCGGAGATTCTGCACTCCTAACTGAGTTGTTAAGTCCCTGTGTGAATTGGGCCCTGTGTTCAAAGAATTCACCCGTGGATTGTTTATAGTCTGTCCAGAAATTGATTTGATTTCAGCTTGCTTTATGTACAGTGCTGTGATTCCATCTTTGATCCGTGCAACTATATGGGTAGTCTTTAAATAAAGAAATGAGGAACACAAGTCCACTGAGAATAGATTATGAAAGTGATTAATGCTAATTCAGCATGATGGAAATAGCACAACAGCAAATTATAAGAAATTACAAGTGAAGCAATATGAGCATTACATAGTAGATCCCATAGTCTTAGAAATCTCCTAAATGGGACCATATCTTTGAAACATGTAGCGCTGCCAAAGATCTAGCGAAACACACAGCAAATACTCCAGACAAACATTTCCAGGACACGTTGCCACAGACCATCTGGTTGACAACCAACGCCGCTTTGGATTTAATCTGCGTGGAAAGCACGGTCCGTGGCAGGAGATTTTTCTGGGGGTGAATATCCAGCTATCCTGGTTTTTAACCTCGTAAACTGAAGCACTGTAAACAAGGAAGCCACGCACGGCAGTGCCGGCTGAAAGCATGAGACATGCAGGGGTGGGGGCAGAGCTGCACCCACAGGAGGCCCGAGCAGAAACAGGGAAAAAAACACAAGGAATTCAAGGACGCGAGTGGTGGGCGCGCGCGCGCCACAGCGAGACATCATGTGGTTTTAATTATCGCGCCCGCGTCTGGGCACGATAATTGGAAACAGATGTCTGCCGTGCGGGTAACCGCAGGGAAAAGGTCATGACGCACGAGCGTCTGGTCAGCTTTTAAAAGCCCCTTACTTAAAGTCTCGCAGAGCAGCGCTTGCGCGCTACTCGAGGCTCGACCTAAAAAACGGTATTATGCATCAGAAAGGGAAAGGCTGCAATTTACGCCTGCGCACATTTTGAACATCTCCTGGGGCGGAGATACACAATATTGAGTGTATCTGTATTAAACCTAGAAACACAAACTAGCAATGCAAAAGAAAAGAAATAGCCCCAAGTTCACAGCCATCAGTTAACCAATCATGCTAGTCGTTTCCGTTAAGCGGCTTATTAAAATTCACAGTGCACTTTCGTTTAATTACGACTTCAGCCAACAGTGTGCCATTGTTAATTTTATTCACAATGTTATTTCATTTGGTTCTTCTCCAAATTCTGCGTGCCATGATAGTACTTTCCCCGGTGAAATGTAAAATTAATATTACGTAAGGATCGGATACACTTCGCTAAACAAACCAACCTTTAGCTACCCCCACGTTTTCTGTAAATGCATACATATTGTACCAAATAATGTGTTGCAAGATATCCATCACTCACTGAAAACAATTTATTTGAGCATGATAAACCAACCACCTCTTCTAAAAGCCTGGTATGACCAGACAGCTACTTTTCACCAGCCAGAATGGCCTATATGCGTACTTTCCAAGCCAAGTTTATACTAACCTTTCGCCCAAACAAATGACAGCAGAACACAATATGAACTGCAGGAAACCAGTCTAGCCCACGTTAATATGCGCATTCGTAAACAAACAAAGAATGAAACAAACACAAAGTATAATCTGGGTATCAGCGACTCAGGAAGTCAAAATAGAAGGAGCTAAACACAGTGCAACACCTTAAGACCCCGCCTCTCAAGCACCTTGTGCAAAACGAGGCTAACGCTTCCAATTTTCCCAAGGATGCGTCCTAGAAGATAATCAATTATGCATGTAACTTGCGTTTCAGAGAGGGGAGTGCGCGCGCGCAAGGCTCCACTGATCTACTGCTTCCGATGGTGTCTGCCATCTGTGGTGTGTAAATCAAGGCTCAGACAACGGGCCACGCGGGAGGGCTCTGTAAACATTACGTGCAGGATGAGGCAGCCACATCCTATGTAGAACGTAAATGACGCTGCCGCAAACCCATGGAGGGAAGTGAAGGACCCTTCCTGACCCCCAATATTTTAAGCAATGTGTTTAAAGGGTGCATATGCAAAACCTGCCAGGAGGGATAATCCTAAACAGGTAATCTCAAGGCTCCCCAGCGAACATACTGTGCATGGGCATCTGTCTGTCGTTTACGTTAAAAAGCAGCGCTACGGTCTCTTCCAAGGAAGGACAATGACAGGTTGGTTGCAATGTTGGTCAGGAGATGTTATCAGATGATTATATTATTGCTCGTTCAGACAGAAATTCTACTGCAACAAGGGACATCCATCCAGCTCGTCAAACAGATCAAGCATTCCTACTGAAAAGAACATGCACATAATATGACAGTGGAGAGTATACCAACATATAAGAACAATATGGACTAAGTCATATAAACCATGGACCGCTATACACCAAAGTCGATCTTAAGGGCACAGGTGAACAAATGCAAGTACAGACGCATACCCTCCCACGAGGCGGACAATGCTCCCATAAAATCAGTCACCTCCAATTCCCAATATCAGATAGGCATACCAACGTATCGGAGAGGAACACAACCCTCCCACTTCCAAAAAACAAATCAGAATAGCTTTTTTAATAACATGGAATGCTTAGTTATTTCCCACAATACCAGAACAACCAGCATATTTTCCAGAAGGGGAATCGAAACCCGAACGCGGGAATCGAAACCAGTGGTGCGCGCGCACCACAGAGGAGCGGGAGGGGGCGAGGGAGCCTGTCGTCTGTGCCGCGCGCTGATGCGCGTCCTAGACACAGACGGGAATGGGCGGAGCGAAGGCGGGACATGCGCCCGCCTTCGCCCAATTGCGTGCCGGTATTTTTAAAAAAAAGCACGCTACAGCCAATGTGGGCTTCACAAAGCAAAACCACACGCACGAGCGTGTGGGTAGCTTTCTGAAGCCCATTCAAGAGGTCTCGCGCTGCGCGAGCAGGGCTGCGCACTGCAACGCTAGGCGCGAGACCTAAAAATGAATGTGTCCTTGTGGTAACGTAACTGGTGCTCATGTAAAGTGCTCCAATACCTTCGGGTTGAGTTTGTGCTATATAAAACTGCAACAAAAAAAAAGTAGGGAGGTGGAGACAATCACGGAACCGGCAGTGACCAAGGGGGGAGGTGTCAGGGGTGGACTATGAAGGGAGACAGTGCTGGAAATAGAAACAAGTTTTGGAAGAGGCGACAGATATTGCCTGAGGAACCAATTGTCTTTGCCAATGGTTTTTAACCTTGCTGTACGGCATCCTCGATGCTGTGCAGCATGCTGAAAAAAAAAGTTAGCAAGCATTGGGCAAAGCCAATAGCTCTCAGCAATGGCGGAGGTCCGAGTTATTGGCGTTGTCAATGGTATAGGTTGCATAGGATTAAATGGGAACACATTTTCTATAGAAGTCCACAAAGAAATCCTGTCTATGGAATACATACTTTTGCATGCTTTGCGCTGTTTGAGACTTCTCTCATACTGCATTTCTACATGAGGGTTACCATTATCAATGCAATACATAGTAATAGAAAAATAATATATTCACTGTTGAAGATTTTGGCCAGCATTAGGCGTTGTATGACAACAATAGTATATTGTCATCTGCAGCATTCTTGAGTGTTATCTCCGAGATGGGCGCGGTATTAGAACGCGTTTCAGCAGTCATCAAAGCTGGAGCAGCTTGTGTAGTACACACATGAGGGCCGTCGGGCTGTTCAGCCCTGTAGTACTGTAGTGTAGTTCCTATTTCCCTAATAGGCTCTGCGCATTGGAATAATATACCCTATAGATTCGACATAGGACTGAGGTCAGTATGTCCCTATCGAGTATATTAAACTTAATTACTTTGTGCCAGCTAACTCAGAGGCCACTAGAAACTCCTTGTAAACAAGAAGGGAGTAGTTTCTGGCAACCGCATAAACATGACAACTTTGTTTCCCTTTAGAATCGGAACACTCTCAGAATCGTGGAAACAACAGATAACAGTTTCACTCAGCTAATCGTGCATGCTTAGTTTCTTCAGAGTTACACAGAAAGAATAGACGGGCGTTTCAATAAAAGGATTTATTGAACAGTCTTGTTTCTCGTGTAAGAGATATGAGCTGTTATGATCACAAGACAGTATGCGAGATATATTATGTACAGCGTAAGCAGTAGAAAGAAATAATACTGCGCTAGCATTATCTTTTAGCTATGACACATATATTCATATACATAAATAACATAAGCTAAAAATGCGAGTACTCATAAGATGCTTCTCTAACTAGTTCTACCCCAGTGTACCTAACCTAAGTGTAGTGCAAGGTAAGAAGTAGGTGATGTATTCTATAGTATGGTATGCTATAGTATGCCAAATCTCTGGTATGCCAAGAGTCTGGTATGCCAAGAGTCCCTCTAGGTTCTAGTCAGCTCCATACCTTGAGAATGAGAGAGGTGGGAATCTCTTTCCGGGTCTCGAACTCTAACACCCCGCGAAGGGAGTCAGAACACTGGAAGCTGGTTTCTCTGCGAGCAGGGATGACAGCGTCTCTTGTCCGTGCGTCAGGCCAGAATACGGACTCCTCTAAAGTCGAGGTCTCCTCCTACTTGCTTGGGCAAGGGAAGGTATATTTATACCCGGCAGGTGCCTTGGAATGTTAGCATTGACGTAAAGTCGGGCAGAGGAAGACGTCAGGAATGAACCCTTAAGGAATAGCGGTTCATGCATAATAAATGAGTTCTTGGAAAAATCAATAATCCTGTGCTAGGGGAACTCCCAAGAGCTGAAGGGTCTGGTTTCTAAGAACTCGTTGTGACGTTGGGGTGGACGGATGTAGGTGACCATGCCTGTATTTGGATAGCATGGCTAATGCCTAAATAAGGACTGGGATCTTATGCCTATATAAGGGCAAAGCGAATTGTGCCTATATAAGGACATGTTTCAGGAAAACCTATATACGGACACCTAAAGCGGAATACAACACTATCCACTCCACTCCACTTTCGAATGAACGATAGTACTAAATGCTAAACATTAAATACTAAACATTAAACTGAGTACCACATGTTGCTAGAAACATTTTTAAAAGCATATTAAAAGAAGTTTTGCAATGCAATAGGTACTGTACATTTAAAGCATTTTTTCATTCTAGGCATATATCATAAATAAAATGCAACATGAATGAATAAACAGAAATATATACATATGACGAAATGGTTGACAAGTATTCAAAAAATCAAAGCCATTTCATATCATGGTACTAAATGAAATTGTGGTAAATAAGGTGACAATGCGTCCCTGGAAGTATTCAAAGAAGTCCGTTCTATAAGAATAGTTCTACTGTAAGCAGATTGAATTGCCATGTATTTTCAAAAATAGAGAGAAAAAAAAAATTCAATTTTCAGGAAGAGTTCCAAGTTTTGTTCTGTTTTGAAAATATGGAGGCCAAATTCATTGCTTCCCTGGTACACTGTGAGCCGAATCAAAGTATGGGTCTGGTGTAAACATGAAATCATCTATTCCTGTAGACAAAAGATCGTCTACCGATGTCGGTGACAGTTGGAATACCTCATTTAGAAGGTTAACTGCACAGAGATGTGAAGCACCACCTTCAGCATAGGATGCCGCAGCAATGTTCGCGTCCGTTGTTACCTGTGTGCCTGTTGATCCATCTCGTACCTCAGCAGCAGCAGGAAGCGTCTGTGAGATCTCAAGGAATGCCGTCATCAGGATTGGTAGCCTCTGGGGACAACACAGAGCATGGGCCGTTATCGGGTCCAGCAGAGTATCGCTATCCGTTGGCATGACTGATGGGAGTGTTAGACAGATGTCTAGCACGCATTCTTCACCGCAAAGCAGGCAGCGTAGAACAGGTAAGATGCAATCTTGCCAGATTGGTCTAAATGACAGAAACCATGTTGTATTAAGTTCCCGTAGACGAGGTATGCCCAAAAGTTGCACTATGCGCTCACGGCACTTCCGTTCTAGGAGAGCTTTCTCCAAATTGCTGGGAGTGACGCCGGTTGATAGGCTTGCCATAGCGTAGTAGTAGGAATAAAAACAGTATGCCTGCAACGAGCGCTAGAATTAATGGCACACCACCAAACACCGAATGTGCGAAGTTTGGAATTATTCCGAGGACTGCCTGAAAAGGTGTTAACAGTCCTGAACAGATGGTCTTAAATACATGTACAATCCCGCTCGTATCAGACATGTTTAAGATACGTCCCATCATTTCTACGAAATGTATAGGGCAGTTTGTACGAATTAAAGCCTGTATCTCAGCCGAAGTCCTTGCAATTTGTAGATCATAGATTTCTTTGGCCGAGGTCAAAGGCACGGTCTGTTGTAAAAGCATGGCTTTCATTCTGCTTAAAGTATCAAAACGTATAAAAGAAAGATTCAATGAAGGCCATAGAGGCGACTCCCTGACTGTCTCTATTTGGGGGAACAATACTTGCATACAACAAGTAACCCTGGAGCCAACCGTTACCAGATATGGGATTCCTGGCAACATGCCACAGCAACTCTGATCATTCAACATGAGGTAACTCCCATTAGAAAGTTGGCCAAACGTCGGATTAATCACAGCAGCTGGTGCACCCTGCAGGTGGCAGGACAAGTTTGCCACAGAACCATTACAAGCCCCGTGTAAAGAAATGTCCTGACATATGAGAGATCCGCTCAGTGCACTTTCACAGTATGTACCGCTTAGAAACACTTCACGATCCCCACTCCAACATCTGTATTCGTAAGGTAAATCCCAGGATGTCTTAATGTATTCTTTACCCAACCTTTCATATTTGCCTGCTTGCATTTGTTTGAGGCAATACTGAAAATGAAAAGTAGAGACAGGCAGAGTTATTTTGCCATGAATAAGCCATTCTGTAGCTGGTTTTTCTGCTACCGTAAATGGTAATTTTTCCAGTTTTTCAATGCTCAGCACTGTATACTTTGCTCCCCTTTGTGCCAATTCGATCTGTTTATCCGTTAGATTGTATTCTGCAAACAGAGACGACGTGTTGATAAAACGCCAAGGCACATAGCCTGCACGCAAGGATTGCAGCGTCCAGTCTAATAACATAATAGAACGTAACTGAGATTGGCCTTGTTGTAACATGGCTAAATCTTGTTCCAGTATGTCTATAGCAGAGGATACAATGCTGTCCAATGAATAAATTCTGGATGACAAAGTTGTTAACCCATTGTCGACCACAGTGAGAGTTTTCTCTAAGTTAATACGATCAAGCTCACGTATTCGTTCTGCGGCCTCTGCCTGTGAAACCTTCCATATTTCATTATAAGCAGCATAATTTCCGGCATATATGAAACGTTTTTGACGCGGTTTTCTAGGTCCTTGCAAGAAATCCCTAAGGTCTGCGTCTTCTTTAAGTAAAGATAAGTGTTGTTTCACATCCTCGAGTGTAGATTTTTGTAACCAGTCGAGGCACAATTTTCCTACACTGTATGTTGTTACTATCCCCGGATGTTGTCGTTGAACATAACGTGGGTCTGGCCTATGAATAGTAAAGCCCTGTATTCTATTCAGGAATCTTTCTTGACAGATGTTTGTGTCTGTGGGCCAGAGCAACCATTTTTTCCAATCAGGATCTGATCTGTTGTTTTGTAGTATTGTGACCGCTCCCTGTGTAGTGGTATTACTTGCAGGTGTTGGTACAGAAGGTGTGTTCATGTCTTTGATCTTGGCTAAACCAAGGCAAGACGTTTGTTGCACAGTGTCATTCAAAAACATTATTTGATGTGGGATGATACAGGCTCTAAACAAAGCTTCTATCCCGTGCACTCGCCAATCTTTAGAACCCCAGACAGATTTTGTGTCGATTGTGTCTTTCCAAAAGTCAAATCCTTGTCTAGACAGTTGGGTAATAAAGGCTGCAGAATAAATCTGTTTTGTATTAGTTAACATAATTTTCTGTCCTGTTTTGTTTACATTCTTATAGTAAAATGTTTCTGGATCAGATGTATTGTACCCTGAAAAATATGGAAACTTCTTTGCAAACGTATTTGAATTACCCCTTGGTGGTGTAGGACAATGTTCCCATTGGTTAAACATAAAAACATTTCTAGGTGTTGCAGATTTATGCAAGAAATGATGACCATAGTGGTTGTAACAATAAAGCAATAACAATAAAGCTGTTCGTAGTCTGATGAGCCCTCTAAGTGTTCATTGTTAGAGAGCGCAGCAGACCTTTCTAGATCAGACATCATATCATTAACAGTCTCAAAGTCCCAATCATCAGAATAGGTACTGGAGGTAATAAAGTCACTTAATGAAATTTTAAATAAATGTGGAATCTTCAAAAGTTCCGTCGGGCCGAAAATGTCGAAATCGGTTTTGTCCCAAACTATACCAACCTGTATAGGAACAGCTGTGATGTTCACTGCTAACAAGTCTCTTGATTCACGATGGGAATATTTGTGTGGTTTTAAAAGTAAGTTCACATTTTTACTTTCAGTGTCCATACGAATGTATCTGCCATTTATAAGCATGCTAAGAGTCATAACCAAAGCTAGCCAAAACAGAAAGAAAAATATTCCAGAAATAATCCATATTTCAATCCATGGTGAAACCAGATAAGTCTCTTTCAGAAAATGAAAAAGGTCTTGTACTTGTTGTTTGAAAGTTTTTGAGGCTGGCTTTGTTTCAGGCTCACTCGGATCCTCAGAAAACGTATCAAAGTTAATGAAATAGCCAGAAGCAGTTTGGTCAATTGTTGAAATTGCATCAGGATTCGTAGAAATCGCTGGAACCAGTTGATCACGTGTTACGTTGGTGTAGACAGGTGTATTTGGACGAACTGTTACTTGAGTTTCAAGAGGGATGAGTTCCATAGCATTTTTGCTTAGTCCTTCATCTTTTACTGCTGAATTCTCGATGGTTATGAGTCTTTCAGTCTGAACCTCTTGGATAGTAGCGAGTGGAGTGCGTCTGCTACTAGGTTGGAGTCCACGAGGCCTACTATTTAGTATTGGCCACATACTGTGGTTTGATGAGGTCGATTGACACAAATCTTTTCTCCTTTTTTCCAGCAAGGGCCGGCAGAAGTACTGTTCTTGTTCCGTGGACGGCTAGGACAGGTACTGGTTGTCTGTAAGAAGGTCCAAATTCCTTCTTGTCCGCAATCTTCTCTCTGACTAGATCCCCAACTTTTGGGATCCAGACAGGCCTTGCTGGGACTGCCGGTTTTTCCCCAGTGGTGGTTGGCTTCAGGAACACGTTGCTTTGTTTCGATCTTAGTTCATTTAGATCCTGTAAAACAGCCAAACGATCTTTGATATCAAAGGGTTTATTTTCCACCACTGTGCCTTTACATTCGAGATCAGGAACCCACATTCTTGTCCCAAATAGGACCTCATATGGAGTGACCCCCCCTAGAGAACTTCTTGGCAAATTATTTAATGAACGTTGGACCCCATAAAGATGTTTGACCCACCCGAACCTAATACTCTAGCTGTTATAGACTGCTTTATGTCCCGGTTTTTCCTTTCCACAACAGAATTTCCCTCAGGATGAAATGGAGAGGAGTACCGCAATGCTACGCCCAAACTGGCCATGGCTTCTTTGTAAGCCCGCGAGCTAAACGCAGGGCCCTGGTCAGAATGTAGTGTGCCAATTGCGTATGTGCCGATAAAGACTCGCAAATCTTTTATAACAGTTCAAGCGTCAGCCGAGCGCTGAGGCCACATCCATAGGAACCTTGACTTAGTATTTGTGGGATTGCATTTGTCCAAAAGGATGCCTGCGCGTCTAACAATGGTGTCTGTACTGGGCAGGCTACTTCGTAGTCTGGTGTCTGATGGCGTTCTGCACCACGCTGTTTATTGCAGTCTCTGCAGTCATCGATGAAGATGTGAATCTGTGTATTCATTCCAGGCCACCAGTACATCTCTTTTAATGTTAATATTGTTTTAGAGATCCCTTGATGTGACAGACCCTCCCCAGATGTGCTTCATAAATCAAAGCTGCTCTACGTTCCATGTTTGGAATTACCCTATCCCCCACTCCAGGGATTCGAGCAAAAGGAACGTTGTTCGCATCAATTACATAAGAGTACTTGAGTGGAAATTTCTTTGGTAACGCTGTACCACTGCCTTTGCTTGAAGCATTGACAGCCAACAATATCTCACTGTCTATTCTCGTTTTAGAACGAATGATCGCAGCTACGGAAGCCGTATGAACAGCCCCCTTTGCGGCTTCATCAGCCAATGAATTCCCTGCAACGTGAACGCCATCACGTTGATGACTCAGCGTGTGTATCACGTGAGCTTTTGGTAGTTCGTCTCTCAACTGAACTAGTTGTTCCCAAAGCGTTTTATGCTTTATTGTGCCACCTTTTGCATCTTTGAACCCGTTTTCAAGCCAATTCTGTATATATTCATTATACGACTGAACACAGTAAAAAGAATCGCACACTATAAGTGTGGGGAATTCGCGATCTGTATTTTCAAGTGCCAGTTTGAATGCTTGTAGCTCAGCTCGCTGATCTGTACAATCTCCTAGAGATTGAGTTTTAGTGACCATTGGTCTGAAGTTACCATCTTGCATGTGACCTTTAACGATTGCGCACGCTGCACTGTAAGCTTGCTTTTTCCCTGTAGCGGGTTGTGCTGATCCGTCAGTATAAATTATAAATTCGAACTGATCTAGAGGCAAAATTTCAGTGGGCAGAGGACATTCATGTTCATATTGCAGGAACGCTTGTGTTTTTAAATCAGGATCAAAAACATATTCAACATCTGTTGCAGCAAGAGAATTAACCCATTGTCTCCATCTAGGATGTAAAGCTTTTGCATTTGGAATGCTCGCTTTTGTAACCGCCTCTAAGGCTGGTACTGGAGTTACGACAATAATGCGTTTCCCTTGAGCTAGAGCTCTTTCTTTTGCTACAGCGGTTTGAACTGCTGTCAGTATTTTTTCTGTTGAAGTGAAGCGCATTTCTGCTTGTGTATACAAATGTGATTTGTATGCTATTGGTACTTTTTCACCCTCATTAAATGTTAAATAGGTGAATCCGCAATGTCCCGAAATTATTCGGATCACTAAATTGCGTTTATTGACGAATGTTGGTAAGTGAATTGTTGCTAACATGTTAGCTTGGAGTGAACGCAGGATTTCTGTGTGTTCTTATGTCCAATGTTTTGTTGAAAATTCAGGTTTTATTAATTCGTAGAGAGGTTTAACCCTTTCTGCGTAATTTAGATATAAGTTCTTCCAAAATTTAGGAAACCCAAGATGGATTGTAAATTTTTCAGCGTTTTTGGAGGTTGGAGCAGCGCGCACTTTTCTAAAAAGTTAGCTGCCAGGCTCTTGCCTTCACTTGAAAGCTCATATCCTAGGAAAAGGACATTGAGATGGGCAATTCTGTATTTTTTAAAGTTGAATTTATAGCCTTCAGAGGCGAAGCTCAATATAATGGTACTCACCCTATTCAAGTGCCTATCTAGGTCATCGTCTGTCAGATAGATGTCATCGACATATGACAATGCCTCATTATCATAAATTTGTAGTAACTCTGTTACCCTTGCTGAGAATAACCCCAGGCTGTTTTTGAACCCTTGTGGGAGTCTACAAAATTGACGCTGGGTCCCCATTATTGAGAAAGCTGTTAAGTACCTGCTTTCAGGTGCTATGTTTTGACAAAAGAAACCATTTGAAATGTCCAATGTGGTTTTATATTTGTTTGCGCACAATGTTATTCATTAATGCTGAATTATGTGCATTTTGCACTGCAAATGTTTTGGAACAAGTGTTCAAGTGTCTGTAATCCAAAACTAGACGATATGTATTGTCTGGTTTGGATACAGGAAACAAAGGATTGTTAATTGAGGAGGTGCATGTTTCAATCACCCCTTGGTATTCAAGTTGATCTAAGATCTCCCTGACCTGTTTTTTAGCTTCTTGCTTTATTGGGTACTGCCTTTGTGCAGTAGGTTCATTTTTTAGCTGTATTTTATGGTGAGGTGAGTCCTCATCCCATCCTACATGATTTTTATATAATGCTGGGGCCTGGGCAACTGCCCATTTCCTGGCATAAGTATATTTTAGGTGAATTGGAATATGGTTGGAGAAGGCTGGCATAATGATGTCCTCGCCATGTGGGCACTCCCTGACAAAGTGTGGTGGCCAGTCTTTTTCTGCTAGAAGTATATAATAACCCCCTGAAAGTTTCTCCCAAAAGAGTGTTTTCACTTTTCTTGGTATGTCTCCCTCCATTCGGAGTGTTATTTCATATAACGTTTGTGGAGTACTAACCCTGGTGTCTACAGTTTCTACTGTGATGTACTCATTCAAGTCCACTATCTCCAGAAGTTCCTTCAGGTTCTGGCGAGCTATTGTTACTTCTGCTGCACTGTCCAGCATTGTCTGAGCCCATTCTCCGTTCTTGTAGCTGTGTTCTCAGTATTCTCGGCATGTCTGATCTTCAGACCTGCTACCTTCTTTTTGTGAATTGAGGTTTTGATTTATTTTTCTGAACGTGTTTATCGTCTTTGGATTTTACGCGTTCTTCTCTGTGTTCTGACCGTCCTCTTCTTTCTGATGTCTGTGACGATATCTGAAAGGTACGAGAGGAACTTGTATCAGTATCTTGATACCTGTCAGGTTTTCTTAAATTATCCCTATTCCTGAGATTATACCTCCTTTCAGAGGGCTCCTTTTGAGGAGACCTACCTGGGGATTGAGAACGCGTCTCGTTTGAATTTTGTTTATTAGTTTCCCACTTCTTTTTAGAAGATGTAGGATTTTGTTTAATAGAGTGCTTCTCAGGACTTTCAGATAGTTTTGGCTTCAATGGTTTTCCACCCAAACTATCTCTGCCTAATTCTGCATAAGATTTTTCTATTATTCTGGGTAGTTCATGTTGATGTTCTGTTACATCAAATTCCCTTAAGCGTTGGCGGATCGCCACTGATGCTGCCTCCCCTTTAATATTAGATAATATTATTGTTGAGACCTGGTCGAAGTTTTTCAGTAATTTCATACCTAAATTCAGAGCAAGTTCTGCCCCGTATTCGTTTTGAATTTGTTTCAGGACATCTGGTATTACTGCAATTGATGGAACACCATGTGTTTTAGTATAGATGGCAGCAAAGACTGCGCCCCAAGTGGTGCAGTCTTCCAGTTGTGGTGTGATCCCCATTGGTAAACAGATTGTTAGGATTCTGTGTTTCTCATAAGGGCTAGTATTTGGAAATACTGCTTCGATTTGAGTAATTTTTTGAGCTATCCAGAATGGAATTTGTTCACGTTTTGTGGGCATTTTACCCATGACTGCGTGTAAAGTCTGTGGAGTAATTTTCAGTGTATTCCCCTGTTGAGGGGTTTGATTTGGAATGGTCATTGGTGGTTGGACTGTGAAAGTCCGCATGACATATTGGACTAATTGTCTGTAAATTTTTATTAACTCTTGTAGTTGAGTAAGTAATTCCTCTTCTGACATTTCATCGATGTCAGGATGAGGTGTGTAGCCGGCTAGAATCGGCCATGTTGCTCCTGGTCTACCTAGTGGACCGAGCCTGGTAATGTTTCTGTGATGTTTTAGGGCGCCTTTAAACCAGAGATTATGCTCCTGGTATGTGAGTGGAATTTCAATATCCTCGAAAGGAATATATTCCTCTGGTGTTTCATCTTCTTTAAAGAAGTGAAACACTTTTGTTACTGGATTTGATTCTGGGAATACTATCCATGAATAGAATACCTCTGTCTGAAAGGATTTGTGTGCCTCTATCACGAAAACTGCTCTACCACCTCTTGGTGATGGGCCGTGTTTTATAAGTTTTAGAGTGATGGCTCTCCTTAAGTTTGGAGGGATGTTTATAACACCCTCATCGGTTTCATTTAAACCTGTAAAGTTAAAAGCTGTTACGACTGGATCAGCCGCAGCTACACCGTTCTCGGTGGCAGTATCCCCGTTCAGGGACATTGTTTTTTGAAAAATGTAGAACAAGTTTCAAGGAAACAAAAGATAAGGTGCACAATATTTTGGAACACTGTATCCTTCAACTTTGAACAAACCAAACAGCTAATATATAGGATTTTTGTCCTATTTAGCTTTGGCGGATACTTAACCCTACCCACTCCAGACGTCTTATGGAGTATGTGAGTAGGGGTCTCTGAGAAAAGCACGACTGAGTTACTCAGTATCTAGCGTTAAATTAGTGCCTTACCAAACGTTGGGCGCCATGTAGTGTAGTTCCTATCTCCCTAATAGGCTCTGCGCATTGGAATAATATACCCTATAGATTCGACATAGGACTGAGGTCAGTATGTCCCTATCGAGTATATTAAACTTAATTACTTTGTGCCAGCTAACTCAGAGGCCACTAGAAACTCCTTGTAAACAAGAAGGGAGTCGTTTCTGGCAACCGCATAAACATGGCAACTTTGTTTCCCTTTAGAATCGGAACACTCTCAGAATCGTGGAAACAACAGATAACAGTTTCACTCAGCTAATCGTGCATGCTTAGTTTCTTCAGAGTTACACAGAAAGAATAGATGGGCGTTTCAATAAAAGGATTTATTGAACAGTCTTGTTTCTCGTGTAAGAGATATGAGCTGTTATGATCACAAGACAGTATGCGAGATATATTATGTACAGCGTAAGCAGTAGAAAGAAATAATACTGCGCTAGCAATATCTTTTAGCTATGACACATATATTCATATACATAAATAACATAAGCTAAAAATGCGACTACTCATAAGATGCTTCTCTAACTAGTTCTACCCCAGTGTACCTAACCTAAGTGTAGTGCAAGGTAAGAAGTAGGTGATGTATTCTATAGTATGGTATGCTATAGTATGCCAAGTCTCTGGTATGCCAAGAGTCTGGTATGCCAAGAGTCCCTCTAGGATCTAGTCAGCTCCATAGCTTGTGAATGAGAGAGGTGGGAATCTCTTTCCGGATCTGGAACTCTAACACCCCGCGAAGGGAGTCAGAACACTGGAAGCTGGATTGTCTGCGAGCAGGGATGACAGCGTCTCTTGTCAGTGCGTCAGGCTGGGATACGGGCTCCTCTAAAGTCGAGGTCTCCTCCTACTTGCTTGGGCAAGGGAAGGTATATTTATACCCGGTAGGTGCCTTGGAATGTTAGCATTGACGTAAAGTCGGGCAGAGGAAGACGTCAGGAATGATCCCTTAAGGAATAGCGGTTCATGCATAATAAATGAGTTCTTGGAGAAATCAATAATCCTGTGCTAGGGGAACTCCCAAGAGCTTAATTATCTGGTTTCTAAGAACTCGTTGTGACGTTGGGGTGGACGGATGTAGGTGACCATCCCTGTATTTGGATAGCATGGCTAATGCCTAAATAAGGACTGGGATCTTATGCCTATATAAGGGCAATGCGAATTGTGCCTATATAAGGACATGTTTCAGGAAAACCTATATACGGACACCTAAAGCGGAATACAACAGTACCACTTCTGTGTTGATGCACAGGTGTTCTGCAGGAGGGATGGCTGCCGCTGACTCTGATGAGGACAAGTATGAAGAGTGGCTGGTGGAGTCCATCCGGTTGTGAGTAATGAGGGCGCCCGGTGTGGAAGATTCGTGGAAGGGATGCTTGTGCGCGACAGTAGGGGAGGTGGAGCTTGTCATCACCAGGGGAGAGGGGTCTGCCTCTCCTTGAAAGTGGAGGTGGTGAAGTGGGTTGGTGTACTGAGTTAATAAGCAGGGGGCGGGCTCTTTTCCTAGTCCGAAAACATGCCAAAAAAACTGACGCGCCTCATTAAAGTTCACAAACTGCTAGTTAAAAGAGATGCACAGTGTAATGCTGCAGTGTCATTCTGCTCCGACGCCTCTGTGCATCAGCACACTGCAGAATGTAGCACAAATACGCAGTTGTGCATCATTATAACTACGCAGTTGTGCGTCATCATAACTGTCCAGAGAGCTCCAACCTGTAGACCAGGTTGTCTATTGCATAGCAACATTTATATATAATGCTTACTACCCACTTGTGTGTCGCTGAAGCGCTTGTGTACATAAATTTCGAATACAGCGTGCTTGGAAGTGAGAATATTGTCCCAAAAAATAAAAAAGTAGTCCTGAAACAATGGCATGCAATGCCCGCTGCGTATGTTTGAATGTAGTTGGGCGGTGCGCTCAAGGAGGGCTAAACATTGGAAAAGGCATGAAGTTTGCATGCCCTTAACAAATGGCGAGGACGAAAAATGGAGCAACGATGGTGCCAGCAAATGGGAAGCCTATGGGCGGGCTGTAAGCCCACGATGTAGACACTTGCAAAAACAACAGTTGATGGACAGAATGCAGAACAATGTCATACATTCACCCCAGTACAGAGATCTGGGCCTAAATCCACCGTTTTTTTGCTCACCATGCCATTCCAGTTTGAACCCAGCCATATGCAAATCAGTCTTGACCCTGTGCCTCATGGGAACAGTCCAGCCCGAACTGCCAAGCCAGGTCCTCCCTGGACTGGAAACAAGCATCCTAGGACCGGTTTCGGGGTTTCACCCCTCTTCAGCCAGGATAGCTTGATTCCAGTGGCATGGAGAGCACGGGAGCCCAGTTCGGGCTGGACTGTTCCCACAAGGAACAGGGTCAAGACTGATTTGCATATGGCTGGGTCCAAACTGGGGTGGTGTGGTGAGCAAAAGAATGATGGATTTAACCCAGATCCTTGTGACTGGGGGTGAATGTTTGCACTGTCCAGCATTCCGTCCATCAATTGTTTCTTTTGAACACGATGTAGACACAGCATGTCTCAGTTCGAGACAGCGCATGCGTGCCATCTAGAGGCGAGACCTAAAAAGGAGGTCAGAGCAGGTTTTCGAGTATTGAGTGGTTGAATTCCCACAGTAGTGTTAGTTGAGTTGCTGTTTCTTCCAGACATATTGTTAGAATTCCATTTCACTGCCTGATTTTTGTCAGAAGGGGGGAGAGTCTCATGGTGTCTGGAAGAAAGGTAAGAGGAAACCACCATCCCTTTGAATTCATTTTGGCTCTGTGGTGACTCTGACCTTGCAACGTGTGAAAGAAAATCTGTCACATGGGATGAGTATGACGCAGCAAGTACCCGCCTACAATTGCTGCCCTGCAAACATTTTTGGGCCTGCAATCATGAACCCTGGTCCCGTTGGCCAATCACACTATGGGCGTTGAGACCCACCCTCCTATGGTGAGTGGCACCGCAATGTATCTATACCGCGGGAGGCAAACGCTGGTTGTAATCAATGACTTTTCAAATTATCCCAATGTGGAAATCTTTGACTCTCTGACCAACGCCCAGACTCTGCCCCATTTGGAGAAAATTATGGCTACTCATGGGTTGCTTAGAGAACACCATAAAGACAATGTGCCCCCGTTCTCCAGCCAGGAGTTTACAGGATATTTGAAGTCTAGAGGCATTTCTCATTGGAAGATAACTCCCAGGTGGCCTCAGGCAAACGAAGAGGCTGAACGCTTCATGAGGACGCTTGACAAGGTGATAAGGATTGCTCTAGCTGACAACCAGAACCTGGTCTGTGCCCTGTACTCGTTCCTCTGAGAGTACAGACTTACCCCACATGCCACCACAAGAGTAAACCCCAGCATGTTCTGCATGAATAGGATGGTGGGTGACACCATCCCTTACATCGTGGCGCTGTCTGTGACGAATATAGCATGTTACAACGCATGCTATTACATCGCGTTCTTTTACAACGCGGTCATTACAACAACCGCGTTGTTAGAACGCGATACCTTTACATCGCAAGCCATTAGATCGACTTGCTGTAGGGGGTGCGCTGGATTTAGGAATAGTATCATTTACTATTCCAACTCCAGCCTGCGCAACAGTAGGGAAGGTGTTGAAATAGTAAATTATACTATTCCTTAGGTTAGAGTGCCCCCTACAGCAAGTCGATCTAATGACTTGCGATGTAAAGGTATCGCGTTCTAACATCGCGGTCGTTGTAACGACCGCGTTGTAAAGGTAACGCGATGTAATGACAGCGTTGTAAACGCTGTTTCCCGTCTGTGACCAACAATGGAGTTGCCGATGCCCTGCACGTAACGCAAGGGGTGAAATGACAAAATGTCTGTGAAGTGGAAGGCCCGGTCGAGAAATCTGCAAGTGGGTGACCTGGTACTTGTCCGAGATCCACATCCGGGGAGCAAGTTTCAACTACTGTTTGAAGTTGATCCATGGATGGTCAGTGCAGTGCGAGAGACAATATCATGGTAAAAAGAGGAGCTGAAATCGTTACCAGGAATGTGGTATTTAAAAGGTACATGCCACTGCGCCCGGCATCAGGTGCTGGTCAGCTGTTGTCCCAGGTGGATGATACAGGGTATGAGGAGGACATTTCTTTGGAGTCCACGGGAAGTCCCACTGAAGATGCTACTGGACGTGTGGCTGAATCCTGCAGTCAGAGCCCGGTCCACTGATCAGCTAGTTGTCCAGAAAACAGTACTGGAGGCGATGTGAGGAAGGCGCATGTGAAGGAGACACGCGATTACAGGTAGAGCTGAGTGAGAACAGTCCGGTGATAAGTCGAAAGGGATGGCTCGATAACAGCTCAGATCACATATTGTTGGTTTATCAAGATTCAAAGACTTTGTGCTGAACTGACCCTGACTGGCACCTGGCTTGACCAGCACTCTTCGCAGAGTCTGAATCCTGTGACGGTGTCGTTGGCCAGACTGGGATCTGTATCATGTTTGTATGTTTATAGTGTCCATGAGTTTCATGTTTTCGTTGGTGTTATTTATTTCATCAAGATTAAAGAGAAATGTTATGTTGGGACCATTGTGTTTAATCCTCTTAAGGGTGTTTGTTAAAAAAAACCCGTGCATGGTCAAGGCCATGGTTTGGACTGTCACATGCGGGGGCATAGAATAAACCCTGGGCGTAGTTTGCGTAGTAGCACTACACGTAGCTAGGTGAAGTACACTTTGATCTATGCGTAGCTACGCAAATTGCGTAGTGCGTAGCTGTGTGCTTGTCTACACTGTGCAATAATTGCAAACAGCATCTTGCACAGTGCAAGTTAAAATAAAATCAGTATCTCTGTCTTTATATGCTAAAATGCATATAGTCATTTCACAAAAGTGAAAACGATAAATTAACAAGCAGTGAGAGAGGTGATGATTTTGGGATCCTCCCTAACCTAGGAGAGAACCAAGCAGATGCCTTGAAAACAAAAAGCACATCTTGTTGAACGATTCGGTGGTGGTCCCATCCTCTTAGGACCACCCCAAGCACAGTTATTGGCAAAAATACAATCCCAACCAAAGGCCCTGCAAAGCATTATGGGACGAGATTAGCAGTGGGCAGTGAATATTATAGTGTCCAATATCAAAATAATTCTACAAAGAGCTGCAGTTCAACTAGTCGTTACTAGATGTCCCTCACGAGTCAAATGCAAAAGCATTGAGATTATTATTACATCAAGCTGCAGTTCCACTAGTCGTTACTAGATGTCCCTCACGAGTCAAATGCAAAAGCTTCATGAAAGGGTTTCAATGCTTTTGCATTTGACTCGTGAGGGTCATCTATTAACGACTATTGGAACTGCAGCTTGATGTATTAATAATTTCAATGCTTTTGCATTTGACTCGTGAGGGACATCTAGTAACGACTAGTTGAACTGCAGCTCTTTGTAGAATTATTTTGATATTGGACACTATAATATTCACTGCCCACTGCTAATCTCGTCCCATAATGCTTTGCAGGGCCTTTGGTTGGGATTGTATTTTTGCCCATAACTGTGCTTGGGGTGGTCCTAGGAGGAAGGGACCACCACTGAATCGTTCAGCATGATATGCTCTTTGTGTTCAAGGCATCTGCTTGGTCCTCCCCCTAGGTTAGGGGGGACCCCAAAATCATCACCTCTCTCATTGCCTAATATTTTCATTGTCAAAGTTCACTTTTGTGAAATGGTTATATGCTTTTAAGCATGTAAAATTGCTTTATCAAAGCATTTGTAGGTGTTGATGATTTTGCTGTTACGCTACATGTTTAGCACAGTTTTAGCACTGTACTACGTGCAATTTGCGTAGTAGTGCAAACTACGCATGCTCCGTGAGCGAAGCGTAGTACTGCGCCCAGGGTTACATAGAATAAGTAGAGGCGAGGCCCAGACCTCGACGTCTCTCCATCAAACTACCTGCCTGTGTCTTATTCATTGGGGGGCGTGTCTGGGTAGGCCTACTCCGAGGCCTGTTTCGCGTGGCCAGCAGACATCAGCTGTGCTCAGCCTTGCGCACGATGTGCGTTGGGAACGCTTGCTGCTGGAGTTTCAAGCTCACATTGTCTGCCACTGTGTGATTTCGGCTCCCCACCGGGTGTCCGTAAGAAAGGAGCCAAAATCGTGTGACACACAGTGGCACTGTGTGAGTGGGCAGTTCTGAGTCTGGGTTGAGGGGAGCAACATGGAGGGCCAGATTGGGGGAGTAGCAACACGGAGGGTGCAATGTGGGGAGACAGAATACGTGGGTGGGGAGGATACACAACAGGCAAGAGAGAAGGAGAGGTTGGTGGGGGAAGCAACATGGAGGGCAGAAGAGAGGAGGAGAAGCCACCAGTGAGAGAGGAGAGTGCAGGAAGGGGGAAGCAACACAGAGGGCAGAAGGGAGAAGCAGAAGCAACGGGAGAGATGGAGCGGGCGGGGGAAGCACCCAGGCTGGAAAGGAAAAGTACACGAGGGTGAGCGCAACACGAAAGGAGCTGTGGGAAAGTACACGGTCGACAGACAGCAAAGGAAATGCAGGAGAGAAACATACGAAGAGACGCCTTGAAAACACGCTCTACCATGAAATGCTTAACTGAAAAGATGAAAATAAAAAAGTAGTGCTTGAAAAGCAAGCAGTGGCAGCACAAAAGCCAGCCATTCTAAAGTGATGGTAAAGAGGCAGTACTCAATAGGAGGTACAAACTCAAGATTGACAAATGGGACACGAATAAGAAGCAGGCAAATGAGAGTGACAGGAAAGCCAAACAATTGTAAGAAATGGGCGGGCTCGAAGTCCCTGTATGTTCTTGGTAAGCACACAATATGTCTTGTAATAGATAGTGTATGCTCTCTAGTATGCTTGACCTAAAGCATTACTCGGGGCGTAAAGGGGTGGAAACCGGCAGGGAGTGGAGTTACAACGGATGCAATCATGAGGAGCAGAGTCCAACCAGTCAACTTAAACATTTATTTAAAAAAAAACTCTGCTCTCAAAATAAATTGGCAACCAGGACAAACATGATAGTATATATATTCTGGATTATTTAATTGGTCACAAATAGACTTCAAATAGCTTACTCGGTTAAGGCACCTGCTTCAGATATGTTTGTGTTCTGAGCAAGGTTGCCTGTATAATAGCAGTAAGATACTTCTGGTGGTTAATGCACTTGCCTGAAAGATCTTGGCATGTCTAGTCACCTGTGTAACTAATCACTAAATAGTACAGAGTACAGGGACATAATGCAAGCCCTGGTGGGGTCCCTAGTCAGACTAGGTCTATAAATATCTGCAAAATACAGGTAAAAAGGCCCCTCATCCCATTACACATGGGGAATTCTATAATTTTGCTTTGCAGCAGTGTTAATGTGCCTGCTGCAAAGCATGGGATGTAATATGCTGGTGATAGATTTATATTTTATGTAGGTAGCACAATAGGTCAATGCTTGTGTTGCAGATATCATGGTATTCCCTACCGGTCACAACTCACAAATCCTTGTCATATGGCTTAACTAGTATAGCAAACTGTCACTAATGAGTTGCATGCATACTGCGCGGCTTAAGTTTATAAACCTACTCTTCCTTTTCTTAATCTTTTGTTAATCAAAGATTAATAGCAAGCTTTGGAAAAGCCAATAGGTCTCATCTGTGGGACAGCTATTGACTTTTTCAATGGGGTGCACATTAAAAGAAGCGCTTTGAAGCAGCCAGAACTTGCCGCATGACTGCATTTTTTTCCCATTCTGTCGGTTAAGGTGGGGAGAAAAACTGGGGATGGGTGCGGGTGGGAGGGGGAGGAGGGGGGTAATGGAACAGGAACTGGGGCAGGTGGTGGGGAGAAGAAGAGGCAGGGCAGGTGGGGGAAAAGAAACATGGATGGGGCGGGTGGGGGAGAAGAAACAGGGTCCAAGAAATGGACAGTGGTGAAGAATAAACATGGATGGGGCGGGTGGGGGAGAAGAAACAGGGTCCAAGAAATGGACAGTGGTGAGTGGGGGAGAATAAACATGGATGTGAGCAAGTAGGGTGATGGATGAATAAAAGCAAAATGGACGGTGGAAGTGAGGGAAGTATAAAAGCAAAATAAATCAGGTATAAAAACAAAATAGAGCGTGAAATAGAGGGATATAGATGGATGGAAGGAGGGAGGGATAAAAGCAACATGGACGGTGAGTGGGATAAAACAAATCGTACTTGAATCACAGCACGCGTACTGAATAGAAAGCGGAAGGACACGAATAAAACTGAATCAATCTGTGCTTGGTCCAGGCGCCACAGAAAGAAAAGGAAGTGACACATGACAAGCGCTGCCCAATTAGAAGGCAGCAAAGAAGAGTGACAACAATGTTAACTTTGGTAACAAACGGGTGGGCTCAAGCCTATTACTCAACACAATAGTCTTGCTTGCAAGAGCGTATGCGCTAGCGCATGCTCACGCAGGCAAGAGCTAAAAAATTAGTCCTTTGGGTAGTAATAAATACTTCTTGTAAGTGCTATCTAAATGGTCATTGGTATATTTAGTCCTATAGTCGGATATATCTGATGTTTTTACATAGCATGTGTGTCACTTTTTTACGAAGTTGTGAAAAGTAAAACACCTGGCTTGAAATCACATTTTACCTCTTAAGCGTTTGTGAAGTGACAATAAGCTATGTGCCTTTGCTTCCTCGATCGCAGTGGCATCAAGATGTTAGGCTCGACTCCTGCCTGTTCCCAGCTAGGATGAACGTAAACTCAGCTCTTTTCACCTTGTTTTGAAAGGGGGTGAATGATGAGTTGAAGGACGAACTTCTCAGAGTTGGGAGGACAACATTCTTACCAGACCTTATTCAACTCTCCATCGGATTGAATGTCGTCTTAAAGAAAGTCAGTCGCAGTTTAAACCTCTTTCCAGACCTGCATTCAAGGCATTATCCTAGGCCTCTGATCCTGCAGACAAACTCATGCAAGTGGGTATTACTAGAGGTCCTCTCACTGAAGAAAGATCACAACAGCAAAAACAAGTGTTTATACTGCAGACAGAAAGATATTCTGAGTCCTTGCCTGTTTTTCTTAGCAGTCGTAAAACCAGAAAGCATGTCCCTAGTACAGGGAATAGAGACCTTATCAATTATACATCCCTGCCTTCTCCTCTGAAATCTTCTAGTGTTGTCCCGTGCAAGGGGAACTACTAATTCAGTCTCAACATCCTTTAGTGCCCGTTCTTGTGGACTCTGGAGCATCCAGTGTCTATGTTGATATCCAGTGGGCTTCAGAAAGAAAGAAGTTCCAGTTGCAGTAGAAGCTGTTCATGGAACTTTAGTGGCTTTGGGTCTAGTCACTGAAGAGACCCAAACCTTGCCTCTCCGGATTGCTGCCCCCCATTATGAGAAACTCATCTTGATTTCATTTCTTTTCCTTGTTATCCTAATGTTTTAAATATCAACTGGCTAGCTAGACAAATCCATAAATAAACTGGTCTGCAAAAACCTTGTTCTTTGGCTTCAAGTTCTATGTTTCTCATTGTACAGCAGATTACCTTTCTGCGACTGGAAGTTCTTTATAACAGTTCCTCCCAGTGAATTAGACAACTGTCTATCGTGAATACTTTGATGATTTCCAACAGTTCATTATGAAGGAGTTTCCTCCTCATCGTCCCTTTGATTGTGCCATTGAAATTCTTTCTGAGGCTACAGTTCCTTATCGGTGCCTTTTTTCCTTGTCTCCTGCGGAACGACAAACTCTAAGGGAGCACCATGACGCTAACTCAGAGAATGGTCTGACTACTCCATCTAAACCTTCTGCTAGAGCCTCTTTATTTTTTATGCCGAAAAAGGGTACTTCTGAATTTCGGCTTTGCATTGATTACTGTGGTTTAAATCTAGTGACTGTCAAGGACCGTTATCCCTTGCCTCTCATTTCTGATATTGTGGAGGCTGTCCAAGGGGCTAAAGTGTTAACCAAGTTGGATTTGAGAGTAGCCTATCACGATCCAGATATGATCAGGTGATGAGTGGAAAACAGTATTCAGAACACCATTTGGGCACTTTGAGTATCGGATGATGCCATACGGCCTCTGTAACGCCCCCATGTTGTTTTCCAGCTTTTTATGAATGCTATTTTCTCAGATTTGATCATCCAGACGATGTTCGTCTACTTAGATGACTTCCTTGTTTTTTCCTAAAACCCGGTAGATCATACATCTCATGTCAAGCAAGTCCCATAGCATCAGAGAGAAAACAAATTGCTCCCCAACCCTAAAAATGTCTGTGTGAGAGGTTGTCTTCTCGGATTATTCCCTTATGTGTAACTCGCCATGTCGTCCTCCAGACGGACTCCTTCGGCGTCACAAGACCTGGAAGGGAAAAGGATAAAGGGTAAACAGCCCCGCACCACAGTCACACAGACAGTAAAAGGTGACTGTTTCTTCAAACAGGAAGAGGGGTTCACGAAAGAGGAGCGCCTATCCTTTGGAGGCAGGCGAGAGAAAACGGAACCACAAAAACCGGAAGAGGGGATGAAGAAGGAAGACGCCGACATCAGGAGAGACAAGACGGAAGCTGCCAGAGGAGAAGGAACCACCGCTCGGAATCCTGTGGAGTGGAGGAAGAGCGCCAACTATCCAGGAGGCCGTCAGAGAAACCGTCGAGCAGGAGAGACCCAAAGGATGTGGTCCTCAAGGAGAAGAAGACGAGTCTGGTCCTGAGGAGTGATGGATCGCCCCAGAGGATGCTGGTCAGCTGCCACAAGTCTGTAGTGTTGTGGCGTAGCAAATGACAGGGACAGAATTGCTGGGGTTATTTACAAGATGGGAAGAGGAAGGAGGGTATGGGAGGGGACGCTGTACACGGAAGGTGTTGGTGGTGGGTTACATGGCCAGACTGTTGTTTTTCTATTTAGTTAAAAGCACTTTGCATGCAGTGCACTACATACTCCAGAAGGGACTGGGGTAAGAAACATCATTTAAGAACAGATTCCTTATTTTAAAAAGGACAAAGATAATTGAGGAACCCTTCGAAACTCTCGAGCCTCCCTTGATATTTTCCAGAAATTCTCATGACACAAATGGGTACCAAATCAACTCTCATACTCTGAGAAAGAGAGACAGAGAAACAAGGAGAGGAAAGTATTATTATTAAAAAGAGAAAACAGAGACGATAACAGCTACTCTTCCTGTTTTATGTAGCTCTATCTATCTTCTTCTTTGATTCTTCTTTGGCACTCCCCTTTCCCTCCTGCACACCCAAGAAGATGGTGGAGGGAAGTTATTGCTTTTTCCCGTGAACGGTTACTTACCGCTCCTTACTTTTGTTTGAGAATCCAGGGAGTCCGTCCACATCTGAGGACCCAGAGGGAGAGAAAAGAAGAAGAGGAAGAAAGGCTCAACATAGTTTCAGGAAGATTCCTCACATCCACATGTATGTTTTCAACCGCAATAAATTCAAAATAAAGACACCTTTGTGAAACAAAGCAAGCCTCATCGCTTAAACATCCATCCCAGTCTCCTACAAGTGGTGTCAGAAGTGGGATCAGGAAGTATGGAGCCTATGGGGAACAGGATGGCTGAAAGCCACAAGAAACTGGAAAGTGTTATGGAGAGATGTCTAAAAGTGTCAAGGCCTTGTATCCTCAGGATTGGATTGATGCTAACATGGTCCACCTCCCGATATCCCCAGTGTCTGGTGAATTGAATACAGACACTAGAGGCGATCAAGCGGGGGAAGGTAAGGAAAGGAACATCGGGGAGGGAGAACTGAAAACACAAAGAATTGCAATCAATACAAATCCAGCTGAAGCATGCTATTCTCAAGGTGACTACTTAGTAAGTATACCCACTTGATATACCTGAAAATAAAAAGGTGTGTTGCTTTATGCTTCGTGAACTGAAGAAAAGGATACTTGTCATCCACTTCACATATAATCTACTGACTAGAACACCAAACAAAAGAACAAAGCGTATTAGAACCACAACGTAAGATACGGGTGGTGTACACAAGTATGCAACAAATCTGCACCTATCCACTATAGAAGGTTGGTGTCTTAACAGGGGCGGAGAGATAGTACCTTCTTGGAACTCTCAAAAAACAACCCCTGCTGTAAAAAACAAAATAGAAAAGAAAGCACTGGCAACATCCGTTTTGCTATCAATTGAGTGTATAGTAAGTGAGGCAGCACGTTGGACTTATCCATACAAATAGAAAAGCAAAAAAGGAAATTGCACCCTTTTATTTCCCGGGGTGCACGAGGCAATAACCTTGTTCTCCAAATTACGATAAAATGTCAACCTGATCGTAAGTCACAGCGGACTGCTGTACCACCAACTTATCTTCCAATAGCAAAATCTACTCCCCAGCACACGTCGGATACAAGTATGGTTTACAGTTTAAGCAATGTACATAGTTTCTTCTCGAATGTTTATTAGCGTAGATCTTCACAAACAGCTCCCAACGCCAACACGTGTTTCGTCGTGTGATAGCGTACTCGGCATGACACAAGCGGCGGCGTCTCGAAACTGGAGAGAACACGAATAAGCTTTTTGAACACGGGCATTACTGAGAACCCGCGAAACTGATAGGCTTTGGGACTTTGACGCCGCCTGGACAGAAACCCTTTGTGGGTTGGAAATATCACCACAAACTTAGAGTCTTCTACCAAGGAACTATAGCCTTGAGAAAGTCGTGGGATAATCTCCCTGTACACGACGAAACACGTGTTGGCTGTTGGGAGCTGTTTGTGAAGATCTACGCTAATAAACATTCGAGAAGAAAAGAGAGAAGAATCGAGTCTATTATATATGTTTTACGAACTATGTACATTGCTTAAACTGTAAACCATACTTGTATCCGACGTGTGCTGGGGAGTAGATTTTGTTCTTGTTGGCTTTTGCCTATTCTGGGGAGGTTGGTGGTTCTCCTCACCCTACAGCACTGTCACGTAAATTTGGCAGAACTAGATATTTGATTGTGTGATTCTTCTTTGTGGCGCCATTCACCTATACTCGACACCACTGCTCAGGGTTTTTGATTATCTTCCAATAGCACAAAATCAAAAACCCCTTTCTTCACTCCAATAAGCCTCGGCTTAGCGTGAAGTCAATTGGGTACTCCCTTGTCCCCTTCACTCGGCATGAGCTACAGGAAAGTGCAGCTCTCCAACTCAAGTGAACGGGGAGATAACGGCTCAAACTGCTTCTCCAATAACTTCTTGGAGAGGCCAAATATCAATAGGACGTACGCGCTACCCAGCGCGTGCAATGCAAGGAACTTTTCACACAATACTCTTTACAGCGCACCGCTGTAAAATAATCAATTGTTGGTGCGGAAAGCACCCTTACCGGACCTTCGGCCGTCCGACGTAGCTCAGGAATCCAAAATTATCGGCATCGGTACAAGCCTGGAAGCTCTCTTTTGTCAACTTCCTCGTAACCTTGGCGTGCCTACATACGCGCCGCAAGTGTTGCTGGGAACGATAGTTCTTTCCCGCAACGTTCCTGCGTGCACACATATGTTCTGCAAGTGCTGCTGGGAGTGGTAGTTCCTGTCTAGTGAAACATGTGTCAGTGTTCCTACGAGCAGCTGACCTCAGCGCTGATGTGCTCTGACAGTACATCCCTCCTTCGGAGAACACTGACAGAGACAAGGTTTTCTGGGGTATCTCCTATGAAAAGCAGTGACTAGTCTTGGGGCATGTACTCCGGAAGCAGGTTCCCAAGAGTTTTCCTCATCTCCATACCCTTTCCAGGCTATCAAATACCATAGTTTGTGTCTACGTAGTTTAGAGTCCACTATTCCCCTTACTTCATGTTCTGGTTCATTGTCCACCCTTATTGGCATAGGTGTTTTTTTCATAGGGGTATGAGAGGGTTTGAGCAGGGATACATGAAACGCAGGATGTATTCTGAGATTAGATGATATAGCGAGTTTCACTACCAAAAGGTTTATGCACTTGATTACTTTATAGGATCCTATGTATTTTGGATTGAAAATGCTGTACTTCTTAAATCGGATGTTCTTTGTGGATAACCACACGTAATCCCCTTTCTGATAGGTTGGCCCAGGACGTCTGTGTTTGTCTGCATAAGTTTTATAAGTACATTTAGCCTCTCTCAAACTTGAACGTGCTTCTCTCAAGGTACTCTGTATATGATGGATTCTATCCTTTACTTCTGGGATGTGATCATTGTTCATGGGGTTCAAAAAAGGAAGAAAATGAGGGTGAAACCCGTATGTGCAATAATAGGCCATCTGTTGTGTGGAACTATAGGATGCGCTATTATATGCCACCTCAGCTAACCATAGGCTATCCACCCATGTCTCTGTGTTGCTGTCTACATAGCATCGTAAATATCGTTTTAGGGTCTGATTCACCCTCTCTGTCTGCCCATCAGTTTGAGGGTGAAAGCTAGTAGAGAGATCGGAAGATATACGTAAGGATGCACACCATATCCTCCAAAACCGAGCCGTGAATTGTGACCCCCTGTCAGATATATGGGCAAGCTGTGTAATCTAACGTTGTTTGTCAAAAGTAAATGAGCCAATTGACCTGCTGTTGGGAGTTGCTTGCAAGCTATGAAGTGAGCCATCTTAGTAAGGGAGTCTACAACCACTAATATCACTGTATTCCCTTGATCACAAGGCAAGCCTACAATAAAATCCAAGGATATGCTTTCCCAGGGTTTCAGAGGCGTAGGAAGCGGTTGTAAAAGTCCTGCCTGTTTGGTCTTATCACACTTCATTTGTATACATATTACGCATTCCTTCACCCATTTACTGATATCTTTTCACACTGTGGGCCACCAGAACTGGCTTGCTACTCTCTCAAGGGACTTCACTGTGCCGTTGTGTCCTGCGCTAGGCAGGTTGTGACACCAGTTGAACACCTGTTTTTGTAAGGGAAGTGTGGGTATCAAGAGTTGGTTTCCCTTTATGGGTAGGCCTTGTGTAATCTGCAACTCGGGGTGTTTACCCAACCACGTCTTCCATTCTTCTGTTTGACATTTTTGGACTACTCTTTTCAAGAAGGTATCAGTATATGTGACACAAAGCAACTTCTGTGGTTCGATAATAGCATGTGTGGGACTCTCTTCTGGTGCGATTTGTGATTCTTGCCTTGTTAATGCATCTGCCTTCTTATTCTCACTACCAGGTTGATATGTCACTACAAAATTGTACTCAGTAAAAAAAAGCATCCATCTCAATTGACGTGGTGTTAGATGCCTAGCAGCTTTCATGAATTGGAGATTACGGTGATCGGTAAACACCGTGACTATGTGTTTGGTTCCCATCAGGCAGTGCCTCCATTCCATAAAAGCGTTTTTTATTGCCAATAGTCTTTCTCGGCTATAATGTAGTTCCTCTCGGCTGGGTTACGTTTTCTAGTCTTGTAGGCCACAGGATGTAATTGCCCTGTCATCTGATGGCGCTGGGACAATACTGCTCCTACAGCTACTTCTGAAGCATCAGCTTCTACAACATATGGACTTTCTGGATCGGCATGGGCCAAAACTGGAGCGGATACAAAGGCCTTTTTCAATTCTTCAATTCTTCAAAACTATTCTGAGCTTCACCAGTCCATTGGAACAGTGACTTCTTCTGCAGCAATTTGGTGATTGGGGCTACTAGATTCGAGAAGTGACCTATAAATCTACGATAGAAATTTGCGAACCCCAAGAATATCTCTGATGTTCTGTGGAATAGGCCATTCGCCACTGCCTTGATCTTCCGTTCTGCCATCTCTTGACCCAAAGGGGTGAGCATTACTCCCAGGAATGCCACTGTAGTGACTCTGAACTCACATTTGCTGATCTTGCAATATAAGTGATTTATCCGTAGAGCATGTAAAACAGAACATACATGATGACTATGTATCCTGTCGTCTGACGAATATATCAATATATCGTCGATATATACCACTATGTATTTGTCCAGGTATTCCCTCAAGACGTCATTTAGAAAGTATTGGAATGCCACAGGAGCATTATATAAGCCGTAGTGCATCACCAAATACTTGTAGAGACCATGGCGTGTTTTGAAGGCGGTCTTCCACTCGTCTCCTTCTCTCATACGAACCAGATGGTGGGCTCCTTTCAGATCAAGTCTGGTGTATACCACAGCCTTTTTTACCTGTTCCAGCAGGACTGGAATTAAGGGTAACGGGTATCGGTTTTTAACCGTGATGGCATTTAAGGCTCGGTAGTCAATACTGATGTGCAGCTCTCCGTTTGCTTTAAGTATAAAGAACAACGGAGATGCGGCACGAGATTTAGAGGCATGTATGAAACCCAATGAAATGTACTTATCCCAATATTGACGGAGGTGTTCATTTTCGGCCCGGTTAAGGCATACATCTGCCCACAAGGGATAAGAGCTCCCAGGACTAGGTCTATCTGGCAGTCATATTGCCGATGAGGAGGAAGAACTTCGGCCTTCGCCTCGTTGAATACATCCGCAAAATCAGCGTATTCTTCGGGTAACACCACCACTTTTTCTGCGGTGGTGGCAATATGATGACAGAGAGCCAATGCCTTGGAGGGGTCCCCCATCTTCTTTATACAATGTTCCTTACAGTATTCGGAGTCCAGATGTAGTGTCTTACTCATCCAATCAATGCGCGGGTTGTGGAGTTGAAGCCATTGTAATCCCAAGATCATTTCGTATTGGGGACCCTGAATGATGTTAAAGGTCAAACGTTCTAAGTGTTCTGACCCATACAAAACTTCTAGTTCAAAAGTGCTATAACGGGTGATTGAGGCACTGGTCCATCCAGATCAATCGGGTTTTATTCCGCATCGGAATACGGCACTTAATCTTTGTAGAGTACACGGCGTTCTGGGTAGGGCGGCCTCCATCCTAGAGCCAGCTATTATAGTCTCTCTCGATGCCACCATGGCATTCGACACCATTGAGTGGCCGTATCTTTGGGCAGTGCTGGAGAAGATGGGGTTTGGCCCGGAATATAATCATTGGGTACAATTACTATATGCTCGGCCTCTTGCCCAAGTGGTAGTCAATAATAAGAAATCTGCAACCTTTGAGTTGAGTCGAGGGACCCGGCAGGGATGTCCACTGTCCCCCCTCCTGTTTGCTCTGGCGCTGGAACCATTGGCGGCCTGGATCCGCAGAGACCCAAGGATCTGGGGTATGCGTTGGTCGCCGGAATGGGAGGACCGCATCTCCCTCTACGCAGACGATATTCTGCTTTATCTGACATATCCGAGGCGGTCCTTGATTGTGGTATTGGATATCCTCACTGCTTTCGGTCGATTTTCCGGTTATTCGATTAACTGGAGTAAGTCCCTGCTTTTTGTGGTGGCGGGGGAGCCGCCGGTCCCACTGCAGGGGTGTCCAATACAAATACGCACTGACGGCTTCAAGTATCTGGGGATCTTTCTTTCCCTGGATCCTTCACTTCGTTATACCCAGAATTTACGTCCCCCTTTGCTCAGGCTGCGAAAAGACATACTTCACTGGAAGTCGCTTCCCCTTTTCCTCCTTTCCCTACTTTCCCTGATGTCTTTGCCCCGGTTTCTATATGTTTTACAGAACTCCTTAGACCCGGTCTCAGCTTCATATTTCAGGGAGGTAGAGGGCCTCCAGCGAGATCTATTGTGGGAGGGAAAGCCACGTATCGCTCTTGGTAAACTCTCCCTGAATTGGTATGATGGTGGTATTACCCTCCCCGATATTAAAAAGTATTATTGGGCGGCTCACCTAGCCTCCATCAACCACGGTACATACGCCCGACCCGAAGATCCAGGCTATAACATGGACAGATGGTTGCTTTCTGGTGGGAACTACAACAGAGCCCTTTATTCCAGACCGCAATGTTTTCCACTTACGGGCCCCACCAAGCACTCAGTACATGTGTGGCACGCAGCCTCTAAGGGCCTGGGTTAGGATCGAAGACTTACACTTGCGACACCACTATGGGTCTCGGAACAGCTGGGTAGCTTGTGGAAAAGTAAGGGGTTTGACAAATGGGACCTAATAGGCCTCTCACGCATTGGTGACCTATGGGACAAGACAGACGTTAAACCATTCTCGACACTGCAACAGCAGTTTGACTTGGCTGACTCTGAGTTCTTCCGCTACACACAGGTTAGGCACGCCCTGTGCTCCCGCTTGCAGCGTGGAACTGCTCCTCCAGAATCCTCCCCACTTGAAGATAGAGTTTTAGACGGTAACATCCCAGACAGTACTATATCGCTGATATACAAAAAACTCATCAATAACATGCCAGACCCTCTTCACGCACTTCGAGAGAAATGGTCCAAAGATGGTATTGAGATGGACGATGAGGAATGGCAGGATGCCGTTTCCTCGCCCAGAGTAGTTGCCATACCTGCTTGCCTCCGACTGGTCCAGCTTAAAATCCTCCATAGGGTGTATGTGACTGGACCTCAGCTGGTACGGATGGGGAGATTGGACGGGGGTGAGTGCAGACGGGGATGTGGTCAGGAGGCCACTTTTATGCATATAATTTGGGAATGCGAATCCATACAATTTTACTGGCGCCTCATACACGACACCATTAATGCAGTCTTGTCCACACATCTTCGACTAGAAGCCCGTAGATGCTTATTAAATATATGGGAGCCGAATGATCTTAATACCTACACGATACAGTGGGCTACTTTGGGGCTTATGATTGCCAAGAGAAATATTGCTCAGAGGTGGGGGGCGCTACTCCCGCCTACAGTGCGAGACTGGGAGACAGACTTGGACTGGTCAATGTTCCGGGAGAAAACAGTGTATGTGTCTCGAGGGTGCCCTAAGAAGTGGACTCGAATATGGGGTTTGTGGAATGCATATCGGGGGGATATATGTCAACCTCCCCTAGCTACATGCAATGAAGATCCCCCTTCGCCCTAGACCTTCCGGACTATATTCTGTAATGATTCCTATTGCCTATTGTAGTCATGACGCCAGATTCATCCCCCCTCTGTAATGTGATTGTAATGCTGATGTTTGTTAATAAAAAGTATTTACAAAAAAAAGTGCCATAACGGGGCGTGGCTTGGCAAGCCATCATGGTGGACGTAGCCTGATCGAGCTCCGTCCACCCACGCCGAAATCCGCCTAAAATCCTCAACTGATTCTGCCCAGAGACGACTCGCCTTACCACAGCAGCTGGCCCTACATCTTGGGGGTGCCGGGGCGTTCCAGACGAGACTGTGTGTGACGCCGCGGCTGCGGTCCCCCGGAGTCTCCGTCCCGGTATACGGCGGACTGTGACTGTCGTTGCGGCCTGATCGGGGCTGGCGCGGTGGAGCTGAGCGGTTGGGCAGTGGTTGTGGCCGGAGGAGGCGACGGCAGGGACCCATCCCCGAGCGCCTGTGCCCCCCTTGGCATGCGGCATCGCCGAGGGGTTTGATCCGACAAGGTGGTGCGGCCGCCCCTCCCCTCCCCCCCCCGGCCCGGATCGCCATCTTCCCCGCGCGGCGCCTGGTGCGCGGCAACGTTGATCCTAGGGCGCCGCCCGAGTCCCGGGCGCTGGAGACCGACTGGGGAGGCTGAATTCTGGCTGGTCCCCCTGTGCCGCTGAGACGTGGTCCTGCCGGCGCTAACGGAGAGAGCGCATCTCGGATGGTCTAGCCGCTCGAGGCAAGTACTTGGCGGTGCCGGGTCGAGGCCTCAAGAGGTGAGCGAAGGGCCCGCGCCCATGCCGGGCGGTACGTTTAAGGCTGCAGCCCCTGCCTTCCTCCTTCCTTGCCATCAAGGACACTGTTCTACCGTGAAGCCCGCACTGTGAGCGCCGGAGCCCCGGGGGGCTTGAGGGATTGGCCTGCACGGCTCCATTACGCCTGTCGGGGAGAGGGCGACCCGATCATTAAGCTAGAAGCCCCGGGGGCGCAGTGACTGTGAAGCGGTGACACTGCGTGGGCCCCCGCCGGCTGCTCCATTCAGTTGCTGAGTCCTGGTGCGGCCCCGCGTAAGAGGAGGTTTGCACTCTGGACCTATAAGGTGCATGTACGAGACTGGCGTGGGCCGACTCTATCAACGTCCTCCCGGGCCAGCCTCCTGGGCCCTGATGTTTGACTTTGTGTACTGGGCCAGATCTACTGTTCATCTGGCTGCTTGGTCCCACATAGGTGGGCGGTTTACCTGTCCGCCCTTGGCGCTCATCGGGGGTCTGGCCTCTACACCCCGGTTTTCCCGGTCTTCATTCGACAGGGGGCTGCCTCCCCTGGTGGCGTGGGCCTGGTGCCTCGCCTGCTCACCCATTCCCCTGTGCAGTCGCGCCTGCCTTAAGACATCCCTCCAGATGGGTAAGGGGGGGACCGGCAGGACTGGTCATAAACAAGGCACCATAGACCAATTTACAACGCCTGCCGGGGGTGCCACGGGCGGAGATGAAGGTTGTTCGGCGCCGGACAACGCAGCCCTCCTGGCGGCGATCAACAGCGCCAGGGACACGCTGGACGCAAAGATTGGCGCAGTGGGGTCTGAGGTATCCTTTTCGCACCAAGACCTCCGCAAAGCAGTAGATCGCATCACCGAAGCTGAAACGAGGGTCTCAACGGTGGAGGACACTGTCTCTTCCCTTCAAAAGAAAGTAAACAAGCTCACGGTTGTAACGCAGGAACAGGCATCGAGGGTAGAAGATGCTGAAGGTCGAGCCCGACGGAACAATCTATGCTTCGTTGGCCTGCCGGAAGGCTGCGAAGGGGCTTCCATGACTGCCTTCATTACTAAATGGCTCGCGGATATCCTACCGAATGATCTCCTCTCGTCGGCCTTTGTGGTAGAGAGAGCACACAGGGCCCTGACGCAGAAGCCCCCCCTGTGCGCAGCCCCCAGGCCAGTTATAGCAAAGCTCTTGAACTATGCTGACCGCGATGCCATCCTACGACATGCCAGGACACATAAGGACAGTTTCAGACATGAATCTCGATCCATCATGGTATTTCCGGATTACACACGCCTGGTTCAACAGCAACGCCAATCCTTCACAGCCGCGAAGCGCAGGCTCAGAGAACTGAATGTGCAATATATGTTACTCTACCCAGCCAGGATGCGTGTCATTTATAATTCCAAGTCCCCTTTCTTCGACACCCCTCAGGATGTCTTCACCTGGGCTATGAGTGCCCCCCCAGCCTCAGAGTGAACTCTCCACCTGCCATTGACTCAGACTCCTCCCGTGGCTCGCGCAATAATCGCCCACGTCGTAATAAATCTCAGAAGCGGCGAGGTTCAAGATCTGACAGGATGTTAGTAAGCCCGGAGCGATCATCTTGAATATCCTGAGATTAATCCGGCGTCTAAACTGCAAGTTATTGGACATTGTAACTGTTGTGGACTGTATGTATAGTGTTTCTCTCTGGGAGGGCGTGGGGGCTTCGATCGTAGGCAGCCAAGCCGCGGACTTCTTGCACCCCCCCGTGTTCATAGGATTATAGGGTGGGAAGGGAACCTTTGGTGCGGGAGCCGGGGGTCCCCCCATTGGGGATCCTCTGCTCTGCGTACCGCGACAGATGCTCCTTGTTTTTGGTGGTATCGGGTGGGGGGTGGGAGTGGGCTTCTTCAGATATGTTGTTTTAAGATGTTAGTGCGTTTTGGTTACATGCAGACAGGGTTTCCTTGTTCCGTACGATACAGATCTCATTGCTACATCCATTTTTACTTAGGGCCCAATGCTCCCAGGTGACGTGACCCCACTCGGGGATCTAACTGTGGTCTCATGGAATGTTCGGGGTCTTCTAAACAAGGTGAAACGAAGTGCAGTACTATGCCAGGCGAAAAGATATGGGGCAGATATCCTGCTCCTCCAAGAGACCCATCTGTTGGGTTCGAAGGTCCCTTGCCTTGCCCGCTTCGGTTTTACCCATATTTATCACGCAGGTTTCACTAGGGGTCCTAGGGGAGTGGCAGGGTCCAATTTCAGTACATAGAGCAGATACGGGAGGCCGTTTTCTCTTCGTCACAGGTACACTATATGGGGAACAGGTCACCATTGGCAGTATATATGCCCCCCCTCCACTAGGGACCACATTTATCGATAACCTCCTGGGAGTCTGGGGATCTCTCCCTACAGGCCTGTCGTTACTGGGGGGCGATTGGAATGACACTATGGGGCCATTGGACCGACAGCGCAGCGTAGATACACCACACCCGCCGGGCCCCACTAAATTACATACACTAGCCTCTACCCTTGGATGGGCGGACATATGGCGCGAATATCATCCTACAGCGCGTAATTACACATATCTGTCGACTGTCCACGGATCGCAGTCCCGTCTAGATTATTTTTTCGTCCCTCGGGTGTTCCTCCATCAGTTTTCACGGATAATGCACCTACCCTGTGGACTCTCGGACCATTCCCCAGTCACCATGCAATTCCATACATGCTCCCGTAGGCCCCCATTCCGTTGGCGAATGTCCCCCTGGCATCTCCGTTATCCCGCTTATTAGGATATGCTTAGTACGGCGATCACTACATACCTGGCAGAGAACGCCCCTTCTGCCCCCTCCGGTAGCGTCCTCTGGGAAGCTCTTAAACCGACCGTTCGCGCCATCGAAATTAGCTACCGCACTAGGGAGAAACGGGCGCGCCGAGAGCAGCTGGAGACCATGGAGGCACGTCAGGAGGCTCTATCTTCCCAATTGAACGCAAACCCTAGTTCCATCCTTCGCCGCAATCTGGCATTGGCACAGCAGGCGCTGCGTCAGTACCTACTGGGCGAAGCCAAAGAGATTTGGGAGGAGACACAATATCGGATATATCAGTGGGGTGATAAATCCAGTAAAATGCCTCATAGACTATGCCAAGCAGGTAGCCCCCCCCGCGGTTACACCCTCAATCAGGGGTGCAAACGGGTCCCTCCACACGACACCGGAGAGTGTCGCTGGGGCGTTTGCAAGACACTTCGAATCCCTGTACACCCGAAGAGAGCAGATTTCTGCCGCACTCATCGCCGAATTTTTGGTGGATATTCCGCCTAAACGGCTCCCAGACTCTCTCCGGGATCAACTAGAGACCCCAATCACGTTGGATGAGTTAACTGGTGCTCTCAATGCATTACATCCTGGCCGCGCCCCCGGGCCCAATGGGTTCCCTATGGAATTTCTGAGTCCGCACATACATCTCCTGGGGCCTCATTTATTGGCGACTATCCAGGAGGCCACGGACCTAACTAGACTGCCGGAGGACTGGCGACACGCCGAAATTGTCCTTTTTTTAAAACCTGGCCAACCTCCTGACGACCCCGCGTCATATCGCCCCATCTCCCTCATAAATTTTGAACCTAAATTACTAGGGAAGGTTCTGGCGGACCGCCTTCGGGGGTGTGTGGCGGATCTGATTCACCCCGACCAGTCCGGCTTCATGCCACAAAGAGCCACCAGACACAACATAAGGCGCGTCCATAATGCTATAGCCACTGCCCCTACATTGGGTCGACCCGCTGCCCTGCTTTTAGCCGATATTGATAACGCCTTTGACTCATTGAGCTGGGTGTATCTCTTTCAGCTGCTCGAGGCGATCAATGTCGGACCCTGCTTCCTGGCATATATACGCCTGTTGTATACTGACCTGACGGCAACGGTCCGCATTGCAGGACATCGCTCCCACTCCTTCCCAATCCAGAGAGGCACCCGACAGGGTTGCCCCCTATCCCCGTTGTTGTTCGCCCTCGCGATCGAGCCTCTAGCAGCCTGGGTCAGAAACGACCCTGTGCTTCGGGGGTTCGATTGGTCTCCATCACGGTCGGATCGTATAGCGTTGTATGCCGACGACATTCTCTTTTTCATGATGAATCCTTGGTACTCGGGGCCCCGGATACTGCAGATTCTTAGAGTGTTTGGAGACACCACGGGTCTCCACGCTAATCCCGCCAAATCCACCTTATTCCCAGTGTGTGGGCACCAGGGCCGCGAGTCGTGGGCCTCAAAGCTCCCCCGGGCTTCGGACGGCTTCAAATACCTTGGCATCTTCATTTCCCCATGCCCCAAAGTTTCCTGGGCACACAATATCACCCCACTGTTGACTTGCCTTAAGAACAAAACGGCGATATGGTCTTCTCTTCCCCTCTCTCTCTACGGGCGCTCAGCCATCTTCAAGATGGTCTCTTTACCCCGGATCCTGTACCGTCTCCAAAATTTCCCATACCCTCTCCCGCGTGCATGGTTTGCGCAAGTGAATGCCATACAGAACAAGTTCCTCTGGGGCGGTGGATCTGTTTGTGTGGCACTTCGCACGTGTGTGCAGTCCACGTATTGTGGGGGGATAGCTGCAGCTGATATTTACTCCCATTATGTCGCGGCTCATCTCCTTGTCATAAATGAATGGTGGTATAACTCCCCCACAGATCCGGCATACTCCGTAGAGCACGCCGCAATGGAGCACATCCCTCTTCTACAATTACTGTACAGCTCTATGCGCCCAGAGAATCTACCGCCGGCTGGGAGAGTGGTAATACAGCTATGGAGAGCCAAGACCAGACAAATGGGGTGGAGGGGGAAACTCACTTGGCAGACTCCCCTGTGGCTGGGCACGCACCTCCAATCAGCGACCATGTTGGGGGCGTTCCGGGGATGGGACCTGGTTGGGATTTCGACCTTCGGGGACGTCTTACGGGGCACCACATTTAAATCATTTGCACAACTACAGATTGACTTCGGCCTTCATAAGTCGCAATTTTACAAATTCTTACAGCTCCGTCACGCACTCACACCCCAGGTCCGCGCTTTGGAGACCCTCCCCGAGTTCCAGCCCCTGGAGGGCCGCCTGCTGATGGGGGACCTTGGCCAACATAAGGTTAGGCAAATATATCAAACTTTGACAACACATACACTCACCACCCTCGATAAGACCCAATTGGCCTGGCAAGCTGACATTCCAGAATTAACCGATGACGACTGGGCCGAGGCGATCGCCAGCCCGAGGGGTGCGGCAGTTTCCACACGCTATTGGCTTATCCAGTTCAAATATCTGCATAGAGTGTATTACACTAGAGTACGGCTGTGGCGTATGGGCGTCATTCAGTCCCCCACTTGCTTGAGGTGTGGCAGAGAGGAGGGGTCATTCCTACACACAGTGTGGAGCTGCACAGCTTTGCAGCCCTTTTGGAATAGGGTTCGGTCATGTTTGAATGAGGTGCTGGCTTGGGTAATCCCAATGGACCCGCGGCTTTTCCTCCTCCATTCCACCGACGATATTGGGGGGGAATCGATATAAACAGCATTTGCTGTTCCTGGCCCTTACCATCGCCAAGAGGGATATTGCGCAAGAGTGGAAGGCGACGTCTCCCCCGACCATAGGCAAGTGGAAGAATGAATTAGATAAATGTATGGGGGCTGAGATAGCTGTCTTTGAGGCCCGAGGCTGCCCCCTGAAACATCGTAGGATCTGGACACGGTGGGCGACGTATCGAGGTATAAACCTGCCCCCCCTACCCGATATGGATCCATGAGTGGCACCCTCTGGTCCCCAATGTGTATTACCCTGCGTTGTATCATTATGTAACATTACCGTTCAGATATGATGTGTACTTGGAATCTGGTGTATCATATGTTATACAATGGAGATTGGGAACCATCTGCACGATGTTTGTGTTGTTGCTTTGCCTGCACGTTAGACAGGTCATGTTTATGCTAAAAACAAAAAAAATGGTTATTGATGCAACTGTAATCCTGACCTTTATACAGATCATTGTAGGGCTTGTGCCCCTCATAATACAAAATAACCTAATAAAATTTGTTATTAAAAAAAAAGTGCTATAATATATAGGACCTGAGTCCAAGCGTCTCCCGCCTACAGCGAACACAGCTTCGGGAGTCTCCTTTTCTTGTAAAATAAGCCCCAAATTCTGAGCTTGCTCTTTATCCATGAAACATCCGGTGGCTCCTGAATCCACCATGGCCTGACTGCTCTGCCACTTATCATGAATAAAAATATGGAGCGGGATAAAGAAATGTTCTTTCGGAGTCCCTTCGGTTCTCTCTAGAGAAGGGATAAAGGTATTGCTCGAAGGGGTCCCTTCTTCCGTCTTCAAGTCTATTCGTTTCCCGTCGTATGATCAGCAGAAACCACCGGTACTTGCTTGTATCCGGGGCAAGAGAATTTTTGCTTCAAAGTACATTCTTTGAGAAAGTGTCCCTTCTTATCACAATACAGACAAAGACCCTTCTTATGTCTATAAACCCTTTCCTCAGAAGTCAATGATGCGTGTACCGTTCCTATTTCCATAGGTTCGTGTTTTGGTAGAGAACTATTCTCAAACATCCTGGGCCGGTCAACCTGGGGTACAGTTCTCTCCTTTCTCCTGTTCTCTCCCTTCCGCTCACTGAGACGGTGATCCAAACGTAACACAAGATTTATTAAACCTTCACAGGAAGTGGGTTGCAGATCGATTTGGGCCACCACATCCTTCAGATCCTCCTTTAATCATTGGTAGAATAGAGCGGCTTGTTTGGATTTAGGCCAATCCCTTTCAGTTACTAACCTGCGGAAGTCATTTAAGTATGCAATCAAGTCACGGTTCCCTTGTCTAAGCTCCAGTAGATCTCTATCCGCCGTGAATGAGGCGGCTCGTCGGTTAAAGGTTTTTTCAAATTCCACTAGAAACGAATCCCAGTCATAAAGTAAAGGGTCATCCCTTTTAACTAATGGTACTGCCCATTGGGCAGCGTCTCCTGCCAAGTACGAAATCAAGAATGCTACTCTAGAATGGTTTGTTGTGAAAGCCTTGGCCCTACATGAGAAGTGTAATACTATTTAGGTAAGGAATACCTGAACCTTACTACTCTCGCCATGAAATCTTTCCGGAGTAGCTAAGGGAACGGGGGTGGGTATTTCCACTACCATAGGCATGGATGGGTTTGATACGGAAGGACCTGCGTCAAATGGATTTTTGTGCATCCTGTCAACCCTAGCTTGTAATGCGGCAGTTTCTGCTTTAGAGGCTTCTAGTTCATTTTGTACTAGGGCTAAAGCTGCAAGAACATCATCTAAGGTAGCCATATTATTCAATATGACCAGGAGGATAATTATTTGTGGGCCGATAATTCTGTCAAGGCCTTGTATCCTCAGGATCGGATTGATGCTAACATGGTCCACCTCCCGATATCCCCAGTGTCTGGTGAATTGAATACAGACACTAGAGGCGATCAAGCGGGGGGAGGTAAGGAAAGGAACACCGGGGAGGGAGACCTGAAAACACAATTGCAATCAATACAAATCCAGCTGAACCATGCTATTCTCAAGGTGACTACTTAGTAAGTATACCCACATGATATACCTGAAAATAAAAAGGTGTGTTGCTTTATGCTTCGTGAACTGAAGAAAAGGATACTTGTCATCCATTTCACATATAATCTACTGACTAGAACACCAAACAAAAGAACAAAGCGTATTAGAACCACAACGTAAGATACGGGTGGTGTACACAAGTATGCAACAAATCTGCACCTATCCACTATAGAAGGTTGGTGTCTTAACAGGGGCGGAGAGATAGTGCCTTCTTGGAACTCTCAAAAAACAACCCCTGCTATAAAAAACAAAATAGAAAACAAAGCACTGGCAACATCCATTTTGCTATCAATTGAGCGTCTAGTAAGTGAGGCAGCACATTGGACTTATCCATACAAATAGAAAAGCAAAAAAGGAAATTGCACCCTTTTATTTCCCAGGGTGCACGAGGCAATAACCTTGTTCTCCAAATTACGATAAAATGTCAACCAGATCGGAAGTCACAGCGGACTGCTGTACCACCAACTTATCTTTCAATAGCACAAAATCAAAAACCCCTTTCTTCACTCCAATGAGCCTCGGCTTAGCGTGAAGTCAATTGGGTACTCCCTTGTCCCCTTCACTCGGCATGAGCTACAGGAAAGTGCAGCTCTCCAACTCGAGTGAACGGGGAGATAACGTTTCAAACTGCTTCTCCAATAACTTCTTGGAGAGGCCAAATGTTAATAGGACGTACACGCTACCCAGCGCGTGCAATGCAAGGAACTTTTCACACAATACTCTTTACAGCGTACCGCTGTAAAATAATCAATTGTTGGTGCGGAAAGCACCCTTACCGGACCTTCGGCCGTCCGACGTAGTTCAGTAATCCAAAATTATCGGCACCGGTACAAGCCTGGAAGCTCCCTTTTGTCGACTTCCTCATAACCTTGGTGTGCCTACGTACGCGCTGCAAGTGTTGCTGGGAACGGTAGTTCTTTCCCGCAACGTTCCTGCGTTCACACATACATTCCACAAGTGCTGCTGGGAGTGGTAGTTCCTGTCTGGTGAAACATGTGTCAGTGTTCCTACGCGCGGCTGACCTCAGCGCTGATGCGCTCTGACAAAAAGCAGCAGCAGAGGATCGAGAATCCATACACAAGCCTCTGACCACACAATCAACTACTCATGAGACGGCCCTTGGGCGATAGACTGATTCCCTGGGACAACGAAGGGGGCATACTGCGTTGCCCTCGATAGTCCTACAAAAACTTGTTAGCGAAGAGGATCTGGTTTTCTTTTTTAACAACTTCAAGAGGAAGGCTCAAGCCGCTGCCTGACTTGCCGACCGATGGGGTCAATATCTAGGTCCTTTACTATCTGGGGTGTTACAGTCCGCCTACCAGGCTTTAAATCCACAAGGGACTACTCTATATAATGACATTAAGAGGAACATTCTCGAGTGACTTGAAGTAGACAATGAGACTTGCTGAATAAAATTACATCACCTCAAGTAAGGAGCCCAAGAGACCCCCAAAGCAATGTATTACTGGGTGAAAGATCTGACAGACAGATGTCTAATACCACATTCAGCAACCAAGGATGAAATAATGGAGAAAATATATCTCGAGCAATATCTTACCTCCCTTCATACCCCAATACAAAAATGGTTCAGACAATACACCCTATTGGCTTTGGACCGAGCCGTAGAAATAGCTAGTGCCTACAGTCAGGCTCAGGAACTACAGAAAGGAAAGGAAGAACCGAATTGGAGAAGATCGAGTTCTTTGCATATATTCGTCATCCCCATCCTCTTCCTCAGAAAAACCCAGAACTAGTGACCCTACTGCCTAGTCCCACAGTAAGGACTCCTACGCCTGGGCCCCAATGCTTCTAATGTGGAGTGTTTGGCTATTTTGCCCGGTACTGCCCTCAAAAGGAAGAGGGGATGGAAATCGGAATGACTCGCGTTTTGTATAAAACTCTTCCCAGGAAAAAGCCTCCTTACTATTGTGACCTATTGGTAAACAATGTGCAAGTCACTGCCCTGGTAGACAACAGATGTCTACAAAGTATAATGCAACCCCAAGGCCTGTCAAACATAGTCATCGAGACCCGTTAAATGGTGAACATTCAGTGTGTTCACAGGGACACTAAGAGATGCCCTGTAGCAGAAGTGCGCTAACAGCACCAAGACCTGCCTGTTGTTCGCCTCAAAGTGGGTCTCATGCCAAGGTTACCGGAACCACTGTCGTAGGCAGTGATTATCCTCATCTCAATTCTCTGGTACAAGAAACCTGGAAAGAGGGAGATGAATGGTGGAGCACTGCTCCTTTCTCTCATGTGTACAATCAGGAGTGGCCAACCGCCAAACAGCGAAAAAGCAGAAAAAAGCAATGAGAGGAAAAAGGACAAACCCCTTTGAGGGTTTTTTCCACCAACTCTGAGAACTTTATCTGGGACACCGACCTCAATTTCGAAGCAGCCCAAAGGGAAGATCCCAGATTTTATGAGGCATGTCGTATTGCATCTGAACAGGAAGACCCAACGAAAGTAGGTCCCCAATTTTATGTACACAACAGGTTATTATATAGAAAAGGGGGCTCTAAGGATCCTGGACAGTTGTTAATTCCCACTCCTTCTAGAGATAAAGGCCTGCTCCTAGCTTATAGCCATCTATTGTGAGGATATTTTGGTAAAGAGAAAACCGAGCGGGCTATTCTAGATAGATTCTACTGGTCGGGTATCTTTCAACAAGTACAAAAATACTGCAAAGAATGTCCTATCTGTCAAAGGTTTAGTGGGTATAGAGTGCCCATGATGCCCTTGCCAATAATACAGGTTCCCTTTACCCAGGTAGGGATGCATATGATAGGTCCTCTATTTCACTCTAGGAGTGATTGTCGATATGTACTAGTGCTTGTTGACTATGCCACACGCTTTACCGAAGCCATTGCTCTGCATAACCCCAATACTCTGAATGTAGCCAAAGCCATGATAGATGTATTGGCAAGGTTTGGCTTTCCAAAAGAAATTTTGACAGATCAAGGTACCCCCTTCGTCTCCAAGTTGATGCGACAAGTATGTCACATGGTGGGGGATACCCAAATACACATGGCAGCCTATCACCCCCAAACAGATGGTCTTGTTGAGAGATACAATGCCAATTTGAAAAATACTCTTAAAAAATTATTGGATCTCGAGAGAAGACACTGAGAAGGTATGCTACCACTGGCCTTGTTTGCCATAAGGATCAAAGTCCAAAAGAGTACGGGTTATTCTCCTTTTGAAATCCTGTATGGACGTCAACCCCGTGCTCTATTAGATATGGCAACGGATAAATGGGAGAGTGAACTAGATGGAACTAAGCCATTACCAGAATATGTAGCCAGATTGAAAATGCATCTAAGTCAGGTTCAGAGCATAGTTAAGGATAACCTGGAACAGGCTCAAATAAAACAAAAAGGACAGTATGACAAAAAAGCCAAAGAAAGAGAGTTTAGTGTGGGAGACCACGTCTGGATCATGATGCCCTCATCTGGTCACAAGTTATTAGGCCAGTGGCAAGGACCTCACAGAGTACTAGCAAAAGTAACTCCAGTCACCTATCAAATAGAAATTGACTCCCATAGGAAGACAACACAAATATAGCATACCAATCTCCTAAAGAAATGGGAAGGCCCCTTGCCAGTATTGACAGGAATAATCTCAGAAGAAGCTCCCCTTTTACTACAAAGCATAGATCCTGGCCTAACCCCACTCCTTAGACAGGAGTTGATACAACAGCTACAAACCCGGGCTGGGATGTTTTCTCTTCTCCCAGGTAGGACTACAGCAGTCGAACATGCTATTCGTACTCCCCCCGGGAAAACAGTGAGATTAAAATCCTATCATATACCGGAAGCTGTAGGGAGGTTATAAGCATAGAAGTAAAACAAATGCTACAAATGGGGGTTATTGAGCAACCTCCACCAGTGAGTGGAATTCCCCGTTAGTGTTTGTGCCAAAACCGGATGGATCAGTCTGGTTTTGCATTGATTTCAGGAAAGTAAATAAGATTTCACTATTCGATGCCTATCCCTTTCCCAGGGTAGAGGAGATGGTAGAATGTCTGGGAGAAGCGCAGTACATTAGTACTCTTGACCTATGTAAAGGGTTTTGGCAGATGCCCCTGTGAGCCTAAGGCATAGAAAAAACTGCTTTTGTGACTCCAGAAGTACTGTTTCATTATAAAGTGTTGCCCTTCGGGTTGCATGGCGCTCCCACCACGTTTCAGCGCCTTATGAATACGATCCTTCAGCCCCAGACCCAGTTTTCCACGTCGTATATCGACGATATCATCAGATACAGCCGGACCTAGAGTCAACATCTAGAACATTTAAAGGCAGTCCTACATACATTAGACTACTATGGTTTAAAGATCAATCCAAAGAAGAGTTTGTTAGCTGCAAAATCGGTGAAACATCTGGGATATTTCCTGGGAGGCGGACACATAAGGCCTCCCATGTCCAAGACAAAAAAGAACTACATGCCTTTTTGGGCCTATTAGGTTCTTAGAGGTGCTTCAACCTTGCTTTTTGCAGTTAGCCACCCCTCTGGCAGACAGTCTTAAAAAATCGACCAAGACAGAAGTAGAGTTACATCATCCCTCAACTGCAGTGATTAATGCCTTTAAATCTCTCAAACAAGCACTGTTGTCTGAACCAGTCTTAATCCGCCCTAACTATGACAAGCCTTTTATAGTCCTAACTGATACTTCAGATACGTGTCTAGGGGCAGTGTTACCCCAACAAGCTGAACATGTAGAAGGACGCCCCATAACATATATTAGTAGGAAACTGTTCCCTAGGGAAAGACAGTATTATCGAGAAAGAAGCCTTAGCCATTAAGTGGGCCACTAACACTCTGCGATATTATTTTGAGGGTTGACAGTTCACCCTCTTCACAGACCATGCCCTGTTGGAATGGATGGCACGGAACAAGAGTAATAATGACCGCATCCTCAGGTGGTTTTCGGCCCTACAGCCTGTTCGCTTTCAAACCCTCCATCGAATGGGTATTCATCAAACCAATGCTGACTATTTGTCCTGTTATCCCCATGATAGTTTTCTTGGTATCAAGAAAGTAAGGGAAGGGAGATGTGAGAGTCTGTTCCTCTGGGATAATTACCTTACCTCCACCTCACCATGTCATCCTCCAGACGAACTACCTCGATGTCACAAGACCTGATAGCAGTGGCGGCTGGTGGATTTTGAAAGTGGTGCGGCGAAAAATGTTGTACCCTAATGTAATAAGCGCGCGAGCGAAGCGAGCACGCCCGAACTGCAGAAGGAGGGTGCGGGGGGATTCTCCCCCGCAAGAAAATTTTGAAAAAAATGGATTCAAATGGTGGGTTCTACACCACATATTTACTGCAAATTGTTGAAAAAAGGGGGATCCAAATATAGCATTTTGAAGCACAAGTGTGAAGAAAACATTAGAATCAAATCAAAAATAGTGAGACATAATAAACATAAAATGCTGCTCTGCAGGTCTGTTTTTTAGTGTACTCATGTGCTTCCTTAGGCTCTGTACTGGGAACAGATAGGAAACGCAAAGCTGAACACATACTTTAGAACGTAAATCGGATGCTATAAATATGTGCGGTACATCCTTTATTACAAGAAACGTGTATATAGATGATTGTTTCACATAATCTGTTTTACTTTGGGAGGCACACAGGGCTGTCTTCATAGATGAATTTTATGATCTTTTCATCCATCCAATACACGCACACCACCCTTCTAGCAGACTTCACCTCGCTGACAGTTCTAGCTAAAAATAAAACAGAAGCACCCACCTCAACCGTATCAGTACAATGTGAGGCAATACGTCACTAAATCAATCCGTGACAAGGGCGACATCTTCAACCATGTCCTTCTCGACATCATCAGCCAATGCAAGGTCACATATTCTTGGGGTAGACTGGCCCCGTTGCCACTTCACTTTACTTCAAGCCCAAACAACACACCAAGGTCATTCCAAGACAGAAATAGAAACCATCAGACCCTTTAAGTATTTCTGTATGCCCAAGTTATAGGACAAACTAAGATCTCACCCAATATCACCAACCCAGCCCAGCCACTGACATCAATACCCTCCCTACCCTTCTAGAAAACACACTCCTGAAAAAAACGTAATAGAGAAATCCTGTATGTCTGCATTTACGTTTTCTGCTGCGTCATACTCAAAAGCATTGCAGAATTCTATAAAGAACTGATCTATTGCTATTAATGCTGGTTATGATGGATGTAATTTATTCTGACGTTTGTGTAACGGACCCTGGCATGAACTCATTAGGCAATAATAACAACTATGACGGTACATGGCACTATAAATAAAATATGGTTTAACGATGCAACTGCGCCGTAGCTGTCAAAATTGCAAACCTTTTTTGAGCAACATTCCCATATTTTTTTAACAACAATAAAAGATTTGTTACGGTCACCGAATGCTACACTAGTTGAGTTTTGCACGAATATCGAGACTTTAGCGGTCACCTTATTGTCTATACTCGAACATACCAAGAGTGTGCTTTTCATGGCCCGCAAACACGCTAGAGGTAATGTCACCCTTAATCCATTTCCATACCTACGGGCCACAATTAAACGGCCATAGTGCCTCTAAACACGGGTATGGCGCTGCACGGTCATTGTAAATACACCGTGTGCAGGTTGTGTGTCACCGGCCAGCGATAATCACTTCTACTTTCAAAACCACGCGTGTCCTCTGTACATCGCACGCAGTCTACAAACACACACCCAGATCACCAATAAACAGCGTTCTCGTCTGTAAACACACACCTGGGGGCACGCGTCCGCAATCACCTCGTCCACAAGGTGTCTTCCATTTCAGCGCCTTGAAGTGGCCGTGGACGCTCAGACGCTATAGAAATAACCCGCCCATAAGAGCTCTGTCAGCGTAAACCTGGATAGCTGATACAGAACACAAGTCACATAAAACCCTCTAAGGGGGGGGGGGAGTAAAATGGCAGATAAGCACGTCGTGTAAAACACATTTCTCGTGCAAGCTGCAACGTAATTTAAAGACTTAAAGGCGGAGGACGCACAGCGCCTATGGGACCTCATTATGCACAGGCACTAGTGCAACTGCAAGCAGTTCACGAACTCCGGTGCCTGCACGCCCGCTTTAAGCGCCTGTATAGCGCTGAGCTCACGACCCCCTACATCTGTGTAAGAAGTGTTGAGCAGACATCTGCATGACACTGAACCCCCGCGCCCCAGTAACCCCCATTCACCTGTAATTAGCAGTGAAAAGTCACCATCTGCCTGTGCCCCCTAGACCCAGTCGCGGCCCGCAATACACAGGGGGGGGTAAAACAAAAAAGAAATGTAACTTACCTGAGTGACCGGGTCCCGCGCCGCCTCTGCTCCTGGGCCGGATCCCGCGCTGCCTCTGCTCCTGGACAGGAACAGGCATGCTCCCTCCCCTCCTGTAAGCCAATCACAACGCTGCAATGGCAGCGTTGTGATTGGTGCGGAGTCCCGGACGGCGCCCAGCCGGGCGCCTGTAGGGAGGCCATTTTCTCTATGTAGGCTGCATGCAGCAGCCTACATAGAGAAAATGTAGCGTGCGCATGACTGCTTTGGTCGGCCCCAGGGCTGACCAAGCAGTCAGGGCACTCAGAGTGGTGCAAGCCACTGCTCCCCGACCCGCCCGCCCCCAACCAGGCATACCCTCCCACCCGCCCCCAACCAGGCATACACCTGCCTTCTGCTTTCTCGCTGCCCGAGAAGCAGAAAATAAAATGGTATTTCAAATACCATTTTATTTTCTGCTTCTCGCACTGCGAAAAAGCAGTGCAGCGGATCTCCGACGCCCTAATGGAGCGGCCGCCACTGGGGAATGCTGTACATGGGAGGTGTTATTGATGGGTTACTTGGCCAGACTATTGTTTTGCTATTTAGTTAAAAGCATCTCACATGGAGAGCACTACATATCCCAGAAGGCACCCGGGTAAGAAATATAATTTAAGAACGGATTCCTTATTTTTAAAAGGGACTAAGATAATTGAGGAACCCTTTGAAACTCTCGAGCCTCCCTTGATATTTCCTGGAAATTTCCATGATACAAATGGGTACCGAATCAACTCTCATACTCTGAGAAAGAGAGGCAGAGAAACAAGGGGAGGAAAGTATTATTAATGAAAAAGAAAAAACAGAGAGGATAACTGCTACTCTTCCTGTCTTATGTAGCTTTATCTATCTTCTTCTTTAATTCTACTTTGGCACTCCCCTTTCCCTCTTGCACACCCAAGGAGATGGTGGAGGGAAGTGACTGCTTTTTCCCGTGAATAGTTACTTACTTCTCCTCTCTTTTGTCTGAGAATCCAGGGAGTCTGTCCACATCTTAAGACCTAGAGGGAGAGAAAAGAAGAAGAGAAAGGCTCAACATCGTTTCAGGAAGATTCCTCACATCCACATGTATTTGTTTTCAACTGCAATAGATTCAAAATAAAGACACCAAATTAAGCCTCCTCGCTTATACATCCGTCCCAGGTTTCTATAGTCTATTTGAAGAAGATTCTGTAGACTATTTGGGCTATGTTCCTTCCTCTGAAGGAATAGCCGTGGACACCCAGATGGTTCAAGCTATAATACGGATTGGCCCACTCCTACTTTGATAAAAGAAACTGAGAGATTTTTAGGCCTAGCTAATCTCTATTGGAAATTCATCTCAAATTTCTCTAAACTTGTCTCTCTGATCACCGATCTTCTAAAAAAGAACAAGGCTTTTCTGTGTAACAACAGTGCCACACTAGTCTAGAAAAGGCTTAAGAAGGAGTTCATTCGAGCTCCCACATTACAACAACCTGATTTCTCCGAGTCTTTCATTCTCAACACTGATGCCTCAGATCTAGCAATGGGAGTAGTTTTGATTTGAGTCGAGATGGAGAAGAACATCCAATCTCCTTCTTCTCTAAAAACATATCCACAGCAGAAAGAGACTATTCTATTTTGGAGAAAGAACTTCTGGCTATTAAGGCCGCCTTTATTGAAAGGAGACATTTTTTGCTTGCATCACAATTTCAAGAAACTGTCTACACTGGCCACAGAAATCTTCAAGTGATCAAACAGGCTAAATGTCAGAATAGTAGACAAGCCCGCTGACCATTCTTTTGTCAACAAATTTACTTTTTCCTTACCTAAACTCCTGGCTATGCAAATGTTATCGCTTTTTCCCTGTTTAGGCGATATCCAGAATCAGAGAATTTTAGGACGGTTGACAAACTCATTGTTCCTCAAGTCTTTATTTCCATAACTACATCCACATTTCTTGAGTCAATTCATCAAGAAACCCAAGGATTTAGGGCCTCATTTATGAGGCCCTACCGGCACTTTGGCGCTACCAGAACGTCACTTTTTTGACGTTCTTGTGGCGCAATATGCCATGGCATAATTATAAGGTCATGTAAAGCCACTTTACATGGCTATTCATGGCCTTATAAATATGTGCCCCTTTTATGCAGAAAACTGCGTGAAAGGGGCATTTGATGGGTGTTGCTGTGGGTGTTCCCACGAACACCCATGGCACCGGACACATTCCCAGATTAACGAGATATTGTAAACCTGGGAATGCGTCAGAAACTAACGCCATCCTAGGGGTGGCGATAGGGAGGCATAGCTAGAAGAAATGTTTTAATTTCTCCTCGTGCTTTCCTTTTCTGCAGCACACATAGAAAAAGGAAATTGCCTGAATTGATTGATTTTGTGCAGGAAGGTGTCCGTTCCTGCACAAAATCAATCAGCCCCACAACGCAGGCACCCTTGCACCATGGTGCAAGGGTGCCTGTGTTGGCGCATGGCAGCCCTTTCTGCACCGGTGCTGGCGAAAAGGACAGGAATGCGCCGTATCACGTAGATACGGCCCATTCCGCCCTTTTGTTTTGACGTAGGGCAGCGCAGCCAGATGCCTTGTGGCGCTGCCCTATGCCAAAACCTCATAAATGGGGCCCTTAATCTCCACGACCAAGAAAGGCATATGCCTTGTTTCCAGATAAAGAGTACAAATGGTCTGATTTTTGTTCAAGACAAACTCTTTATTCTGTCAAAACATTCACAAAGACGTATACTTCAACTATGCCATGATTTCTTAATCTCTGAACACAGAGGTCGAAGAGTCACTGAGGAATTACTGAGAAGCAAGTTCTGATGACCTTCTCGTCACCGCTTTGTAAGAAGATTTATCAACTCCTACAAGGTCTGTGCTCAAAAGAAATCTGAAGCACAGAGAAGAGCATGATTGTCATTGGCTCCTCTAACCCATGGGCAATTATTTCTACTGACTCTGCAGTGTATTTACCTTAATCTGTGAATTATACGATTATAGCTACTGTGGATTCATGTACTAAAATGGCTCTTCCAGAATGACCAACTGCGTCAGAAATAGCTGAAATTGTGCACTCGGACATATTTCGCCTCCACAGGTTGTCCTTGAAAATCATTTCGGATTGTGGGCCTCAGTACATCTGAAAGTTTGGAAGTCCCTGGGTCATAGACCTGGCATCCAAAGAGCTTTGCACCCTCAAGCCAATTGGCAAACACAGAGGTTAATTCGAACTCATGTAGAGCTCTTAAGGTGCTACATTTCCACTACACAAGACAAATGGAAATCTCTCACCTCCAGCTGAATTCGCCTCCGTACATCCATCAGCTTCTCCCCTTTCTCTGCTTAAACTGGATCCTCGAACGTTTCCAGACTCCTTGGAAACAGAAGATCCAGAACCTGCAGTCCAAATTTAATTGAAGATGTTAAAAAGTTCTGAGAAAAAAATAATCCAGAATTCACAGATTACTAAATCTAGACAAGAATTACAGTCCAATCGGCATAGGCAACCACCTCCTACTTATAAAATAGGAGACTTGGTATGGTTGTCTTCCACCAGTCTAACTCGCTCTATTTGTAGGTTTAAGCTTTCTCCTAGGTATTACGGCCCTTTTCAAATTTCTATGATCATAGACCCTGTCACGGTATGGCTCAAGCTTTCTCTTTCCTGGAGGGTTAATCCTTCCTTTGACGTCTCTCATTTAAAACCTTATATCTGTCATAGAGAAAATCCCATTTAGTATAAAGGATTAACAATGCGGGAAACTCATCAAGAGAACTTTATAAAATCGTAATGGGATTTACTATTCCCTCTAGCTGTGCCTCACCAATTCCAGCTTCTCAGGTTCTCTGCGGCAGTCTCGCAAATAATTTTGAGTAAAAAAATTCTAAAATCTAGAAGTCTTTTACCAATAAAACGTGCCTGAACAGGCCAACCTCAGGTAAACCTTCAGTCACTGCCTATCCTATACTCTTGGTCACCTTCAATCTGGTCACTCATGAACAAGTCCTGCCCATGATCAACAGAATCTAATCTGGATCTCCAGGTAATCCTGCCCCACCTTATGTCATGGCCGCTCTGGCCCCAGCCCTCCTTGCTTCAGTCACTAACCTGGTTAATATCAAACCGCCCATGTCAGACCGATTTTAAAAACATTTACGGCAGACCCTCTAGAGCTGGGCAATTGTAGACCTATATCACTGCTTCTCTTACTAAGGAAAGTTATAGAGATTCTAATCAACAACTTATAACTTTTTTAGAGACTCATGCATTGCTGGACCCTTCCCAGTCGGGATTCCGGGCTCAATCATACTTACCTTGGATGAGGGCGACTCAGCTACATTGGTTCTACTCGATTTGTCCGCAGCATTCAATACCATCTCCCATGCAACTTTTAGTGCAAAGATTAGAGCAGATTGGTATCGGGGGCAAAGCATTAGGCTGACTGTAAAATGTCCTGCCTGGTCGAATGTACTCAGTACATCTGGACTCTTTCCACTCCAGAAGCATGGCACTAGATAAGGGGGTGCAACAGGGCAGATTTTAATATCTATGTGGTCCCCCTAGCCAGAGTGATAAGATCATGTGGCTTTGGGGTCATCTCGTACGCAGATGACACCCAACTTGTTATCCCCATATGGCCTAACCCTGAATCCAGGTAATTAAAATTCAGGGAATGGAAGACTAAGATTGCCGCATGGATGTCTACCAACTATCTTAAAATGAACTCCGGTAAGACGGAGATATTGCTTTTTAGGAAAGCTCATTCTTGGTGGCCCAGGGAGCTGCTAGCCTACTCCTATTCCAAAAAAAGCTGTAAAAAAATCTAGGTGTGCGAATTGATCAAAACCTGTCTATGGTAGAGCATGTGAATTCAATCTCTCGGACATGCTTTGGCATGTTGCGTCATCTTAGAAAAGCCTTTCAATGGGAAACAGTCAGAATACTGCAGCCTCAGCCATGCATGTTCTGACATTGCAAGCGTAACCACGCTTGCCTTACCCACGCATATGTCTTAACCACGCATATGCGTGGTTAAGGCAGTGCACGGTCTAGCTGCTGGCTGCTGCAGAGAAGGAAGCAGGAAGACCTCACCAGGAAGAGAGCCACAGTGAGGTAAGTGATGCTGGGCTGGGGGGTCGTTTTCTGGGCTGGAAGGTTCGGGGGTAGGTTTCTGGGCTGGGGGTCGGAGTAGTTTTCTGGGCTGGGGGGTCGGGAGTAGTTTTCAGGACTGGGTGTGGTCAGGGGTAGTTTTCAGGACTGGTGGGTCAGGGGTAGTTTTCAGGGCTGGGGGTCGGGGTAGTTTTCTGGGCTGGGGGGTCAGGGGTAGTTTTCTGGGCTGGGGGGTCAGGGGCAGTTTTCTGGGCTAGGGGGTCGGGGTAGTTTTCTGGGCTTGGGGGGTTCGGGAGTAGTTATCAGGGCTAGGGGGGTCAGGGGTAGTTTTCAGTGCTGGGGGTCAGAGGTAGTTTTCATGGCTGGAAGGGTTCAGGGGTAATTTTCAGGGCTGGGGGGATCGGTGTAGTCTACAGGGCTGTGGGGATCGGGGTAGTTTACAGGGCTGGGGGGGGTCGGTGTATTTTTTTAGGTCTCGCCTAGCGTTGCAGCGCGCATGCGCTGCTCGCTCTGCGAGACATATTGTGGGAGAGGAGATTTCTGAAGGGGACTTGAAGCCCCGCCCATCCTTTTCATTGGCCAGCGTCATCGTTTATGGTAAACGGTGGCCTCCGATTGAAAACGAGGCTTCTTTCTTACCGCCCTGTCTCCTTTTCGGATGGCCCCTCCGGACTGGATCGCTTGCTTGACGGCTGTCGTGACGATATTTCTTATCTTTGGAGGCGTGTAGTGACGGATCATGTTTCCTTTTATTACTTAATGCTTGTGTTTACTTCGTTTGCTCTGGGCAGGCACGGAGCTCAGAGGCGCAGGGGGTCACGGGGAGGACAGGGGGATCCCGGCAGACTCTGGGTGCTTTTCCGCCGAGGCAGCAGCGTGTTCATTTTTGCATCGCGCTTTCACTTAAAGTGAAAGCGCAATGCAAAAATAAACACGCTGCTGTTTGCGTAATGGCGACAGCTTGTTCTTTCTTGCAATGCCGACAGCTTGTTATGAAATGCTATGGTTTTTGGCTTTAAAATTCTGGTCATTGTATATAGAGGGTTTTATTGGGGTGTTTATTTCAGTGGCCCAGGGCGTACGAAGCTCCATTCAGTTGAATGCCCGGGAGAAGGGTATACTGATGTGGACAATGTGGGAGTGGGAGGGAACCATTGCAGTGCATCGTGAGTTTCGAGGCAGTCGGAGCTTCGAGGAGGAGTCCAAATACTCCCTTCCAGTTAAGTAAAGTGCATGACTGCGTGAATAGCACATGTGTGTGTCTTTATTTCTGCAGCTCAGCGCAGCATTTGGAACGTGTTGTTACAGATTAGAAGCTGATCCCGCTTTTTTTTTAGCGCACTGCCACGTAATAGGCAAGGCAAGAACGAACCCACGAACGAAAGAAGGAACGTGCTGGCCCTGGGACAAGAAAGAAGACCGGTAGGAGCGTAGCTATACGTTTATGCTGCTAGCGTCTGTCATTGTCAAGTAAAAATACCATAAATTACGGTTCTGGACAGTCACTGAGTCCTGACCCTTTCCGTTTCCCAGAGAATGCTTCTACAACATGTTTGTTTTCATTAATTTGTTAAGCCCATGCTCAAGACATGTTGTCCAGGGGCTGCGCGCATACCATGTTTAGGTACACGCAGTGCAGACTGGACACTTTAATTTACAAACATCGGCCAACATCCGAGTGAGACAGGAAAGGTGCAAAGGGTGACTTTTTAACCCGTGTGTCTTCAGACTCCGAGTTATGACTCCTGTGCCTTTTAAAAGTGATATTCATTCGAATCAATTGGGCTTGTATTTTCATTGTGTTCTTTGCCCTCTGCACTGCTGCACCAGGGCAGGGCCAGCTAATATTTCTTAATGAGCCATAGCCTCATGGTCCAGCTGGCCGTTTGATGGCGCGCCAGCAAGCCCTTGGTTATTCCATTGCAGGGCAGCCCTCTTCCCTCCATCTTACTGCTGCTCGGAGCACGATGCCATGGGTGGCACTGCTCTGTGATTTAAAGTGGTTAATAGAGCAGTGCCACTTGTGGTCTTTGGACTCGTGTACGGCACTGATCTGCATGACTGTACACGAGCGCGTGCGTGAGTGTATGCATCTACTCCTTCTGTGTATGGGGGCACGTGGTTGTGTTCGACGGGTAGGGTAAAAGCGCAATGCAAAAATAAACACGCTGCTGTTTGCGTAATGGCGACAGCTTGTGTTTATTTGGTAATGGCGACAGCTTGTTTTAATTAACCCACTCGGCGCCGCTCTCCCTAACACATTGCCCGGTTTCATGTTTTTTTTTTTATTAACATACTCGGCGCCGCTCTCCCTACCACGGCGCCCGGTTTCATGTTTATTTTTAATTAACATACTCGGCGCCGCTCTCCCTACCACGGCGCCCGGTTTCATGGTTTTTTTTATGCACTCGGGCATTTGGTGCATCCCAATGACGGGACAGAGAAGGCTTTCCCCGCTGCCCTCGGTTGCATCCCCTGCTCCTTGCACCGCAAGTGCACCCTCCAAGAGTGCTGCCCTGCTTCCGTGTTTTTTGGCACTGAGGCAAAATGTTAAATGAGGAGAAGGTTGCCATTGCAATGGGGTTTGTAAAAATACAACAACACTGCAGCTGGGGAACCCCTTTTTAGGCCCAGGATAGAATTATGTTCAAGGTCTCCCAGGGTGGTGGGCAAAGTAAGTGTGTGTCGGGAAGCATATGGCTATTGGCATTTTAAAATACAACGCCTTTTATTTATGTTTTACAAAACAAAAACAACAAAAAAACAATGTCATTAACAATGTCAATAGCTCAAAATAATGTCATTGCGAGACCTATTGCATTGTAAATGCTTGTTTAATTAGGGGTTAGGGTACTAGGCCTAAGGGCAGTGGAAGGGGTTGGGGTAGTTTTAGGGACAGCGCAGGGGTGGGAGGGCTCGGGGTAGTGTATGTTAAGGGACAGGGTCTTAGGCCTCCGGGCAGGGGGAAGGGACTGGGTAGTCGGGGTAGTTTTTAGGGCTTAATTGAGGGAAGGGTAGTTTTTAGGGCTCGGGGTAGTTTTTAGGGCTCGGGGGCTTGGTGTAGTTTTTTAAAACAGCGGTTTGGGTTTTAGGCCTAAGGGCAGTGGAAGGTGTTGGGGTAGTTTTAGGGACAGCGTAGGGGGGCGTGAGGGGGTTGGGTAGTGTTTGTTTAGGGTTAGGGACACCTTGGGAGTTGGGAGGGGGTCAGGGAATTTAGACCTCAAAGCGGGGTGGGCAGGTAGTGAGTGTGTAGCTTAGGGCGGAGGAGGGGGAGTCGCGACCTTAGCCACGCATACCCCTTTACCATTCATGCCTTTACCATGAAATTACGTGGTAAAGGCATGCGTGATAAAGGAATGTGTGGTTAAGACGCATTCATGTTTAGGCTGCGTGGTAGAGGCATACGTGGTTTAGCCATGCGTGCCTCTATCATAAAACCCCTTTCAATGGCTACCTTTGCAGACCAGGGAATCCCTTATCCAGGCACTCATTGTGAGTCGCCTGGACTATGGCAATTCTCTAATGGTTGCAATGAATGAGGGTCTCTTCTCCAAGCTCCAGGTGATTCAGAACACAGCAGCGCGGCTAGTCTGTTATCTACCTTCTGGTTCTCCCTCTGAACCCACACTGAGATCGCTCTACTGGCTGCCTATAAGGAAGCGTGCTCTTTTCAAACTTTTATGTCTGGTCCATAAGTCCCTCCATAGAAGAGGCCCTCGCTACCTACAAAATAAACTGAAAACTTACATTCCTACCCTCAACCTTAGATCTAGTGGGCAACTGCTACTACGTCCCTGGCATATTCGCACAGCCAGGTACGGGGGCCGGACGCTTTTTTTCTTTTTTGGCCACTTTTCATTGTAATCAGTTACCATTACATCTGCGCTCCAGCGTTGATCTAGAGGAGCCTCATTAAAAAAATTGCTAAAAACTTTTTAATTCTGTCAACATCACCTCGTTGCCAAAAGGCTGAGGTTGAGGAGCACTGCGGCATCTTCAGGCACCATTTATCCCCTTTCCTGGGCATATCGGCTCAGCAGAGCCCGCACATTGAATTCTAGGGCAATTCATGTCCTGCAAGCAGACGTTTTTGAAGCATTGCATGCAAACGATTCTATTGCGCTTACTCCATTTAGAAAACGCCATAATATATATAATTTGTATTCTGAAACACATATTATATATATATGTATATATATATATATATATTCACTGAAAAAACCATAGGTTTCAGGGACGTTATAGTTAGTTGGACATTTCACTCGTACAAAACCTGAGAAATTCCGCCGTTATAGTTAGTTCAGCTAACTATAACTCGCGCCCCCGCAATGCACTGCTGATGACGTCACATATTACATTATTCATGACATGGTCAGTGACATCACTGATGACATCACTGATGACATCTCAAATGACATCACTGATTACATCACTGATGACATCATCCAGTGACTGTGTGTTTCTGTAAAGTTTAAATATGTTTTATATATATGCCAAGGTGTATTGAAGAATGAGTGGGTGTATAAGTGTCTGGATGGAATATTTAGTAGGTGCGTGACTGACTGTATAAGTGAGTGATTAAATGTGTCTTACTGAATGCATGGGTTAGTGACTAAACTGTGTGAATGTCTGTATCAGTCTGTCTGTTGTTGTGTAAGCTGCTGCATGGGTTGGTGAGTATCTACATGAGTGTCTATATGGGTTATTGATTGGTTGCCTGAGTATTTGTATGGGTGCCTGAGTGTATGTGTGGGTGGGTGGGAGGTGTGTGACTCTGTGCATAGATGTGTGAGTGGTTGATTCACTGGATGTATGGGTTCAAGAGTGCATGTGGAAACAGCTGTATGGGTGGGTGAGTGTGTGTATGGGTGTGTTGGTGAGTGAATGGATGTCTCAGTGGTACATGTCCAAGTAACTACATATCTAAAAGGCAGTGTATGTGAGAGTTGGAGTATATAAATGACTATACGTGAGAGTCAGTGATTGTGAGAGTGGATGTATGGATGAGGGTGTACTTGTATCAGTGATTGTATAAGAGAGTAAGTATGCGTTAGTATCTGTATGAATAAGTGAGGTGGTGTGTGTATAACTGTATAGGTGAGTAAATGGAAGTGTGATTGATTCTTTGCATGACTGACTAGGTGTGTGAGTAACTCTGGATGAGTGGCGGTGTGTGAGTGTCTGTATAGGTGTATGAGTGCATATGATAGAGTTGTATTGATGAGTGACTGTATGTATGAGTGACTGTATGGGTGAATGAGTGGATGTGTGTGTAGACCTAGGAATCAGTGAGTGCGTATGTAGTAACTGGTATTGGTGTGTCTATGGTTTCGAAAATGGTAGTCTGTATTTTAGAGTGGGTGTATCAAAGGTTATATTAGGGTGTGAGGAGGTACATCAGATTTTCACGTGAATGATGTCATCAGTGATGTCATTTGAGATGTCATCAGTGATGTCACTCACCATGTCATGAATGATGTAATATGTGACGTCATAAGCAGTGCATTGCGGGGGCACGAGTTATAGTTAGCTGAACTAACTATAACGGCGGAATTTCTCAGGTTTTGTACGAGTGAAATGTCCAACTAACTATAACGTCCCTGAAACCTATGGTTTTTTCAGTGAATTTCTAAGGTTTTTTAAATGCTAATTTCTAACTATAACGTGCCTAAAACCTATGGTTTTTTCAGTGAATTTCAAAGGTTTTTTAAATGCTAATTTCTAACTATAACGTCCCTGAAACCTATGGTTTTTTCAGTGAATTTCAAAGGTTTTTTAAATGCTAATTTCTATAACATAGCAGTCGCGTTTACAGAGTGGTGGAGAAAGGTGAGCGTGGCCTCCAAACACCTTTTAGCAATCCCACTGTGTGGGATTTAGTGTAGGTAACAGGAGGGATAGTTAGCCCCCAACGTCAACCTTGGGGGCCAACTACCCCTTTTATTACCTCCAGTAAGTCCCACACAGCAGGATTGCTAACTTGTTATATAAAACCCCGCCCCCTCCCTGCACCACTGTGCAAAGGCGCCCCCTGGCGCGTTGTAAGTTGGGGGATTAAGTCCCCTTGAATCTTGAGGGTCCCTGGGGGCCAAGTAGCCCACCAGGTACCTCCAGTAAGCGCCACAGAGCTGCGTTGCAGAGAGGTGTTCAGAGTGCTGCAGGGAGGGGACGGGGCCTCCGGCGCGATGCCGGCTTTTTTTTTATTTAATTTTTTTAGAAGGGGGGCTGTGTGGCCCCCCTTCTTTTACAATATTTTGTGGCCCTGTGGACCCAATCCCCCAGGGCCTGACCCGTTTTTTTCTAGAAAAAAAAAACGGGAAGGGGGCCGCGTGGCCCCCCTCCCGAGGCCAATTTCGGCCCCAGAGACCCCATCCCCCGGGGCATGGCCACATATTTATTATTATTTTTTAAAATATTTTTTAAGGAGGGGGGCTGCGTGGCCCCCCTCCTGAGGCCTCTATTGGCCCCAGGGCCCCCCTCCCCCGGGGCGGTGCCTCTTTTTTAAAATTTTATTTTATTGAGGGAGGGGGGACCGGCCCTTTGCGTTGGGGACTGTGGGGGGAGCCCCAATGCCCCCACGGTCCCGCCGGCTCCCCACCTCCTGCGGGAACCGGCATTGCTTTGAGCAAGGGAGCTGCTGACATGCAGCTCCCCTTGCTCAAGCAATTCTGCTTTGCTTCATTGAAGCAAGAGCAGGTTTCCCTGCTCTCGCTTCAATGAAGCAAAGCAGAGTTTGCAATGGCAGGGCGGGAGCCTCCCGCCCTGCCATAGCAAACAGCAATGTCCCAGGGTGGGCACCCTGGGACATTGCAGGAGCCGGCCCTGGGGGGTGGCGGTCCCCAGGGCCATCGAGGGCTCCAGTAGGGGGGCCGCGCGGCCCCCCTCCCAACATATTTAAAGCCCCGGGGAGGTGGTGGTCCCCGGGGGTCCGCTACGGACCCCCAAATTTGAATATTAAGTGCCCCGGGGAGGCGGTGGTCCCCGGGGCAGTGTGGGGGGGCTTGAGCCCCCACACTAATTATTCTTTATAGACCCGGGGAGGTGGCGGTCCCTGGGGCTCGGGGGGGCCCGCGAGGATCCCCCGCCCATTTTCATGAATGCTCCGGGGAGGTGGCGGTCCCCGGGGCAGCGTGGGGGGGGTTGGGACCCCCCCACGCATTTATTAAAGAAGCCCCGGGGAGGTGGCGGTCCCCGGGGCTGCGGGGGGCCACGTGCCCCCCCGCATTCAATTTCATAAGCCTCGGGGAGGTGGCAGTCCCCGGGGCTGCGGGGCCCCCGCAAATTAATTTGGTGAGTGCCCCCGAGACCTGGCCCACCCGGGGGCTTTCTAAAATGAAGCGCAGGAGCCCACGCTTCGTTTTTTTTTTTTTCTCGGCCGGATTCGCAGCCCCAGCGCGAATTCGGCCGGTTTTAAAAAAATAAATGCTTTTTAGGCCTAGGGGGTCAGGGTGTTTCTACCCTGCCCCCTTTTCTTGTTTTTCACCTTTTTTTTTACTCTTTTCTTGTGACTCTGTATTCTGGTTTGGAGTGTTGGCAGCCAATCAGAGTGAAGCTCGTGCCCGGGAGGGTTCGCGAACCCTCCTCGGTGCTCAGATATCGATATTTTTCTTTTTTTAATTTCTCAGGAACTACTGAACAGATTTACACCATTTAAAAAAAGGTCTCTTTCTGAACCAAGGGCTACCTTTTTGCCAAAGTTGGTGTAATTCTGTTCAGCAGTTCGGGCTGTAGCCTGTTCCAATTTTTCCTATGGAAATTAACATGGGGAAAACGCGTTTTGGGACCCCCCTTTTTTCTCGGCCCCCGCTTGACGAATCACTCTGAAACTTTCAAGACAGGAGCGGGCCATTAGTTTTGAAAATTTCGCGAAGATTCGTCAAACGGCGCCAAAGATATTGGCAAAAGAAAAAACGCTTTTCCTATGCAAACTAGGTCCTAACTATAACTACCTACTGGCGACCGCCAGTAGGTTATATATTTATATATATATATATATATATATATATATATATATATATATATATATATATTTTTTAAACCAAGAATGCCCAAAGCAACAAGAGCGCACTCGACTTTGCAGAGGAAACCAAAGGTTTATTTAGAAGAAAAACCAGCATCAGCATTCAAATTAATTGTCCTCTTCCCAACGCGTTTCGAGGCTCCTACCTCTTAATCATGGGTAATTGGCATACACACAGCAGATGACTCCGAACATTTTCCCTTGCAGCATGTCTAATTTAAATACCCCCAGTGGGCTTTGCGCAGTGCATAAGTATGTTGATTTCATGCTGGGACTTGTAGTCCAAAAACAGAGTCACTTGCAGTTTAAACCCTCCGGTGGGCTCCGCTGTGCACACGTTTCTTTTAATCCGTTGTTGCCCTCAGTGGGCCATGATGCTGATGAAGGTTTGATTTATTCTCCCCTGAAGTGCTGTAAAAAGAGTCTGGCAAGGTTCCGACTGAGGGATGGTGCATCTCTTCACGGCAGGGCTGCTGTGTAACTATTTTAAACCAAGAATGCCCAAAGCAACAAGAGCGCACTCGACTTTCCTCTGCAAAGTCGAGTGCGCTCTTGTTGCTTTGGGCATTCTTGGTTTAAAATATATATATATATATATACAATATCATAAATGTGTTTCCCTGTAGAGAGAAGATACAAAGTCATCTGAGAGGCAGTTTTACCTACTTATCCCTTCCGCTATGTCCTCTTCTTACTTACTCAGTTTCCTTGTTCTTTCTGGCTACCTAGGGCATTCCGATTAGGCCGCCCTCGGGATGCTGAGTAATGTTAGTGGCACATTAGCACTTTACATACAGGGTCTAGATTTAGACACTGCATTGAAGTAATTATGTTTACATCGCTTTTGCACTTTTTGCACAAATTTGTAACAGGACAGGCACAGCAGGTCTTATTTCCATGGCAATAGTAGGCTTAGGATTTGTGTTGAGTGAGAATAGCATCAAGCGGGAAGTTCTCTCACCCTATAAATTGAATACCAACTGAGGTTTTTCCACGATATGTAAATAAAGGACGGAATATGTATACATGCTATCAATGTACCATATACTAAGTTTGAACTTAGGAAGTTCAACTAAGGGCTGGTAATAATGCATTAGGCCGGAAACCAGTTCATCTTTACATTGTCAGTTACCTTATGTATTTTCCTATATACAAAAGAGGGTGTCACATGCCATAAGTAATTAACTATATCAAGCTGTCAATAATTTACTTTTTAATAATGTTTTTACGAAATATTTATTCCGCTTCTGTATTTCACACAGTTATTATTGCGGCACTTGCACAAGCATTTCCGAATGTATTGGGCTAAACATGCAAAAATAGTATTAACTTTCATTGTATGTATTTACATAGCTATTATTGCGTTTTTTGCATATGTAGTGATCAAACTGCATACTTGATTGTTTACATACAAGGTATTGCGCATTTTGCACATGGAACAAACATTTTGCACAACTAGTGAAAAGACTTTGATTATGTTGTAAAGAAAACAGACAGGTAGTCTGTTTTCTGTCTCTGTTAGCACTTGGCACTTTAAAATCTTGGGGAAACATATGTACGTCATGTGATCAAGGCCTCTAGGGGCTGAAACGCGTCATGGCGGCAGAGCACGTTTGAAAATAAATCACCTGCACTGCCGGGGGCAGGGAATCGCGGAGAAATGGTAATGTGGATGTTGGTCTGAGGCGGCTTCCTCGGATGAAACGGACCCCCTCTCGAGTAGGGCTACGCAGCAGGAAGCCGAATCCGGTGCTGACCCGGAACTGAAAGTTCTCCTGGAGGAGTAAGCCTGATAACCCCGAGATGGCGGAAAAACACCTACGGATTGTGGCGAAGCAGTGGGACCTGGGTCCGAGGACGCGGGAATCCAATGTGGGCGCACAAAAGGTAGGAGTTGCCATCAGTGTCTGGTGAGAGGTGTGCACGGCGAGGGACAGCAGAGTAGTGTCTGATTTCCTCGCCATTAAGATTTTTAGTGCCTAACCATGGCCGCCGACGTACTACGGTGTAGAGAAGAGGCAGCGGAGGAGATGTTCGTGGAGGTTGCCAGCGCTCAAATTGAAACACAAATTGATAGTGAGAGCAGCGACACTGCAAACATAAGGGAACTTTATAGAAAACTGGAGAAGCTGATGCGATCGGAGCAGGCCAAATGGTGGGAGCACCGGTCCCTTTCGAAGTATTTGGAGGTGGGCCGGGTCCCCCGTGGACTTCGGATTATGCTCGCTCCGAGCTATGACAGCCCCAATCCTAACATGCTCAGGGATTGGGGGCAATGCAATCCTGAATCCTCAAGGAGATTAATGGAAATCTTAATCAAGTATGCCGATATAGACAGAACGGACTTGCAATTACAAATTGACTAATTAAATATGTTAATCCAATCTACTGAGGGGAATGATGCCAACACCAAACTTAGAGAGGAGATGACCATACGCCTGAAAAAGAGGACGATGTAATTAAGAAACGAAAAACCTTTAAGTTTCAGCGGGATAAAAATGACTATGACCTGGGTCAGATTTTTACTTTTGCCCGTAAATACGATGCAGCCAAAGAAGTACACAAAGGCAGTATTACTCAAAGGGAGGGGGGAGCGGTGGTGGGCCCTAGCAGGGCATTGCAACCTGCGTCTTCCATCTCCGATTTGAGCTCATCGGTTGAAACAGAGTCTGAATCCGAGGGCAACCAAGAGCTCCAGGCGGTAATCAATCTCAGGCACGAAAACATACATTGGCTGAGGAGTTGGGTTTTTTAAGAGAGGAGAGGTGACAAACATTGCGCCCGAGAAATCCAAATCCCAGAACCAAAAGAGGAGAAATGTCAAACGACGTGAAAGGAGGCGAAGAAGGCGCCAAAACAAAAATAAACAACAAGAAACCGAACAACAGGGGGTGGCAGCGCAAGTAAATCGTGAGCCCCAAAGCACAAATACGATCATCAACTTATCGGAAATTTTGTTAGACAAAGCAGAGCAACAACTCCTTCCAATGGGACTCACGTACTGTCCTGAAAACAACTTCGATTATCCGCAAACCAGAGCAGACATATACATGTTTATTAGGAAGCTCAAGTTACTAAAATATCATCACCAACGGTCAAATAAAGCAGCAGACCAGAGGACACAAACAAATTCTAACAGTGTTGGAAGCACACTAGCAGCTTCAGATGTCAGTATCCTGCGTGATTTACTTGCCTTAGATCAGGACTCCGACTCTACTGAGGAAACATCTACCCAAAGAACTATGGAAAAACAATTAACAAATATCAGCGCTACCCCCCAAACAGGGTTTAAACCTAAATCCACGTTCGTGCCCGTAATGCCAAGGGATTCGGTTGATACCTTCCATGATATTGTCACAGCGGAAGTAAAAAAACTGAACTTCAAAATTCAAAGGGAGGTCAAGAATCGAACTATACAACAACATAAGTATCATCAACTTTTTAAAAAATTGCGGGACAACGATTCAATAGTAGTGCGCAGTTCTGACAAGGGTGGCAATGTGGTCATCTGGCCACTAAAACAATATCAGGAGGAAGCATCCCGACAACTGTCAGATCGCGATTGCTACAGACTAAGTAGCAGACAAATGACCAGGGCTGTACAGAATCAACTACATTTGAAACTTTTGGCCTGGAAAAGCATGGGGCTGATCAATCAGGATGAATTCAAATTCTTAAAAAACGATTATCCCTACAATGCCCATTATGTACTTAATACAGAAAGTGCATAAAGACACTTCCCGTCCACGCGGAAGACCAATAATATCGGCCAAGCAGGGTCTTTTGGAAAATGTTTCCGTGTACATAGATTCATTTCTTCAAGAACATGTAAAGACCCTTCCATCATTCATCCAAGACACCACGGTTTTTTTAAAACAAATACATGGCTTTGAATGGCACAATGAGTATTTACTTATTGCACTAGATGTGTCCAATTTATATACATCCATTCAGCATGATGATGGAATAAGGGCTCTGGAATTTTATTTGGGTACTAGACCCATTGAATACTATGCACACAACAAAATGTTAATTGATCTCACTAGATTCTGTTTGGAAAACAATTATTTTCTGTTTAACCAGCAGGTGTACCATCAAGTAAGAGGCGTAACTATGGGGGCGAGCTTTTCCCCTAGCTACGCCTGCTTACATATGGGTTGGTGGGAGAGAATGGTCCTAACAACTGAGTATGTGGATATCATGACATATAATATTGTTAAGTGGGTCCGTTATATAGATGACCTCTTTGTGGTTTGGCATGGGGATAGAGGGAGTGCAGAAGAGTTTATATCCAAGCTTAACATCAATGAGTACAACTTACATTTCACCCACAGCATTAGTAACAGTTCCATCACCTTTCTAGATGTCGAAGTATTTGTTGCAAACGGGAAGTTGGAAACTAAACTCCATCGTAAGCCAACAGCTGGCAACACGATACTCCACTCAACCAGCTTCCATCCCAAGCATACCATCTGTAGCATTCCCTACGGTGAAATGTTAAGAATCCGTAGAACATGCAGTAGGGAGGAGGACTTGGTGGAGGCACAAGAAGAATGCAGGAATAGATTTCTTGAAAGGGGTTACTCCAACCACACAATTGATGATGCAATTAAACTGACAAGGTCGTTATCTCGCAAAGATTTGTTAATGAAACCATCACAAGACAAAAACATGACCCTTGACAAAACTGATCAGAATATCAGTAATCCCAGACTCATTCTTACTTACAATAAACAAAAGGATACCCTGTCTAAAATACTTAAGAATTGGCATTTGGTATTGAGCGACCCCATTCTGGGGGAAAAGATACCACGCACCCCCACGATTACATACAGAAGGGCCCCTAGTACCAGAGACCTCGTGGTCAGTAACAGCCCTGAGGTTAAGACAGTTGGTAATTGGTTAACAAATCGCAAAGGGTTTGTCAAATGTTCTACCTGCAGAGCTTGCAAGTATGGGATGAACAGAACTACTTTCAGTTCACCATTCAAAGAGAAGCCGTGCACAATTGACAAATGGTTAACCTGCAAGTCGGAATATGCTGTCTATGTGCTGGAGTGCTCTTGTGGACTGCAGTACGTTGGTAGTACAAAACTGCAAGTCCATAAAAGAGTGCTCCAGCACTTAAGGGCTATTACCAACTCAGATGCTAATTACCCCGTGGCACGCCACTTTAAAGACGTCCACGAAAATGATTTGGACAAATTAAAATACTATGTGGTGGATGCCGTGCCACCACTGAGACGTGGAGGCAATAGGGAGGCCGTACTGAGACGCCTTGAGACCAAATACATTTTGGAATTGGACTGCAAGAGCCTCAACGGCTTGAATACAACTGAGGATTTATACACCTGGTTATAAAAGGACGCAACACCCATTGCAATGTAATCTTAGGTGAGAAATCACACATAAGAGATTTCCAGTTCTCAATATTATAAATGTGTTTCCCTGTAGAGAGAAGATACAAAGTCATCTCAGAGGCAGTTTTACCTACTTATCCCTTCCGCTATGTCCTCTTCTTACTTACTCAGTTTCCTTGTTCTTTCTGGCTACCTAGGGCATTCCGATTAGGCCGCCCTCGGTATGCTGAGTAATTTTAGTGGCACATTAGCACTTTACATACAGGGTCTAGATTTAGACACTGCATTGAAGTAATTATGTTTACATCGCTTTTGCACTTTTTGCACAAATTTGCAACAGGACAGGTACAGCAGGTCTTATTTCAATGGCAATAGTAGGCTTAGGATTTGTGTTGAGTGAGAATAGCATCAGGCGGGAAGTTCTCTCACCCTCTAAATTGAATACCAACTGGGGTTTTTCAACGATATGTAAATAAAGGACGGAATATGTATACATGCTATCAATGTACCATATACTAAGTTTTAACTTAGGAAGTTCCACTAAGGGCTGGTAATAATGCATTAGGCCGGAAACCAGTTCATCTTTACATTGTCAGTTACCTTATGTATTTTCCTATATACAAAAGAGGGTGTCACATGCCATAAGTAATTAACTATATTAAGCTGTCAATAATTGACTTTTTAATAATGTTTTTACGAAATATTTATTACGCTTCTGTATTTCACATAGTTATTATTGCGGCACTTGCACAAGCATTTCCGAATGTATTGGGCTAAACATGCAAACATAGTATTAACTTTTACTGTATGTATTTACATAGCTATTATTGCATTTTTTGCATATGTAGTGATCAAACTGCATACTTTATTGTTTACATACAAGGTATTGCGCATTTTGCACATGGAACAAACATTTTGCACAACTAGTGAAAAGACTTTGATTATGTTGTAAAGAAAACAGACGGGTAGTCTGTTTTCTGTCTCTGTTAGCACTTGGCACTTTAAAATCTTGGGGAAACATGTGTATGTCATGTGATCAAGGCCTCTAGGGGCTGAAACGCGTCATGGCGGCAGAGCACGTTTGAAAATAAATCACCTGCACGCAAAAAAAGAGGTGTCCGTTTCCTTTCTGATTCCGGGGGCAGGGAATCGCGCAGAAATGGTAATGTGGATATATATAAATATAAATATATATATACAACCATCAAGGCAATGTTTAATCATATTATAGTTATGTGGGAAGTATTTTCATTTCCCAATCCAAGATGGCCGAACCTCCTCCTGAATTGCGTCATATCCTGTTTGGCACTCTATAAAGACAGCCTGTTTTGAGTCTTGTTGCACCACAATTGTATTTGCTTGATTGATTGCTGAATGGACCCTGTAGATTCTCCGCCTTCTCCAGTTCCTGCTTTGCATCTTCTTGCTCTTCGCCTTGCTGCTTGGTTTGAACAGCTAGAAGGTTTTATTTTCCCTTCCTGTTGGATTTTTTTTCTGGAGCAATTCTATACTCCAAGTTCAATTTGGTGTCTGTGTTTTTTTCTTGGAATAATAGGGCATGCCTACGCATGAAGAATATGCCTAAAGAAGACCTGCTCTTGACACGCACAAGACAAACGACAGAATGAACTACTCTGCAGTACATGAGTGTTTGCAAAACTAAGTGCAAGCAGCAGAGTGTACCACAATAGGATATAACCAAACCACTATGCTGTATGCTGCTGTATGCTGCTGTTTGCATCTGTCTTCCTATTTCTTTGCAACTTAACTTTTCTTTCTATAACTGCAGAACACATCTATCATCAGGCAGATAAAGAATGTAATATTGTAAAAATATCTTCACGATTAAACATAGAAGTATGGCCAATGTTTGTGTTTAAATTGAGTTGCCAGCGTTGTAGAATTTATGAAGTCAAAAATATCAATGCATTAATATATTTTTTCTTTCCCTGGGAACAGGGAGAGTTTGCCCACCAGTTGAGGGACTCACTTTGATATGTAAATTCCATTCATTATCCAGAGCCCCGGGAGTTTGTGGACTCGGATGGCAAATTTTGCAAACAAAAAAGGTAGATTTGGGGTGCCAGATCCAAAATATGTGATATTTTTGTACTGGGAAGAAAATGTGCCTGTCACAAAAATACCATTTGCCTGTGGCCTGTCACAGCTGAAGACTCTCCCAGGTCAATTACTGTGACCTGGCAGAGCGTCCAGCGGTATCTCACAGGAACAAGAGGGTATCCGATACCGGGGGTAAACACCCCTTACCCCCGCATCCATCACCCCGCATGTTGTTACAATGCGGTCGTTACAACGACCGCGTTGTAACAACTCATACCATTACCCCGCAAGTCGTTACAACGACTTGCGGAGGGGGGAGAAGGTGTTGGATTTAAAATCCAACACCTTCCATACTGTCCGCGCAGACTGGAGTTGGAATAGTAAATTATAGTGTTCCAACATCCAGCGCCCCCCTCCGCAAGTCGTTGTTACGACTGGCGGGGTAATGGTATGCGTTGTTACAACGCGGTCGTTGTAACGACCATGTTGTAACAACATGCGGGGTGAGGGAAAGCGGAAAAAAGAGGCATATTCGATACCGGACCTCTCACAGGAACAGGAGGGTATCCGATACCAGAGAGTGCAGTTTTCACTTTGAATACTTTGCTTTCTCTGACATCCGACAACCTGTATTCCAAAGGTGAACAGTGCAGCAGGGGGTGCACTTAAAGAAGACATGGGAGGGGGGGGGCAGATGAGTGTCCTGAGGGTGGAGGCCTGGGTGGGGTTCATTCAGATGAGTCAGAGTCAGAGAGGAAACACAGGGGCGAGACATGCAGTGTTTAATTTGTAGAATAGGTGTAAAGCCTGCTCAGAAACCTGTGGCCGGCACTGGCGCGCTGACTACCAAGGCTGTGGAGTCTGGAATCCACCCCATGCCTCTTTAATCAACTACGAGACACTCCCTGCCCTTTTATACCACTCATGCATGTTCCTGCTTTCTCCATTTGTGACGGTTTTCTGTTTTTCTCTTTCTTCTTCTTTCCCTCTCTTGCTCTCAGAAAATGTCTGATGAAGAAAAATAATTGCCGGTCCCCAAAAATGAGTGCATGAGTCCCCCACTGGCAACCACCGGCCAAATTAAGTACTGGGGACATGCCTCACTCCTTGTAATAAAAACAACTGTATATTTTAAAGCAACATAACACAATGCATGAGCTAATACACTCAACTGTCAAGATGGATTTACATTTGCAACAGTTGACAAAAGACAGGAGGGCGCTGTGTGATTTCCTGCTGTGAAAACATGAAGAGGGCTGTCTCGTTAAGATGGAACCTGCCCCCACTCAAAAAGTTAAATGTGTCATGGAACGACAGTCTTCCCGATTCACTAGCATTTCTTGTGATTTTGGGAGTGTTTTGCGGTGCATTTTGCACAAACACATAAATGTATAGTAGACACCTGCATATATTTCTGTGTCCACATATAAAATACGTAGGGTAATTCCTGTGCTACCAGCGACCAGAAATTCCGGTGAGGTAAAGTGTGATTGTGACCGTGATTTGTGTGGATTAGAGCCTGGTGGTATGCAACTTGTTACCTTGTAGACACATGGACCTCACAGATATTGGGAGCAGACTATATTTACAGGGTTAGTTGCCCCCCTGGGATATTTAATTAAATATGTGATTTGTACTCTGATTAATATGCAGGGCCCCTATAGAAGAGGTTCCAATTTGTAATTTCACTTGAAATTTTGTATATGTTTGTACTTTTGAGAATAGTAGTTGGTTGTTGGTTGTGTTTGCATTAAAGTATTCTTATTTTTTTTTAAGAAAGGGCATTGGTTGCACATTAATTTAGTATGTGTTATTTTTGGGTGTTGTTCAGCTCTGAGTCGCTAGCTCACAACACATTCCTGGATCAGCCTTAGACTGTTCTGCCTCATTACTGTAAGGTGGCTTTCAAAATTAATGTGGCTTACATTGTGAACCATCTGCCAAATGCAAGAGGAAAGGGTTTTACATTGAAAACTCAGTGGCAAGTACAATAGGTAGAACTTCCTGTTGAGAACTCTTTGAAGGACACCATAGGGAAGGGTTATACATTGTCTGAAACTAAGACCACCTTGCACAGATCTCTAGATCAGAAGATGCTAGAGATGTCTTGTTTTCATTGTGTACATTTGTCATTTTATATTTAGTATTTAATTGTGTGTGAATTAAATAAGTTTTATTTTTTTAATTAGGAACACTGGAATTGATTATGGATTATTTGGTAATCCTTCGATGTTAATTTTACTCATTTAGTTGCTTTAATTTGCACTTGTGAGGGAAGTGACCCGATTAGGGCCACCTGGGTCACTCTCGACCACCTCTCAACTTCCATACAAACGAAGAGTCGGTCAGACAGTAGAGAATAGTATTCGCTCGAGCGGAGTCCAGTCTGACCAGCCTCCTTACATAGCTGCCGAGGGACTGACCCCCGTTCACAAGGTAAAGTCAAATATACATTTCCAATACCCCTAGGACAAGCCCAGACTGGAATTTTCCAGCCTGGGCACTGATGAACAAAGAAAGTACTGACGGACAAGCTACCATCGAGAGACCGGGTACACATTATCTTAGCTTCAAGGTTACTCAGCCTGTGCTCGTCCCTCTGAGGTGGGAGCAGAGCTTACTCCAGAGGAAAGGCATGCAGAGACAAAACGATCTATTCATTAGTGCAATGAAGCTCAACCTTGAATATGAAAGAGAGAAACAATCGAGGCTGCTTTCTGCTGAGGTAAACGTTATGAGAAGAAGCTTATGTTCGATTATAGTACGAAGATGGCGGCTAAACACAAAATAGTGCCGCAAATGCTAACTTAACTCGCACAATGCTAGAAGGAGTCAGCTAGACACATTTTCAGTCCAGCAGACCCTCCTTTTAGCATTTGCTAACAATTTTGTCTAATGCATAGGATAGCAATAAGCACTGGCATCATAAAACTACCGGTACCTCTCTTAATACACACATTATCAATACTCAAAGATGCCTTCATCGATTGACATTAAATCGTGGACAGCTTGCATCATCATTGTTGAGGACTTATTTTATTGAATGATATGCTGCTTAGTGTATACTTTTATGGTTGTAAAAAAACGAATAAAGTTTTATTGACTGACTGACTGACTTAGTATCATGTACTGGGGCCTTTGGTATAGGTGTTAACTTTCTAACACAGTATGTGCACAGGCAGGAAGGCAATGGATGCACAGGCAGCAAGTGAAAATGACACCCGCAATGACTACCAGAAAGAGAAGGACCTTCCAACCCCAGGATGCTAGTAAACCCCAGAACCAACCAGAAAGAGTCCAGGTGCCATTCTCTTGGTGAATGTCGGATGCAAGCCTGTGCAACTTCTGTATTGCAGCATATACATTAGGAGCGTGGTCTGGTATGTATACACAGCAGCTACTGCCGATGATGCGGCAGGCCCCACCCCGATCAGCAAGGATGACGTCTAACACTATCCTGTTCTGAAGAGCAACGAACCTCGTAGCCTGGAGCTCAGCTGTAATATTGGTCAGGATTCCAGCCGTGGTATTAATGACTTCTTCCACCACCCTGGTGAGACGACGGATATTAAGGCTATTGGACATAGGGCCCCAGAAAGGAACGATACCCATCATAGCATCAGTGAACTGCTGCAGAGTAGTGTCTTTCTGATCAATGTCTTCTGTATTGATGACCCTTCTAATACAGGATAGGTGGACATGCCTACGCTGCAATCGGTGATCCCTATTATAGTTAGACGGTGCTATATACACCGGGGGAAGGAGGAAAGAAACGTAACATATGCCAGACCACCCCCTAGGAAGCCACACATAAGCCTGGGACCCACAGACGAAATAAACATTATGGGGGGGAAGCAAAGGTGGGCTACTTGTTGTGCTAAACACATAGGTATAGTTGCAATTACTCCGTCCCACTTGAACATTTCCAAGGCCTTGAACACAAAAACTAGCTGTTGTGTTAACTACCGGCACTGGCATTGCTTCATCCTGAGTAATGTTGCGCATCTGGAAAGACCTAAAATATTCAGTGACGTTAAATCCCTTAAAATCCAACATTTCATTTCGAAGCCATGTTACATTTTTTTAGTTCTCATATACATTTATATAGGCTGTTGGGGACAATGTATCAGGGGCCCCTCGCTCTCCTGGAGTAAACCTTTGGTGAACTCGTATGTATTCTAACACAGTATCATAATCAGCATATGTCATATTCATGGCATCAGCATGGAAATGAGTATACACCATGGTAAACAGTTGAAACCAGGCCTCGTAGCTCCCGAGATAGGAAAACGGCATGGACAGTAATATATTGTTTTTATGTGTCACAGAAGGGAGCAGGCCGCAAATCCAACAATTAGTAACATTTGATGTATGGTGTGCCTGGTGGAGCATCTGCAAGAAGACATTATCTACATATGTTTTTCTGTGCTCACACTTGTGAGGGGCCAAAGTAGCAAACATGTGCTCAGTGGGAACGGGTGTTGTACCAATCAAGGAGTGCACAGGATATTTCTACTCAAGGAACGACACTATTCCAAGTACTGTTATCAGAAAGATCAGGACAATTACTACGAAGACTATTTTACTCTTAAAAGACCAACTAGACCAACCAGAACCACCCTGTCCAAAACGTGGGGCCACAAAGGGCTGTTCTTCCTCCATAATAGGGCAACCAAATGGGTACATTTTTAAATCAGAGGAAAGGACATGCAATGGAGCCAACAATGAGAAAACAAGAAAGAGGCAATGTTCCCAGTGTCTGTCAGAGCCTCGCTGGTAGACTCCTATTGTTCATCAAGTTCTGGTGCTATTGAGCACCAGCGGTGGAGCTAGGCGATCCTAACTCTTTGGAGAAATCCCGTGTCGCACAGGATGAGGAACTCCCTTTCCCAGGGGAGCACACTTGAGCAATCCTGTTCAATGTCTGAACAATGCACCAATGTCACCTCTCCCTATTCTACTGTGGCCTAACTTGTCTAGTCCATCCCTGCTAATCTGACTTTTCCTTTGGTGAACTGTTCCTCCGTCGGGGGCGCAAATTGTACCTAACTGCTCCAGGGATAGAGGGGCCTGCAAAGAGAGGCTCAGACTCAGAGGGACCAATGGACTGGGGCTCAAGCACAGATGGGCCAGCAGGCTGGGGCTCCTGGATGGCCTTAATCTCAGGTGGCACTGCCTCATTCAACACTGCGTTGCTCTCCTCCTCGGTGGGTGCCCACATCAGTCGTGCATCTGAGAAGGGAACGAAACAAGGTACTTGCTCCGTTTCAGAGTCGCCGATCCCATCAATTACCCATTGGTCAAAGGGCAACGGAAGTGGCACTCTCCGGCAGTGGTTAGAATGAATCCAATTCTCCCGGCCGTCCACCTTCACTGCCGTACGAGTGGGGAGGAGGACCTGGGCAGGCCCCTTCCAGTGCGGCTCCAAACTGCCTTTCCTCTGAAAGTTCCTCACCAGGACATAGTCACCAGGCTGGATATCGTGGCCTGGCCCCTCGGGAGCCTGCAGCAAGGCTTCATAAATCTGTTGGTGAATAGAGCGCAAGTTTTTAGTCAACTCATTTAAATAATCCACAAGTAAAGGGTATTCTATTTTGGAGAACCGACGAGGTCATGGGACGCCCCATACATTCGCCGGGCGCCCAAACACGACCTCGTACGGTGACAATCCTGTCCTAGAGTGAGCCATAGCTCTTGTAGACAAAAGAGCTAATGGTAAAGCATCTGGTCACTGCAATCCTGTGCTCTCTTTGATTTTTGCCATTTTCAGTTTGAGTGTACCGTTGTACTTCTCAACTAAACCTGCCGACTGGGGGTGGTTCGCAGCATGAAATCTCTGCTTGATGTGCAGACCGTCGCACACCAGCTGGATAACCTTTGAATTGAAGTGACTTCCGTTGTCACTCCAAATCAAACGGGGCAAACCAAAACGCGGGAAGAACTCCTTTAGGAGTGCCTTCGCCGTCGTCATGGCTGTGTTCTCTTTAGTGGGGTAAGCCTCAGTCCATTTACTGAATACACAAACAACTACTAACACGTATTTCAGATCGTTGACTTGTTCCATTTCGATGAAGTCCATCTGGAAAACCTCGAAAGGGAAGGAAGGCAGTGCAAAATTACCAGGAGGTGTAAGGGTGCCTTTTCCAGGATTATACATCATGCATACCATACAGTACTTCACTAAGTGAGCAGCAACTTTGGGAATGTTGTCATTCTGCCATACAGGATCTAACAGCTTACAGATTCCCTTCGCACTAATGTGGGCTGGCCCGTGCGGCATAGTGACCACAGGAAGGACATATGCATCCGGTAACATCCATCTCTGCTTTTCTGACTTGTCAGTCCAGCACCCATCCTCATCCAAATGTGCCGTACTTTCCTGCCATAATGCTAACTCCTCAATCGTTACCTCACTCTGGATTTCTTTCACATTGTCCAGAGTGTCCTCAAACATGGTGGCCTCGGGTACCCACCTAGAAGGACCCGCTACAAACATCTTTTTCATTTTTGTTCGAGCTGTCTCCTTAGCTATCTGATCTGCAAATGCATTTCCCCTCCCCACATCATCGGTGATTGCCTTGTGGGCACTGCACTTAACTACAGCCAATTTCTTAGGGAGTGTCAGGGCAGACAAAAGCCTATGTATAAGGGGCCCATTCTGAATGCGTGTCCCATGGGATGTGAGAAACCCTCTCTCTGTACAGAGCCACCCAAAATTATGGGCGACCCCGAAGGCGTACTGGCCGTCAGTATAGATATTGACAGCCAGTCCCTCGCTCAACTCACAAGCTCTAATAAGGGCGACTAACTCAGCTGCCTGGGCGGACTGATAAGGAACTTGTGATGTCTCAACTACCGTATGCAGTGTAGTGAGTGCATATGCTGCAGTGGTAGTGCCATCTGGTAATTTGAAACAAGAGCCATCGACATATAGTTCCCCTTGGGGGTCAGATAAGGGAACATCAGTCAGGTCTACCCATCCCTTCTGTTGGGGGGAGCGTTTTAGGGGGCTTGGGGGGGGCTAGGGGGCACCCTTGCCAGCTGTTCGAGGGAGTGGTTTAGGGACAAAAGGGCAGCTTAACTTGAGGCAGGGTGCGCAGGAACGCTCATACTAAAATGAAGGAAACAGATGTGTGAGCCATGGAAACCAAGCCAAAAGGTTTAACAGATTTATTTAGAAGGTGCAACTTCAAGAAAAAGGCATTTAAAATACAGAATACAAAATATAGTGACCTCGCATTCATAGAGAGTCTTACCAAACAGAAGGCATTATTACATAATTCTCAATAGGACTCAGAAGGCATTGAAATCGTTTGAAGAGAGACACTTCAGAAAACCTCAAAGACACATTTATAAATGCACTATGAAAAACATCATTTAAATCAAGGAAAATGTTCTCAGAATTCAAAACACATTTGATCTAAAATGCAGAGAATACTCACGTTTAAACCTGAAAGAAAGCAGCCTTGCAAATGTAATATAAGCATTAAATTCTCAATAAGAAAACACCAATTTAGAGACAAAATAGCATATACAGCAATTATATTGGCAAGCTAAATTGTATCTTAATAAAACAAAAAAACAAGAGCTCTTGGGGAAAACCCACACCCGCCTGCCATCCTACCAACAGACGGGTGGGGTAGTCCGCCGAGAACACCGTGGACTCTCTTTTTATACCCTTCAAGGCTGGGATCTGAAGCAGAAGTGCTTATTGCAACGTCAGTCCTACCTACGTCACTTTTAGCCACGGGTCGCACATTTATCAGACGTGTGGTGCTTATTCTGCCAAATGTGGAACATAGACTAGGTGAAAGGTTATGTTCTCAGACCAAGCGCTCATCGTAAATTGCATAGGGCAAGCAGAAAATATGTAATGTAAGGAATAAAATATATAGCAATGTCCTGGTTGCCACATTCATCACCCCGGCCTGACGTCCGGGTGGTGGGAACTTCTCTATTCTCAGGTTCAGACCCAGGATGTGGTGTGCTATATGTCGACAGGACAGAGGAAGAGACAGTGAACTATGAGACACACGGGTAGGGTGGGGGCTATCCAGTCTGGAGCAGAAGAGCCTCGCAGAGAGAAGCTGGCTGAGGTTTTTAGTCAGACAGGCTTAGAGCCTGCTGTTCAGAAAAATGGCAGAACTCTGGTTAATTTAACAAAAGGCCTGCAGAAAGACCGCAGGGCCTACCTAGGGGTTCATACTGACTGAGTGACTAGGATGACCCAGGGCATTTGTTATATGGTAAAACCGGACCCTCAGGTCAATTTAACACGGCCTACAAATTAGGCTGGCAGGGCCTATGTAAGGGGTTCATATTCCAGGTGTGGGCCGAACTGGCCTGGGGTACCCTATGATAAAAAAATAGACCCTGCATCACTTCGTCTCTTCTTCTGTCCGAAAGAGACAATCATGTATGTCTGTCTCCGCACTCTCAGAAGGGAGGGGTAGTAACGTGGCAGGGTTCAGAGTGGCACATCTTTTTATCGTAATATGTAGGGCAAAAAGAGTTAGCTCATATCCGGTCAGACGTGCACTGGTAAGGTGCTGTGTCTTGGTCTTATTTAAGAGAGTGTCCACAGCATGAGGGACCATGATTGTGAGGTCAGTATCAAGTACGAGCCCAGCCGATTGCCTTATAGAAATGGCCACAGCAGCGACCGCTCTTAGACAGCTCAAGAGGGCTCTGGCGACTGGGTCAAGCAAAGCGGAAAAATAATTACACGGCCGTTGCTTACCTCCAAAGGCCTGTGTTAAAACAGAAAGCGCACAACCAGCTGTCTCGTGCACGTACAACACGAATGGCTTCGCATAGTCAGGCATGCCAAGCACAGGAGCAGAGCAAAGCGCAACCTTTAATTGCTCAAAAAACTGCTGACATTCATGCGTCCAAGGCAGGGGCTCATGCACATCTTTAGTGGTTAGCGCTAGCAGACACTTTATTAGTAATGAGTAATTAGGGATCCAATGTCGACAGTAGGAAGTGATGCCAATGAAGGCGCGTACATCCCTCTGGGTTTTAGGGATGGGCATTTTAACAATGGCGCTAATGCGCTCAGGTGTCAATCTCCTACCCTCCTTCGACAGTAGGTGACCTAAATAGGTGACCTCCTGTCAACAATATTGAAATTTAGAAAGGGACCATTTATGTCTGTGGTGAGCCAAATGCAGCAACAACTTAACCGTACTGTCTTTGCATCCCTGTTCCCATGTACTGGAGCAGTACATTACCTGGAGAAAGCGTGAGGGAATCCAATTGGGCTTTCAAAGCTTGGCTTTATATACTAGGGCTCTCAGTATAGCCCTGAGGAGCCCGACAGAATCTAAAACTTCTGCCAGCTAGTGTAAAACCAAATAAATGACAGCTATCGGGGTGAATTGGTATACTGAAGAACACATTTTTCAAATCAATGACAGAGAAGAATTTGGCAGAGGAAGGAATCATTGTGAGAAGGGCAGTAATGTCAGGGACCACCGGGAACTGAGGAACCACTATTTTGTTAACTGCGCGCAAATCAATCACAAAACGATAAACTTCTGCATTGTCATCGGGGGAGTCTGGGGTGCCTTTTTGAGAATAGGAAGAATAGGGCTGTTACACATGTTCGCCGCTGTCTCCTCAACTACCCCTGACTCAATCAGATCTTGTATAATGCGTAACAAAGCTCGCTCCCCCGCCTGACGAATTTTGTACTGGGGAATACGGGGCACAACAGTGTTGTCCTTAACTTTGATGGAAACTGGGGGAATTTGCAAGAGTCCCACATCTGTATCACTCGTGGCCCGCAAAGTGGGCGGCACATCCTTAAACTCAGCAGGAAGGGGCGCATCTTTGGACAGACACGGCTTGGAACTTGTCACATTTGGTCCCATCATCATATAGACACCTTCCGGAGAACAAAAAATTGTCGCATGCAACTTCTTCAATAAATCTAAGCCCATTAAATTTTCTCCACAATTGGATGTCAATAGGAAGGGCGAATCCACAATAAAGGGACCAATAGTCAAGGCAAGTGGTTTGGAAATGGGGCTCACAACCGGTACACCTGAAAAGCCTACCGAAACATTCTTTTGGCCAGACAGAGCTGCCCCGGGGACCAGCGAACGAGAAACAGAGCTATTCATTGCACCTGTATCCACTAAGAATTTCTTAACTGAGCCTTGCAAATACGCGGTGACATAAGGACCGCGCTGATCTACAGGTATCTGTACTGGTCCCTCACCCTGTCCCTGGCTGTCCTAACTGTGAGACATCCCTGTCACCTCGTCCAGATCATAATCATCTTGATAATACTGTCTCCCTCGAGGGTCATCAAAATAGTTCTGGTCAGAGCGACCCTGCAGTGTCCCATCCTCTCGAACCCCAGCCTGATCAGTTGCTCCACGGCCCTGTCCACGAGAACCTCGTCCCCTGGGTGCCGCAACTTTCTGCAATAACACCGGGCACTTACTGCACCAGTGCCCCTCCTCCTTACAGTACGCACACTGATTCAGCCCTACTGGCGCAGCGTTCCTACTAGTACGAGGAAGCTGCCGAGCCGAACCAGCTCCACGTCCCCTGCCATTACCCCTAGACACCTGCTGCATCAACACCTTCGTCTTCAGCTCCTTATTCATCTTCTCCACCTTCTCCTTCTCCTCATTTTCCCTGTGCTCATAATTATGTGCCATACTTAATATCACAGAAGGGGAGGATGTCGTCTGGGTACTCTCCGAAGCCTGTAAACGTGTCCCAATCTCTGGGAGCAGATTCGTAACGAATCTATTAACGAACAATCGGACACCCCCTTCCATCAGCAGATCCTGTCCGCTAAAATCCAAGAACACCCCTTCAAATCGAGTAAAAAAAATCAGACACACTTTCGTCTTTCTTCTGACGACACGCTGTTAACTTATCCCAATCAACCCTTCTTGGTGGAATGAGAGAGGGCATATACGTAATAATTTGGTCAGGCAGAGCTAGTATCTCGGGCCTAGGCTTCTCACCGGGCTTCCTCTCCTTATCCCAAGCTTTAATCTGATCCCAGGTACCACCCAATTTCACAGCGTGGTCCTGCGTGTGCACCTGCCTCCAGATGTCAATGGGCACCAGCAGACCAAAGAACATTTCAAGGTCTGCAAGCGTCATTACAGTCGAAGAAGCGGCCTCAGTCAACTCCTTATAATACGCGGTTGGATTTTTCATAGGGTCAGGTAACCGCGTCTTAAGGGACAAAATCTCACATCTTTTCCACGGGGTGTACACCCATTGTTACTGGAAAACGGCCTCCACCCTTGGTCTAATGACAGTATTCTGCTGGTCTCGCAATTCCGGCAATTCAGGGTGGTATATGGGATGGACTTCCCTCATCGGAAACTGGGGCCCTGCCTTTGGGCTCTTCTCAAGCAGCCTACCCCGATAGGCTACCAACGTTGCAACATTACCAAAAACCTTCTCCGGCGCCATATCAGCAACATATACATTGTCCCTAATATCATAAATAACCTGAGGCGCTGCAGCGTTGAAACACTGCTCCCACAATCCAATCAGTGTAGCCGACATGTGCTTAAGCAACAATGTCTCAACTGGAAATCATTAAAACAGGACAGTAAAAAACAGTGATGTAAATCACAATGGGGGCGGGGAACAAAGGAAGGGAGACCACAACGAAAATGGTAGGGTGGAAAAGTTATTATTTGTAAGTAGTTATAGCAGCACTACAATACAATTTAATATACAATGACCAGGGGCGTGGTCTGGCCACGAGGGAGGATGGCCGCCTGAAAGAAGAGCTCCGCTCCGGGGCGGCACTCATAGGGAGGCAGCATTGTTTTCAGCGAGCTCAGGGTGATTAATTCGACATCCCTGGACAGCTTGATTAATGCTGTCATGTGTGATATTCTTTCTTCGGACCAGAGACCTTCTCTTGGGGCTTTTTTCAAGCCGAGGAGCGTCTGAGGAGAAGAGCACCAGCTGGGCCTAGTGACGTCTTTCGAATCCCCGGGCCTCGCGTAACACGCATGCCCGTCTCCCCAGTGAACTTCTGAGCCTGACAAACCTGACGAACGACGACAAAGGTCAGGGTTAAGGTTGCTGTTCACGGAGTGACTAAGAGGATTTTCAACCTCACAATGAAGATAAAGGTCAGTGTCAAGGTTGCCGTTCACGGAGTGACTGAAAGGATTTTCAGTCAGGAATTGTTTTCACTTTCTTTCTCCGGAATATTTCCTGTACTTAGACGCTCCTTAAACTAAAATGAAGATAATTGTGCTCAGATTCAGGACTGCATTTTGCTCATTTGGGCCAGGACAATTTTCTTTCAAATAAATGCTAACCTCTCTAAATGGCCAGAACCCTGCTCTGGTTCCCACCACTATGTTCTTGGGCTTATTATATCGAGACTCAACTCTTCTCTGTCCATAATATGCAGCCTGTTAAAATTCACACATAGAGCACCTCGGAATGCGGCAACTATAAAAGAAGTTTATTTACTGTTGAATTCCGCGCTTGTGGTTTCTACCCTGAATGGTGTCAATTTGCTGCGATTTTTCTCACATTACAGTGACCATATATACACTGTGATTTAGTGGCTGTATGCTTTTGCAACACCTGGTTAACACCTGCTTGACTTTGTGGAATAAAAGTGTTACCAAGTTATACTGAGTGCCTATTACCTTGGTTTTTGCAACTCTTGTTAACTATGTAATGAACATTTTGCCAAGACATTTGCATACTAGATTCATACCTATTGAGCAAGTGATTTTTCCTCTTTGTTACTATTTGCCTCAGCAATACGGAATTAACACTTCCTAATCTGCACATACACCTCACAGACTCAAATATTTGCAGGTAATGTCTAAAAATAAGAACGAGAGCAAGTCTACTAAGCAGCCACTTTTTGCTGACGTACTGAAGCATCCAAGCACTATGTCTGTGAAGAACTCTGCCTCACCATCATCATCTAACCAGCCTCTGTGAACTATCGGAAATGAGTTGCGGGAGACCGGGTCGTGAAAGTGCAGGTTTTATTCTTTTGACTGTAAGTTTCCTATGAGTGTCCAGGGTACAAGGGGTAATGGAGTGTGACTTGTCCTTAGGTCCCGGGGTGTACGCTGTTGTCTTCCTCCTGGGTCGGTCCGGACGTCTATCGCCTCCTTCTCCTCCTGGTTTTCTGTCCCGGGTGGCCACCGTCGGATTCTCCGGATACCCCAAAGGAAGGAAGAGGACAACACGGGGTCAGGGTGAACAGGGAACGGTGCGTTGTCAGGGAGAGGGAGTGAGGTAACACCAGCCCACAACGAGCAAGATACCGTGACACACGCTCAATTGACGGGAGTGTAGGTGCGGTGGATGGGGATCGGCTATTTCTCAATGTGCGATGCTGCGCTCGCGCCTCTAAGCCTCTGGCGTTCCCCGCTTTCCCACCCAGCCCGTGAAACGGTCCCGTACCTGTTTTAGCCACGCTCCTCCTGGGGCGTGGCGGGGCGAAGCGTAAGTTCGTTGGCCTCCTGGCTCTGTGATTCTCTCGGGGTCTTCCTCCGCTCCTCCTGGGTCTGCCTCTTCTCTCGGGATCCGTCGCTCGCTGTCTCCGTCTTCTCTCGTCGCAACTCCACTTCCTCCTTTCTCACCTCCGGTGTCGGCGCACACTGGTTTTCTGGTCCTGCCCTCTCTTGTTGGACGGAGGGCGATGTCGTCATCAAATGGGGCGGGAGCGTCCCATGTCGGATCCCAGTTAAAGGGACCGTATCCCCGTTCAGCGGTGTTGGACGTGGATGACCCAACCCAGTCCTCCTGTGGCGATAAAATAAAAGGTGCAGTGACGTCCAGCGCCTCCCACCAGTCTCTCAACCGATCCGGGCCGTCCCGACACACACCCGCCCCGTGACACTCCTCCACCCCTGGATTCTCCCGATTGGGGAGAGGGAATACTCTGGACAGATAGTCTGCATTGCCGTTGTCGACCCCCTTTCGATGCTGCACTGTGAATGAATAGGGTTGGAGGGAGAGAAACCAACGGAGAACCCTGGGGTTGTTGGCGATATTGCGGCTCATCCATTGGAGAGGTGCATGGTCAGTGTACAGAGTGAACTGGTGTCCCTCCAGGTAATAACGCAACTTCTCTATGGCCCATTTTACTGCCAGGCACTCACGCTCAATGGTGGGATATCTCGCCTCCCTCGGGAATAGCTTCCTACTTATGTATACTACAGGGTGTTCTATCCCCTCCTGAGTCAGCTGTGAGAGGACCGCGCCTATGCCTTGTTGTGAGGCGTCCGTATGTAGGAGAAAGGGTCTGGAGTAGTCAGGAGAGATTAGGACGGGACTCGTAGTAAGGGCTTGTTTTAGGGTCTGGAATGCCTTTATCATGGGTTTCGTGGGACGAGACAGGACCTGCGGTTTCACCTGCTTCTGGAGGATGTCTGTCAGTGGTGCGGCCACCTCGGAAAAGCGAGGTATAAACCGTCTATAGTAGCCAATCAGGCCGAGAAAGGCTCTTAGGTCTCGCTTGGAGGCAGGAAAGGGAGCGTCTGATATCGCCCTGACCTTCTCTATCTGAGGAGCGATCACCCCATGTCCTAGCACATATCCTAGGTATTTCACCTTTTGGTATCCCACCCGGGATTTCTTTGCATTTATGCGTAGACCCGCTTCCCTTAGGGCCTGTAAGATGGTTCGGAGATGGCGAAGGTGAGATTTCCAGTCTGGGCTAAAAACCACTATATCATCCAGATATGCCGACGAAAAGGAGTGGTGGTTTTGTAACACGGTGTTCATGAGTCTCTGGAAAGTCGCTGGTGCCCCATGTAATCCAAACGGGAGGACAGTGAACTCGTAGAGGCCTTCCGGTGTGGAAAAGGCCGTCTTCTTTCTGTCCTCCTCCCTTAGAGGTACCTGCCAGTATCCCTTGGTCAGGTCTAGTGTGGAGATATACGTGGCCTCCCCTAGTTTCTCTATCAGCTCGTCTATCCGAGGGATGGGGTAGGCATCGAAGGACGAGATTCCATTAAGGGCCCTGAAGTCCATGCAGAAGCGGGTGCTACCGTCTGGTTTCGGCACCATGACGATCGGAGAGGACCACTCACTCCTCGAGGGCCTTATGACTCCCAGCTGCAACATTTCCTGTACTTCCTTCTGTATGGCTTTTCTCCGGGCCTCAGGGATCCGGTAGGGTCTCAGTTTTATGGTTTTTCCGGCCGGGGTCTCAATTCGGTGTTCTGCCAGGTGGGTCTTGCCTGGAGCGTCGGAGAACAACGAGGAAAAGGGCCGAAGGGTTTCATCCAACTCGTCCCGCTCTCTGTGGGTGAGGTCGTCGTTCACCACTAGCTCTGCGACCGTGGAATGCTTGGTGGTAAGTGTGGGCAGAGTGAGGTTTGAGGCTTTGGGTAGGGGTCCCAGCCATTTCTTTAGCATGTTTATATGGTACGTCTGGGTGCGGGTCGGGGTGACTTGTAACCTATATGTGGTTTTTCCTATGACGGCTATGATCTTGTATGGGCCTTTCCATTCTGTTTTCATCTTTGTTGTAGCCGTGGGTAGTAACACCAGTGCCCAGTCATCTTTCTTTAGGGTCCTCCACCTTTTCCCACGGTTATAGTAGTGGGTCTGTTGTTCCTGTTTCTTCACCAGGTGGGAATAGGCCAAATCGCGTAGTTTTCCTATCTTGTCTTTCAGTCCTTGTGTGTAGTCCAACATACCTCTGGTCTCCATCGCCTCTTCCTTCTCCCAGGCCTCTTTCGTCATCTCCAGAAGGGAGCGCGGCTGCCTTCCGTATAGCATCTCGAACGCCGAACAGCCAAGGCTGCTTTGCACCTGGCTTCTTATGACGTACAGCGCCAAGGGTAATAGCTGGTCCCATTCTTTGCCGTTTACTTCCAACATCTTCTTTAGCGTGGCTTTTAGGGTCCCATTATATCGTTCGACTAGACCATCGGTCTGTGGATGGTACACCGAAGTTTTGATCTGTCGTACGTTTAGGACCCCACAGACTTCTCTCATAAGACGAGATACGAAGGGCGTTCCTTGGTCCGTTAGGATTTCTTTGGGGAAGCCTACCCGTGAAAACAGTTCCAGGAATCTGTCGGCTATGTTGCGGGTGGTGGGGGCTCGGAGTGGAAATGCCTCCACGAATCTGGTTGCGTAGTCCACTATCACGAGGGCGTAGATGTTCCCTTTCTTTGTACGGGGCAACGGGCCAATCAGGTCCATTCCGACCCTCTCAAAGGGGTTACCTATTATGGGAAGTGGTTGTAGGGGCACCGCTGGGGGCCTATGTGTGTTCCTTCTCTGACAGGTGTCGCATGACTGGCAGTGCACTTTGATGTCCTTGTATACACCTGGCCAAAAGAAATGCCGTAGGACGTTTTGTGTGGTTTTCTCCGCGCCTACGTGTCCTGCCGTGAGGTGGGAATGAGAAAAGAAGGTTATCTGGTCCCGGAACGAGAGGGGCACCAGTAGTTGGTGAGGTTCTGTGGGGTTAGCCTGTCGGTAAAGTAGCCCCTCCTTTATAAGGAACTGGGGATACACAGGATCGCTGTTGTCCTGCGTACTGTGGGCCTGTTCCCACGCGTTGTATAGAGTGGCATCGTTGGCCTGTGCGAATTTAAAACTGCGGTCTAGGAGCCATGGTTCTGGGGAGATGAGGGCCGGGACCGCCTCTCTTGGGTTACCTACTCCTCCTTTCCTACTCTCTTCTAGTTGGAGAACGCCTCGGAAGAGAGCGAGGAACTCAGGGTTATCTGTGCCAATGATCAGGTCTTCGGGAGCCCATCTAACACCCCTACTTTTACCTCACTGTGTACCCCTTCAGAATGGGTGAGGACAATCTTAGCCAGGGGTAGGGTTTCACATCTCCATGTACGCATCGGATATGGACTAGGGTATCGGGTACTAGCTGACTGGGGTTAATGTACGCCTCCTGGATGACCGACTGTTTACACCCGGAGTCGAGAAGGGCCTTAACCAGTTTACCATTCACCCGTACACTTACATGGAAGGCCGTTCCCAATTCGGCCGTATACATGATGGACCTGGGGAGGTACCCCACCTCCATGGGTTCATCCGCTGGTTTCTTCCGGGGACATGCACGGGCTATGTGGCCCCAGTCCCCACAGTCAAAGCATTGGGGACCCCTGACACTCGGTATCTCCATCTTCGGCATTCGGGGTTTTCCCGGTTCTGGTGGAGCCCGATACCTCTTCTCTAACCGTATGGCAGGCGGACGTGTCCTCTCTGTGTCACATACAACGCCCTTCGGCTGGGCACGTGAATAAGTCGTAGCCATCTCTATGGCCTGGGCGGCCGTTAGACGTGAATGTTGGCGCAGCCATTTCTGCGTATTGTACGGTAGGGCGTCCAGGTACTGTTCTAAGTAGATTTTCTCCATTATCTCCTCCTTTGTACTATACCCTGGGGCCAGCCACTTGTCGGCGGCCATCTTCAGTCTGAAGAACAGTGTTTTAGGATTTTCACCTGGGGCGCCTCTTTCTTTACGGAACCTCACTCTATATGCCTCTGAGTCCAGGCCGAGGTGGTCCAATATGATGACCTTTATCTCTCCGTAAGAGGTATCGCCCGTGGCGTTCGCCACTTGGTAGGCTGCTTGTGCTTCCCCCGTGAGCAAAGGGGCTAGAAAGAATGGCCACTTCTCTACCGGCCAGCTGCACGCCCTTGCTACCCTCTCGAAGTTGGTCAAGAAGGCGTCGGGATCTTCTCCCGTTATGTACTTTTGGAGGAGACGCCTGTCGGCGGGTGAGGGGTGCCCCGTACCTCCCTCACGGTGCCCCCGGTCTGTTCAGTTGCCAGCCTGTGTAGTCCGTCCATCTGGGCTGCTATGGTATCTTTGAACGTCTCCCGGTCCGCCTGGGCCGACGACATCTGGCGCTCGACGGCCCATTCTAGCTTCTCCTGGCCCTTGATCAAGTGCTGCACGATCGTCTCCATCTTAGTGTCGCAGATGGGCTCTTCTATTCCCGCATTCTCCACCACTTGTGAACTATCGGAAATGAGTTGCGGGAGACCGGGTCGTGAAAGTGCAGGTTTTATTCTTTTGACTGTAAGTTTCCTATGAGTGTCCAGGGTACAAGGGGTAATGGAGTGTGACTTGTCCTTAGGTCCCGGGGTGTACGCTGTTGTCTTCCTCCTGGGTCGGTCCGGACGTCTATCGCCTCCTTCTCCTCCTGGTTTTCTGTCCCGGGTGGCCACCGTCGGATTCTCCGGATACCCCAAAGGAAGGAAGAGGACAACACGGGGTCAGGGTGAACAGGGAACGGTGCGTTGTCAGGGAGAGGGAGTGAGGTAACACCAGCCCACAACGAGCAAGATACCGTGACACACGCTCAATTGACGGGAGTGTAGGTGCGGTGGATGGGGATCGGCTATTTCTCAATGCGCGATGCTGCGCTCGCGCCTCTAAGCCTCTGGCGTTCCCCGCTTTCCCACCCAGCCCGTGAAACGGTCCCGTACCTGTTTTAGCCACGCTCCTCCTGGGGCGTGGCGGGGCAAGCGTAAGTTCGTTGGCCTCCTGGCTCTGTGATTCTCTCGGGGTCTTCCTCCGCTCCTCCTGGGTCTGCCTCTTCTCTCGGGATCCGTCGCTCGCTGTCTCCGTCTTCTCTCGTCGCAACTCCACTTCCTCCTTTCTCACCTCCGGTGTCGGCGCACACTGGTTTTCTGGTCCTGCCCTCTCTTGTTGGACGGAGGGCGATGTCGTCATCAAATGGGGCGGGAGCGTCCCATGTCGGATCCCAGTTAAAGGGACCGTATCCCCGTTCAGCGGTGTTGGACGTGGATGACCCAACCCAGTCCTCCTGTGGCGATAAAATAAAAGGTGCAGTGACGTCCAGCGCCTCCCACCAGTCTCTCAACCGATCCGGGCCGTCCCGACACACACCCGCCCCGTGACACTCTCGTAATACTTCAACTGCAAAATCAGGGGATACTATGGATCGCCTTTTCAAGAAATTTCTACCATTAGTTGTCGTTTGACGGAAATGGATATTAACATTTCTTCCCTTGCAACGGAGACAAAATCAATAAGAGCAGACATAGTCCAATTTCATACTAAAACAGAGGAACTAGAACAACGTCTAGTAGTAGTTGAGAATAAATTTGATTTGGTACAAAGCAGAAATCAAGAACTATTGCTTCTCCGTAGCAAGCTGGTGGATTTGGAAGAAAGCAGCAGGAGAGATAATATTCGCTTCTTTGGTTTTCCAGAAGGAATTGAAGGCCAAAACACTAGAGGTTTTCTGTGCAATGTTCTCCCCACACTGGTTGGCATTCATTTTGATCCAACACTTGAAATTCAACGGGCTCATCGTCTTGGCCCCCCGCGTAAAGGCTTAGACTCTCGTCCAAGACCCCTCATTGCTTGTTTTCTGAGACATGATCAAGTTAGGCAACTACTAACAGTGGCACGCACACAAGGATTCTTCAGTTATAAAGGTCATGAAATCCGAATGGCGGCTGATTTTTCTCGAGAAACTAATGAACGGAGGAAAGCTTTCCTATCTATGAGACCGCAACTGCGTAAAATGGACATCAAGTATGGTTTGTTTGATCCAGCCCGTTTTCGGGTCACCAAAAATGGTGATTCAAGAGACTTTTACAATCCAGAAGAGTTACAACGTTTCTTTGATGATATGAAACAGCAGGATATGGACATACAGCATACGCCTACTCCTCAAAATTCTCAAAATCCTCAATCTTCTCATTACCCCGTGGATAGTGCACACCAAATACAAGGTGCAGGTCGTCAGCGTGGCAGAGAGCCTGAGAGGTTGTCCCGCACCCAAGAAGATGGAGCCTCAGCTTTACAGTCAGTATCTAGTCTCACCCAAGACCAGCATAGAGACAAATCTCGTTCTCCTTTAAAATCTGCTTCTGATGGAGAGTAGCTTTTCTGCCGAAGTTTCTCATATTGTTAACTAAAATCTCTAGCTTCTGACCTTTGTGTTCATTTTCATAGAGAAATAAGCATCTTGCATACTTCAGATAAGATGACACTCCTTTAGTATGCACCAGATAAGTATTATTTAATCTATCTCTTTATTTATTTCCCTATTATTGCTTCTGAATCTCAAATGTATATATCTATATCTTCCTCATAATCTGAAATTTACCTAATACATTATTTATTACAGATGCTCATTGTCATTGGTAATTATCATTCGTACTGTATTGATCCCACCTCTATTTGTAGATTTCTCATGTTATATTTAAAATGAAATTTTTCCATCTCTAAATATTATTGCCATGGATACTCCTTTAGAATGTCTTTTAAGTTTATTTCCTAAGGTACCCTAGATATGCCTGCATATAGGTTTTATAATATTTAGTTTTCCCTCTATAGAATATCACTAAGCATAATTGGTTTCCCTGGACCCTCATCATTATTATAAACAATCCTGTCATTTGTTTTATCTCCTGGTGGGTACCCTTATTTATTTCCTTATCATTGCTTCTAAATCCCAAATGTAATGTATCTATCCGTATCTTCCTCACGATTTGAAATTTACCTAATGCATTATTTATTACAGAGACATATTTATTATGCAATATTTACAGTTATGATTCATTGTTTCTCATGTATGATTGACACTTTGCTATCTATTTTTCATATTTATCTAACTGGTAAATTTATTGACATTGATAATTATCATTCGTACTGTATTGATCTCACTTCTATTTGTAGATTTTTTCATGTTATATTTAAAATGAAATGTTCCCATCTTTAAATATTATTGACATAGATACTCCTTTAGAATGTCTTTTAAGTATATTTCCTAAGTTATCCTAGATATGGCTACATATAAGTTTTATAGCATTTAGTCTTCCCTTTATAGTACGCCACTGAGCATAATTGGATTCCCTAGACCCTCATCATTTTTATAAGTGGCCCTCACATTTGTTTTATCTCCTGGTGGGTGCCCCACCCGGAGCGGTGCTCTAGTGAGCCCAGACCCGCGGTTAAAGTTTTAATATCGTAATACTTTTTATACCATTATTTTGTAATTTATAAGTGTACTTTTATTTTTATATTTACTATACTCTCTTTCACTAGATAGTAAGTCCATAAATCTTCATACAATATCTAGTACACTTACAGATATGGTTGTTCCTCATGCCTTACGTGTAATATCATGGAATGTTCATGGTTTAACACATTACATTAAGAGGAAAAAAGTCCTATCGTATCTCCAATCCAAAAAAGTAGATATGGCTCTTCTGCAGGAGACACATCTTGATGAACTTGAATCACAAAAATTGTCTAGGGACTGGGTGGGCAAAGTTTTCCACAGTAGTATTCAGGATGACAGCTCCTTAGATACAGGTCCCACTCGAAAATGTGGGGTGGCAATCCTCGTTAGAAAAACTCTCCCAGTTATGGTATCCAAAACGTGGGAAGATCCGAATGGGCGTTATGTATTCGTTAAACTGCGCATTGGAGATACCCATATATGTGTGGGATCGGTTTATGCCCCGATAGGTACTAAGAAATCCTTCTTCTTGAATTTGAATCGCTTGCTATCAGAGATTGATGCTTCAAAATACCTTATAGGAGGTGATTGGAATTTGGTGAGAGATCCAGTTCTAGATAGGACAGGTCCTCTAGATAAACATAATGCTGCAGACAGGGCGCTCATAAATGACATAATTGAAGATAACGGCCTTGTGGACCACTGGTGTCTTTCACACCCAGATGACACTGAATACACATTTTTATCTCCTACTCACGGAACTCTTTCACGGCTGGACTATTTCTTAATCTCCCAAAGTTTAGTTCAATCAGTTCAGGACTCTCATATTTTAGAAGCATCGGTGTCTGACCACTCTCCAGTCTTACTACATTTGCACATAGGAACCACTAGCCCAGGTCGTAAATCTTGGAGGATGAATATTCAAAGACATAAAACACCCAAGGGTAAAACACAATTGCAGGAACACCTTCATAATTATCTTTCCTTGAATCAAGGTTCTGTTAACTCCGGCAGGATTATGTGGGCTGCTGCTAAGGCTACTATACGGGGACAACTTATGCGAGATGCTGCTCAAATCAACAAGAAAAATGCTGCTCGACAGAAAGAATTGGAACAGGATATTGCCCATTTTACTCGCCTATACACTCATAAACCTACTTTACAAAATCGTAAATACTTAGAACAGGCCCGTATGACATTGAATAGTCTTTTTACCTCCAAGGCTGAATATGCCCTACAAAAAATGAAAGGGAGGCACTATGAACAGGGAGAAAAGGCTGGCAGACTTTTAGCAGCACAACTAAGACAACGAGAAGCCGCCATGGCTATTCCAGCCCTTAAGTCATCTGGTGGTGACATGTTGACCCGTCCTCAGGATATAGTTAATGAATTTGCTACTTACTATAAATCTCTGTATACCCCAGGAACCCACATAGATCATGATAAAATGTCATCTTTCCTTGCAGGAATCGACCTACCTTCCCTTTCAACAGAAGATAGAGAGTTTTTAAATAAAGAAATTAGTAAAGAAGAGATATCACAAGCTATAACCAAACTTCCATATCATAAAGCCCCAGGGGAAGATGGATTCCCTGCGGAATTCTATCGCTGGTCAGGTAACAACACAATAGATTGTCTACATACTGCATTTCAAGAAGCCGAACATGTATCTTCTTTAGGTAGTCTTTCTAATAAAGCCGTGATAGTAGTCCTGCCTAAACCAGGGAAAGATCCACTGCTTTGCAGCAGTTACCGCCCCATTTCACTCCTAAACTGTGACATTAAAATTTTGGCCAGTATTCTTGCTTCTCGTCTCCGCAAGGTTGTCCCCTCACTAATCCATCATACCCAAGTGGGATTTATACCTGGGCGCTCTTCTAGAAACCATTTACGTTCATTAGCTCATACCCTACATGCTGCCAAAATACTTCAGGACGATGCCATAGCACTATCGCTCGACGCTGAGAAGGCCTTTGATCGAGTAGAATGGGATTACCTCTTCAAAATTTTAGCACAATTTGGATTAGGAGATCAGTTCATAAATAAAGTAAGGTTGTTATATGAACAACCTACTGCAATAGTTAATTGTGGGGGTTTGTCTCTGATACATTTCCAATCCGCAGAGGAACCCGCCAAGGATGCCCCTTGTCACCTCTTTTATTTCTATTGGCTATTGAACCTTTGGCAGCAGCTATCCTTCAGTCGACCTCTGTTGTTGGTATTCCTCTACCAATGGGAGAATCCAAACTTTACCTTTATGCAGATGACATTCTACTCACCATTACAGATTTATCAAGATCATTACCATCTCTGCTTCAAATTATTGAGAATTTTTCTTCCTTTTCTGGGTATAAAATCAATTGGGACAAAAGTGAAGCGCTTCCTATATCAGATGGCACCTCAAAATCTGTGATACAAGATTATCCCTTTCATTGGCAACCCTCTCGTTTAAAATATCTAGGTATTCTTGTAAATAAGGGTACAGAGGCCATGGTCACAGATAATATAAGTCCCTTGCTTACTCAAATGAAACGAGATTTCGATAAATGGAAAGTGTTGGGTTTGTCTTTGTGGGGTAGAGTGCAAGCGGTAAAAATGATTACTCTTCCACGTTTTCTTTATACCCTCGGAATGCTTCCTTTTCACATCCCATTACCCACACTACGCCTCATAGATTCTAAGATAAAATCTTTTATATGGGGCTCCATAAAACCCCGTTTAGCTATTAGCAAACTTAATGCCCATCACTCCAATGGAGGTCTCAGCCTTCCCTCGATTGAGCATTATTCCCTTGCATTACAACTATCCCAACTCACATACATGCTTCACGACAATTCTAGCACTCCCCAATGGGTATTTATCGAAAGGTTTCTGCTGTCCACTGAACAAGGTCTCTCAGCTCTATATGGGTCAGGTACCATCCGTCTAGACCCCCATAATCCTATTTTATCTGCAATGCGTAAAACATGGCAAAGAACACACCGTATCTTGGGCTTTAATCCACGGTTACATGTAAAAGCCCCAATATGGAATAATTACGGAATTCGAATTAAAGGGAAACTCAATGGAAATCAGCAGGCATTCTTACATTAGATCAGATTCTTCAAAATGGAGATCTCAAATCCTTTTCACAACTGGTAGATGGGTTTAATCTTCCCCTATCTCAAATGGATAAATATCTCCAACTTAATAACTCCCTTATTAAAGCTTTAGGCACAAAACCCTGGACATTACAAATTTCACCAATTGTGTTTTACGTCCACACTTGGGGGGGTCATAAAGGAGTTATCTCCGGTTTATATAAAACACTTGCAACACAATTATTTTCTCATCCTTTATCCCGTGACCTTCGTTTTAAGTGGCAATCCCGTCTAGGAATCTCCTATGAAGATGAACAATGGATGGCTATATTGGAAAACTTAGATAAAGGTGCTCGGGAGGCTCTCTTAAAATTCTGTTTATTTAAAATTCTACATTACTGGCATTGGTCACCAGTAAAATTACGCAAAGCAGGCTTATTATCACATACTAATTGTTGGAGATGTAATGCCCATGGCTGTGACATAGTTCATATTTTATGTAATTGCCCTATGGTCAAAACATATTGGTCCTATATAGGCAAGGTTCTACACAACTCTGTTCCTTTACATTTACCACTCTCACTAGCAACTATTTTGCTACATGATCTAAGAGAATCTCCTACCCTCTCTAAGCCACAAGGTCGTCTTGTTCATACAGCATTGGCTACTGCTAAAATTTGCATATTAAGGCAATGGAAATCCCCATCTCCGCCATCCCAGGAGAACTGGTTAGCCTCAATGATTCAAACTGCCTCACATGAGAGAATTATATACAACATACAAGATCAATCTGAAATGTTCTTACAAGTATGGTCCCCTTTCTTACAAGTACAAGATGTTCCTATGTCTACTTCCAATACCTAATTTACGTTAGTCACCTCAATGAATTATCAACCAAAACTTTTCGATCCTTCTATCTCTCCTCCATTGTTTTATCTGTATTATGGTTTATCTGTAGCTTATGTCCCATACATTTTAATATAGTTATGATATTGTATTATTGAAGGAACGTTATCTTTTAATAGTTTAACTTATTTTATTTTATTTAACAGAGGATGTAAGAACGTATTTTGCATAGTAATATTTTAGTATCCTATGGTTCTAGTATTCACTAACAAGCTGCTAGATTACTATTTTATTAATATACAATCAACTATTCATATTTTAGGATAAATGTATTAATCTTATCTGTTGTAATATCTTTTAAATTGCAACTGCTTCCTCACATGATATTCTTAAATTGTGTTATATTTGTCTTTCTATTTATAATTGCCGTCATCTATTTCTCTATATTGAAAAGCATCTTAAAATCTGTTTTCTTGTATTTATGAAATGCTAATAAAAAATTACAACAACAACAAAAATAAAAAAAAATATACAATGACCATAACACACAAAGTGAGCACTAGACGTGCTAGTGATAGGTGAGCGGCGCAGTGACACAGGGGTGAAAACAACAGCGTGAACGACGACAAGGGGTAAGAGGACTGTGGTCAAGATTACAAAAAATATATACAATGTTGATGTTCAGGATTCAGGATAAATAAATTGACCACAACAGCGCCCAAGTTCTATGCCTGGTAGTCGACGACGTTTCAACCTGAATGATTTCAGGTCATCATCAGGACAATGGTCATTAGTTTGGAGGTAGTGCTTAACTGGACAAGGAATAAGTCAATCGTCCAGGTCAGAACAATCAAGGTGTGGTAAAAAACAATGAGGCGTCAGGGATCCGCGTCAGGATAAACAGGATGTAGTAAGAGACAGAGAGGCGTCAAGAATCCGCGTCTGTACCAAAATGAATAAATGCTGCGTGATGAATTCGAGAGGTATAATATTCCATATGAGGGAAAACCGTGTGCCTGGCGGTCAAGGAGAATTTGAATGAATGTAGTTAATCCGAGGATAAAGTCGCATAAGGGCGGTCAAAGCAATTATGGGCAGTGGCAGAGGAGCCAAACCTCCGGGTTGCAGCCAGGAACGAATGAAGAGTCCGTCCCATTACATTAAACAATCCTGAAAAGTAGGTTCACTCAATGCAAGCATTTCTGAAAATGTTCTAATTATCTATTAACATACATGTAATTCTGGAATTAGAGACACGTGAAATAAAAAAAAGTACAGTGTTTACCACAACCTGCCATCTCATATACTTTGTTCCCCCTTCTAATGCACTCCTAGTTGTGCCCAGTCCTGCCAAGTGCCATGCATCAGGTGTTAGACTACCGCATTTTGGTGCGGTGGTCCGCATCACCGCACTAAAATGCAAAGTCACGCATTATAGCACCTCCTTGACACTACCACTGCTGAGGCAGAAAAAAGCAAGAAACACTCATTTAGAAAGCAGGCTCTTGTGGCAGAGTCTGAGAAGACAGCTGTTCGTAGCAAAATTATATGGCAGGTGAGTGGGTAGTGCGGCCTGGGGCTCAGCTATGCTGGCTGCATAATTCACACAGCTGCTGCTAAGACTCCCAGGCCGGCTACGGCAGCATTCACGTAACATCATGGCATCATGTGACTATGCATAATGACAGACTCTTGTATCCAATTGCTGACAGCCTATCGGCAGAAAGTCAGTGTCTCTGAGTGAGGCAGGTCTTGCCGTGACGTGAGCGGCAGTTATGTTTCTTTAGTTTGCCAGCATGCCTGCACTGCTGCCTGTGCCCAACCTGTGGGCCGCCATACCAGTTTAATTGATGCCACGACCGTAGGCTCGCCGGCGACCGGTCAAGTGACCAGAGGTTGCATAGTTATCCTTCTTGCTGCGCAGAGGCTGTGCAGCACAGGATCCTTGTTCCCATAACTTACTCACTGGGTGATCTAGTAAGTAAGTTATGGGAATAATGATCCTTTGTTTGCCTCTATGGTAGTCTGTGCCATGTGCAGTGTGGCAGCGAGCATGATGCTGCAAGAGACTCCATCGCATCCCAACTCACTCAGGTCTGTGTGAAGTTGAAAGAAGTGGCCCGATTAGGGTCACCCGGGTCACTAATGACCACCTCTCAGCCTTCCATACCAAATGAAGAGTCGGTCAGGCAGTAGAGAATACAAACCAATATCTGTTTATTAGATGCACTCAGAGCAGAGCCTAGTCTGCCCAGTCTCTAGGAGTGCTGCAGAGGGACTGAAATCGACAAGCATGAAGATACATTATGTACGTTTCGTAACTGGGCTAAAACACGCCCATGGTGGAATTTTCCAGGCAGGTGCTGCTAAGCAATGGAATACAAAAAAAACGGTCTCAGCACTCGTATCTTACACAAAGTTGCAAAGTCCAAGGTTGTTCCAGTCGGGCCCGTCACCAGACAAGTGGGAGAGGGCCTCTATCTAGAGAGAAGGGTATGCGCTAATATGAACAGTCTATTCATTAGTGAAGCAAAACCTAACATTGCAGACACAAAAGATAACAGAGGCCTTTTCTCAGAAATAGCAAAGGTTTAGTTTTCATCATGTTTCAAAATGGCACCTGAACAGAAAATGGTGTCGCGAATGCTTACTTTACATAGGCAATGCACAAACACGAATATTTTTATTCTAACAGACCCTCCTTTTAGCATGAGCTAAAACATTTTCTAACAGCAGCAAGGAAAATATAGAACCAGGAAAACAGGATACCATGGGTAAAACTCCTTATGAGCATTCCATATTCTCAGTATCGGGAAAGGAGACTGTAAGGAGGGAAGAAGTCTCGAAAATACCCTCATCTATCTGCATGAGCTCGTCTATCTCTTTCTGTACCATAATTGTAACGTTGGTATCATGAATCGATATTTTCCTTTTAGGGGTGAGAAAGGTGGTGCAATAAGAGCAACAGAAGGGGAGGCACTGAATAAGGGCACAACAAAGCACCAATATCACACAAGGAAAACTTGGCCTAAAGAATTAGGGGCTGAAGAAACGAGGATTGAGGTGGTAGAATACACGGTGATGGGACTACATTTTTTAACTGTTGGCTTAACACATATGCATGGATTATATCTGATGCAGTTAATCTTGTGGTCATGAATAGGTGGCGATTCTAACCGTATAATCTCTGAGACTTTCCAAGTTGTATTGTCATAACTGTTGCAAATGCCAATAAAGATATATATATTTTTTTAAAAGCACCAATATCACGATCAGGTAAATCACCTTTTCAAGAATCCAGCCCTAGCCACCAAAAAGAGACCAACTCACTTTCCACTTTCCATTCCTTTGACATTTTCAAGAATATCCAAAATTTGTTGGGTAATAATCCTTTCCATATTTTGATCCCGACTACACACTGGTCTCCCACTACCGCGCATACACCACGACTCCTTGGCTAAGATTAAATCAACTACGTATCTAGTGTGTTCGGAATATATCCGCATGCTTTCCAACTGAGTGGTGATGTCGCGTAGAGCTGCCACGGTAGTATTAGATAATATTTGTAACTTGCACCGAAAATATTCTCTGGCTTTCTCACCCCAGGCCATAGAGGTACCACCCAAAGTGAAGATAGAAGAAAGGATGTATCCAAAGGTGATCCCATTACTATAATTATTGGCCTCTATATCGGTCACTCCCTCACAGAATTCTTTGGTCAAAGTCCTTTTAACCCAACGGACATTAGGCTTAGCGTATTTACAGGGCACACCAAAGGGCAACACCATCCCAAGAGCGACATCGTCGGTACCATTATGAACGTTAGAATAAGTACGTTAGACAAAAAGTAAAACCCCGGGTGTGCACAAATCGGTCCTACGTAATCTACTGCAGCATATCTGGTGTTCATTCCAAATGTACTCGGGTCTTTGTCATTCACCAGGGGCAATGTATTTTTGTACAGCACCATTCCAGAACAATTGATATACAAAGAAGTGTCCGTACTATTCACGAAAGGGCAACAAGCAGGGTAATAACCAGCCTCCCGGGTAACTATCAATTCATTATAATGCCAACCCACCAGTGTGACATTCCGTTCTTCCATGTAGAAGTTGCCGCAATATGTGTTGTTATCACAACCTGGATAACCCATTCCCTGTGGCTTTCTATAATATAAACAAGGACCTGGATAGCCAAAACCCAAAACTCCCTTCACTTCTGTAAATTGCGGTGGACGAGTATATGTATAATTTACATGTGACAATAGGTATGCAGTCCATAAACTAGTGACAGATTCATTGGGGTAACAAGCGGTCCCTTCTCCAAAGAATCTCTTATGTGTGTCTAGAAACACATTGCTCGGGCTGTCCTTTTCTTTCTTGTCGGAGGAATAACCTTACCCTTTGTGCGTAAAGGTACATCCTGACCATTTTCCAAAACCGATGACACCCCACACAGTATTATTAACAACAAAACCACAAGAGCAACACATGTTACTTTCTGTTTACAGGTCCACACCATATTATGCTGGGCAACAGGAATCACTGGCTGCTCTTCCTCAGCAACCATTCTACCAAAGGGATGCATAACGAAGGATGAAAAGGGGGGCAAAATACGAAAGAAATATAAAAGTTCCCAGTGTCAGTCAGAGCCTCACTGGTACAGGCTCCTATTGTCCATCAACATGTTGGCGCTCTTGAGCACCGGCGGTTGAGCTTGCTCTATCCTAAGCTCGTATCCCACGTCGATCAGGATGGTATACCTTCAGGGTATACTTTGATCTTCCCTATCTAATTTTCAACTAACTAAAATGAAGTACATAAAAATCCCTCACTAATCTCAAATAATGCCATTGGTACTAGTCTTCGGTACAACCTATCTTGCGCAGCCATCCCTAATCTTTTTTTTTCTCCTTAGACGCAGTTTCCCTCAGCCGAATGCGCAAATTGTACCTGGTAGCCCCTGGCACCAAGTGATCAGTGAACAAAGGCTCTTGGATAGCTCGTATTTCCGGAGGGACAGCCTCGTTCAACACATCTGCATTTTCCTTATCCGTCTGCGTCCACGTTAGCTGAGCATCACTGAATGGGACAAACCGAGGCACCTGCTCGCACTCTGAGTCCCCAAGCCGTCCTTAACCCACTGATCGTAGGGTAGAGGTAAGGGAACCCTCCGACAGTGGGTAGCAAGAACCAAGTTCTTACAGCCAGCAACCTTCACAGCAGTACGTGTCACCAATAAAACCTGTTCAGGCCCCTTCCAGCACGGCTCCAAACTTTTCTTCCTCTGAAAGTTGCGCAACAGTACATAATCTCTGGGCTGGATATCGTGGCTGGGTCCCTCTGGTGTAGACGGTAGGGACTCACGCACCTGTTGGTGAATAGAACATAAATTTTCTGTTAACTGGCCAAGATAATCAAGCAATACAGGGTACTCAATATAGGAAAATCTACGAGGACGCGGGACGCCCCAGACATTTGCCGGGCACCCAAACACGACCTCGTAAGGAGATAATCCTGTCCTAGAATGAGCTGTTGTTCTTGTTGACAAAAGAGCTAACGGTAAAGCATCTGGCCACTTTAACCCTGTAGTCTCTTGTATTTTTGCCAATTTCAGTTTGAGAGTACCATTGTACTTCTCAACCAAACCCGCTGACTGTGGATGATTAGCAGCATGGAATTTATGCTTCACATGAAGACCCTCACAAATCAATTGAATCACTTTTTCATTAAAATGACTTCCGTTGTCACTCCAGATAACTCGGGGCAAGCCAAAACAAGGAAAGAACTCCTTCAAGAGTACCTTTGCAGTCTTAATGGCTGTATTATCTTTAGTGGGATAAGCCTTAACCCATTTACTGAATGCACATACAACCACCAGAACATACTTCAGATTATTGCATCTCTCCAATTCAATATAGTCCATTTGATGGACTTCAAAAGGAAAAGTGGTCGTGCAGCGCAATTGCGGTATCTGGTGGAGTGGAAGCGCCCCGAATCTGAGAAAAGCTGGCTTTTCCAGGATCGCTCGATAGCGCAATTCGATTTTTGGAAGGTCCCCTTTCTTAATCGGACTCATAGACCCCCCGGCCTCCGGGCCTCGCCCGTTACACAGTCTTTGTTGCGAGCGTGGGATGGGGTGGCGGTAAGACGGGGCCTGATGACGTTCCCTTCTCCTATGACACCGCTTTTCGATAATCAGGAGTTTTCCCCAGGGGTGGACGATAGGGCTTTTTCTGCCTGGAGGGCATCCGAGTGCCGGTCAGCGGGCCATTTCTTTGACCTTGAGGGTATCATCTCTTTTCACGATCTTAAGAGTGATTATGGTCTACCGGACACAGAGCGTTTTCGCTATTTTCAGCTCAGACACTGGCTCCTTCAGGCTGATGTTCACCCAAAGGTGTCCAGGAAATTGACTAAGTTTGAGAAGTGGCTGTACCTCAAAAACACAGACAAAGCACTGATAACTGATATATATAATATGCTTAGAGCGGATGCCCCCGCAGAGCCAACCGCAGGCCAGAGAAGATGGGAAACAGAACTAGGGAGGCACCTAACGAGTAAGGAGTGGGCGGCCATTTATTACCGCGCGAACCACGCAGCGCGTAATACAGCTAGCAGGGAGGCGGCGGTTAAGGTGGCAATGTACTGGCATTTGACCCCAGCCCGTCTTCATAAGGGGAATCCAACACGCAGCCCATGGTGCTGGCGGGGGTGTGGGGAGGAGGGCACCCTGATTCATATTTTATGGGAATGCAGAGAGCTCCAGACTTACTGGGGGGAGGTCCTAGACGATATAGATTACCACTTTGACACTGAGCTCCCACGTTTCCCTGCTTATGTGATCTTGGGTCTGCCTAACCCCATTACATATCCACTCAAATCTAGGCGGGGCAGATTGATGGGGATAGCTTTGGGGGCTGCTACACGGAACATCCTTATCACACTGGGGTTCATCTGTGAGACCGACAAGATTGGGGTGGTTACATAAACTATGGTATGTCCTAGGTATGGAACGCATACAGGCCTCCCTTTCCCACAATATGGACAGCTTCTCCGACGACTGGCAGCCATTGATTGCTTTATTATCCACGGAAATGAATGAGATTACATGTCCTAAATATCTCCGACTTCTTCGACTTCCAAGTTTGGCCCCTACGTCATAGCTTCCGAAGACTCAGGCAGGACTTTCCCTGTCTTCATAACACACCTTGGTACTCTAGGAAAGCACACCAGTTCGGGGTGGGAGAGGGTGTTGGGTGTTTGGGGGAGGGGGTGAGGGGGTTTCCTTTCTTTTTCTACATGGCAGTATAGCGATCTCCTTCACCGTTTGACTGTTTGCACGGTGGTTAGTGCGACAGCGCTGGGGGGGTTACTGAGGCGGCTATGTGCTTCGCAGATACTGGTCACCAGGAGGGGGCTTATCTCCGATAGGGTATGCTTGAACAGTATGCTTGTCTGCCTTGAAATGTCTGTATTTCTCTTGACGCAAATGCCAATAAAACAAAGTTATACAGAAAAGGAAAAGTGGGTGGTGCAAAATTACAGGGTGGTTTGGGGGTACCCTTCCCTGGATTATGCATCATGCAGACCATGCAATATTTCACCAAATGCGCGGCTGTCTTAGAGATATTGTCATTCTGACATACAGGGTCTAACAACTTACAAATGCCTTTTGCACTAATATGAGCTGGACCATGCACCATAGTAACCACAGGAAGAACATATGCATCTGGTAACATCCATCTCTGCTTCCCTAATTTATCAATCCAACATCCTTCCTCATTTAACTGTGCTGTACTTTCCTGCCATTCCGCTAATTCTTCCATTGTGGCTTCACTTTGTATCTCCTTTACACTCTCAAGGGTATTCTCAAACATGACAACTTCAGGGACCCATCTTGCTGGACCTGCTACAAACATACGTTTCATCTTTGTTCAGGCTTTTTCCTTAACTGTCTGATCTGCAAAAGCATTTCCTCTATCCACGTTATCAGTAACCTTCCTGTGGGCACTACACTTGATTATGGCAGACTTCTTGGGGAGCGTTAAAGCGGACAAAAGCCTCGATATTAGGTGCCCGTGCTGAATCCTGGTGCCATGAGAAGTTAGGAACCCTCTCTCTGCCCAGAGTCGCCCAAAATTATGTGCTACCCCGAAGGCATACTGGCTGTCAGTATATATGATGACAACCAATCCCTCGCTCAGTTCGCAAGCTCGAATAAGAGCGGCGAGCTCAGCAGCTTGAGCCGACTGATAGGGGACCCGTGATGTCTCTACCACTGTGCGCAACGTACTGATAGCGTAAGCTGCAGTCGTAGAGCCATCAGGTAACTAAAAACAAGAGCCATCAACATATAGTTCTCCTTGGGGGTCAGATAAGGGAACATCAGTGAGGTCTACCTGTCCCTTCGTCTCCTCTTCCGTCCGGTAGATACAATCATGCTTATCGACTGCATCCTTCTCAGAAGGGAGGGGTAGTAACGTGGCTGAATTCAGAGTAGCACATCTTTTAATTGTAATGTGTTTAGCAAACAACGTCAATTTATAGCCGGTAAGACGTGCACTGGTGCGGTGCTGTGTCTTTGTCTTATTCAAAAGTGTATCCACAGCATGGGGTACCATAACTGTGAGATCAGTATCAAGCACGAGGCCAGCCGATTCTCTGATTGAAGTGGCCACAGCCGCGACCGCTCTCAGACAACTCGGGAGGGCGCTCGCGACGGGATCAAGCACAGCAGAGAAATAGGCACACGGCAGTTGCTTAGCCCCATATTTTTGTTTTAGGACAGAAAGCGCACAGCCAGCCATCTCGTGGACATAGAGCACAAACGGCTTGCCATAGTTAGGTGTACCAAGCACTGGAGCCGAACAAAGCGCAGTTTTCAATTGCTCAAAAGACTGCTGACATGCGGGCGTCCAAGGCAAAGGCTCATGCACTTCTTTCATTGTTAATGCAAGCAAAGGTTTGATTAGTAACAAGTAGTTTGGGATCCACTGGCAACAGTAGGAAGTAATACCTATAAAAGTGCGTACATCTTTTTGAGTTTGTGGAATGGGCATTTTAACAATGGTACTGATGCGCTCAGGGGTCAACCTCCTACCCTCCTTCGACAGTAGGTGACCTAAGTAGGTGACCTCCTGTCGACAATACTGAAATTTAGAAAGGGAAATCTTATGTCAATGATGGGACAAATGCAACAATAATTTAACTGTACTGTCTCTACAACCCTGTTCCGTATCAGAAGCTATGAGGAGATCATCGACATACTGCACCAATACATTACCTGAGGGAAGCGACAAGGAATCCAACTGACCTTTTAATGTTTGACTATAAATACTAGGACTTTCCGTATAGCCTTGAGAAGCGCGACAGAATCTAAAGCTCCTACCAGCCAGTGTGTACCCAAACAAATATCTACTATCTGGATGGATAGGAATGCTAAAGAAAACATTTTTCATAATCAATAACAGAGAAGAATTTAGCGGTGGAAGGAATCATCGTCAAAAGCGCAGTAATATCAGGAATCACAGGGAACTGTGGAACCACTATCTTGTTAACTTCGCGCTGATCGATCACAAAGCGGTAAACATCATCAGCGTCCTCAGAGGAACCTGAGGGTGCCCTTTTAAGAATCGGAAGAATATGACTATTACAAATATTGCCAGACGTTTCCTCAACTACTCCCTTTTGTATCCAATCCTGAATAATCTGAAGAAGAGCCCGTTCTCCTGCCTGCGCTATCTTATACTGAGGAATACAAGGCAAAGCAACATTCTTTTTAACTTGTATAGAAACTGGTGGTATATGCAACAGTCCTACATCCGTGTCACCTGAAGCCCATAGAGTGGGTGGGATATCAGCAAATTCAACTGGAAGGGGTGCATCTTGAGACAAACACTGCTTAGTACTCACATCCGGACCCATGGTGATATAGACACCCGCAGGAGAGCAATAGATTGTAGCATACAACTTCTTCAACAGATCCAAACCCATCAAATTCTCACCACAGTTGGATGTCAACAAAACGGAGACGCCACAGTAAAAGGACCAACAGTCAATGCAAGGGGGCGGGAAATGGGGCTTACAACCGCTACACCTTAAAAACCTACCGCAACATTATTGTGGCCAGACAGGGCTGCCCCAGGGACCATATGTCGAGAAACAGAACTTTTTGTCGCACCTGTGTCCACCAAAAATTCCTTAGTCGAGCCTTGCAAATCCGCTGTGACATAAGGACCACGCTGATCTACAGGTATTGGAACTGGTCCCTCTCCCTGTCCCTGGCTGTCCTAGCTATAGGACATACCTGTCACCTCATCCAAATTGTAATCATCATGATAATACTGACCATCTCGAGGGTCATCAAAGTAATTAAGATCAGAATGACCCTGTGAAGCAGTAGCATTCTGAGCTCTCTCTATCCCACGACCTCTTCCACCAGAATCTCCTCCTCCAGGAGCTGCAAATTTCTGTAAAAACACAGGGCACTGGCTACGCCAATGACCCTCCTCCTTACAATACGTACACTGATTGGGCCCTAAATGTGTTGTTGAAGGCTGTCTACTGGTACGCGGACGCTGCCTAGAAGGACCACCCCGTCCCATACTATTTCCCCGAAACGCTTGCTGTAACAACATCTTCGTCCTTAAATCCTTGTGTTTCTTATCAGTCCTATCCTTTTCCTCCTGATCTCGATGTTCATAGTACTGAGCCATATTCAAAATAACAGAGGGGGAAGAGGTGTACCAAGTACTCTCAGATGCCTGTAAACGAGTCACAATTTCAGGAAGAAGATTAGAAACAAATCTATCAACAAACAATCGAACTCCTCCCTCAATGGACATATCCTGCCCACTATAGTCCAAAAACGTATCTTCGAACCGGGTAAAGAAATCAGACACACTTTCATCCTACTTCTGTCGACAAGCCGTCAATTTATCCCCGCTTACCTTCTTAGGCGGAATAAGGGAATGCATATATGTAATAATGCGGCCTGGCAAAGCTAATATCTCGGCTTGGGGTTTATCACCTGGCTTCCGTTCCTGATCCCATCCTTTAATCACATCCCATGTACCACCCAACTCTGTGATATGGTCTTAAGTATGAACCTGTCTCCAAACATTAACCAGAACGAGAAGACCAAAGAACATTTCAATATCAGCAAGAGTCATTACAGTAGAAGAGGCAGCCTCTGTCAATTCTTTATAATAAGCTGTAGGATTCTTCCTCTCATGTAATCTACCCCTGTAAGCAACTAAAGTTGTAACATTCCCAAACACTTGGCCTGGCTCCAAGTCAGCAGCATACACACGATCTCTAATATCAAATAAAATCTGAGGCGCTTCGGTCCCAATGTGTTGTTGCCAAAGACTAATCAATGTAGCAGACATATGCTTACGGGCATGCTGCTGTATAAAGGGTTCAAAATCTCGCATGACTTCCCAAACCTCCTCCACACTATAAATCGCATTACGGGCCCACCGCACAGCCTGGTCAGCTATTACTTGTTTCTCTTCATCCCCCACCCCAGATCGCACTAACGGGCCTATTCGCTCCTTGAATATCGTCCAAGCTCTATCCTCAAATCCGCGTACTGGCTTCTCAACATTCAAAGGTGTCGGAGGATGAAAAACCATGGAAGGAGAAACAACAGAAGTGATAGGTACAATCGTTGCTGGCGGTTGCACCGGAGGAGATAGACCGGAGGATACAGGAGTCGAAACAGTAGATGTGCTGAGGGTCACAGTTGCCAAAGATGGCGAGGGTAAATAAGGAGCAGGAGGTGCCGTAGCCACCGCCGGCAAAACAACAGCCGTGGATACAGGAACAGCCGAAACAGACATAACAGGATGCTGTGAGTGTAAAGAAATGGCGGGATATATCCTATGCGGGGCATAAGGGGGCGGGGGTCGAGTGTCTAAAAACTCCTCTACAAAAGTATCATCTTCTTCTTTGGTCAAATAAGACTTATTTATATGCAACCGAAATCTCCTATCTTCACATTCAATTCCAGACTTTAGTTTTTCTCTATCATATGCCACAGCTTTCTGTGTCAATGTTTGCATTTTCCCCTTATGTGCATCTCTCTCCATCTTTAACCGTCTCTGTCTAGCCTCCTTCTGCCAAGTTCTGAGAGAATCAAAACATAGACTGTCTACTTCTTTTCTTAAATAATTGCTTCTGTAAAAAAACAATTTTTTGTTCATCAAAAGTGTCCGTCAACGGCCACTACAACTCGCCATTGTCCCTCGTATATTTGTGCCATAATGTACTAAACATAATAGGGCCAAGACCATGCTTCACATACATATCAAAATTAGGGCTGCCTTCAGGAGGCGCTGGCTGGCCTTCTTCCAATCGAGCATCTGTAGAACAACAACGACAACACAAATACAAGATTTTACTAAGACTAGGCATTTTAAAAAGGAAAACAAGTTTGTTGATTTTACCTAGCAAAGTAATTGCAAATACTTTTATCAAAAACGATCCTCAGGCCATACAAAACTCAAGCCACAACGGTACCATATCCACAAAGAACCAGAACAAACTCACCTGATATGAGTAGCACAAACGGACCAATTCTCCACTGCCGACTCTTCAGACCAAACAGTCAGATCCAAGGGTTTCGCCGTTCAGGACTCCAGTCGGGATGACCACTGGGCGAGGCACCGTCCGGCAAGACAGAAGAGGCAGCTGCGAGCAAATAATACTCTTCGTGCAGGGATCCATGAGCCGTCAGTCTGACCCGACGATGTCCTCGGCCTCCCCTCCATCTGCGGAAAGGGGATGGATCAATCACCCGAAGGAGTCCCTGTTTGAGCGCCAACTGAAGAAAGTGGCCCGATCAGGGTCACCCGAGTCACTAATGACCACCTCTCAGCCTTCCAGACCAAATGAAGAGTCGGTCAGGCAGTAGAGAATACAAACCAATAACTGTTTATTAGATACACTCAGAGCGGAGCCCAGTCTGCCCAGTCCCTAGGAGTGCTGCAGAGGGACTGAAATCGACAAGCATGAAGATACATTATGTATTTTTCGTAACTGGGCTAAAACACGCCCATGGTGGAATTTTCCAGGCAGGTGCTGCTAAGCAATGGAATACAAAAAAAACGGTCTCAGCACTCGTATCTTACACAAAGTTGAAAATTCCAAGGTTGTTCCAGTCGGGCCCGTCACCAGACAAGTGGGAGAGGGTCTCTATCTAGAGAGAAAGGTATGCGCTAATATGAACAGTCTATTCATTAGTGAAGCAAAACCTAACATTGCAGAAACTAAATAGCAAAGGATTAGTTTCGATCATGTTTCAAAATGGCTCCTGAACAGAAAATGGTGCCGCGAATGCTAACTTTACATAGGCAATTCACGAACACGAATATTTTAATTCTAACAAACTGATTATTCTATTGTTCAGAATAATAACTATAATAATTCATTTGCAGCCTGTGCCTGACTGTACCTCATGGTGGTGGCACGCAGCGTGCTGTGGCAGCAAAAATGATGCTGCAAGACTCCGTGGCCAGCTCTTGTGTAAAGTTATTTTTGTTGAGAATATAATAGTTATTTACAGCCTGAGCCTGTACCTCACTGCTCACCTTAGGCTGGTGGCCCCCACCGCGCCGGACTGGGCTCAGCTGACTGAATCAGACTGTACTCGTGCTCACAGTGTGGCACGGAGTCTACATGCTCAATGTTTTCAAAGCCTGCAGCCCCAGCCTCCACAGCAGTCCTCAGCACTGGCAGCCAATTTCCGACCTTGCTGGTTTGAAAACATCAGCTGTGCAGCTCCAAGTGTTTGGAAATGCTACATTGCACTTGGCGCTCACCTGAGGGGTGGAGGATGTTTTGTTTATAACATGAGTTTAAAATCAACTGGCAGTGGGGCTGAATTCTTTGTGTTTCTAGGAACTGCAATGCAACAATAAAAATGTCAAGTTGTATTTATTTTATTTATTTATAGAGTTTTATATAGCGCAGACTTGACCCGAGGGCATCAGAGCTCTTTAAAGAGATTCACACAAGCAGCAAATTCCTGAGATACGTTTGGAATAGATACATATGCATAGTAACATAACAAACAGTGATGCTTGGTGTGACAAGGTGTATACATTTTGAGGTAGATTACAGGTACACATAATTATATATAGCGCATTGCAGTGCATCGTGTCAATTTTACGACCTTGCCTAGGGGCAGTAAGAGGAAAAGTACATAGTAACAGTATAGGAAAAAGCAGCAGAGCAAGAAAGATCAGTCTTTGGGATGGACAATGTAGTTCTGAGGTAGCGGGGATAAGGACTCATGTGGGCAAGGGAAATTAGAGGCACAGTTTTCCTTGTGATGGTGTTGCACCGATTAACTTAGTGCTCACAGGCTGGTTAGGTGCTCAAAGAGCTTCAGTTTCTTCTTGAAATGCAGGAAGGATTGGTTTTCCTGCAGGTCCTGGGGCAGGGAGTTCCAGATTCTAGGAATATTCCCAGAGAAAGAGCGGGTGCAGGGTTTCTCTCTCTTAATTTTTGGTGGGATCAGGAGTAGACTGCTTGAGCTTCGTAGGTGTCTTTTTTGACCGGCTTTTGATTATTTATTTGTGAGGTAGATTGGTTAAGCTAACTGATGAATAAAGGAGTGTTGGAGGAAGATCAGTGACAGAAGCCCACTGCAAGCAGCACTTCAGCCGCACGAGAGACCGGGACCGGGCCAGGGGAGGACTCCATCTCCCAGGTTCCCTGGTCCCCAGTGATTTCAGCTTCACGCCTGGAGGCGCTTAAATTCACCACCGCGGCCCCTTGGCCCTGAGAAGCCCACCGCAACCCACCGCAAGCAGCACTTCAGCTGCACGAGATACCGAACCAGGGGAGAACTCCATCTCCCAGATTCCCCGGTCCCCAGTGACGTCAGCTTCATGCCTGGAGGCGCTTAAATTCATCACCGCTGCGTGGGACGCGCCCGGGCAAAGCCCAGGCCAAGGGCGGACCCGTCTGCGTATGTCCGCGGCCAATCGAGGCCGGACCGGGCCCACTCTCTTGGCTGGAGCCGACCGGAGCCGGTAGGTGTCAGGCAGGCATGCAACATTCCTCATCTGTGGAAAGGCATTTACATTGCCATTGGAGGTCATTGGAGACACAGCACGGACAGATGTTCGATAGTGAGTACTATCTTAATAGTGTGTGGCTTGCCTTATATCTGGGACCTGGATTCTTGCTCCTGGTGGGCTTTCTTAATTCGGGCATTATGGGGAAGAGGAAGGTAGCTCCCACTGATAATTCTAACAGCAACAAGAGGGCGACCACTGACTCCTTTCTTGCGAAAGCGGTGGGGGCCATTTCAAAGGAAATAGATAGAGCAGAGAAGAGACTCTCTTTGGGCTATGATGGCCCCTTGCTATACCTTTCTGGTGAAATTTCAGACACTGTGACCATAAACCCTCAACCCTCAAACCCTCAGGAACCCGCAATAGGACCTCTACCTGTTACAGTTGTTGTTAGCCCTAGTATCTCCCGTCCTGGCTCCAATGACAGTAGGGTGATCCTAGCCCCTAGAGAAGGAGTGAAACCGGGGGGTTCCCCAGCACCCAAGAGGTCACGAAGAGCCAAAAAACGAAATGAGACACAGTACAGAGGGGAGGGACCCGCAACAACAATTAAACTGACGGACACAGGAGAATTTTGGGACTCCTTAAGGCAAAAAAATCACTGATGTATTGATGGATCTGCTGTCGCAACTCTGAGATAAATTGAATACAGTACTATCAGACTCTAGAGACACACTCGTTAGAGTGGAAAGCATGATGGGTACCATCAACAAAGCCCCCCTTTCTCCAAACCCCCAGAAACAGGCAGAACGATCTGGAATGCCCTCTATAGCCATTTGGAAGAGTAAGCCGCTACCTAATAATTATTTAAAGGGAGAAAGGAGTTATGATTCACAAAACGGACTAGGGAAAGGCTCTCCACAGATCTTCTAATCTCCAAGTAAGTGGCATATGGGTTATGGCGACCAGTGTCCCCTGTTATGTTTGAGCGAAACAGCTAAGGATAGGTCACTTATTACGAATAGTCCTGGTTTACCTGTAATTGATCTTCCTCCAGCCTGCTGCCCCTATACCGTGGTCCTGGCAGGGGTTCCAGGCCTTGGCGCTCACAGAGGGAAATCTATGGACAAATTAATCAATAAAGTTGTGCATTGGCTAGGCAGACATAGTAGATTTAAAGTGGTAGATCATAGACACATTTTGATGGCCAGGAGGGTCTCCTGGATTGGCCGGTCCAATAAAACAATTGAGGGAGATAGTGTGATTGTCACATTTAGATTCCCAGAACTTGCACAAGTTCTCCCAGTTCCCCTTTTATGCTTCTGACATCAAGCTACTTCCATTGGGTTTCTTCTATAGGCCTACCCTCAATATCTTAAAAAAATAGTCATGCCTTAGGCCCGGGTGGGGGGTGCTCATGTCTTGGTGGGAATAGAGGCAACACCTAACCCTTACACCCCCCTGTTGGATCTGAATGGTCTGGATTGACAAAAAGAGGTTGATAATTATAATAGTTTAGTGTGTGTCACGCCCGATGAATTACCGACACAAGAAAGAAAGGTTAGCGAGCCTCGGCCCTGCACAAAGGAAGGTCATCACTCTAGTTGCCCAAATTCTACTAGGCCAATAGACCCCGATGTGGAAGCCACAGTCCCTCATATATCCTACAGGTTGGAATATGGAGGAGATTTAAGTCTTATTTCCTGGAATGTGGCAGGTCTAGCCTCTAAATTTGAAGACTATAGGTGGATTCAATTTATTAGATCATTTAACATTATTTGTATTCAGGAGACCTGGGAGGTGGAAAACAAATTCTTTATTGATGGGTATAAGACGTTCTTCCTACCAGCAGAGGGTTCTATTTCAGGCAGAGCTAGGGGAGGTTTAGTTATATAGCCCTGGGGCTCTGTGGGTCAGTGAAGCAACTGAACTGGGACTCCAAAGTAGCACAAGGCCTTAAACTAGTGGTAGGGAGAGCATTGCGGTTAAAATTAATTAACTTCTACAATGCTAAAAGTAAGTAGCAGGGTTCCTCTAGTCTTGCGGAGTTGAGTGGCCTTCTTGAATCACTACAGGGTGATGGCCTCCCTCAGGAGACTCTTATTCTGCTAGGAGATTTTAATTACCATTTATGCTCAAACATTGGACAGAACTCACGAGACCTCCCTATATGCATGGTGACAGAGGAACTGCATATGGAGCACTCCCCAGATGGCCGTGAATTAAACACTCTTTTGAACAACCATGGTTTAATATTCACGTTAGATAAGGTACCCAACTACTCAAATTGTGCCCTGCCGCCATCCTATAAAGGGAGGGGAAGTGCTACGACCGTTGATTTCATTTTCGTCTCGTTATCCTTAGGTCGGCACATATCATCTTTTAAGATTCAACATAGCCCCTTCAGCGACCACAATCCTCTGATTCTGGTGCTTGATGTACAGGGGACTCAGATAGTGCCAGGTAGCATGAATGTGGGCACACTATCATCAACAGCTCAGGGGAGGCGCTTACGGTGCTCGCAGGTGGACACTATTGCTTTTAATCATTCTCTTTTTAAATTGCGGCAATATGAGATTTTAAAGTGTCTAGATATGTCAGTCTTAGGAAAGGAAATAGTTATCATTTATTGTTATTGCACAGTCAGTTGCAAGTTTGCTAACTGTCCCAGTAGCTGCTACCTGCCTGGAAATTCCAAGATGGTTTGACAGCGAATGCTCCCGGGCGTTACGGAACCTTAAAGTGGCCTTGAAACATACTCCACGCGATAGATCTTGGGTGACTAGTTGTCGTAGTTATTATAGAAGGGCCCTTAATGATCGGAGGTGCCTGTTACAAAAACAAGCCTGGGACGAGCTAATACAAGCAAGTGAATTAAGAGATAGTACTCTCTTTTGGAGGGTCATTAACAGCCCTTGTTTCTCTGAACCGGATAAACCAAACATATGTCACCATATTACCTTCGATCAATGGAAGGCCCATTTTCAGGATGTTTACAACTACGGTCAAGGGGAGGGATTTATTACTGAATTACAGCCCTTTCCCTGCGAGGTGCCCATTAATTTCCTTCTTGATAAGGTTAGGATTGGCATCAAGGGACTATCCCGGAACAAGGCCCCTGGTCCCGATGGGATTCCTCCGGACCTGTACAGGAACAAGATTGACGTGTGGGCTCCAGTCCTGACCAGGGTATTAAACGCTGAAGTAGCATCTGCTATGCCACCCTCATGATCCACCGCCACTATTGTCTCAATCTTTAAGAAGGGAGACAGCTGTTATCACCCCATATCCCTCTTTGACTCCACGGTTAAAGTTCTGGGTCAGGTTCTATTAAATAGACTCTCCGAGTGGGCGGACAAAAATCAAATCATCTCGGAGGTGCAATATGGTTTCCGTATAGGCAAATCTACAATAGATCAGTGTCTGAATCTTTACCTTGTAATTGCTAAATACACGATCGCCAAATCGGGAGCCCTTTTCCTGGGTTTTATGGACCCTACTGCAGCATTTGATGGAGTGAATCGTAACAAATTGTGGTTGTTATTTGGTGATTTAGGAGTGGAGCCGGCAATCATAAATGTTTTAATGGCTCTTTACTCCCATACCACAGCTGCAGTTAGGTTCACCCAAGAAGGGGGACTCACAGATCATTTTAATTGCTCTAGAGGGGTGCGCCAAGGGTGTCTTTTTGCTTGCTCCTTTTTTATTCACTTTATACATTAATGGATTAGAATCCGCCCTTACGTCTTTACAGGCTGATACACCCAGAATAGGCAGGAGACCGGTGCCTGCCCTGTTGTACGCAGACGACGTGGGACTAATAGGGCGCACCCTCATGGCACTGTAGGCCCTAATAGATGGCTTTGTTTCCTTTATGAGTGGGTTGGACCTGTCCCCTAATTTTTCTAAATCATATGTGATGGAGTTAGGTAGTCGTGGGACTAGACCAAAAACTTACCAGGCAGGTACTCATAACTTAGTTAAGGTTGCGGCTTTTTTATACCTTGGCATCTTATTCGATGCCAAACTAATTTCGAAAAACATGCAGGAGGGGAAGCTATTGGGTATGAAAAAATCAATGGGCGCTATTGCAAATTATGCTCATAGAATAGGCGCATGGTCTCCGGGGATGATTTTTAAATTATATCAGTCTTTTTGTATCTCTAAGGTTTTGTATGGCAGCAAGGTCTGGGGGTACATGTTGGTTGACAAATTACAGACGGTACAAAACAAATATCTTAGACGGATTTTGAAAGTCCCCCAGGTACCCCTGCGTATTCTGTACACGAAGAACTAGGCACTAAGTACATAACTGACCTAGTTGCTGTCAAGCCTTTGCTGTGTTGGGTGAATGTCTGGTCTAACGAGGAGGCATCCTTCAATCGAGCAGTAATTTTGGATTGCCTCTCACTCGACCGAGCTTTTAAAATCCCATGGCTGTCATATGTCAAGGAGACTCTTACGGCGTTGGGAAGAGCAGACATTTTTATGAGATATGACACTGTGAAGCAACAGGACAAGAAACTGGTCAAAGAGTTGTTTTTTGAAAAAGTAATGGTCAATCGTGAGGGTAAGGAGCTTAGTAAACCCATGGTAAGAGGACTCACCTTAGTCAAATCAGTACAGGGCATGGAGACTTACCTCTCTATTTTAAACAGTGCCCAAGATAGATTCTTCTTTACTCGTTTTAGACTAAATATGTTCCATCACTTAGTGGCATCCCCAGCAGGCTTTGTTTTACACGTAGAAGACAGAGGACTCTGTGGCTGCGACAATAGGTCTCCACAGGATGCCTCACATTTTGTATTTTTATGTAAATATTTTACTTATCCTAAGCGATTGTATATCTTAAACCTTTTTTAAAAGAATTGGAATTCAGGCATGCTCGTGTAGCCCTTTTGTATTTGCAATTATTGCCCAATGTTCGAACGGTATTTGTTGTTACGAATATTTTAAGAGCAGTACTAAGATCAAGAAACTCGAGACATGATTGATGTATCTAGGGACTCTTGCCATTTTTCACAGGTGATGATATATTGTTTTTAAATTAATTTGTAGTTGTATTTTTATCTTTGTGTCTTTTATGGCTGTGGTAACCGCCGAATAAAGATTATTATTAGTGACAGTTTTCATAAAAGAACATGAACCACGCATATTCGCAAAACAGTATTTTATGAGGATTAGCTGTGAGTTACTTCTTTTTAGTATGTTAGTACCCTTCCATTTCTGGTGCTTTGCAGCAGTTTTAAGATCTTCTTAGAGTTTCTAGTTGCTAAATTGGTTGTAATTTCTGATATTTATATGTTTCCCTCGTCTTCATTGCTTGTGAGAAAGTGTCACAGATAGTCTTTAATGTCACTCATAATTACACTGAAATTATGAAAATGTCACACACAAGCAATCTCAAACCTTGGCAGCTATGTGTGCCCACGTCCCATCGCACCAAGCAGGCATATTTTTTTATTTGTGGGGAGGCGGGGTTATATAACACAAACTTGACTCGAAGGTATCAAAGCGCTTTACGTGAGCACCAGTTGCATTACAGACGGACACATTAATTTTGTTAGGCACGGGGAGATTTGCCCAGAATCACAGGATGCTCTGGTCCAGTTCTTGCTCGTATTCCCAGTACACAAGACGTAAAAGCCTTTGCGCGTGCAGGCGAGTGCTGGGTCCCTGAAAGTAGAGGTTGCAGCACATGAAAAAGCTAGTCATAGTAGCTGCGGCATTACCAATGCTTGTTAATAATCTCCGTTCTGCTTTAACCTCCTTTGTAATTAACGTTTCCCGCCTTCCATGGATGAAGAGCTGTTATATCGTAGGTAAGTAGTTCCAGTAGTCTTGGTTAGGTTACAGATGATAAGTTTATTGATCTTAGATGTTCAGATAGGTTTTCCAGTATAGATGTAATAAAGCCCCACCAGGAGCAGCTTCTCTGCTGCTCAGCCCAGGATCCAACTGACAGTCCCACTCACAGCATACCCAACATTCCAATGACATCACATTCACACTAACATTCTACTCTCACTGGCTGAACAGCAGAGGCAGAGAAACAGGGAAGATGTAAGGTAGAAACCTAGATATAACACACCTTCCCTCTTTATAAAATGAACAAAGAGAAAGCAAATATAAATAGTAACATTGCAGTAACATCACAGTAATACTGAAGAAACTTGCCAGAAGAAGTATAGCAAATTGCACATAAGTTATGAAAAACATGCTAAAATAAGCAAGTAGAAAGGTGATGTAAAAGGAAGCAATAAGGAAAAGAAATTGCAAAATGTAAACGGTAATGCAATGAGTAAACACGAAGATAGAGTAAAGGAAATTGAAAACTAGAAAAGACACACATCTCCTTCCTTAGCAGAGCAAAAAATTGAAGCAAGAAGTTTCAAAAGGAAGGAAATAGTAAAAGAACGTACATACATGAACAAGAAAGAGGTATACCACGAAAAATTAACAAAGAAATAGTGCACCAATGTAACCACCACAACCACACCAACTGGCCAGACTGGCGAGGAGGATGGAAACACTGAACACAGCAGGAAGAAGGAAAACGACAAGAACAAATGTAAGCAAAAGGTGACCAGCACCCAAAACAGAAAGCAAGCAAAGGTGAATTCCAAAAGCAGGAAGAGAAAAACACCCAAACAGAAAGCAATCATAAGTAAATAACGGGTGACTTACACCCTACCAGAAATCAAGCAGAGGTGAAAACACAAAATAGTGAATCCCCAAGCAGTAAATGCAAGGAAAATGCGATCTGGGTGAGCTGCACCACACGTAAATCAAAAGTACAGTCACACCTCAAGTTAGACCATGCATGAAAGTGCAAGGAAAATGCGATCTGGGAGAGCTGCACAACATATAAAGCAAAAGTACAGTCACACCTCAAGTTAGACCACGCATGAAAGTGCAAAGAAAATGCGATCAGGGAGAGCTGCACAACATAAAAATTAAAAGTACAGTCACACCTCAAGTTAGACCACATATGAAAACCTGCGCACAATAAAACAAAATCATGTAAAGAATCAGAGGAAAAGAAAAATGCTCCAGGGAAAGTGCGATCTGGGTGAACTGAACTACACAGCAAATAAAATTCAGTCACACCTCAAGTTAGACCACGTATGAAAACTTGCGCACAATATAACAAATGCACCGTAAGTAAAAATCATGTAAAGAATCAAAGGAACAAGAAAAATGCTCCATAACCAAGTACAGACTGCAAAACGTAAGAACCTGCATGCCATGCAACAAATACATTACTAACACAGTAGCATGTATAAAGTAATATGATCAAAGGTACATCCAAGAATAAATCAATACAGGTAAATAAGTAAACTTTAGCATGGTAACATAGCAAAAAATCAATGTAGGTATACGTAGAAACATAAAAATGCATAATAATAGAGCACCGTAGTAATGGGAGCCAAAGATGAGAAAATGAACATGGAATAGGCAATATGGCAGTACATTAAAGAAATGTAGCACAGTATTAGTTACAGAAATAAAAATGATAAAGTTGGTATAAGTCTCAAAACAATGAACTAAAACAAATAAAGTAGTCACCGTGGTCCGTAAGAAAACATGCTGGGCTTAAAGAAGATGTAGCGATAAGAAAACAGTACCTTGGTTGAAGATTACCCTATAGAGGACGCTGGCAGTAAGCGCTGTAAGGTAAAAATGAAGAAGAGTGACTTCACTCCTTGAGATATGTCACATCTAAATAAATACAATTGCTCCGGCATGTAGAATGTAAGGCAAAGTGACAGCTCCAAATAAATGATGGATCCCTTGAAAATTCAGTTTCTCAGACGAGAAGTACGGAGGCAGTGTAACTGAAGCGCACTGCGGAGGTGCACAAGACAGCAAGGCCAGGAGAGGGAAACTGTCAGCAAAGCCCAGGTGCTGCATGACATCAACGCTTGAAATACTTTATTGGCACGCAAGAAAAGAAAAACGTGGTTGGCAAGATGCTGAAGTACGTTGAATCCTGCGAGACACTTCATATGCTGAGAACAGCTTGATGAGTCCAACCGCAAGATGGCGGCACGTTCGGTGACGCAGCGCTGGGTGGTTGTAGGCAAGTGCGTGCACCCAAAATTGCTGCACGGTAACGCTGAGACGGAGAAGGATTCGAAAGCGTCACTGAAGATCAGAGGATCCACGAGAAGGTAAGAGCGCGTGCTGAGCATGGCGCGCGTTGTTTTTCAAACCACGACAGGACGGTTGAACTGCCAAATGTAGAGGGGAAACCGAGGCCCATAATTAAATCAATTATGATTTACCTCAAAATGTTCACAATACTTGCCACCAAACAGGATCCATGTAAAGTGTCAGCGAGTAAGCAAAGCTCAGTCTCTGGGGTGTCCAAAGTTGATTCTTGGCATAGTTGATGCTAGTCACTGGTTCCACGAAAGCATCCCAAAATACACAACCGGTTTGGGAAGTGCTCCTCCTACACCTCTGATGTAGAGCCAGGGTACATCGGCAGTTTGTATGGATGGCGCTTGCTCAAATTGCTTGCTGGGTGCAACGTTAGTGTTTCCCATGTAGAAAGAGTAGGTACACAGGATGAGGTACAGGCAGTATTTGGCAGACAAAGGCAGCAGGAATCAGGCAGGAAGAAGATGTAGCAGGAAACATGCGTCCTGTAAAATGGGTTCTTAGATATAGTGCCAATCTTTGAAGATGCCGGATCCACACAATGGTAGAAATTTTAAAGTAGCAGGAATCAGGTTGGAAAGACATGTAGCAGGAAACATGCCCAGTAAGAAGCAGGCAGTAGAAATCAGGCAGGAAGAAGCAGGTAGCAGGAAATTTACGCCTTGTCTATGGGCTGTCCGGTGAATATGGACACTGGTGGGGCGGGAGGGCGTAAGATCCTTAGGTAAGTTCTTTTTTTAAGTAAAATCTTGTATAAAAGTACCTTTTCAAGCTTGAAGTAAGTCCTCACGCATGGTTTTGAATCCAACTCGTCGCCAATTTATGTTATATCGTAGGTAAGTAGTTCCAGTAGTCTTGGTTAGGTTACAGATGATAAGTTTATTGATCTTAGATGTTCAGATAGGTTTTCCAGTATAGATGTAATAAAGCCCCACCAGGAGCAGCTTCTCTGCTGCTCAGCCCAGGATCCAACTGACAGTCCCACTCACAGCATACCCAACATTCCAATGACATCACATTCACACTAACATTCTACTCTCACTGGCTGAACAGCAGAGGCAGAGAAACAGGGAAGATGTAAGGTAGAAACCTAGATATAACAAGAGCGCCATCTACTGTTGTCTCTGATATTTCATGGTCATGACGACATTTAATTCAATATATGTATACAAACTTGTGGCCGTCTGTCATGTTTTTTTCTTTGTGAATTTTGCTTCCCGTCCTATATCGCATAAATGAAGTGTAGGCGCCGTTCTGTGTATACTGTCTGCAATGCATACGTTTACATCATCTTATTTTACTCCTGACCTGCTGCTGGCACTCTATCTTTACAGTTCCTTCTCCTGACTGCTTCCGCATCCTTTCCCTATTGGCTGTTGAGCTCCCAAGACCCCAACTTCCGGGCATCGACTTGTCCAATCGGATCACAAGTAAGGAATGACACGCTGGACCCCTGTCCTGTTGTTGTGCTTGCGTGACTCCGCCTCCCCTGTACTGCCCTCCAATCAGGCGGCCTGCAGCTGTACTCTGCACGCGCCGGCGCTTTTCTCAGTCAGCGATGGCCGAGCAGTGTATGAGGCAGGGGAGTGAATCGAGAGACGATAGCATCGAACAGATAGTATGCGATTTAAAGGGCCGGTGAGAGCCGGAGAGAAGCGGGCTGTGGGAGGCTGGGGTGACTGGTACCCTCCGGGCAGAGACGAGCACGGACTGACCAGAGACCGTGAACAGACGGGCGGCAGCGAGGCTGCTGGGGATGGACTTTCAGACATCCAGTGTCTGGCTGCGGACTGCCCAGTAGGGACTGGTGCTGACTGGAAGCGGTGTACCTGCTCAATGACTGGATACTGATTTGGAGCAGCTGATGCAGGTTAGATCCCACAGTGGTTTACATTGTTTGCTACTGATTGTGATTTAGTGCACGAGTGTGGGTGGTCAGTGCAACCCAGGGCTGATTGTTAATCAGTGCACGACTGTTGGTGGTCAGTCCACAACAGGGCTGAATGTAATTTAGTGCACGACTGTGGGTGGTCAGTGCAACCCAGGGCTGATTGTTAATCAGTGCACGACTGTTGGTGGTCAGTGCACAACAGGGCTGAATGTAATTTAGTGCACGACTGTGGGTGGTCAGGGCAACCCAGGGCTGATTGTTAATCAGTGCACGACTGTGGGTGGTCAGTGCACACCAGGGCAAATCGTGATTTCCTGCAGGACTGTGGGTGGTCAGTGCACAACAGGGTAGCACAGGCTGACAGCTGGTAGCCTGGTGCCGACTGTGATCGACCGGTAAGATCTGTCCGTGGGTGGGAAGCAATCAATCAATCAGGAAATTTGTAGAGCGCACTACTCACCCGTGAGGGTCTCAAGGCGCTAGGGGGGGGGAGGTGCCGCTACTGCTCGAATAGCCAGGTCTTGAGTAGCCTCCTGAAGGTTAGTAGGTCTTGGGTCTGCCGTAGGAGGATGGGGAGGGTGTTCCAGGTCATGGCAGCGAGGTAGGAGAACGATCTGCCGCCGGAGGTCGCTCTTCGGATGCAGGGGATGGTATCGAGGGCGCGGTTGGCGGAGCAGAGCTGGCGGTTCGGGGTGTAGAAGGTGAGTCGTCTGTTGAGATATGCTGGTCCTGTGTCGTGGAGTGCCTTGTGTGCGTGGGTGAGGAGCTTGAAGGTGATCCTCTTGTTTACGGGCAGCCAGTGCAGGTCTCTCAGGTGGGGTGTGATGTGGCTGTGTCGAGGGATGTCGAGGATCAGGCGGGCAGAGGCGTTCTGTATGCGTTGCAGTCGTTTCAGTAGTTTGGCCGGGGCTCCTGCGTAGAGGGTGTTTCCGTAGTCCAGCCTGCTGCTGACGAGGGCCTGGGTGACCGTTCTTCTTGTGTCAGTGGGGATCCACCTGTAGATCTTGTGGAGCATGCGGAGGGTGTTGAAGCAGGAGGATGAGACGGCGTTGACTTGCTTGGTCATGGAGAGCGTTGAGTCGAGGACGAACCCCAGGTTGCGTGCGTGGTCGGTGGGCGTTGGTGCTGCTCCCAGGGCGGTCGGCCACCAGGAGTCGTCCCAGGCTGAGGGGGTGGAGCCGAGGATGAGGACCTCCGTCTTCAGCAGTAGGAGGGTCTGAGCGGGAGGGAGCTCACTGTGTGTGGGGGGGGGTGTTTGGGAATAAGCCGGCATAGTCCCCCTGTGACCTATCCACATGGGCCTACAGGATCTGCAGTCTGTTACCAGGACACGGTGGGAGTGTCACCGAGCCCAGGGACCTGGTGTCTATTGTTCATTGCAACACTGAGACCTGTAGGCACTGCCTTTGGGAGCACGTATAGTGTGCATCTGAGAGTAACACTAGTTGCAGAAGTTTTTTGTTACTTCAGGCGAGGGCATCTGCAGTTTGTGTTACTTAAAGCAGTGAGGTATGCACTATGTCAGTTGCCCCTGTGTCACTGTGAATACCAACACCTGCTGTGTCCATGGGACCCTGGAACGAGTAACATCGAACACAGACAGCCTAGGGGCTTGCTGCCTGTGTCACAGGGAGCAGTGACATCTGCAGCCTGTATCATTGGGAGCCCTGGTACCTGCAGTGTGTGCGACTGGGGCCTGTAACTTGTATTACAGGCAGCGGCGCTTGCTGCCTGTGTCTCTAGGAGCACTGATGTGTCATTGGGAGCCCTGGTACCTGCAGTGTGTGTATGACTGGGGCCGTAACTTGTATCACAGGCAGCGCGGGGGCTTGCTGTCTGTGTCTCTAGGAGCACTGAGATCTACTGCCTGCGTCACTGGGAACAGTGTCACCTGCGACCTGTATCGGTGGAAACCCATGGGACCTGCATGCGGTGCAACTGCGACCTGTAACTTTATCATATGTAGGTAAGGGGCTTGCTATCTCATCAGGATCGCTGACCCTGCTGCCTGGTATGTTAAGATAACTTAGTGCGTGAATACCCAAGGGTGTCTTGGCGCTGGCTGAACTGAAGCACACAGAAGTTGGACATATTCGTTATTAAAAAGCCAAGTCTTGAGCTCTTTCCTAAATGCAAGCAGGGATGGAATGTCTCTGTGAGCAGGAAGGCTGTTCCATAGATTAGCTGTACTGTCAACAAAGCTCCTACCTCCCCAGTTAGCTTTCCTGACACTGGGGAGCGTAAGTGTTCTGGACCCTGCAGAATGCAGGGGTCTGTTGGGTGCATACCACTGGAAACAGTGCCTTAGGAATTCAGGTCCTGAATGGTGCAGGCCCTTGTGAGCCATGCAGACGGCCTTACATTTGACCCGATTGTGGACTGGGAGTCAGTGTAGCTTTCGGATTCCAGGAGAGATCAAGTGGAATTTTGAGAGGTCAGGAATCATTCTGGCTGCAGCGTTCTTAACTAACTGAAGCCTTCTGACATGTTTTTCTTGTAAGTTCATGTAGAGGCCATTACAGTAGTCCAATTTTGTGAGGACTAAGGCATGATCACGTTCTTCCTGGTCTTATCAGGAATGTATGGGAGAATTTTCCTTATCGTCTTTAGGGTGTGAAAGGAAGAGGAAACCACTGTAGAGACTTGGGATCCAAAATTAAGCTTGTCATCAATAAGGAAGCCCAGATTTTTGGCTTTGGTCACAGGTATGGGGGTGGGCAAGCTCATCAGGCCACCAGTCGGGGAACCACAAGGGAGAGAGACTCCCAAATAATACTACTTCAGTTTTTCCAGTATTGGATTTCAGACAGTGTTTACTCATCCAGAGACTGATCGCTCTCATGCAGTCTTGAAATCAATAAGGTCCAGATGGGTCGTTGTTAAAAGCTGCAACTACCAATTGGATGTCGTAGGAAGTAAGACTTAGGTTAAAACTTTTGATAAGAGCGGCCAGTTCAGAAACCTAAATATTGAAAAGGTTGGGGCTCAACGAGGACCCCTATAGAACCCCGCAAGGCAAACTAAAAGGTAAGGATTCGAATTTTCCCAAGGCCAGTGTTTGAGAGGAAGGAGGTCAGCAGGGGCAGGGACAGGGCCATGTCTTTGACCCCTATTGTAGCTAAGCGGTTGATCAGTCTTATGATCCACCATATCGAAGGCAGCGCATAGGTCGAGGAGAATGAGGGCGGCGGATCCCCCTTTATCTAAGGCAGCCCTTATCTCCTCCGTGGCTTTAATAAGGGCTGTCCCTGGGAGTAGTGACACATGCTGCCTGTGTCCCTAAGGAGTAGTGGCACATGCTGCCTGTGTCCCTGGGAGCAGTGGCACATGCTGCCTGTGTCCCTGGGAGCAGTGGCACATGCTGCCTGTGTCCCTGGGAGCAGTGGCACATGCTGCCTGTGTCCCTGGGAGCAGTGGCACATGCTGCCTGTGTCCCTGGGAGCAGTGGCACATGCTGCCTGTGTCCCTGGGAGTAGTGACCGCTGCTACCTGTGTCCCTGGGAGTAGTGACCCCTGCTGCCTGTGTCCCTGGGAGTAGTGACCCCTGTGTCCCTGGGAGCAGTGGCACATGCTGCCTGTGTCCCTGGGAGTAGTGACCCCTGTGTCCCTGGGAGTAGTGACCCCTGTGTCCCTGGGAGTAGTGACCCCTGGGAGCAGTGGCACATGCTGCCTGTGTCCCTGGGAGCAGTGGCACATGCTGCCTGTGTCCCTGGGAGCAGTGGCACATGCTGCCTGTGTCCCTGGGAGTAGTGACCGCTGCTGCCTGTGTCCCTGGGAGTAGTGGCACATGCTGCCTGTGTCCCTGGGAGTAGTGACCCCTGCTGCCTGTGTCCCTGGGAGTAGTGACCCCTGTGTCCCTGGGAGTAGTGGCACATGCTGCCTGTGTCCCTGGGAGTAGTGGCACATGCTGCCTGTGTCCCTGGGAGTAGTGACCGCTGTTGCCTGTGTCCCTGGGAGTAGTGACCCCTGTGTCCCTGGGAGTAGTGACCCCTGTGTCCCTGGGAGTAGTGGCACATGCTGCCTGTGTCCCTGGGAGTAGTGACCCCTGTGTCCCTGGGAGTAGTGGCACATGCTGCCTGTGTCCCTGGGAGTAGTAGCACATGCTGCCTGTGTCCCTGGGAGTAGTGGCACATGCTGCCTTTGGGAGTAGTGACCCCTGCTGCCTGTGTCCCTGGGAGTAGTGACCCTGCTTCCTGTGTCCCTGGGAGTAGTGACCCCTGTGTCCCTGGGAGTAGTGACCCCTGTGTCCCTGGGAGTAGTGACCCCTGTGTCCCTGGGAGTAGTGGCACATGCTGCCTGTGTCCCTGGGAGCAGTGACCCCTGCTGCCTGTGTCCCTGGGAGCAGTGACCCCTGCTGCCTGTGTCCCTGGGAGCAGTGACCCCTGCTGCCTGTGTCCCTGGGAGCAGTGACCCCTGCTGCCTGTGTCCCTGGGAGCAGTGACCCCTGCTGCCTGTGTCCCTGGGAGCAGTGACCCCTGCTGCCTGTGTCCCTGGGAGCAGTGACCCCTGCTGCCTGTGTCCCTGGGAGCAGTGACCCCTGCTGCCTGTGTCCCTGGGAGCAGTGACCCCTGCTGCCTGTGTCCCTGGGAGCAGTGGCACATGCTGCCTGTGTCCCTGGGAGCAGTGGCACATGCTGCCTGTGTCCCTGGGAGCAGTGGCACATGCTGCCTGTGTCCCTGGGAGCAGTGGCACATGCTGCCTGTGTCCCTGGGAGCAGTGGCCGCTGCTGCCTGTGTCCCCGGGAGCAGTGACCGCTGCTACCTGTGTCCCTGGGAGTAGTGACCCCTGCTGCCTGTGTCCCTGGGAGTAGTGACCCCTGTGTCCCTGGGAGCAGTGGCACATGCTGCCTGTGTCCCTGGGAGTAGTGACCCCTGTGTCCCTGGGAGTAGTGACCCCTGGGAGTAGTGACCCCTGTGTCCCTGGGAGTAGTGACCCCTGGGAGCAGTGGCACATGCTGCCTGTGTCCCTGGGAGCAGTGGCACATGCTGCCTGTGTCCCTGGGAGCAGTGGCACATGCTGCCTGTGTCCCTGGGAGCAGTGGCACATGCTGCCTGTGTCCCTGGGAGCAGTGGCACATGCTGCCTGTGTCCCTGGGAGCAGTGGCACATGCTGCCTGTGTCCCTGGGAGCAGTGGCACATGCTGCCTGTGTCCCTGGGAGCAGTGGCACATGCTGCCTGTGTCCCTGGGAGCAGTGGCACATGCTGCCTGTGTCCCTGGGAGCAGTGGCACATGCTGCCTGTGTCCCTGGGAGCAGTGGCACATGCTGCCTGTGTCCCTGGGAGTAGTGACCCCTGCTGCCTGTGTCCCTGGGAGTAGTGACCCTGCTTCCTGTGTCCCTGGGAGTAGTGACCCTGCTTCCTGTGTCCCTGGGAGTAGTGACCCCTGTGTCCCTGGGAGTAGTGGCACATGCTGCCTGTGTCCCTGGGAGTAGTGACCCCTGCTGCTTGTGTCCCTGGGAGTAGTGACCCCTGCTGCTTGTGTCCCTGGGAGTAGTGACCCCTGCTGCTTGTGTCCCTGGGAGTAGTGACCCCTGCTGCTTGTGTCCCTGGGAGAAGTGACCCCTGCTGCTTGTGTCCCTGGGAGTAGTGACCCTGCTGCCTGTGTCCCTGGGAGTAGTGGCACATGCTGCCTGTGTCCCTGGGAGCAGTGGCACATGCTGCCTGTGTCCCTGGGAGCAGTGGCACATGCTGCCTGTGTCCCTGGGAGCAGTGGCACATGCTGCCTGTGTCCCTGGGAGCAGTGGCACATGCTGCCTGTGTCCCTGGGAGCAGTGGCACATGCTGCCTGTGTCCCTGGGAGCAGTGGCACATGCTGCCTGTGTCCCTGGGAGCAGTGGCACATGCTGCCTGTGTCCCTGGGAGCAGTGGCACATGCTGCCTGTGTCCCTGGGAGCAGTGGCACATGCTGCCTGTGTCCCTGGGAGCAGTGGCACATGCTGCCTGTGTCCCTGGGAGTAGTGACCGCTGCTGCCTGTGTCCCTGGGAGTAGTGACCCCTGTGTCCCTGGGAGCAGTGGCACATGCTGCCTGTGTCCCTGGGAGTAGTGACCCCTGTGTCCCTGGGAGTAGTGACCCCTGTGTCCCTGGGAGCAGTGGCACATGCTGCCTGTGTCCCTGGGAGTAGTGACCCCTGTGTCCCTGGGAGTAGTGACCCCTGTGTCCCTGGGAGTAGTGACCCCTGTGTCCCTGGGAGTAGTGACCCCTGTGTCCCTGGGAGTAGTGACCCCTGGGAGCAGTGGCACATGCTGCCTGTGTCCCTGGGAGCAGTGGCACATGCTGCCTGTGTCCCTGGGAGCAGTGGCACATGCTGCCTGTGTCCCTGGGAGTAGTGACCGCTGCTGCCTGTGTCCCTGGGAGTAGTGGCACATGCTGCCTGTGTCCCTGGGAGTAGTGACCCCTGCTGCCTGTGTCCCTGGGAGTAGTGACCCCTGTGTCCCTGGGAGTAGTGGCACATGCTGCCTGTGTCCCTGGGAGTAGTGGCACATGCTGCCTGTGTCCCTGGGAGTAGTGACCGCTGCTGCCTGTATCCCTGGGAGTAGTGACCCCTGTGTCCCTGGGAGTAGTGACCCCTGTGTCCCTGGGAGTAGTGACCCCTGTGTCCCTGGGAGTAGTGACCCCTGTGTCCCTGGGAGTAGTGACCCCTGTGTCCCTGGGAGTAGTGGCACATGCTGCCTGTGTCCCTGGGAGTAGTGACCCCTGTGTCCCTGGGAGTAGTGGCACATGCTGCCTGTGTCCCTGGGAGTAGTAGCACATGCTGCCTGTGTCCCTGGGAGTAGTGGCACATGCTGCCTTTGGGAGTAGTGACCCCTGCTGCCTGTGTCCCTGGGAGTAGTGACCCTGCTTCCTGTGTCCCTGGGAGTAGTGACCCCTGTGTCCCTGGGAGTAGTGACCCCTGTGTCCCTGGGAGTAGTGGCACATGCTGCCTGTGTCCCTGGGAGCAGTGACCCCTGCTGCCTGTGTCCCTGGGAGCAGTGACCCCTGCTGCCTGTGTCCCTGGGAGCAGTGACCCCTGCTGCCTGTGTCCCTGGGAGCAGTGACCCCTGCTGCCTGTGTCCCTGGGAGCAGTGACCCCTGCTGCCTGTGTCCCTGGGAGCAGTGACCCCTGCTGCCTGTGTCCCTGGGAGCAGTGACCCCTGCTGCCTGTGTCCCTGGGAGCAGTGGCACATGCTGCCTGTGTCCCTGGGAGCAGTGGCACATGCTGCCTGTGTCCCTGGGAGCAGTGGCACATGCTGCCTGTGTCCCTGGGAGCAGTGGCACATGCTGCCTGTGTCCCCGGGAGTAGTGACCGCTGCTACCTGTGTCCCTGGGAGTAGTGACCCCTGCTGCCTGTGTCCCTGGGAGTAGTGACCCCTGTGTCCCTGGGAGCAGTGGCACATGCTGCCTGTGTCCCTGGGAGTAGTGACCCCTGTGTCCCTGGGAGTAGTGACCCCTGGGAGTAGTGACCCCTGTGTCCCTGGGAGTAGTGACCCCTGGGAGCAGTGGCACATGCTGCCTGTGTCCCTGGGAGCAGTGGCACATGCTGCCTGTGTCCCTGGGAGCAGTGGCACATGCTGCCTGTGTCCCTGGGAGCAGTGGCACATGCTGCCTGTGTCCCTGGGAGCAGTGGCACGTGCTGCCTGTGTCCCTGGGAGCAGTGGCACGTGCTGCCTGTGTCCCTGGGAGCAGTGGCACATGCTGCCTGTGTCCCTGGGAGTAGTGACCCCTGCTGCCTGTGTCCCTGGGAGTAGTGACCCTGCTTCCTGTGTCCCTGGGAGTAGTGACCCCTGTGTCCCTGGGAGTAGTGGCACATGCTGCCTGTGTCCCTGGGAGTAGTGGCACATGCTGCCTGTGTCCCTGGGAGTAGTGACCCCTGCTGCTTGTGTCCCTGGGAGTAGTGACCCCTGCTGCTTGTGTCCCTGGGAGTAGTGACCCTGCTGCCTGTGTCCCTGGGAGTAGTGACCCTGCTGCCTGTGTCCCTGGGAGTAGTGGCACATGCTGCCTGTGTCCCTGGGAGTAGTGGCACATGCTGCCTGTGTCCCTGGGAGTAGTGGCACATGCTGCCTGTGTCCCTGGGAGTAGTGACCCCTGCTGCTTGTGTCCCTGGGAGTAGTGACCCCTGCTGCTTGTGTCCCTGGGAGTAGTGACCCCTGCTGCTTGTGTCCCTGGGAGTAGTGACCCCTGCTGCTTGTGTCCCTGGGAGTAGTGACCCCTGCTGCTTGTGTCCCTGGGAGTAGTGACCCCTGCTGCTTGTGTCCCTGGGAGTAGTGACCCCTGCTGCCTGTGTCCCTGGGAGTAGTGACCCCTGCTGCCTGTGTCCCTGGGAGTAGTGGCACATGCTGCCTGTGTCCCTGGGAGTAGTGACCCTGCTGCCTGTGTCCCCGGGAGTAGTGGCACATGCTGCCTGTGTGCAGTCTTTTCCACTGTGGCATGCATGCTGTATTACAGGCAGGGCTGGGACTTGCTTTCTCTGTCACACCTGTTACATGGAGTACTGAGACCTATACGCTGTGTCACTGAGAATACTGCATGCCTGCATCACAGCATAATATGACCTGCAGTCTGAGTCACTGGGGTACTGGCTCCTGTGACACTGTTACTGGAAACCCAGGGCCTTGCAGCATTGGTCCTTGGAAACACTGTGCCCCCCTCCCCACCCACCTGTGCCACTGGGACTGCACGGCTGCCCGACAGAGCTTTGTTGCCGCAGCCTCTTTGACCTGCCCCATACTTCTTCCTTAGCCTGCGGCACCTTCTGCTACCTAATAATTGTGACCTACCAGTTTTCTCTGGGCACTTTTGTCTAAGCCGGACATATGGTGACCAAAGTCCAGCTTCCTTATTGGTTCCAGGTCCTGTAAGATCGTATAGCATACGTCATCAGGAACACTTATCCCTTCTCCTGGCTCCGGCTCACCTGTCAGTGCATCAGCTACTCTCAGAACAGGTCCTCGCACCATCCATCCGTGAAGTCAGACCTGCATTCAGCCACACTGCGCACGTCACTGGAGTCCATGCATCGGCGGAGACAGAAAGACTCTCCTTGCACGTACCAGGACCGTTGCAACAGCACATGCCAAGAGAATGCACATAACCGGGCATGGTACAACAGCACATGCCAAGAGAATGCACATAACCTGGCATGGTACAACCGCACATGCCAAGAGAATGCCCATAGCTGGGCATGGTACAACTGCACATGCCAAGAGAATGCCCATAGCAGGGCATGGTACAACAGCACATGCCAAGAGAATGCCCATAGCCGGGCATGGTACAACAGCATATGCCAAGAGAATGCACATAACCGGGCATGGTACAACAGCACATGCCAAGACAATGCACATAACCTGGCATGGTACAACAGCACATGCCAAGAGAATGCACATAACCTGGATTGGTACAACTGCACATGCCAAGAGAATGCCCATAGCAGGGCATGGTACAACAGCATATGCCAAGAGAATGCACATAACCGGGCATGGTACAACAGCACATGCCAAGGGAATGCACATAACCGGGCATGGTACAACAGCACATGCCAAGACAATGCAAAATAATGCACATAACAGGGCACGGTACAAGAGCTTGTGGTAAGAGAATGCAAAACAATGTACCTACCGGGACACTTTACAGCTGCACATGCCAAGAGAAGGCAAAACACTGCAGAACACGTGTAACGTTCCAGGATCAGAAATGCACACAGCCCATTGGGATCATTTAGTTTACCCATAGTGCTCTTCAACGTGCCCCTAGCACTCCAAAGAGACAGTGCTGGACCCCATGCACAGTTCTGTCAGTGCACCTCGATCCCGGCCTGTGACCCATGCACAGCTGTCAATGCACCTCGGCCCCGTCCTGTGACATGTCCACGCACAACTCCGTAAGTGCACCTCGACCCCGGCCTGTAACATTCCAATGCACAGTTCTGTCATTGCACCTCGACCCCGGCCTGTGACATACCCATGCACAGCTGTCAGTGCACCTCGACCCCGGCCTGTGACATACCCATGCACAGCTGTCAATGCACCTCGGCCCCGTCCTGTGACATGTCCACGCACAACTCCGTAAGTGCACCTCGACCCCGGCCTGTAACATTCCAATGCACAGTTCTGTCAGTGCACCTCGACCCCGGCCTGTGACATACCTATGCATAGCTGTCAATGCACCTCGGCCCCGTCCTGTTACATTCCCCTGCACAGCTCTGTCGGTGCACCTCGATCTCGGCCTGTAATATTCCCATGCACAGCTCTGTCAGTGCACCTCCATCCCGTCCTGTAACATACCCATGCACAGGTCTGTCGGTGCACCTCGATCTCGGCCTGTAAGATTCCCATGAACAGGTCTGTCAGTGCATCTCGGCCTGTAAGATTCCCATGAACAGGTCTGTCAGTGCACCTCAACCCCGGCCAGTGCACCTCAACCCCGGCCTATGACATTCCAGCTGTCAGTGCACCTCAACCCCGGCCTATGACATTCCCATGCACAGCTGTCAGTGCACCTCGACCCCAGCCTGTGACATTCCCATTCGCAGCTCTGTCAGTGCACCTCGACCCCGGCCTGTGACATTCCCATGGGCAGCTTTGTCAGTGCACCTCGACCCCGGCCTGTGACATTCCCATGGGCAGCTCTGTCAGTGCACCTCGACCCCGGCATGTGACAATCCCTGCTGCTCACAACTGAGACCCATAAACGGCTCTGCCGAAACACCTCAATCCTCATCTGTAATCTGTTATGGAGTCCACACTACTTGCCATATGGGTGTTGGGGGAACTGGGGGGCGGGGCACAGAGCTGGGGTACAAGGTAGGCCAGCCTGGGCAGTACTGTGCCTTCAGGGCAGGGCCAGGCCCTCGCCCCAGCTGTCACTTTCCTGCCCCCCAAGCGTGCCCCTTCACAGCAGGCTCTTCCAAACCTGACACTTGCCCTGTAACCCCTTGGGGGCAGGGTGGGCTCTGACTATTTAAGAGTTCGTGCTAGAAACTCTTTGGGGGGAGGGGTGGGTCTGACAAATTAGTATCGTTCTGTGATGCACAGCGAAGCCCTGCGCTTCTCAATAAGGCGCTAAACAGATGAAGATCACAGCGTGTGCGAGATAGTCCTGAACAGTGTAGTGTGAATCGAATAGTTCAGGTGAGAGTTAGCCCCCCCCCCCGTCCCCATTGACACCGGCTGCATGGGGGTCTAGGAAGGGATTTATATATGCTCCGTTTTGGGAAGAGATTCGCACAGATTGGTGCATTGTGGACAATTAATATAGCAATGTTCTATTCTTAAGGAAGATTACATGTGTCGTTTCTAGAGGGGTCTGTGCAGTAGTGTTTGGGTCTAGAGGGTTCTGTGCAGTAGTGTTTGGGTCTAGAGGGTTCTGTGCAGTAGTATTTGGGTCTAGAGGGTTCTGTGCAGTAGTGTTTGGGTCTAGTGGGATCTGTGCAGTAGTGTTTGGGTCTAGTGGGATCTGTGCAGTAGTGTTTGGGTCTAGAGGGATCTGTGCAGTAGTGTTTGGGTCTAGAGGGATCTGTGCAGTAGTGTTTGGGACTAGAGGGATCTGTGCAGTAGTGTTTGGGTCTAGAGGGCTCTGTGCAGTAGTGTTTGGGTCTAGAGGGCTCTGTGCAGTAGTGTTTGGGTCTAGAAGGCTCTGTGCAGTAGTGTTTGGGTCTAGAGGGATCTGTGCAGTAGTGTTTGGGTCTAGATGGGTCTGTGCAGTAGTGTTTGGGTCTAGAGGGGTCTGTGCAGTAGTGTTTGGGTCTAGATGGGTCTGTGCATTAGTGTTTGGGTCTAGAGGGATCTGTGCAGTAGTGTTTGGGTCTAGAGGGGTCTGAGCAGTAGTGTTTGGGTCTAGAGGGATCTGTGCAGTAGTGTTTGGGTCTAGATGGGTCTGTGCAGTAGTGTTTGGGTCTGGAGGGATCTGTGCTGTAGTGCTGGAGTCTAAGGGGTTCTGTGCAGGAGTGTTTGGGTCTAGTGGGATCTGTGCAGGAGTGTTTGGGTCTAGTGGGATCTGTGCAGTAGTGTTTGGGTCTAGAGGGATCTGTGCAGGAGTGTTTGGGTCTGGAGGGATCTGTGCAGTAGTGCTGGAGTCTAAGGGGTTCTGTGCAGTAGTGTTTGCGTCTAGAGGTATCTGTGCAGTAGTGTTTGGGTCTAGATGGGTCTGTGCATTAGTGTTTGGGTCTAAGGCGATCTGTGCAGTAGTGTTTGGGTCTAGAGGGATCTGTGCAGTAGTGTTTGGGTCTAGTGGGATCCGTGCAATAGTGTTTAGGTCTAAGGGGATCTGTGCAGTAGTGTTTGGGTCTAGAGGGTTCTGTGCAGTAGTGTTTGAATCTAGAGGGATCTCGCAGTAGTGTTTGGGTCTAGAGGGATCTGTGCAGGAGTGTTTGGGTCTGGAGGGATCTGTGCAGTAGTGCTGGAGTCTAAGGGGTTCTGTGCAGGAGTGTTTGGGTCTAGTGGGATCTGTGCAGTAGTGTTTGGGTCTAGAGGGATATGTGCAGTAGTGTTTGGGTCTAGAGGGGTCTGTGCAGTAGTGTTTGGGTCTAGAGGGATCTGTGCAGTCGTGTTTGGGTCTAGATGGGTCTGTGCATTAGTGTTTGGGTCTAGAGGGATCTGTACAGTAGTGTTTGGGACTAGAGGGATCTGTGCAGTAGTGTTTGGGTCTAGAGGGATCTGTGCAGTAGTGTTTGGGTCTAGAGGGATCTGTGCAGTAGTGTTTGGGTCTAGAGGGATCTGTGCAGTAGTGTTTGGGTCTAGAGGGATCTGTGCAGTAGTGTTTGGGTCTACAGGGTTCTGTGCAGCAGTGTTTGGGTCTAGTGGGATCTGCGCAGTAGTGTTTGGGTCTAGAGGGATCTGTGCAGTAGTGTTTGGGTCTAGAGGGGTCTGTGCAGTAGTGTTTGGGTCTAGAGGGATCTGTGCAGTAGTGTTTGGGTCTAGAGGGTTCTGTGCAGTAGTGTTTGGGTCTAGAGGGATCTGTGTAGTGTTTGGATCTAAGGGGATCTGTGCAGTAGTGTTTGGGTCTAGTGGGATCTGCGCAGTAGTGTTTGGGTCTAGAGGGATCTGTGCAGTAGTGTTTGGGTCTAGAGGGATCTGTACAGTAGTGTTTGGGTCTAGAGGGATTTGTGCAGTAGTGTTTGGGTCTAGAGGGATTTGTGCAGTAGTGTTTGCGTCTAGAGGGACCTGTACAGTAGTGTTTGGGTCTAGAGGGTTCTGTGCAGTAGTGTTTGGGTCTGTGCATTAGTGTTTGGGTCTAGAGGGACCTGTGCTGTAGTGTTTGGGTCTAGAGGGATCTGTCCAGTAGTGTTTGTGTCTAGAGGGACCTGTGCAGTAGTGTTTGGGTCTAGAGGGACCTGTGCTGTAGTGTTTGGGTCTAGAGGGATCTGTGCAGTAGTGTTTGGGTCTAGATGGGTCTGTGCATTAGTGTTTGGGTCTGGAGGGATTTTTGCAGTAGTGCTGGAGTCTAAGGGGTACTGTGCAGTAATGTTTGGGTCTAGAGGGTTCTCTGCAGTAGTGTTTGGGTCTAGAGGGTTCTGTGCAGTAGTGTTTGGGTCTAGTGGGATCTGCGCAGTAGTGTTTAGGTCTAGAGGGATCTGCGCAGTAGTGTTTGGGTCTAGAGGGATCTGCGCAGTAGTGTTTGGATCTAGAGGGATCTGCGCAGCAGTGTTTGGGTCTAGAGGGATCTGTACAGTAGTGTTTGGATTTAAGGGGATCTGTGCAGTAGTGTTTGGGTCTAGTGGGATCTGTACAGTAGTTTTTGGGTCGAGAGGGATTTGTGCAGTAGTGTCTGGGTCTAGAGGGATTTGTGCAGTAGTGTTTGCGTCTAGAGGGACCTGTGCAGTAGTGTTTGGGTCTCGAGGGATCTGTGCAGTAGTGCTGGAGTCTAAGGAGCTCTGTGCAGTAGTGCTTGGGTCTAGAGGGATCTGTGCAGTAGTGTTTGCGTCTAGAGGGATCTGTGCAGTAGTGTTTGGGTCTAGAGGGGTCTGTGCAGTAGTGTTTGGGTCTAGAGGGATCTGTGCAGTAGTGTTTGGGTCTAGAGGGATCTGTGCAGTAGTGTTTGGGTCTAGTGGGATCTGCGCAGTAGTGTTTGGGTCTAGAGGGATCTGTGCAGTAGTGTTTGGGTCTAGAGGGATCTGTGCAGTAGTGTTTGGGTCTAGAGGGATCTGTGCAGTAGTGTTTGGGTCTAGAGGGATTTGTGCAGTAGTGTTTGGGTCTAGAGGGATTTGTGCAGTAGTGTTTGCGTCTAGAGGGATCTGTGCAGTAGTGTTTGGGTCTAGAGGGACCTGTGCAGTAGTGTTTGGGTCTAGAGGGATCTGTACAGTAGTGTTTGGGTCTAGAGGGATTTGTGCAGTAGTGTTTGGGTCTAGAGGGATTTGTGCAGTAGTGTTTGGGTCTAGAGGGACCTGTGCAGTAGTGTTTGGGTCTAGAGGGACCTGTGCAGTAGTGTTTGGGTCTAGAGGGATCTGTGCAGTAGTGTTTGGGTCTAGAGGGATCTGTGCAGTAGTGTTTGGGTCTAGAGGGTTCTGTGCAGTAGTGTTTGAATCTAGAGGGATCTCCGCAGTAGTGTTTGGGTCTGGAGGGATCTGTGCAGTAGTGCTGGAGTCTAAGGGGTTCTGTGCAGGAGTGTTTGGGTCTAGTGGGATCTGTGCAGTAGTGTTTGGGTCTAGAGGTATCTGTGCAGTAGTGTTTGGGTCTAGAGGGGTCTGTGTAGTAGTGTTTGGGTCTAGAGGGATCTGTGCAGTAGTGTTTGGGTCTAGAGGGATCTGCGCAGTAGTGTTTGGGTCTAGAGGGATCTGTGCAGTAGTGTTTGGGTCTAGAGGGATCTGTGCAGTAGTGTTTGGGTCTAGAGGGATCTGTGCATTAGTGTTTGGGTCTAGAGGGATCTGTGCAGTAGTGTTTGGGTCTAGAGGGATCGGTGCAGTAGTGTTTGAGTCTAGAGGGATCGGTGCAGTAGTGCTGGAGTCCAAGGAGTTCTGTGCAGTAGTGTTTGGGTCTAGGGGGTTCTGTGCGGTAGTGTTTGAGTCTAAGGGGTTCTGTGCAGTAGTGTTTGGACCTGGAGGGATTGGTGCAGTAGTGTTTGTGTCTAGAGGGTTATGTGCAGTAGTGTTTGTGTCTAGAGGTTTATGTGCAGTAGTGTTTGTGTCTAGAGGGTTATGTGCAGTAGTGTTAGGGTCTAGAGGGTTCTGTGCAGCAGTGTTTGGGTCTAGATGGGTCTGTGCATTAGTGTTTGGGTCTGGAGGGATTTTTGCAGTAGTGCTGGAGTCTAAGGGGTACTGTGCAGTAGTGTTTGGGTCTAGAGGGATCTGTGCAGTAGTGTTTGGGTCTAGAGGGATCTGTGCAGTAGTGTTTGGGTCTAGAGGGTTCTGTGCAGTAGTGTTTGAATCTAGAGGGATCTCCGCAGTAGTGTTTGGGTCTAGAGGGATCTGCGCAGTAGTGTTTGGGTCTAGAGGGATCTGTACAGTAGTGTTTGGGTCTAGAGGGATCTGTGCAGTAGTGTTTGGGTCTAGAGGGATCTGTGCAGTAGTGTTTGGGTCTAGAGGGATCTGTGCAGTAGTGTTTGGGTCTAGAGGGATCTGTGCAGTAGTGTTTGGGTCTAGAGGGATCTGTGCAGTAGTGTTTGGGTCTAGAGGGATCGGTGCAGTAGTGCTGGAGTCCAAGGAGTTCTGTGCAGTAGTGTTTGGGTCTAGGGGGTTCTGTGCGGTAGTGTTTGAGTCTAAGGGGTTCTGTGCAGTAGTGTTTGGACCTGGAGGGATTGGTGCAGTAGTGTTTGTGTCTAGAGGGTTATGTGCAGTAGTGTTTGTGTCTAGAGGGTTATGTGCAGTAGTGTTTGTGTCTAGAGGGTTATGTGCAGTAGTGTTTGTGTCTAGAGGGTTATGTGCAGTAGTGTTTGTGTCTAGAGGGTTATGTGCAGTAGTGTTTGTGTCTAGAGGGTTATGTGCAGTAGTGTTAGGGTCTAGAGGGTTCTGTGCAGCAGTGTTTGGGTGTAGATGGGTCTGTGCATTAGTGTTTGGGTCTGGAGGGATTTTTGCAGTAGTGCTGGAGTCTAAGGGGTACTGTGCAGTAGTGTTTGGGTCTAGAGGGATCTGTGCAGTAGTGTTTGGGTCTAGAGGGATCTGTGCAGTAGTGTTTGGGTCTAGAGGGATCTGTGCAGTAGTGTTTGGGTATAGAGGGTTCTGTGCAGTAGTGTTAGGGTCTAGAGGGTTCTGTGCAGTAGTGTTTGGGTCTGGAGGGAATTTTGCAGTAGTGCTGGAGTCTAAGGGGTTCTGTGCAGGAGTGTTTGGGTCTAGATGGATCGGTGCAGTAGTGTTTGGGTCTGGAGGGATCTGTGCAGTAGTGCTGGAGTCTAAGGGGTTCTGTGCAGTAGTGTTAGGGTCTATAGGGTTCTGTGCAGTAGTGTTAGGGTCTATAGGGTTCTGTGCAGTAGTGTTTGGGTCTAGAGGGTTCTGTGCAGTAGTGTTTGGGTCTAGAGGCTTCTGTGCAGTAGTGTTTTAGTCTAAGGGGTTATGTGCAGTAGTGTTTGGGTCTAGAGGGATCGATGCAGTAGTGTTTGGGTCTTGAGGGATCTGTGCAGTAGTGCTGGAATCTAAGGGGTTCTGTGCAGCAGTGTTTGGGTCTAGAGGGATCTGTGCAGTAGTGTTTGGATCTAGAGGGATCTGTGCAGTAGTGTTTGGCTCTAGAGGGATCTGTACAAATGAAATTCAGTCTAGACACATGTAAGAAGTTATCTTTCAATCAAAGCGTTTAAACCCCAATATTTTCATGACCCCCCCCTCCTGTGAGGTATGCCATACACCTACCATTCTCTCATGGTCGCTTTAATTGTTGCACCTGCACGGCCTTTCCTTCTCTGATTATAGGGTTGTATAATGGGGTAGGCTGGGTTACTTGGGGCTTAAACAAGCATTGAAAGCCTCTGATGACATTTGATGTCGATGTTTTAAACTTGAAGTTTTCATTGATTATCCTTTGTTATGCTCAGAATGTACAAGATTTCTTCTGCACAACATATTTGGAATTGTTGCCCCAAAGTACTAGGTCTGGACTGGAGACGGTGCATATAGCAGAGTTCAGGTCTGGACGGGAGACGGTGCATCTAGCAGAAATCGGGTCTGGACGGGAGACGGTGCATCTAGCAGAGTTCAGGTCTGGACGGGAGACGGTGCATCTAGCAGAGTTCAGGTCTGGACTGTAGATGGTCCATCTAGTGGAGTTTAGATCTGGATTGGAGACGCTGCATCTAGCAGAGTTAAAGGTCCGTATTGGAGACGGTGGATCTAGCAGAGTTAAAGGTCTGGACTGGAGACGGTGCATCTAGCGGAGTTCAGTTCTGGACTGGAGACGGTGCATCCAGTGGAGTTCAGGTCTGGACTGTAGATGGTCCATCTAGCGGAGTTCAGTTCTGGACTGGAGACGGTGCATCCAGTGGAGTTCAGGTCTGGACTGAAGACTGTACATCTAGCGGAGTTCAGTTCTGGACTGGAGACGGTGCATCCAGTGGAGTTCAGTTCTGGACTGGAGATGGGCATCTAGCAGAGTTCAGGTCTGGACTGAAGACGGTGCATCTAGCAGAGTTCAGTTCTGGACTGGAGACGGTGCATCCAGTGGAGTTCAGGTCTGGACTGAAGACTGTACATCTAGCGGAGTTCAGTTCTGGACTGGAGACGGTGCATCTAGCAGAGTTCAGTTCTGGACTGGAGACGGTGCATCTAGCAGAGTTCAGTTCTGGACTGGAGACGGTGCATCTAGCAGAGTTCAGGTCTGGACTGGAGACGGTGCATCTAGCAGAGTTCAGGTCTGGACTGGAGACGGTGCATCTAGCAGAGTTCAGGTCTGGACTGGAGACTGTGCATCTAGCAGAGTTCAGGTCTGGACTGGAGACTGTGCATCTAGCAGAGTTCAGGTCTGGACTGGAGACTGTGCATCTAGCAGAGTTAAAGGTCTGGACTGGAGACTTACTAGAGACGTTAGATCTAGAAGAGTTCAGGTCTAGACTGGACACGGTGCATCTAGCAGAGTTCGGGTCTGGACTGGAGACGGTGCATCTAGCAGAGTTCAGGTCTGGACTGGAGACGGTGCATCTAGCAGAGTTCAGGTCTGGACTGGAGACGGTGCATCTAGCAGAGTTCAGGTCTGGACTGAAGACGGTGCATCTAGCAGAGTTCAGGTCTGGAATGGAGACGGTGCATCTAGCAGAGTTCAGGTCTGGACTGGAGACGGTGCATCTAGCAGAGTTCAGGTCTGGACTGGAGACGGTGCATCTAGCAGAGTTCAGGTCTGGACTGGAGACGGTGCATCTAGCAGAGTTCAGGTCTGGACTGGAGACGGTGCATCTAGCAGAGTTCAGGTCTGGACTGGAGACTGTGCATCTAGCAGAGTTCAGGTCTGGACTGGAGACTGCATCTAGCAGAGTTCAGGTCTGGACGGGAGACGGTGCATCTAGCAGAGTTCAGGTCTGGACGGGAGACGGTGCATCTAGCAGAGTTCAGGTCTGGACGGGAGACGGTGCATCTAGCAGAGTTCAGGTCTGGACTGGAGACGGTGCATCTAGCAGAGTTCAGGTCTGGACTGGAGACGGTGCATCTAGCAGAGTTCAGGTCTGGACTGGAGATGGTGCATCTAGCAGAGTTCGGGTCTGGACTGGAGACGGATTGGAGACTGTGGGTCTAGCAGAGTTCAGGTCTGGACTCGGGTGGAATTCGTTTAACAGTCTGGTCTGGAGTCCCATTCTGAATTTCTGCAGAAAGTGTGCGGTCCGGAGGGGGAGGAAGTTCCAGGTATCGTGGAGAGGTAGGAGAAAGAACGTCCTCCACTGTTGCTTCTGCAGACGTGAAGGGTATGAGGGATGGAGAGGGAGCCGGAGCGCAGGTGTCTGGGTGGTTGTTGATGTATGCTGGTCCTTGATTGTGCAGTGCTTTGTAGGCATGGATCGGCAGCTTGAATCTGCATCTCTTGTGGACGGGGAACCAGTGGAGTTTTTTTGAGGTGTGGGTCCATTTGTGGAGTTCGAGGATGAGTCTGGCTGCTGCATTCTGTATGGTCTGAAGTCTCTTCAGGAGGTGCGGTGTGATTCCTATTAGTGTGTTGCTGTAGGGCAAGCGGCTGGTGACGAGGCTTGAGTGGTGGTACGTCTGATGCTGACGGGGAGCCATTTGAAGATCTTCAGGTGCATGCGTAGAGTGAGGAAGCAGGTGTAGGAGACTGCATTGATATGATTTTTCTGGTGGAGTTTGCTGTCCAGGATGATGTCAAGGTACCAGGCGTGGTCGGTGGGAGTGAGTGAGGGTCCTAATTCCGTGGGCCGCCAGGAGTTGTTCCACGGGGACGTGTTGTTCCTGAAGATCAGTACTTCTGTTTTGTTTTGTTGAGTTTGAGGCAGTTCTTTTGCAGCCAGTCGGTGACGCTGGTCTTGCGCAGGTGGAAGTTGTTCCTCGTGGCGGCTGGGTCTTCTGATGGAGAGAGGATGAGCTTGGTGTCGTCTGCGTAGAATATGATGTTTAGTCCCTGGGTTCCGACGATGTTGCCAAGGGGGTGGGGGGTCATGTAGGCATTGAAAAGTGTGGAGCTGAGGGACAAGCCTTGAGGGACACCTTAGATGGTGGTCTTGGGTTACAAGGTAAAAGGCCGATTCTCTGGGTTCTTCCGGTGAGGAAGGATGCAATGCATTTGAGAACGTTCCCTCGGATTGCGAACTGGTGGAGCCTCTTAATCAGGGTCAGTGTGGTCAGGCACGGTGTCAAAGGCGGCTGAGATGTTGAAGAGGATCAAAGTGGCCATTTTCCCCAGGTCTGGGAGGGTCTGATGTCTTTGCGATCAGGGCGGTTTGAGTGCTGTGGGTTGTCCCGACTCCGGATTGGGATGAGTCTAGAAGGTCGTTGTTCTCCAGCTATTTCAAGATTTGGTGGTTGATGGCCTTCTCAAGGACTTTGGTGGGAAAGGGATCCGAGAGATGGGCAGGGAGCTCTTGAGCTCGTTGGTGTCAGTGGAAGGTTTCTTGAGGAGGGGTTTGAGGTCCAATTGTTTCCATTCTCCTGGGATGGTGTCCGAGGTGATGGATGTGTTGAAGGCGGTGAGTTTATTTCTGATGGCCATGTTTCCGAGGTTGGACATGTGGTGGGACAGGGATCTGTGGGTGCTCATGAGTTGACGGAGTGCATGAAGTTAGTGGTGCTCTGAGTGGTGAGCTGGTTCCACGCGGTGAATTAGTGGTTGGAGTTAACGTCTGTGGGAGTAAGGAGGCTGAGGTTGTCGGAGGCAGCGGGTTGGGGCTTGAAGTGTTTTTAGATGGAGGAGATCTTTTCGTGGAAAAGTCAGACAGGGTGTCACAAACTTCTTGAGAAGGGGTGATGGTGTTTTCAGTTGCTGAGAGGTTGGAGAACTCCTTGAAGAGGCAGAAGAGTTCTTTGCTGTGATTAGTGCTGGCTTCAATGCGGTCGGCTAGGGCCTTCTTTTTTGTTTCTTTCAGGAGTTTTGGTAGTGGTTGAGTGATGTCTTGAAGGTGGTCTGGTCTGTGGGTTCCTTGCTGGTGTGCCACTTTCTTTCTAGCTGCTTGCAGTTGCGTTTCGTGATTCTATGATCCAAGGTGTACCAGCTGGGAGGTTTGGTGGATATCTTGAGTTTGGTGGATTTGATGGGGGCGACTCTTTCGGCGCAGTGAGTGATCCAGACCGTGAAGTTCTTGACAGTCAGTTCCAGGTTGGTTGTGGTGTCAGCGTGGGCGTTGAGGGAGTCGGTCCATTGGCTGTAGGATTCTTTATTCCAGCAGTGGTGTGATGTGCTGGGAGGCTTGTTGGCAGGGCTGGAGGCTGCTGTGGTGGTGAAGTGGGCGATTGAGTGGTCCATCCAATTGACCTCGGTGATATGGCTGTACTTGGCTCTGTTGCTGGCTGTAAAGACTGGGTCGAGCGTGTGTTCTGCGATGTGAGTGGGGTCAGTGACTAGTTTGGTGGAGCGATGTTTTTCATGCTTTCGAGTAGGTCGGCCATGTTGGGATCGTTAGGGTGAAAATTGAGGTCTAGGCGAAGATGTAGTGTTTGATGTCGATGGCAAGTGGTGCAATGAAATCGGAAATGGTGTCGCAGAAGCTGAGGCATGGTCCTGGAGATCTGTAGGCGAGGACGCCTCTGATGGTGGTTTTGGCATCTGTTTTGAGTTGGAAGATGAGGTGGTCCATGATCAGGGTGGTGTCTGCGGCAGTGGTGCAGTGTAAGGATTTTTTGTGGGATGATGGCAATCCTACCTCTGTGTTTGTTGATGCGGTTCCGGTGTGCTATCTTATATCCATTGGGTGTGGGTGTCTTGATGTCGTGTGCGGATGCAGGTCTAAGCCAGGTGTCGGGGATGAAGGAGGTGATAGTGTCCCAGATCTCGGTTGCGTGTTTGTAGAGCGATTGGTTGTTGAGCAGGAGGCAGTGGAGTTGTTCTGACGCAGTTGTGGTTTGATGTGGTGGTGGCGGCGTCAGTGTGTGCGGGTGCTCCGGTGTTGTATGAGAGGAGACGGTGGTGGCATGAAAAAGGTCCAACTGTTGAGTGTGGCAGCAGTTGTTCTTGCGGAGTCTGGAGTCTAAGGCAGTGAGCTCGGTGCTACTGTAGTAGTGGGGTCCAAGGCAGTGAGCGCGGCGCTGCTGTAGTAGTGGGGTCCAAGGCAGTGAGCTCGGCGCTGCTGTAGTAGTGGGGTCCAAGGCAGTGAGCTCGGCGCTGCTGTAGTAGTGGGGTCCAAGGCAGTGAGCTCGGCGCTGCTGTACTGACGGCTGATGAGACATCCAGGGTTCCTGGCACTGCGCACGGTCCAGCTGTGATCATTTTGTTTATTTATCCAGCTGCCTCAACTTGAACTTTCAGGGGCTCACATGACATTGGAATGCTATTAAAGTGTCTTGGATAACTTGATAATTGATGTTTTTTTCTGGCATCAGCACAGATGGGAGGAGGGCAGTCATTAATTTACATGGAATTTTAACTAAATCTGGCTTAACAGTGCAACTGTCACTTGACCTTTCAACCTACTCCAATATTATTCTACAGTTCTTTGCTTCCACACAAATACATATTTATTCCCACACTTTCTACTTGTAATGCTTCGCATTAACATGCAACATTCCTTTCAAGCCAGACCAATCGGCATTGCCAGTGCTTGTTACCTTTCTATTGAAACCATCCACTCTCACAAATAGCTGCAATTCTGTATTGACTGTTTTAGAGGCCAATGGTGAGAAGTTTAGGTCAACAAGCTGAACTTCCATTTTGAATTTTTATTAAAGTGTATGATGCAGAGCGCGAACCTATTTACACATTGATGGATACAAGTGCAACATGTGAAGTGAGTCCATATCTGTGCCCCGTGGGACCGACGCTAGTGAGTAAATACACAGCTCGCTTAGTTTATCCGCGAGCTTTGCTTCTGTACAATAACATGCGGTCTTTGGATCAGAAGAATGTGTCCTCCTGACCAGAGCTCCTCCCCACTAATATATGCAATAAATAGCCCGTCCATAGTTTCTGCCCCTCACAAAGCTGTGCGCCCTCTTGGGCTGAACGTAGTTAAGCGACTGCCTTGATTAACGAGCGTAATCCGTGTTGGAATTCACAAAATGTAAATGTAAAACTCATTAAAAACAGATTTTCCCATAAATGCTTATGAGGGGTGGGGGGTGTTCTCTTGAGGGGTGGACAGTGCGGGATGGAAATAAGTAGTGAAATTCGTGCCCGCACGCACACTTTTTCAGGGCCCCACTATGGTGAGAAAGATGTTTAAAGTGCACTTTACAGATATCTGTGGATATTTACCGTAGCTCTAAATGCTTTACGTTAAACATAATGAATTTACAAAAGAATTGTAGGTGCGCTCTAAAAAGATTTGTGAATTCTAAAAAGTCAAAAAATATGCTCCAATCCTAAAAGAATCTGCTTGTGTAAATCTGTGTTTTTCGGTAAAAATGGGTCCACGGCGCTGGGAGTAGCTCGGATAGGAGACAGTGTTGTAATAGGTGTTAAAGGGACCGCACAGAGCCAGACTACAGAAGAGAACACGTCCGGAAGGGATGAAAGCGCTTTATGAGGCTTTCAGCATCACGAGGCGCTCTTTTCCTTTCTAAACACAGTGTGTGCCACAGCCGTGCACACCACACTCACGTGTGAGCGGCAGAGGGCACTTCATAAAGGTGATTCACACACACCACATTCACGGCGCTGCCAGGGACGGGTGTCTAGGCGCCCTAGTGTGTGGCCCGTGGCCAATGAACAGCGCGCTCCGTCCTTTTGTCCTCTCTGTGGGTCTCCTCTCCTCATCTTGGTGGCCTCTTCTCTCGGGCGGTCTCCTTAACTGCGTCCCTTCTTTCGTGTGGTCTCTCCCACGGGGGCGGAGGGGGTGGAGGGAGGGTGGCATCTCTCGGATTACCATGTCTCATCACAACAGGGCCGGCTCTCCCTTTTTAGGTCTCGCGCCTAGCGTTGCAGTGCGCAGCACTGCTCGCGCAGCGCGAGCCCTCTAGAAAGGGCTTCTGAAAACGACCCACACGCTCGTGCGTGTGGTTCTGTTTTCAGAAGCCCTCATTGGCTGTAGCGTGCGTTTTTTTTAAAAAAACGGCACGCGATTGGGCAAAGGCGGGCGCATGTCCCGCCTTCGCTCCTCCCTTTCCCGACGGTGGCCAGAACGCGCAGCAGCGCGCGTTCGCCTCGCTGCCGCGCTCCCTGGCCCCCCGCTCCTCTGTGGTGCGCGCGCACCATTCTTTTTTTACTTTCAAGTGTCCGCAGTCTGTTTGTTGCTTGCCCGTCCCTACCACCACCTCAATTCCGTTGCTGCATGCCCCTTCCCCATTCATTGCTGGCCTGTCCCTCCCTCAGTCTCACTCCGTCTCTGCATGCCACTTACTCACCCTCCATAGCTTGTTTTATATAGCGCAAAGTTAACCGGAAGGGCTTGGAGCGCTTTACATGAGCGCTGGTTACTTTACACAAAGACACATTCATTTTATAGGCATGGGGAGATTAGGGGCCTGATTTAGATCTCGGCAGACAGGTTACTCCTGTCCGCCAAAATATAAATCCCATCATATCCTATGGGATTTATATTTTGGCAGACCGGATACCCATCACCGTTATGACGGAGTAACCCTCTGCCAAGATATAACTATTCATTCATTATTTGACCAGAACCACAGGATGCTGTAACGCCGCAGCTTCTCCATGCTCAGTGTCCCAGCTAGCTACACTTTGACACTCTGGTAACTGTAATGGGCATTTGTTCAAGAACATAAACTGCATATTAAGTATAGGGAAAATAACAATTTTAATTTGTTTGAACGTGCATAGCTTAAAGTAAAAAACAAAAGCGCTATGACGCAGTCTAGACACGTCTTAGCTCTTTTTTTTACTTTAAGCTATGTAGCACAGCAGCCCGTGCTGCAGTGCAACATTTAAAAAAAAAACATTGACAAAGCCAATACAGCTTGTGTAGGTGAATCCTATTGGCTTTCTCAATGTTTGTTTAAACAGTCGACATAAGCCCCCAATGACAGCAAGTAAATGGGTATACTTCCTCAAATCCATCTGATAGGACATTTCAGTGAACTTGTAGAGATGCGAGTGTAACCTGTATGTGCTAGGGTTGAATCCCACCGACCCTCCTCAGCCTTCCATCCTTCTGAGGTCGATAAAAAAAAGTATAATCGAATGTGGTAAGAATTAACAAGAGAAAATGACAGACTCCACTTTATAAGTGTAGAAATTGTTGATATACTTAAATCCTATATAAATGTCCAATTTATTCAACTGAGAGTTTTGTGAGTGCTTGCTCGTGAGTGAAGAACTGCTTCCAAGTCATCAAATAGCCACCTTAGGGGCAATTAAATGCCAGTTGCAAAGACACAAAGGCAATAAGCTGCACTAATGCCTATAATATTAAAACCAGCAATACACTGAGAAACTGTATAATTAGAAAAACTGTACAGCAAGCCTTGATAACATTCCCGCCCTCACTCGGTGAACTGATGCACCCACTGCGAGGGCTTTCGTGAATCTACTTTGGGGGATCGAGTGCTTTGCAAAAGAGCCTTAGTACGCTGTCGAATAAGCAGGATGAATACATAGATGAAAACATGGCGGGAATATCAATCTACAAGAGACGTACTTCAAGTTACAAATGTATCTCACGGACCACAGAGCTTGATTTATATCACGTTCTTGAAACTTGTCTTCGAGTAATTTAACTTTGAACCTTCCAGTTGTATATAAGACTTCTACTTACTAAAAAATGATTTTTTTAGGAAGAAATCTACGTTAAGTGCTATTTTGAAAGCATTTTCCGACGCTTTAAAGTTGGCTGTTTCCAACTTTAAAAAAGGCACTCAAAGAAGGCAACAAATTTCAGGGAATTGCCTAGTATCACCGATCCGGAGAACTTGCTTTGAGGCTCAGTTTTGTATGAAACTTTGTAAAACTGCTGAAAATTAATCAAAAATGAAGATATTTCTTCCGATCTATCTGCTTTGCATCTTTTATACTGTTTCATGGTTAAAGGGCAGAGAAGAGGGAAGTCCCCAAAGGAATCTTCCTCCACTGCCAAATTGGATTCTTCAAAACAAGCAACAAGCCTGCCAGTTACTCTCGGGACAGGCAATGCTCATCATCCCGACTACATCAAAGCTACCAGCAAGAAGAGCTTGGAGCTGCGCTCCTCCGATGAAAAGACACTGTTTTGACTCTCTCCATCTAATGTGAAGTAAAAAAACAAGCTGAATAGTCAAATGGCAAACAAAGAAATAGAGGCGCGGGCTGCCTACACCGAGAACCCCGCATCCGCTGACGGCACAATCCGGAGCCTGTGAGAAATCCACTCAAAATAGAGAACAAGTGAAATAAGCGCGGCATATGGCCTGTTCCAGGTCTACTCACAATATGGTCGGTAGTAGTCGCTGTTCGAGGTGGGTGACCACATGCCACCAGCTGAACGATCGTATCTTTATTAATTTTAATCTGAAAGCAATCGTTCGACATTTACATTCAACTTTGACATTTATAATGAACTTTTACATTTGCAATGCGTTTGTGCTTCTTTAAGTTGAATTAGTACACAAAGAAGGACACATTTCAATTTGCTACTCCCATTTAGAATAAATGTTGTCCAATCATCAATAAGGTGATTTAGCATACACTCCATGAATGCCACGTACCTGCCCCTTCACTCGGTGTGCAGGGGCAAGGCAGAAGGGGAACATATTGGGCTTGTACAGCAACTGTTAACATCTTAAGAGCTGAAACTGGAAATGTATGCATCACAGGGCATTATGAAAACTGGCAATGTGACAGCTTCAGTGCCGTTACCAAAATTGATAATATATGTGCACATCATGGACCATAATGGAAATTGGTAATCGCTGTGTGTATATGGTGTAAGGAAACTGGTAATGCCTGAGCACTCTGTGCCAGTATGGAAACAGGCAACGGCTAGAAAGTCTGGTAATTTATGAAAGTTGGCAACTTTTGCATGCTTGGCCTGTAGATGAATTTCTAAGTCCATTGACTAATGCAATCCTTTGAAAGTCTGGAACTTGCGTATATCACTATCAGACAAACATGAAAACTATTAAAGTGTACTAATGGTCGAATTGTGAAAACTGGCAGCTTGTGCTTAGTGGTGAAATACGTGTTGTTCCCTCTGACCCTCCTTAATTTGTCCATTCCTGCTCCTACTCTGTAGAAGATATTCCCCAAAATTAAGAGAGCCAGAACCTGACATATCTGCAAAGCAGCAACACAAAAAGATGATGGATAGAATGCTAAACATTGTCAGCATTCACCCACAGTCACAGATCTAGGTTTAATCCATCATTCTTTTGTTCACTATGCCATCCCAGTGATATGCAAATCAATTTTGACCCTGTTCCCACGGGAACAGTCCAGCTTGAACTGCCAGGTCAGGTCTTCCGTGGACCAGAAACAAGCTTCTTGGGCGGGATTTGGGGCATCACCTCTTATCAGCCAGGCTAACTTGAATCAATGTCACAGTGAGCCAGGGACCCACATCAGGGCATACCCTTCCCACTTAGGGTGACTACAGTAACACAAAAAGATGATGGACGGAATGCTGAACATTGTCAAACATTCACCCCAGTCACAGATGTGGGTTAAATACATTGGTTTTCTTTTGCTCACCATGCCACCCCAGTTTTGACATAGCCAGATGCAAATCAGTCTTGACCTTCCAGCCCACACTGTCAGCCCAGGTCCTCCCTGGACCGGAAATAAGCATCTTGGGACTGGTTTTGGGGTATCTGCAAAGTAATCAGTAATGCCAATAAGCCTGGGGTTGGCCGGCAGTCATTTGGCTTCGTCCTTGCTTGTTTTGTCAGTTTTTTTCAAAACTTTTTTGTTGTGAAAGTTGCTGGACTTCCTCAATATACACCCAAAAAATATTAGCTAAGAACAACAATGTGTTTTGTTCGAAATCGCTAAAAGGAACAACTTTGTGTGCAGATGTGCTCCTTGTAAAAGAGCAGAATGCACTCGCCAACATGAAGTTTGCCAATGGACAAAGAGGGATGGCTTAAAGCCTCTATCAGTAACTATATCGTATGCATACATTTTAGTAAAACGAAAAGGTTTGGTAATATGCAAAGCCTAAAAATGGATATCGAGCCGAGGACCTCCATTTTAGTTGCCGACTAAAGAAAACAAGCATTTGCAATGCAATAGGCCTCGCATTAGTGAAAGTTTGAGCATTATTATTTGCAACGCCAATAGCTCAAACTTTCAGTAATGCGAGACCTATTGCATTGCAAATGCTTGTTATACTTCTGAGATCAGTTGAATGACCTGGACAGAAGCGCCTTTGATTTATAGCGCTACGAGATATCTAGCGCAGCTGTGTCAAGCGCTAGAGAACAAGTTATTATTCTTACTACTGTCACTGGTCTCCCCACTTCTAAAGTGCTGTCGCACTCCATGTCAAATATCGAAAATAGATGAGCAGGACTTCCTCAGAAGGTGATAGCGGGTAGAACACCTGAGGCTTGGCACCAGGCACAGGTTACCGGTTAGGAGCAGTCATGGCTTGATGCCAGGTGCAAGTTACTGGTTAGCACCAGGCATGGGTCATGGCCTGAGGCCAGGTGCAGGTTACCGGCTAGGACCACGGGTCATCGCTTGACCCCAGGCGCAGGTTACTGGTTAGGACCAGTCATGCTTGAGGCCCGGTGCAGCTTACCGTCTAGGACCAGGCATGGGTCTTTGCTTGATGGCAGGCGCAGGCTACCGGTTAGCACCAGTCATGGCTTGAGGCCAGGTGCAGGTTACTGGTTAGGACCAGTCATGGCTTGAGGCCAGGTGCCAGTTACCGGTTAGGACCAGGAATGGGTCTTTGCTTGACGCTAGTTGGAGGTTACCGATTAGGACCAGTCATGGCTTGAGGCCAGGTGCAGGTTACTGGTTAGGACCAGGCACTCCCCATGGCTTGACGCTAGGTGCAGGTTACCGGTTAGTACCAGTCATGGCTTGATTCCAGGTGCAGGTTACCGGCTAGGACCAGGCACGGGCCATGGCTTGACGCTAGGTGCAGGTTACCGGTTAGTACCAGTCATGGCTTGATTTCAGGTGCAGGTTACTGGTTAGGACCAGGCACGAGCCATGGCTTGACGCTAGGTGCAGGTTACCGGTTAGTACCAGTCATGGCTTGATTCCAGGTGCAGGTTACCGGCTAGGACCAGGCACGGGCCATGGCTTGACGCTAGGTGCAGGTTACTGGTTAGGACTGGGCACGGGTCATGGCTTGACGCCAGGCGCAAGTTACTGGTTGGGACCATTCATTTCTTGAGGGCAGGTGCAGGGTACCGGCTATGACCAGGCATGGGTCTTGGCTTGAAGCCAGGCGCAGGTTACCGGTTAGGACCAGTCATGGCTTGAGGCCAGGTGCAGGTTACTGGTTAGGACCAGGCACAAGCCATGGCTTGACGCTAGGTGCAGGTTACCGGTTAGAACCAGTCATGGCTTGATTCCAGGTGCAGGTTACCGGCTAGGACCAGGCATGGGTCATGGCTTGACGCAATGTGCAGGTTACTGGCTAGGACCAGGCATAGGCCTTGGCTTGACGCTAGTTGGGGGTTACTGATTAGTAGCAGTCATGGCTTGATTCCAGGTGCAGGTTACCGGCTAGGATCAGGCATGGGGAGTGGCTTGACGCTAGGTGCAGGTTATAGGTTAGGACTGAGCATGGGTCTTGCCTTGACGCCAGGCGCAGGTTACCAGTCAAGATCAGTCATGGCTTGAGGCCAGGTGCAGGTTACTGGCTAGGACCAGGCATGGGCCATGGCTTGACGCCAGGCGCAGGTTACCAGTCAAGATCAGTCATGGCTTGAGGCCAGGTGCAGGTTACCGGCTAGGACCAGGCACGGGCCATGGCTTGACGCTAGATGCAGGTTACTGGTTAGGACTGGGCACGGGTCATGGCTTGACGCCAGGCGCAAGTTACTGGTTGGGACCATTCATTTCTTGAGGCCAGGTGCAGGGTACCGGCTATGACCAGGCATGGGTCTTGGCTTGAAGCCAGGCGCAGGTTACTGGTTTGACACAGCATGGGTCTTGGCTTGATGCCAGGTACAGTTTACCGATTAGGACCAGTCATGGCTTGAGGCCAGGTGCAGGTTACTGGTTAGGACCGGGCACGAGCCATGGCTTGACGCTAGGTGCAGGTTACCGGTTAGGACCAGGCAGGTGTCATGGCTTGATGCAAGGTGCAGGTTACTGGCTAGGACCAGGCACGGGTCATGGCTTGACGCCAGCCGCAGGTTACCAGTTGGGGCCAGTCATGCCTTGATGTCAGATGCAGGTTACTTGTTAGGAACAGACACTGGTCATGGCTTGGCACCAGGCGTAGATCACTAGCATGGCCAGGTGCCCCTGCAGATTACCATTGTCTCCAAGCTTCTTTCATTGGTTAGGGGCAGGCGCAGCTCAGCAGCTAGGGCCAGGTTCGGTTCACGAGTTGGCATCAGGCACAAATGTCCAGTTGCACCAGATGCGAAACACTGGGTTTTGCCAGGCACATATCAATGATGAGCATCAAAGGCGAATCACGGGTTCCTCACTAGTGCCAGTCAATCATGTCCTTCACTAGTACCAATCACAGGTCACTGGTTATGGCAAGGCATATATCCCTGGTTAGCACCAGATGTGAAGCACTGGTTAGTGCCAGATACATATCCATGATTAGCATCATAGATGAATCACATGTCCATCCCTAGTGCCAGTTGAAGATCGCTGCTTAGTGCCACGCACCTGTCATTGATCGCACCGGGCGCCAATCACTGGTTGGTGCCATGCGCAAATCCCTGCTTAGTGCCAATCGCAGATCACTGGTTAGTGCCACAAATATATCACTGATACCTCTAGGTGCCAATCACTGGTTGGTGCCATACACATATAACTGATGAGCATCAGATGTGGCTAACTGGTTTCTGCCAGACAAATATCCCTCGGTAGTGCCTGTCGCTGATCAATGGTTAATGCCCGACACTTTAAAAAAAAAAAAAATTCTTTATTGGCATTTAAGGAACTTACAACCTTTAAATTACGTACATCGGTAAGCAAGTATTACAAGGACTAGAACAATCCACCTATAGTGTTAAACAACATTACAGTAGGCAAGTATCCTTTCCCTTACGCCAACTTGTGTTTTATATCTAGGAGAACTATATAAGTACCCAACAACCCAGATCCCACCCCCACCCCTCCTCAAATTACCAACAACATTTCAGCGTCACCTTCCCTTTTACAGTGCCCAGAGTCCATTCGGGTCTTGGCGCTCACTACATAGCTACCACACTTTCTAATGAGGTATATTGCGTCATTGTCCGTCGTGTGGGGGAGTGTGTATAGGGGGTGTTATCGGCGGAGTTTGTAATTCCTTTATATCTGCCAGCATGGTCGCCCACGCCCGCAGATCGTTCTCCAGTTTCTCATCCCGTCTCACTCTCTTCATTCTTACTGCTTCCGCCGCCGCCCATTCACCCAAATCATTCAACCACATCTCAATCTTCAGGGGAGCAGTGCCCATCCACTATATAGCAATTCACCTTTTGGCTAATGTCAACCCAAGCATTACAAACCTCCGGCTAAGTTTCTTTTTCTTTGGGGCTGGAAGGAGACCCAGCAGCACCTCCCGTATACCTTTGGGCACAGACAATCCCGTCGCTTCCTGTATTTTCCCCAGAACTAAGGTCCAATACTGAGACGGCCTCGGGCACGTCCAAACCATGTGCATAAAATCCGAGGCAGCAGCCCCACATCTAGGGCAACTATCAGATCTGGTCGGAAAGATTCTGCTAAGTGTTTTGGGGGTGAGGTATGCCTGGTGTACAAAGTTATATTGGACTAATTTAAACCGGACATTCGAGTTGACAGCTTTGACCCCTTCGTGTACTTTTATCCAGTGCTTTTCGGACAAGGGCCCCCCCAGTATCTCCTCCCACCTACCTTGAACCGGAAGGGGTGCACTGGCCAGATCCTCTCGCAACGCTATATACAGGTGCGTGATGAAGCGCCTCCCCTGCGCCATATATAGCATAACCTGTAACACCCTGGTTTCCGCAGGTTCATCCGATGATGGAAGTCCATATCTCTCTTGCTACTTGAGTAATCTTTCCATACTGAAGAAATTGACCTGTCCCCAGCTCGAACATAGATTCCGCATCCCCCCTAGTAATGAATTGTTTGTTATGGAACAGATCCCCCATCGTCAAACACCCGCCCTCCTACCATCGTCGGATCGACATTGAGGCCTCTATTTTGGCGAATGGTTGTACCACCCAAAGAGGTATATCTAGGGCGTAAGGGGCGTGTACACACACACTTACCTCAGACTGGGCTGAGGATGGGAACTAGAGGCACGGGGCCAAAGGGCAAGCCAGCCTCCAATCTTATATGCAAACACAAAAAGGCTGCCCCTCACGTGGGTTCCTACAATTTCCTACAGACTACTGTTGAGATGCAACATCAGTGGGGGCATCTCATAAAAAGTTTCGGACTGGCCTCACACACCGCCCGGTGTCATGCTTCATCATAGGCTGTCCTCGCCCTCTAAAAACTTCGTTTGATAGAGGGCGGGCATACACCTGGAGACAGGGATGCACTTCTACAACTAAGTGATGGCCGTGTGAAAGTGAAAGGTGATTTAAAAACCATCACACCTGTCACTCAACAGTGTTTTATTCAGGGAACAGATGTATGGTATTAAAAATAGGTATACGGTGATCTGGGACATTATTCTCCCTTCACCGTATTAAGTGTGGTCAACATGTTTCTGCGTTCGTGTCCCCGTAGGGTACGTCGCATTCGTCAGGACCAAATGGGTATATTCTTTTTGCCTCTAATGCAAAAAGCAACTGTTAATCTGGGGACGGGGATAAGAGATAAATAAACTACAAACGCCCGTCTGGTGTAGTACCACTGTAACAGATCCTGTAGGAAAAAAGGAAACAAAGAAAACAAACAAACCAACCGTGTAAGTAAGTTTATAAAAAGACAATTGTTGTCATCCAACCTAGGTCACACCTATAGCGCGCGTGGTGTGGTCTATATGAGACACGTGACATACGTACGTGTCATCACATGATCAATTGCATAATCCATTTCTTACCCTGAAATACTATCCTCTATACTCCATGGGAGGGCGAGGGTAGGAGGGCCTACTTTTGACTTTCTGTATAAGAGAAATGCTGATTTTAGAAAATGGTAATGATCTCATAATGTATCCATAAAACCAGAAAACTAAAAAACATGCAACTGAAATAGCCCAAATGGTCATTCAGTAATAGTGATTGACACCCAATCTCTCCGAGAAAACTGGGATCAAGCTTTCATTCTCACCCTTACGCATTACACTCATACGCTTACTGTCTGACTTCAGCGCTCCCATCGGTTCTCTCTACAGGCGTCCTCTCGGTCTCCCCGTCGATGGAGACTGATGTTCCCTTGGTGGTATATATACTCTAGAAAATTAGTTAATTGTTTAATCATGCGACATAATTGAAAAAACACCTGGGGCGCTAAGAGCGCTTCCTGTGTCCAAATGCGGGCGGGGCTAGGTGCCTGGCAAGGGGAGTATGTGAATCTACGCACTCCTATTGGATGAAAGAGGTTGTCTAATTGCAATCGTAAGTGTACCTCTTGCGCGCACGCGCTATTGAATGAGGGACGCGTTGAACTCCAGCGGCAGTAGCCATGCGTAGAGACCCATGGACTGCGCGTGTGCAGATGAAGAGTGTCTATTATCCTTCTACACTCTGTACCTCTGTGTGGCACCATCCTCACCTGTGAAATGGAGCTCTCGATTCGTAGCTAAACGTGTCTTAAGGGCGCATGTGCTATTAAAAGCGGAGCAACCAAAAATCATGCAACCTAAACCACGTGTTAGAAGACGTGGATAGCGCATGCGTTAAATTTGGGTATTCTAGTGATCCGCATAGCTATGTGGAAACAAACACCCTTTATCGGGTGGAGGCTAGTCATACCAGGCACCATTTATCGGGTGGAGGCTAGTCATAACAGGGAGGTGCACAGCGCGATATCCGTACTATGTATTAAAAAATGCATTAAAAATTGCAAACCAGTGATGTTTAAAGTGTGTATTAACTTACGCTAGAGATCATACTCAATTATATTTATATTTATATAGCCTCAATAGGTTGGAAATCTATCCTATGGGCAGAGTACTCTATACTAAAAATAACATAAAACTTTAGATAATATACAACCAGAGTGTCAACATCCTGGATTAACTGGTTTTCAAAATCACACAATGTATTGGATCTCCGGTGATTCAAATGATGTGATCGTAGGGCATAAAACTCATTCTCTCCCCTACAATGCACTAGACCCTGTGTTAGAGGGCTAAATATATGATGGTCAACCAGTAACTATGTACTCGTGTTTAATCTATATTGCAGCCGTGGTGTATACTACTCTATTGATCCCTTAAAATGTGATGGACATAAGGCAGTGGGACTAAGTATATTATAATCACTGGTCACATTGTGTAACAATTGCCACTGTCTACTTCTAAGGGTTGTTAAGTCTATGCTCACACGGGCTGCCCATTTATGGTCTAAATACGTCACTTGGATACACGGTCTCGGATCACCTTCTATAGTATTGTGCAACTATCTAAATGATTGATCCATGTATTAAGGTTGGCTAGGTCACTTTGCCAGCTGTAGCCATGGTATATCATCGTTCAGGCCTCGCTCCCATGTATGTAACCTGTACACCCACCGTTGTTCCCGGATGTGTAACTGTCTAGAAATGTCTATTTTCCTTTTTTCATTACTTCAAGAATGATCCACCGCAGATCAGAATCACTATGGTTTTTCTCGGTAAAATGTTTTGTCAACTTGGTGTTTGTTTTTTTGCACCTAATGGTGCTACGGTGTTCACTGATCCTCGTTTTTACTCTCCTTGTCGTCATCCCCACATATTTCAGATTGCAAGGACAGGTGAGTAAATAAACTACATTTTCCGTATTGCAATTACTGAAACCCTTAAGTCTCCAGGGATTGTCTGTTCCAATATCTACCTCCTTAGTAGTGGTAGTCAGGGGGCAGCAAACACAATTACCGCACGGGTAATGCCCTATTGGTTTTGGTTGGCTCCATAAGGTCATCTGGTTTTCTGTGTCATCGTAAGGGATCTTCGAGTGTACCAAGTCATCTCTCAAGTTTCTACTCCGTTTAAACGCAAAAAGTGGGGGTTCCCACTTCCGGTTTCCACTGTTCAAAATTGCCCATTTCTTTTTAATGATGTTCTGCACTCTATTTGAAACAGGGGATATGTGGTGACGCATACCAGCCGGTCTGTTTTATCTTTCCGGTTGGTCTCTAATAGGGCTTCCCGATTATTGTTCTTCGCCCTTTTCTTTGCACGCTTCACCATCTTGCTCGGGTAGTGTCTTTCCAGAAGTTTACCCTCTAGTTGTTCCGCCTGTGCTCGAAACACATCCACCTCCGAGCAATTCCTACGTACTCTGAGGAATTGTCCGACTGGAAGATTATCACGAAGAGCCCTCGGATGGTAGCTCTCATGAGAAGAAGACTGTTTTTGTCTGTCGGCTTTATGTGTACTTTGGTGGAGATTCCTTCCGTTGTTAATGTTATATCTAAATCGAGGAACACTGCGTGGTTCACCTCGATATTATAAGTAAACCTAAGGTGGGGGTCTTTGCTATTGACCCACTCCACAAAAGTTTGGCTTCGTCCGATGTGCCCTTCCAGATGATCAAGATATCGTCTATATACCGTTTCCATGTTCTCATCTGGGTTGTGAACGGATTTGAAGGGTTGAAAATATAGTCCTCCTCGAACTGATGGACATACAGGCACGCCATACTAGGCGCGAAGGTGCTGCCCATGGACGCGCCCTTAATCTGATGATATATTGTGTCCTCAAATTCGAAAAAGTTCTCCGTGAGAGCTAATTCAGCGCATTCCATGATGAAATGAGTTGGTGTCATGTATGTCCAATCTTGGGCTTGGAGGATTCGTTCTACCACCTCCAGTGTTCGTCTCTGGGGGATGCTCGTGTAGAGCGCTTCGATGTCCATTGTTATGAACATATCCTCATCAGCATTTGTTTCCAAATCCCTTAGGTGACAAAGTACGTCCTTGGTGTCTCTTAAGTAAGACCGAGATTTTTGTACAATTGGTTTTAAAAACCAATCGCAAAATTGTGAGAGAGGTTCAAGTGCTGAACCTATTCCCGACACTATCGGTCTGCCTGGTGGTGGCATTCTGTTTTTATGAATCTTAGGGAGGGTGTAGAACCTGGGTGTCCTTGGTTCCGTGTTGATTAGGAACTCCGCCTCATGTTTCGTAATCCAATCGTTGGTTTCAGCCTCACAAACCATAATCTTAATTTGGTTCATAATTCGAGGTGTGGGGTCTTCACGGTGTGTTTCATAGCTCGTAGTGTCGGATAGGAGACGTAGGCATTCTTCTCTATACATGGTGTAATTCATCAGGACTATCGCCCCTCCCTTATCAGCTGGTTTTACCACCAACTCATGATTATTTTTGAGTTGTTCAAGGGCTATTCTCTCGCCTCTGGTCAAATTCTGGAAACCCCTTGTATGCTTGTAGTCAATCTTCCCAACTTCAGTGAGGACCGCTTGTTCAAAAGCCAGAACATTACAAGAAATGTTTTGGGTTTGCGGGGTGAAAGTCGACTTTGTTCGTAGACCAGTATTAGTACGGTTGTTGTCTAGGCTTTGCATTTCACCAAAGAAATCCTTTAACTTTATCTTCCTAAAAAACTGTGCTAGTTCAGTATGAAGGAAGAAGGCATCATTCTCTGGGGTAGGGACGAAACCTAATCCTTTTGCGAGAACGGTCTCTTCTTCCGTGTTGAGTACATAGTCACTCAGATTCACGATATTCGTCATTCTTTGCTCGTAAGGGGCGTGTCCCACCACTTTTGTAACAACTCGCTCCCATACCCGCGCCACATGCCGGATTATGTATGGGACGGTCCGTGGCGTGCCAGCCCCCATCATTAATAATGCTGCCAATGAGTGTCCTCCATACGTGCCTGCCAGTAATCTTTTCTCCCAGTTGTCATTCTCGTCTAGCCAATGAATGGCATGCTGGAGTTGGGATGCCATGTACTATAATTCTAAGTGAGGGACCTCCAATCCACCTTTCTGCCACGTTCTCTGCAATGTATCGAGACTTACTCTCTTCCTTTTGGACCCCCATAAGAGTTCTATTAAAAAAGTGCGCCGGCACCTCATATAGGGAGTGCTGTAAGGCATACAGGAAGCGAGGAAGTATTATCATTTTAATAATTGCGATTCTGGCCATGAGGGACAGCGGTAGCGTTGCCAAAAACAAATTGAACCTTTTATACCCTCGGTCACCTACCCTATATTAAGAGCCAAATATCGGTCGGGGCTATTGACTAGTCTGATCCCCAGATACTTCGGATCAGAGTTAACCCACGGAAGTCCCACCTCCGGAAGGGCCCCCCTTGCCCGCTTTGCCAAACAACCCACCGGCAGCAACCTGGACTTATTCGTATTCGTCCTCAAACCCGACACCTCCCCGAACTGGAACAGCAGATCCAACATTGTCGGGATTGCCTGGGCTGGTTGGCGCAGATATACTAGAGTGTCGTCTGCGTACATAGACACCACGTGGTTTGTGTCTCCAAGTCGTATCCCCCATGCCTCCGTTCGCTGCCGCAGAGTTTCCGCCAGCGGTTCCACTGCAGCCGCGAACAATAAAGGTGACGGGGGCACCCCTGTCTGGTACCCCGTCGCAGTTCAAATGCTTGGGAGATCAGCCCCCCCCCCTCCGCCCTGGCGCATCCTAGCTCGTGGGGCCGTATAAATTAGCTGGAGCCAACTTAGGAACTTTGGACCCAGTCCCATTACTTTCAATGTTGCCCAGACATACCCCCAGTCCACAGAATCAAACGCTTGTTCAATATCAAGCAGTGCCACCGCACAGTCCTCCTGTTCAAATCTAGGGGAGTGCCACACCAGAGCCAGCCCATAAATCCCGATTGATCGGGGTTGTTAGAATTGGGGGTCTCTAGTTGGCACAGGTAGGTACTTGTGACAAATAGGGACCCTCGCCTCTAGTCAGGGTAAAGGGGTACACTCCTAAAATAACCCCTGCTCACCCCCTTGGTAGCTTGGCACGAGCAGACAGGCTTATCTCAGAGGCAGTGTGTAAAGCATTTGTGAACACATACAGTAATCTAGTGACGCACTACAGATGGACACCACACAAGGTTTATATCAAAAATAAGTATTCTTTATATAGTTTTAACACAAGACCATAACGACAAAAATCCACAATACTGTACTTAAAAGGGTAGGTTTAGCTTAGTTCAGTTCAGTTCTTAAGATGCGACACTTTAAGTCAATGTACCTTACGATGCGGGACGCTTCCACAACAAGCAATGTTGCAGCGATGGAAATGCGACAAAGTTCTGGTGCAAAGAAATAAAGACGTCAAGTTCTTCTTGAGGCGGCACGCTTCTCCGAGGTTGCGAGAAGTCTCGACTCGATGCGTCAGCTACAGCGGCGACACCCTTGTTCAGCGATGCGACGACAGCGGCTTTGGCGGCGACCCTCTTCTCCGACGTTGCGAGACGCTTCCGCTCGATGCGACAACTGCAGCGGCGACACCCTTGTTTCGTGATGCGACGGCAGCAGCTCCGACGGCGGCACGCTTCTCCGTGGATGCGAGGCGCTTCTCTTGATGCGGTGCAATGCGACAGCTACAGCGGCGACACCCTCCTTCGGAGTTGCGACGGCAGCAGCAGCGACGGCGACACGCTTGCCCACCAGCGGCATTGGATTTACAAGCCCTGGGCACACTCAGTGCACTGTACTAGGGACTGACAAGTAAACCAATCATCCAATCATGGAGTCACTAATCCATAACACAATTTACAATAGGGAGAGCATATGCACTTTAGCACTGATCAGCAGTGGTAAAGTGCCCAGAGTCATAAAACAGCCAACAACAGGTCAGAAAAAATATAGGAGGAAGGCAAAAAGTTTAGGGATGACCCTGCAAAAAGGGCCAAGTCCAACAGGGGTGGATCAAAAAGGACATGTGGGGTAAAAGGCGTTGTGCCAGCACCCCACTCAGAATTTTCATATCGATATTGAGAAGCGATATCGGTCTATATGACTTCGCCACATGGGGGTCCCTATCGGGCTTGGGGATCATGATAACCACAGCCTCTCTCATAGTTTCCGGCAACATACGTTGCTGCAGGGCTTCATTGTAGACCTCCAACAGGTGATCAACCAGTAGGGGAGCATATAGTTTATAAAATTCAGACGGGAACCCGTCCGAACCCGGACTTTTGGCAGGCTTCAATCTGTTGATCACACTCAGAATTTCCTCTCTAGTGATTGCCTCTTCCAGTGCATCCCCCGCTGCTTCGTCCAGGCACGGCAGTTCCACCCTCGAGAGGAACTCATTTATTCTCTCCAAAGGAGGAGAGACCCCAGAGGCATATACTTGTTCCATATGTGCAGTTAGCACCTCCAAAATTGCTATCTGGTTATAAACCATATTCCCTCCCCGATCCATCAATTGAACCACGGGGCGAGTAGGCCTCTAATTTTTCAAGAGTTTCGCAAGCCATGCCCCCGACCTGTCCCCCTCCATGTGAAGTCTCCGCCTATATGCCACTCGGCTATATTTACCCAGGCGTTCAAGAGATTCCATTAGAACCCTACAGGTCTCACTCCACTCTACTATACGTTGGGGGTGTGCATGGAGCAGGGGCTCCAATCTCTGTAATTCCCTTTCCTGCAATTTCACATCCCGCTCTAGCTGCTGCCTCACTCCATAGGTATTCTTAATACACAGGCCCCGCACCACCACTTTCATCGCCTCCCACTCCATAGCCCTCTTGGCCACAGTCCCCCAGTTTTCCCTAAAATAATTAGTAAGCCCCTCCTCTATTGCCTTGGCAAATGGTGGGTCCGACAGTGCTTCCACCTGCAACTTCCATAATGGTATTGCAGGTCGTGGTCGCCTTAGATCCAACGTAAGGAGCCCTGGGGAATGATCTGAAATATATCTGGGCATATATGAGATATCTTGTACCTCCGTGAGTAGCTCATCAGTTAAAAAGCATTGATCTATACGACTATATGTGTTGGAAGCGGGCGTATAACAGGAAAAGGTCCTCCACAGGGGATTTCTATCCCTCCAAACATCTCGCAGCCCCAATCCCTGCAGTGTGTCTCTCAGTGAACCTGTAAGTCTTGGTTTAGTATTCTGTCTGGGGGGCTCCTGATCAAGTCCCCCATCAAGCACACAGTTAACGTCCCCCATCAGAAGTACTCTGTCACCCAAGTAGGGGGTCGCTGCAGCTACCACCGCTGGGAAGAATGCTGGACAGTCCGAGTTCGGGGCATAAACATTAATAATACAAACCTCTCGCCCATCCAGCCTTCCATGTAAGACCACATATCGACCCTCCGGATCCACAGCATGATGTAGGTGCTGAAACGGTACCCCAGGGGCCACCCAAATGAGAGTCCCTCAAGCGAACCCCGAGTAGGACGTCGCATAGAGCTTGCCCCCTCCATCTTCGTTTTATACGTGCTACGTATCCCCCCCAGACGAGTTTCCTGCAAACAGGCAATAGCAATTTTATATCTTTTTAAATAAGAAAACACCAGTCTCCGCCTATTTAGCATCGCACATCCCCGCATGTTCCATGTAATAAGCTTAATCAAGGAGGGAGCCATTTACGTCGAAACAGTGACATCTTAGTACTTGTCCATTGTACCCATCTCCGCCTCCTCCTGAAGTGTGACACTGACATATCAGAACTATTGGCATACTTATACCCCCACCCCCTCCCATGAAAACCTTCCCGATTCGAACCCCAACCTCTTACCCCCCACCCCTTGGGCAGTGGTGCGATCCCCAGTCTTCCTTGACAAGGCGTCAGGAGCCGCCTCCCCCGCCCTCCCACCCAATGACTTCCAAAACATTAACCAGTCCATATAGGACAAACATTAGCATCTTCAACAATACCCGCCAGCATTGTGCAATATAACTTTGAAATTGTGATTTTAAAGTGGTTAACCAGTGGTCAGGCCATTATCGAGGTGCGAGAAGTGATTCTCTTGCCCCTTGTACATGCCTCAACCTCTGAAAGGGACGTGTCCCCCCGTCGGCAATAATCATATGGTATAAGAAAACTTCCCTGGGAATCCGAACCCCGTCCCGCCCAAACCCACATGACTTATCTGTGACTATAAAGAGTCCTTTCACTTCCATCGGTGATCCTTCAGGATACATTCAGTTGGAGGTCTGTAGGGGGCACTGGCTGATCCTGTGTAGATGTATCAGACTCCGAAGAGGGATCAGCCATACACAGAGTTCCATCAGAGCCCACCTGGATGCGGCCCGATGCACCCACCGAGGCCTGCTGTGTCTTGGCGACCATGCTGCTCTGGGAGTTATGACGTACAGCAGGCTTAACTTGGCCAAATCCCTGGAATGCCTTGTCCTTCCGCGTGACCTGCCCCCCAAGACTGTCCAACCAGTCCGCTGCCTCTGCAGCCGATAGAAAAAACATTGCTCTCCCATTGTGTTCAATTCTCAGTTTAGCAGGGAACAAAAGACTGTATTTGAATCCATCTTCCCGCAATCTTCGCTTGACCGCTAGGAATGTTCGATGTTGGTCCTGCACCCGCTGTGTGTAGTCCGGGAAGATGTCAATCCTGTGACCCTCGTACGCAGGTGCCTCTTTCTGCCTGGTGGCCTGCAATATCACGTCCCTATCCCGGAAGTTGAAGAAGCGTGCAATTATGTCTCGCGGGCGCGCGCCAGGTCATGGGGGAGGGACCAGCGCCCTGTGCGCTCTTTCAATATTAAAAAACTTCGACAGTCTTTTGGGGGCCAGTGTTTTAACTATCCAATCCTCCAGGAACAGCTCCGCCGAGGGTCCCTCTGCGTGCTCCGGAAACCCCACAAACCTCAGGTTATTTCTCCATGACCGGCTTTCCTGATCCTCTGCCCTTTCACCCAGTGTCGCCACCCGCCTAGAGAAGTCCAGGACCGTTTCTTTCAACTGCTTAACCTCCGTCTGAAGGGCCTCGATATTCTGCTCATTAGACGTGACCCTGCCAGACACTTTCCGGAGATCACATCTCAGAAGGTTGACGTCAATGGCTACTGCGTCAATTTTGTTTACCATGTCATTCCTGGTAGACTGTATGACAGCCATTATGTCCGCCAGCGATGGGTCCGGAGCCTCCGCTTGCCCGGCTGCCTCTCTCTGCATCCCCGCTTCTTCATTGTGCGTTGTCTGCTCCAGTGGACATGGTTGCGCGTAATTGGATATTTTGTTGGCTTGCACGTGATTACCTTGCCCCTTCACCATGATGCAGCTCCAGTTATGTCGCCGGTCCCCCCCTCCAGACAATGGAGCTACACTTCTCCCCGCCTCCAACCGCGGGCCTCCCTCTTCCTTCAGCAGCGCACAGTGCCTCGCCGACCTGACCGGCAGTTTCCACGCCACAGCCGCCGAGCCGGCACTTCCTTCTGGCGTATGGGGCGCTTACAGAATTACCGCCAACACAGGGCGTCCCCTGGGGGCAAGAATCCCGGACCCACGTCAGCCCCCGCAATATAATGGACTCCAAGTTTCTGCGCAGGGGGTGCTCTACTAAGGCTCACTGTGACTGATCCATGCCTCACCATCCAACGTGTATGCCAAATACAAAGCCATCCTCCCCACTGCAACGCCTCAGGTATGGCTCCAAACCGCGTCTCATACGGTCTAGAAATGCCCAGGGCTTGAGGCTGCGCTTCCCAACCGCCTCCTCTTAACTGTACGTCCCCACAGGTGTCACCCCTGCTTTAGGGGCCCAGGCTTCTGTTCACGTTTCCCCTTGGTGATCACTCTTCCGTCAGCAGCCCCCAGAGGCCTCAGGGGACGCTGCACACTAGGCTCTAAGGATCGCCGGCAACAACTATCCGGGCCTGCAGGTGCCCTCGCGGTGCTCCCCGTATCGTCAGGCTAGAATTAGTTCCCAGCCCCTGGGCTCCCGGTCTCCCCAGCGGGCCCAACACACTCCGAGGTGTCCCGCTGGTCTCCCCGCCTCCGTCGCGCACACAGTACCTCTGCGTCCCAGCGGGGTCGGAGGGCCGGGTGAGACCTCCGCTCTCCGACACCCCCGGCTTCTGTCTCCCGGGGTACTCTGGGTCGGATCGTGCGGCCCACAGAGGCTCCAGCCGGATCCCGATCCCGTCACTTGGATCCGTTGCCCCCTCACTACTGCCGGCTTCACCACTCAGTCGGGGTTCGTAGCACAGGCTGCCGGCCGCGCACACCCTGAAAATCACCTCCGTGCAGCAGGCCCGGAGAACCCGGCCCTCAGCCCACACCGTCAATATGGCGCCGCTCACGGGGCCGGGCGGACTCCTTCGATTTGTGCATGTCGGTACCCGCCGAAGAGCCCCCACGCTGCACTAGTGAAGCAGCCGTGGTTTGGGCATCCTCCGCAGGGCTCCTACCTCGTTATTGCTTCAGGATGATGACGGATTTCTTTTTTTGCCGACGGGAGCTCCGAAGCTTACGACCGATCGGCCATCTTGTTCGGCCACGCCCCTTGTGCCTGACACATATCACAGATTAGCACCAGAAATGACTTGCTGGTTAGTGCCACGCACATATCACTGATACCTCTAGGTGCCAGCCACTGGTTGGTGCCACACTCGCATCACTGATAGCTCCAGGCGCGACTAGCTGGTTTCTGCCAGACACATCACTTGGTAGTGCCAATTGCAGAACACTGGTGATGGTCAGTCCCGTTACACTGATTAGAATTGCTCCATGTACCTATTACGCATGTCTCACAGATCACCAGTTAGTTCTAGGCACATATCACCACTTGGCACCAGATGTGAATCTCTAGTTTGTGCCAGGCACATATCACCGCTTAGCACCAACGTGAATCTCTAGTCTGTGCCAGGCACATGTCACCACTTAGCACCAGACGCAAATACATTGTCAGTGCCAGGCACACATCACCGCTTAGCACCAACGTGAATCTCTAGTTTGTGCCAGGCACATAACACCGCTTAGCACCAACGTGAATCTCTAGTTTGTGCCAGGCATATATCAACGCTTGGCACCAGACGTGAATCTCTAGTCTGTGCCAGGCACGTGTCACTGCTTATCACCAGACGCAAATACATTGTCAGTGCCAGGCACATATCACCGCTTAGCACCAACATTAATCTCTAGTTTGTGCCAGGCACATATCACCACTTAGCACCAGACGTGAAGCTCTAGTTTGTGCCAGGCACGTGTCACCGCTTAGCACCAGACGTGAATCTCTAGTTTGTGCCAGACACGTCACCGCTTAGCACCAACGTGAATCTCTAGTTTGTGCCAGGCACATATCACGGCTTAGCACCAGACGTGAATCTCTAGTCTGTGCCAGGCACATATCACCGCTTAGCACCAACGTGAATCTCTAGTCTGTGCCAGGCACATGTCACCACTTAGCACCAGACGCAAATACATTGTCAGTGCCAGGCACACATCACCGCTTAGCACCAACGTGAATCTCTAGTTTGTGCCAGGCACATGTCACCACTTAGCACCAGACGTGAATCTCTAGTTTGTGCCAGGCACATATCACCGCTTAGCACCAGACGCAAATGCATTGTCAGTGCCAGGCACATATCACCGCTTAGCACCAGACGCAAATACATTGTCAGTGCCAGGCACACATCACCGCTTAGCACCAACGTGAATCCCTAGTTTATGCCAGGCACATGTCACCGCTTAGCACCAGACGTGAATCTCGAGTCTGTGCCAGGCACATATCACCGCTTGGCACCAGACATGGAGCTCCAAATCCTTCCATTGCTCCTACACTACCTTCTTCCTCTTCTTGCCCAATAGTAAATCCTAGTGGCAAGAGCAATTTCAATCCTCCTAGCCTTCTAAACCAAGCCCATAGTTCTAAGATGGCCCACGGAACCTCTTCTTCGGGGGGGGCTAGTGATAAACTTGGGTGGAAAGGACAAAAACCATACCACTCCCCAAAAGAATCAGGAACTGGCCTCTCGTAGCACTAAAAACCCATCGTGCTCCCAGGACAAAATTAGATCCATCCCCTGTTCCCGGCCACCACAATCACAAGAGCCCCTCCCTCTCCCGCCGGCTTGTTGCCCGTATGTCACAGTAGTAGTAGGGGTTCCCCCGCGCTCAGACAATAGGGAATAGAATTTTTGGGTCCCAAAAAACAAAGCATGTCACTGACTTACTAGAACAAGCATTGGCATAGCCACATAGGTCTCGCCTTTGGGACTTTATAAGTGTTTAGCCAGAGATATTGACTTTGCCTATGTCTTAAAGCTGTGCTGTACAGAAGTTTGCAGCATGCTGAAAAGTTATAATAAAGAAGTGTCAGAAGCATTTTTGTTACCTTATATATGACCAAGAAAGCATTATGTACAACTGAACGACCATATTAAAAAGTATTAATAATAAATGTGTTGATTTTTTTTTTTTTTGGGTCCTTTCAATGCTGGCAACTTCTATCTGCCTGTCCCAATGGTTGCTTGTTATGTTTTTTTTGTTGTTATGGGGGGCGGGGGGACAAAAATAACAGGAGGGTGAAGAGAGAGAGAGATTGAGTCAGTCAGTGAGAGAGAGAGAGTCCGTGAGTGAGAGTGAGAGTCAGTCAGTCAGTCAGTGAGAGAGTCAGTCAGCCAGTGAGGGAGAGAGTGAGAGAGTCAGTCAGTGAGAGAGTCAGTCAGTGAGAGAGTCAGTCAGTGAGAGAGAGAGTGAGAGAGTCAGTCAGAGAGTCAGTGAGAGTCAGTCAGTGAGAGAGTCAGTCAATGAGAGAGAGAGAGTGAGAGAGTCAGTCAGAGAGTCCGTGAGAGAGTGAGAGAGTCAGTCAGTGAGAGAGATTGAGAGTCAGTCAGTTGGTTAGTAAGAGAGTCAGTCAGTGAGAGAGAGAGAGTCAGTGAGTGAGAGAGACAGTGAGAGTCAGTCAGTGAGAGAATCAGTGAGTGAGAGTGAGAGAGTCAGTCAGAGAGTCAGTGAGAGTCAGTCAGTGAGAGAGAGATTGAGAGTCAGTGAGAGAGAGAGAGAGTCAGTCAGTGAGTGAGAGAGTGAGAGAGTCAGTGAGAGAGTCAGTCAGTGAGAGAGTCAGTCAGTGAGAGAGTCAGTCAGTGAGAGAGTCAGTCAGTGAGAGAGAGAGTGAGAGAGTCAGTCAGAGAGTCAGTGAGAGAGTGAGAGAGTCAGTCAGTGAGAGAGATTGAGAGTCAGTCAGTTGGTTAGTAAGAGAGTCAGTCAGTGAGGGAGAGAGAGATTGAGAGTCAGTCAGTGAGAGAGAGAGAGTCAGTCAGTGAGTGAGAGAGACAGTGAGAGTCAGTCAGTGAGTCAGTCAGTGAGAGTCAGTGAGAGAGTCAGTCAGTGAGAGAATCAGTGAGTGAGAGTGAGAGAGTCAGTCAGAGAGTCAGTGAGAGTCAGTCAGTGAGAGAGAGATTGAGAGTCAGTGAGAGAGAGAGAGTCAGTCAGTGAGTGAGAGAGTCAGTCAGTGAGTGAGAGAGTCAGTCAGTGAGTGAGAGAGTCAGTCAGTGAGTGAGAGTCAGTGAGTGAGAGTCAGTGAGTGAGAGAGTCAGTGAGTGAGAGAGTCAGTGAGTGAGAGAGTCAGTGAGTGAGAGAGTCAGTGAGTGAGAGAGTCAGTGAGTGAGAGAGTCAGTGAGTGAGAGAGAGAGAGAGAGAGAGAGTGAGAGTCAGTCAGAGAGTCAGTGAGAGTCAGTCAGTGAGAGAGTGAGTCAATGAGAGAGAGAGAGTGAGAGAGTCAGTCAGAGAGTCAGTGAGAGTCAGTCAGTGAGAGAGTGAGTCAATGAGAGAGAGAGAGTGAGAGAGTCAGTCAGAGAGTCCGTGAGAGAGAGAGAGTGAGAGAGTCAGTCAGTGAGAGAGATTGAGAGTCAGTCAGTTGGTTAGTAAGAGTCAGTCAGTGAGAGAGAGAGATTGAGAGTCAGTCAGTGAGAGAGAGAGAGTCAGTCAGTGAGAGAGTCAGTCAGTGAGTGAGAGAGTCAGTGAGTGAGAGAGTCAGTGAGTGAGAGAGTCAGTGAGTGAGAGAGTCAGTGAGTGTGAGAGTCAGTGAGTGTGAGAGTCAGTGAGTGTGAGAGTCAGTGAGTGTGAGAGTCAGTGAGTGTGAGAGTCAGTGAGTGTGAGAGTCAGTGAGTGTGAGAGTCAGTGAGTGTGAGAGTCAGTGAGTGTGAGAGTCAGTGAGTGAGAGAGTCAGTGAGTGAGAGAGTCAGTGAGTGAGAGAGTCAGTGAGTGAGAGAGTCAGTGAGTGAGAGAGTCAGTGAGTGAGAGAGTCAGTGAGTGAGAGAGTCAGTGAGTGAGTGAGAGAGTGAGTGAGTGAGTGAGTGAGAGAGAGAGAGAGAGTGAGAGTCAGTCAGAGAGTCAGTGAGAGTCAGTCAGTGAGAGAGTGAGTCAATGAGAGAGAGAGAGTGAGAGAGTCAGTCAGAGAGTCCGTGAGAGAGAGAGAGTGAGAGAGTCAGTCAGTGAGAGAGATTGAGAGTCAGTCAGTTGGTTAGTAAGAGAGTCAGTCAGTGAGAGAGAGAGATTGAGAGTCAGTCAGTGAGAGAGAGAGAGTCAGTCAGTGAGAGAGTCAGTCAGTGAGAGAGTCAGTGAGAGAGTCAGTCAGTGAGAGAGAGAGAGTGAGAGAGTCAGTCAGAGAGAGAGTGAGAGAGTCAGTCAGTGAGAGAGATTGAGAGTCAGTCAGTTGGTTAGTAAGAGAGTCAGTCAGTGAGAGAGAGAGATTGAGTCAGTCAGTGAGAGAGAGAGAGTCAGTCAGTGAGTGAGAGAGACAGTGAGAGTCAGTCAGTGAGTCAGTGAGAGTCAGTGAGAGAGTCAGTCAGTGAGAGAATCAGTGAGAGAGTGAGAGTCAGTCAGAGAGTCAGTGAGAGTCAGTCAGTGAGAGAGAGATTGAGAGTCAGTGAGAGAGAGAGAGTCAGTCAGTGAGTGAGAGAGTCAGTGAGTGAGAGAGTCAGTGAGTGAGAGAGTCAGTGAGTGAGAGAGTCAGTGAGTGAGAGAGTCAGTGAGTGTCAGTCAGTGAGTCAGTCAGTGAGAGTCAGTCAGTGAGAGAATCAGTGAGTGAGAGTGAGAGAGTCAGTCAGAGAGTCAGTGAGAGTCAGTCAGTGAGAGAGAGATTGAGAGTCAGTGAGAGAGAGAGTCAGTCAGTGAGTGAGCGAGTGAGAGAGTCAGTCAGTCAGAGAGTCAGTCAGTGAGAGAGTCAGTCAGTGAGAGAGAGTGAGAGAGTCAGTCAGAGAGTCAGTGAGAGAGTGAGAGAGTCAGTCAGTGAGAGAGATTGAGAGTCAGTCAGTTGGTTAGTAAGAGAGTCAGTCAGTGAGAGAGAGAGATTGAGAGTCAGTCAGTGAGAGAGAGTCAGTCAGTGAGTGAGAGAGACAGTGAGAGTCAGTCAGTGAGAGTCAGTGAGAGAGTCAGTCAGTGAGAGAATCAGTGAGTGAGAGTGAGAGAGTCAGTCAGAGAGTCAGTGAGAGTCAGTCAGTGAGAGAGAGATTGAGAGTCAGTGAGAGATTGAGAGTCAGTGAGAGAGTCAGTCAGTGAGTGAGAGAGTCAGTCAGTGAGTGAGAGAGTCAGTGAGTGAGAGAGTCAGTGAGTGAGAGAGTCAGTGAGTGAGAGAGTCAGTGAGTGAGAGAGTCAGTGAGTGAGAGAGTCAGTGAGTGAGAGAGAGAGAGAGAGTCAGTCAGAGAGTCAGTGAGAGTCAGTCAGTGAGAGAGTGAGTCAGTTGGTTAGTAAGAGAGTCAGTCAGTGAGAAAGAGAGAGAGAGAGAGTCAGTGAGAAAGAGAGACAGTCAGTGAGAGACAGTCAGTGAGAGACAGTGAGAGACAGTCAGTGAGACAGTCAGTGAGAGAATCAGTGAGAGAGAGAGAGTGAGAGAGTCAGTCAGTGAGAGAGAGAGAGTGAGAGAGTCAGTCAGAGAGTCAGTGAGTCAGTCAGTGAAAGAGTGAGAGAGTCAGTCAGTTGGTTAGTAAGAGAGTCAGTCAGTGAGAGAGAGATTGAGAGTCAGTCAGTGAGAGAGAGAGAGAGAGTCAGTCAGTCATGAGACAGAGTGAGAGAGTCAGTCAGTGAGAGAGAGAGTCAGTCAGTCAGTGAGAGAGAGTGAGTCAGAGAGTCAGTCAGTGAGAGTCAGACAGTGAGAGAGTGAGAGTCAGTCAGTGAGAGAGAGAGTGAGAGTCAGTCAGTGAGAGAGTGAGTCAGTCAGTGAGAGAGAGAGAGTGAGTCAGTCAGTGAGAGAGTGAGAGTCAGTCAGTGAGAGAGAGAGTGAGAGTCAGTCAGTCAGTGAGAGAGTGAGAGTCAGTCAGTGAGGCAGTCAGTGAGTGAGTCAGTGAGAGAGTCAGTCAGTGAGTGAGTCAGTCAGTGAGTGAGAGTCAGTCAGTGAGTGAGAGTCAGTCAGTGAGTGAGAGTCAGTCATGACTGAGTGAGAGTCAGTCAGTGAGTGAGAGTCAGTCAGTGAGGGAGTCAGTCAGTGAGAGAGAGAGAGTGAGAGTCAGTCAGTGAGAGAGAGTGAGAGTCAGTCAGTGAGAGAGAGTGAGAGTCAGTGAGAGTCAGTGAGAGTCAGTCAGTCAGTGATAGAGAGATTGAAAGAGTCAGTCAGTCAGTGAGAGAGAGAGTGAGAGTCAGTCAATCAGTGAGCGAGAGTCAGTCAGTCAGTGAGAGAGTCAGTCAGTGAGTCAGTCAGTGAGAGAGACACTGAGAGAGTCAGTCATTCAGTGAGAGAGAGAATGAGTGAGTCAGTCAGTGAGAGAGTCAGTCAGTGAGAGAGACAGTGAGAGTCAGTCATTCAGTGAGAGAGAGAGAGAATGAGAGAGTGAGTGAGTCAGTGAGTCAGTCAGTGAGAGTCAGTCAGTGAGAGAGAGTGAGAGTCAGTCAGTGAGAGAGACTTAACTCAGGCCTGTTTCTGTTTTTTTTTCCAAGACAATAGCAAATATATTCTGATACGTGGAAGTCGCCGATTGAAACTTGTGTAGACTCAAAGGCCAGGACGGTGAGTCGCGCGCACGCAATTTGCAGTTCTTCCGGATGCAACAGGAAACGACGACGCAGAGGATAGTAGCATGATTTCTACTGCAAGAGCTGCCACATTTCCTACCTCCTTGTAGCTTGTTCACAGGATTACGTGTGAACAAAACAAGTGTGCACATATATCGAAGGAAGCAGCGTCAAGGCCTTCTAATTAAAACACAAGCTTAAACCGCACCCAAAATAATTAAACAATTACCTAACACTGGCCAGGTTCTTAAATTCAACACACCCCGGTACAGTCTTTTATTCCTTCACTTAAAATATTGACATTACTCCCTGCTTCCACCTCGCACCACGGTGCGTTTTAACCACAGTGTGGTCAGTAATAGGAACACATTCTGCAGTCACTTGTCAGATCCCATTATATAGTCTCCCAAGCCACAAATCCAGTCCTTCCGGAGAAAGTGCCCCCTCCCCTCCCCTACAGTAAGTATGACTGCTGACTACTGGTTTGTGCACCAGGTGCAAGGTGTTGCGGAGCTCAGAGATTGCCACGTCTGATGACCACAATGCCAAATGTCCTCTATCCTTCTGGATAGAAGTATTTTGTAAGTAGCTCTGCTTGAGAGTGGACTGATGCAGACTGCTGCGATCGGACTTGTTCATTTTCCAGCGAGTCAGGTAGTTCTCCAGCTACAGAGCGTCAAGGAGGAGGTGCTTGTGCGGCTCTGGGCTCCACCTAAAAATGTGGGGATCGCGTAGGCTGGAATAAAGTTTCTATTGAACCGCAGTGGAGTGGGTGGCTATTTTGCAGTGTCACAACATTAAAATTGTCGTTTTCCGACCCATAATGAGGCGTGGACCCTCCCGACCAAGGGTCTCATGAGAAATACGAATCACACTCGCCCCCAAGAGCCTGAAAGTAAAGCTGGTACATATGTTAAGTCACTCTATTGTTTAAATGCCACTGTTGCCTCAAATCTCAGCGCTCGTCCAGTGGACCTTGCAGTTTCAGTGACCCTGCTACAGCTATTTCACCACAATGACATGCAAGGGGCAGGATGCCTTCACAGGCACATGACGACCTCTCTTAATGATCTGTGCCTCAAGCACATCAATAATGAATGCTGCGAGCCCTTGGCTGTCTTGTGCCCCAAACTGTTTTGTTTTTCACTTAACTGGAAAAACAACACATGCAGTGTCAAAGACCGCTCGAGACTTTCCCGAATGAGTCACCTATACCTCTCCTGTATGTGGAGATCAAAGTCCGTAGATTCGATATCTGATTGATTAGATAAAAGTGTGAGAAATACGTCAAGACTAAGATTGGGGTGACTGTTTCTCTAACTGCAATTCTTAATGGTTGCCAAGCGCATGCGGTTGGGTGCAAGAATGCTGCTGTTGGTGTCTCACTTGTGAAAAACACAGACTAGCGGAATTGTCTGGATTGTTCCCGTATGTGACAGCTTGGCAAACGTGCTGTTTGATTTGTAGTTACAAAAGCCTACTTTCCACAGCAGCTCCGTCTGTTTAGCTATTTTCAATTTGCTTTTGATGAGGGATGACGCTGCTTTTTTTTATTTATTTAGTCTGCACAGCAGCACAGTCTGCTCAGCTATTATTTTCAGTTTTGTTTTGACGGGGTTGTGGCTGTTTACATTATTTTTATATAAAATAGTTCAATCCGTTTGTAGCTCTTTCTCAGGACTGGGAGCTGGTAGTGGCAAAGGGAACCTAAAAGATGGGGGCAATGAAACTTACATTTAACAAGCATTGGTCACGCGCAAAAGTGAAAGCAACGCGGCGGGGAGGGGAGGGGCGGGGCGGAGGAGCATGAAAGCAATAAAGTGAGAGGAAAGACAGATGGCGCCTGATCGGGCGCTGAAAGCTGGCGGTTGCGCGCGTGCACGCTATCGTGAACGCAAGCTGGTCGCCAGCAAAAGCCACTGCTGTTTGCACTTCCAAAACCCGCTTACTAAAACTCTCGCCGAGAGCAGCGCTAAGCGCTGGCTCAGGCGAGACCTAAAAACCGTTTTTTCTATTGATGGATGCTAAGAAATCCTTATGGCGAGGAGAGTGGGATAGGTGGGCCGCTCTTGCAAACTAATTGAAGGGGATTGCATAGTACTGATAATTGAAGGGGACCCCATAGTTTTGATAATTGAAGGGGACTGCACAGTACTGATAATTGAAGGGGACTGCACAGTACTAATAATTGAAGGGGACTGCACAGTACTGATAATTGAAGTGGATTGCACAGTACTGATAATTGAAGTGGATTGCACAGTACTGATAATTGAAGGGGTTGCACAGTACTGATAATTGAAGGGGGTTGCACAGTACTGATAATTGAAGTGGATTGCACAGTACTGATTGAAGGGGGTTGCACAGTACTGATTGAAGGGGGTTGCACAGTACTGATAATTGAAGGGGATTGCACAGTACTGATAATTGAAGGGGATTGCACAGTACTGATAATTGAAGGGGATTGCACAGTACTGATAATTGAAGGGGATTGCACAGTACTGATGATTGAAGGGGATTGCACATTACTGATTGAAGGGGACCCCATAGTACTGCTAATTGAAGGGGACCCCATAGTACTGCTAATTGAAGGGGATTGCATAGTACTGCTAATTGAAGGGGATTGCATAGTACTGCTAATTGAAGGGGATTGCATAGTACTGCTAATTGAAGGGGGTTGCATAGTACTGATAATTGAAGGGGATCCTATAGTACTGATAATTGAATGGGATTGCACAGTACTGATAATTGAAGGGGATTGCATAGTACTGATAATTGAAGGGGACCCCATAGTACTGATAATTGAAGGGGACCCCATAGTACTGATAATTGAAGGGGATTGCATAGTACTGATAATTGAAGGGATTGCATAGTACTGATAATTAAAGGGGACCCCATAGTAATGATAATTGAAGGGCATTGCATAGTACTGATAATTGAAGGGGATTGCATAGTACTGATTGAAGGGGATTGCATAGTACTGATAATTGAAGGGGATTGCATAGTACTGATAATTGAAGGGGACCCCATAGTACTGATAATTGAAGGGGACCGCATAGTACTGATAATTGAAGGGGATTGCATGGTACTGATAATTGAAGGGGATTGCAACGGTACTGATAATTGAAGGGGATTGCACGGTACTGATAATTGAAGGGGATTGCACGGTACTGATAATTGAAGGGGATTGCACGGTACTGATAATTGAAGGGGATTGCACGGTACTGATAATTGAAGGGGATTGCACGGTACTGATAATTGAAGGGGATTGCACGGTACTGATAATTGAAGGGGATTGCACGGTACTGATAATTGAAAGGGATTGCACGGTACTGATAATTGAAGGGGATTGCACGGTACTGATAATTGAAGGGGATTGCACGGTACTGATAATTGAAGGGGATTGCACGGTACTGATAATTGAAGGGGATTGCACTGGTACTGATAATTGAAAGGGATTGCACGGTACTGATAATTGAAAGGGATTGCACGGTACTGATAATTGAAGGGGATTGCATGGTACTGATAATTGAAGGGGACTGCACGGTACTGATAATTGAAGGGGACTGCACGGTACTGATAATTGAAGGGGACTGCACGGTACTGATAATTGAAGGGGACTGCACGGTACTGATAATTGAAGGGGATTGCACGGTACTGATAATTGAAGGGGACCCCATAGTACTGATAATTGAAGGGGACCCCATAGTACTGATAATTGAAGGGGACCCCATAGTACTGATAATTGAAGGGGACCGCATAGTGCTGATAATTGAAGGGATTGCACGGTACTGATAATTGAAGGGGATTGCACGGTACTGATAATTGAAGGGGTTTGAACAACAATGGGGCGGTGCACTAACCAATCAAATTCAAATCAATAAAGAAGCACAGTCATATCGTGGATCAAAAAATATATATTCCGTTTTTATTTTTCACAATCCTTAAAAGTTAAGCACAGCATCAGCTAACGCGTTGCTCAATATATGAACTTCATCAGGGCAGAGTTATGTGGGCGGTGGTGCATAAGGCGCCTGCTCAATAGTAGGGCTGAGACTACTCCGTCCCAGCCTATTTTGGATATATACTCCGTGTGTCTATTAATGATGCACCAATAACGTGGGTATACACGATCGTGTATTGAGATGCAGCAGTGAAGGACTGCAGGAATATCATTTTTGGGGCTCTTATCAAGGAGACCCACGTTATTGGTGCATCATTAATAGACACACGGAGTATATATCCAAAATAGGCTGGGACCGGAGTGGGTTCTCAGCCCCTACTATTGAGCAGGCGCCTTATACGCGACCACCGACCACACATAACTCTGCCCTGATGAAGTTCATATATTGAACGAAACGCGTTGGCTGATGCTGTGCTTAACTTTTAAGGATTGTGAAAAATAAAGACGGATATATATATTTTTTGATCACGAAGATACTGACTGTGCTTCTTTATTGATTTGAATTTGATTGGTTAGTGCACCGCCCCATTGTTGTTCAAAGTACTTTATATCTGCATTGGCAGTTGGCACTCTTCAACGGCGGGTGCAGGAGCGGTTTGTGCACACCGACTTATAACATATTAGGGGAATATAAAAAGGAGGTGCGGCCACTGGAGTCCGCCGTTGTCTCTCAAATCTCATTGATAATTGAAGGGGATTGCACGGTACTGATAATTGAAGGGGATTGCACGGTACTGATAATTGAAGGGGATTGCACGGTACTGATAATTGAAGGGGATTGCACGGTACTGATAATTGAAGGGGATTGCATAGTACTGATAATTGAAGGGGATTGCACGGTACTGATAATTGAAGGGGATTGCATAGTACTGAATTGCTGGATCGCTGGGCTGGCATGTCGCTTGATTAACTCATGCAGTAGGACCAGCCCCGGGGCCTTCTCCCTTATCCATCGTTCCGCTAAGTTATTTTTACCACCCCAGATCTTTGGGAAGACCAGAGGTAAGGCCTTGCCCCCACCCCCCCTGCACTCGTGAGCAATAGGAAGGGTTCCTAGACAACTCCAACTTTTAACAGATCCCATCACATATTGATAAGGCTCCATACCACCTCGGGGGATCCGTTGCCAACCCGGGCCAAATTCATTTTAACACCCCAATACATAACTCCTTTGATACTTTATCTTCCTTGGCTACGCAAGATTGACGGCGGCACTATATGCCACACACCGGCGCCCGACCACCTATAATAACGAGGGTTAAAGAAGGTGCATTACTCCCGTCCACCCCAGCAGCTCCAATCTGTAACACAATAAAGGGGGGACATAACCCCCTGCATGGTGCTCTCTCCCCAGAAAACCTGGTGACTACCGGTCCTGGCCAACTTCCAAGGCTGGTGCTTTGTAACCTTCTACAATGCCCTCCTGCCCCCCGGTGGAATTGCGAGTGGACACTCCTGGTACTGGCCCCTACGATCACGCCTACTGGTCTAATTAATATTATCTCGTGGAATATTGCAGGTATCAAATCCAACCTGATAGCTCCAGATTGGTTGGAATATTTAGAAAGTTTCGATATCTGCATGTTCCAAGAAACATGGGCTATTGAACCTTTCCACAAACTGTGTTACACTACTTATGTCAGTGCCCTACCCTCCGCTCATGAAAGGGCTCCTGGGGGTTTATTGATTTGGATACAAATACATCTAACCTGGCTATTGGCTCGCCAGACGTTCTGGGTTTAAAAATCAGTTTTTTCTAAGGGGAGTTGCATGTATTTGTACAACGTGTATTGCAGGCCTAAAAGCAGGAGTGTGGAATCGCCAACTATAGCCATCTTGCATCAGTCTGTTCGCTTAATAGACTCCAAAGACCAGATTGTGATAGAGGGAGACCTCAACATAAACTTTGAACCAGTCTATGGTTACTACATGATCCTAGAAGAGGAAGAAGAGGGCTATGGCATACCATCCCTCAATGCTAAGCAGCTAGTCCCCAGCTCAGTTGCCCCACTACAAGTTATAAGCTTCACACTGGCAAACGGACTGAGTGCCTGCAATGGCAGGTCGCTATCCGATAAGCAGGGAGCCCCTACCTGTAGGAGGGGCCGGTTACTCTCCAAAATGGATTATATTATAGTCGAGGCTTCTATGTGGGACACTTTGGAAGAATTCCCATATAGACACTCGAAAGGAAAGTGACCATTATCCCTTATAACTACTGTGCTGTGTTCCTAAAACCCCTCCAGTCCCAGCTCCTCCAACTATAGCTGCACTATTGGCAAAGAACTGTAGGTCTGTTAAATGGTCTACAGTATTAAAGAACCAAGGAACCCTTACAGTATGTCCAGCCTTAGTGGATCCTTCCCAGAAGACGCTGCCCCAGCCTCTCCACAGGTCTTTATTATAGACCCACACCGACACCCCCCCCCCCACACTGACTCTAGCCTTGAAACTGATTTTAACTAAACCCCCTCCAAAGAAAGCAGTAGCTAAAACATATAACATATGGTACACAAAGGCGTGGTGTGATGCCAAAAAAGCATGAATAGCCGTGCTAAAATAATAACTTGCAGAGGTGCCTGCTTTTAAGAGGCCTTTACAAGAAGACCACTCGAGTAGCTTGGTTGGCCTGGGAAGAAGCGTGCTGGGGGGGGATCTGGTGATGGCTGCTGAAATGGGAGATAATTCCGTGTTCTGGAAAATTATTGCTAATGGGACTAGGGCTTCAACCCCAGAGATCGCGTGCCACCTGAATCCATGGGCCTGGGTGGATCATTTTCCTGCTAATATGAGCAGCCCCGATCCTCTCCCATGTACACCCGTTACATTTTCTAACCACATTCCTATAGATCCATATTTTTCACTCGACGTAACTAGGCTAGCCATCATCACCTCAGTTAAACCGGGCAAGGCCGACTTGTTTCGCCGTGACTTGTCTGTATAGGCCCCCTATGTCAATTGGTTGACCAGCGCCACAGCTGCAGGAGCCTCAATCCCCGACACATAGAAAGGGGATCTTTAAAAAAGGGAATCGGGGAAACCCTGCTAACTATCGTACAATTAGCCTCTTAGATGCCCCACAGAAAGTCTATGCTAGACAATTGTTAAGCAAACTTAACAATTGAAGTGAGGGCCTTGAGACCTTGTACCCATACCAAACCGGGTTTAGGCCAAAAGTTAGTACTTTCGACCAAGTTTTAAGGCTGCTGATTATCCTCTGGAAGCATACTGGACTCGGAGAGGGACACATATGTATTGCATTCGTGGCCCTCCGAGCCGCCTTTGACTTGGTCGCCAGGGGTTTGCTCTGGGCATCTTTAAAGGAATGCGGGATCCCGCATGTCCTCCTTACTCTGATAACTAGGCTCCATTAGAGCAATTATGCCCAAGTTCTCTTGGGAACCAAAGGGCAATTAACCCATAGAATCCTGAATGGCAGGGGAGTGAGGCAAGGGTGCGTCCTGGCCCCTACCCTCTTCTCCCTATATGTCAACAATGTAGTGGAAGCTCTTTCACAAAGGAATATAGATGCACCTAAATTGGACATGGCCAGGGTGCCCAAACTTTTATTTGCTGAATATACCCTTTTAATTTCCCAGACCCTGATGGGTCTTCAACATCTCTTGATCAATTGTAATGCTTTCTGCCTCTCGAAGTGCCTTGAGATTAATATCTCAAAAACGACATTTATGAGTGTCAGACCGCATAAAGCATTCAAGCAAGCCATGCCCCTGGCAAATGAAAAACTAGGTTGAGTCTTTAGATTGGAGTACCTGGGTATAATGTTTGATAGCAAATTGCCACGGTCTCCACACATAAAGAAGAGAAGGGTTGTGATTCAACACCAAGCCTCAGCGATTTACAAGAGGTTCCAGGTGACGCCTTTGAGAGCCTTACTCCTGGCACTCGAACCCTACAAACTAAAGGCACAATCTGCTGCCTTGTACGGGGCAGAAATTTGGGGATACGCTAACATAGATTCTCTTACCATAAGCGAAAACAAGTTTGTCACCTCACTACTCCACATCTCCTCGAGCACTCCCCTAATACCGATGTTTTATGATGTCAACTTAAAAAGAGTGGGAGAAGTCGCTAGACTAAGGCCCCTCTTCTATTAGGTGAGGTTTGGACCACTGAAGAGTTGAGGCTGTACTCGATGGCAGTCGAGGAACTGCTAGCCCTCGACAAAGGCTTCACCTTCCTGTGGTTAAAACGCACCCACCAATGGTTCGAAAGATTGGACCTTGGATCCGTCTGGTCAGAACCTGCCTTTCTGGTGATTACTTCTAAGCTGCAGCTAAAAAGCCCTTATTTTGAGTATATCCATCCCAGTCTTTATTGTAGTCCTTGATTGGCTGACAGACCGATTACTGTTTACTAAGGGTCGTCCCCCTTATGAATCTTTTCTTGACCTCCCGCTCCAACAATTAGCAAAAACCTTATATTTAAAATTTCGCTATGACACACTGGAACTGGAGTCATTCACGCCACTATGGGGCTCTAATAGTAATGTTGTTTACTCACTTTTATGCCCTTTGAGTCCGCTATCGGCAAATAAAACCATACACCTGTTCTTCTTCTGTCCAGCATATGCAAAGCCAAGAGGAAAATGGATACGCCCACTATGCAGGTATTATGGCCGTCGGAGATACCGCGAGACAATGAGAATCTTGAGCTGCAAAACATCCATTTACACTGCTTTTGCTCTAAGTAAGTTTTTGTTCATGGCAGTGCTTACAAGGAAAGCTGAAGGTCTCAAATTCTAGACCAAGAGAAATCGGTTGCTTGCCCTGGCTGCTTCTTTTCCACATGAACGCGTTTGTCTCTTGCTGTGTTATGAGAATAGTCTTGCATCTTTTTTAAAGCTTTTTTTAATGACAGATTTTAAGAGGTTTTAAGTGGTTTTAACTATCTCGAAATTTTGTATTCTAATGATTGTTTGATTTTCTGTAAGTTTTAAGAATCAATTTTCCGAAATAAGCTTTATAGTGATTGATCTAACGTGAATCACTGCCAGGTGCAGATGCCAGGCTGCCATCAGGTGCGGGTCACGAGAGCGCCTGGTACATATCTCCAGCTAGCGCAAGTATCCGACCACTGCTTAGCGCCTGGTTCAAGTTACCACTAAGTGGCACTACAGATGGATCTTGGAGCCAGGCACAACTCTCCAGCTAGCGCCAACCTGTCTTTTTGGCAGCGCCTCAAAGGCAGCCAGTTAGACACCATCCTGACAGCCGGGCTTCAAGGATTAACGTTTCCGGAGGGTGGGGGGGAGGGGGAGGGATTCACAAGGCTTTGGGCCCACCGAATCGTGTGATCCTGCCTCACATGGGACTACGGATACGGAGGATTAATTCTGAAAGTTAATGAACACTCCGTGAGAGTATAAGGGGGCAGAGCCCCTCTAAGCCCCAACCCTGCCCCTTGGCCCAGTGCTTCGAAGGGTTTAGCTTCAGAGGCCACGCACAGGGCCATGAAGGATGTCGGATGACCACATGTCCCCTGTGAGGCCTTTTATTGGGGAGTCTGGGGCAGTTAGCTGTTACCGGGCAGTTTCCTAGTGTGTACTAGACGCCCCAGCAATCAGGGACACCGTATTCCTTCATCTAGATCCGCAGCTAAATTGTTCAATTTGAGTTAAACGAGAACTACAGCTCCCACAATCCTTTGTTGTCTACTTAAGGCCAAGGCTGGACCATAAGGTCTCTGATGACGTGGTGGCCAGTCACATTAAGGGACCGGTCTGGAAGCGCACGCCTTGCACAGACTCCTGGGTCGAAATGCCTGGTTTGAGGCCACCCCCACTCCCCCTACAAGGGATGCTTGTGAGGGTTTCTCTGGGGCGATGATACATGCTCCAAGAGCCTCTGGCGGGCCAGGCCTAAGAGCCAGATCTGGAAGGCTTTGAAGGGCCACGCCCAATGGGGCGGAGCTTGACGGGACATTTAAGGAGCAGTCATGAGGAACACCCAGTGCTTAATTTGTAAAATCATAAGTGCCAGGGCTCTAGTTGGTGGGCCACTGCCGCTTGCACCATCCATTGCCCCTGCCAGCTCTGCCAATGACAGTTCAACACAACTACTAACCATTACACTCTTACAAGTGTGACAATTCAGACTGTTGCAGACCACAACAACTAGGTGAATGGCTTGGGCAGCATTTATTAGTCATTTGTGATGCGCATTGCATTTGTAAACAACTGTTTTTCTGAACATCTCTTAATTGTACGAACAGCGCCACCATGTGACAGACTGTCATAAGTGCCGGTGCCGAGCACCGACAACCAGCGGCTCAAATTAAGCACTAGGAGCATGTATCTTCATAAACAAGGGGTGAGAGGTCACATGACACTTCATGGACAGTGGGTGCTGGTGACTGGATAAGACCAGCGGGGTTCCCCTGCCACATAAGGTCTGAGTGCTTGGCCTGTAGCCTATTGTGGGGGCCCAGCAGGTGTCCCGTTGAGGGAGAGCCCCACAAACTGCTCCCTCGCTATCCTCAACCCTTGGCAAGCTGGTTCACTCTCCCGGATACACAGAATCACACCAGACACCTTGAACCGGAGAGACTCTTTACTCTAAAGAAAGTAAATGGAATTCAAGCTAGTGATGGTCACAAGTATTAACTGCCCAATGCCAGGCCAGAGAATTGCGGGGCTCTAACTCTTAACATATTCACTTATGCAAATTTTGGTTTATGGAAAATGGAATGGATAATTCATTATATTTTTAGGCAGCTTGGCTGAGTGCTGGAGAAGGGTGACCTGATCAGCAGAGCCCCCCCACCACCCCACCCCCCTCGAAACGTGCCATCTCCTCAGCTGTCACAAGTGGATTTTATGGAGCCTGAGAAAATCTTTTAATAAATCAGTCGATCAAATTAGAGGTCTCTCGCCAGCCCCCCCCCCCCCCACCCCCCTCTCCCCCGGCCCCTCTCACTTTTAGGATTCCGCGGCAGGGTGACATATTTAAATGTATTTTGTGGTGTTTGTTTTGCACTTCGTCAATGTGGTATGAGTGTGTACACTTCCACTACAATCTAAAATTGTTGTAAAACTATTTTTACAGAAGATTTTACTAAACAAACTTTGTGGGACGCAGTCCCCCACCCCCGTTATACTGCGCCCCTGGCTGCGTCTTTGCTACCCCTGGCGCTAAGGGTGAAGGACTCGGTGGCAGGAGGAGTTGATATAAATTTTATTGTTTCAATTAATTAAAATTGTTACAATGGAGAACCAGCGGGGATGTTCCAGCGCTTAATTAATTCAATTATGGTCGGTATCTATTCAACAAATAATAAATACCACATGAATAAAATAGATTTAAAATGGTACATTTGACGCTAAAATAAGTAAAACCGTGCAAATAGTCGGATGTCAGGAGGAGTTCCGAACACAGGTTGGAATGGCTTAACTCCTGACACTTACTGTCTGCCTCCCTTCCCTTCCTCGTGGGCAGCAGATAGGAGGAGGCTGGTGAGGTGGTACAAGTGGGTGAAGGTGCCACGTCGCCATGGTTGGCACTCAGGGAACCAGGACCTTTGGTGAGGCCCGCGTGTGCCAAGTGACCCGCCTTGTGCCAAACCCAGTCTCATGTTGGTATGAATCCTGATGGGCAGGGCAGACCCTCCCACTGTCCGCAAGCTCCTTTTAGGTCTGCTCTACTGTCTGCTTTAGCTCTCTTCTGGAGACTTGTTGTTTCCAGTGCATTGCATATACATAGCAAGGGTTTTGGCCCAGCCCCTTCCTCGTTATTGGATGGCTTTGTTGTTTGTCTCACTTTCCTGCTTCTCAGTCAGTGGATTTCCTCCGTATTTTGTTTGTCCCAACCAGGAGTGTTTCGGTTGCTTGATGTATTGTCCTGCTGCTCACACATGTGAGAGTCTTTTTTTGCCTCCATCGGTCTCCCACCTTGCTCTGCCTCCTTTCTCCCCTCTCTTTAAGCCCCCTCTTCAGACCTCCTGCCAAGTGTGCACTCCCCCCTCCCCCCTCCACCCCCCCCCAATCTGTTGTGTGCCACCCACTGGACTCCTTAAAATATTTTTTAATCCGTGGTTCTTTAACCTGAGGTCAACTATGCCTACTCGGGGGAATCCTGGCTGTTTAGAATATTAAATATGAGTAAAGTAATAAGGTGTGTATATATGTGTGTGTATATATATGTGTGTGTATATATATGTGTGTATGTCTATATATATATGTGTATGTATATATATATGTATATGTGTGTATGTATGTGTGTGTATATATATATATATATATATATATATATATATATATATATATATATATTAACCAACAAAGTGCCCGGAGCAACGAGATGGCACTTGACTGTGCTCAGCCATCCGGCATTGTGATGCAGTCTGCCTCTTTGGTCCAACTTGTTAACTTCTGCCGACGCGTTTCAAGGCCATAAGCCTCTTCTTCTTGGGCTGCTTGAAAAAACACACTGAAGCTCGCATTTACATTATTTCCGGTTTAATTTATTTGCATGCTCTCCCCTAGTGGGCGTGTGCTAAAGAGCAATCTGGATTAATGCATGCTGGACATAGAAGTTCCAAATGCGAGCATGGATATAAACTTTTAGTAAGTTCAGTGTCTCTTCCCTTTTAAAAGCATTATTTTAGTCCTTTAGTAGGTGTCGGAGCAATGTTGCAGGCTCAATTAGCATATTGAGCACAGTGCTTCCCGGTCTCGAACAGTTCAAAACCGAAGCCTCTACCAGCTGGCGATGACTCTCCTTCCCCAGCTGAAGATGGTGCCATCCCCACGGCAGGGCTGCCGTGCGTGAAATATTCTTTTTAGAATAATACAATTCCCAGAATGCAACAGATTGGAACACGAACTGAGTGTAGCCCACTGAGGGCTGGGAACCAATGAGAAATGTGCATGAACTGATTAAAAAGAGCCCGTCACACTCACAACTTGTAACAGCCTATGATTAAGGGGCGGAATGCCCTGAAACGCGTCAGGCAACATAACTCACCTAAGAAGTGACGGAAAGTTACATCATGGAAAGCCGGAGGGTTGGCTTGCCGCCGAGTGCTTCCTGGAAGCTCAAGGGCATTTGTTGATTCATATATATATATATATATCTCCACGAAGATTCAAAATAAACGCACACTCGGAGATCAGGTAGCAATTGATAGCTATTTAATGCTCTACGTCACTGACCATGTCATGAGTGATGTAATATGTGACGTCATCAGCAGTGCATTGCGGGGGCGCGAGTTATAGTTAGCTGAACTAACTATAACGGGGGAATTTCTATGGTTTTGTACGAGTGAAATGTCCAACTAACTATAACTGTCCCTAAAACCTATGGTTTTTTTCAGTGAATTTCAAAGGTTTTTTAAATGCTAATTTCTAACTATAACGTGCCTGAAACCTATGATTTTTAAGTGAATTTCAAAGGTTTTTTAAATGCTAGTTTCTAACTATGCCTACAGAGGTAGGACATGTGAAGAAAGAAGAAAAAACGCACAGAAAGAAGCAAAAGATGTGCAGAAAGAACCAACAGAGGAGCAGAAAGAGGCCTTGTTGCAAAATCATCCTGTGCCCACAACTTTTTCAGACGGGTACTGGTGGTAACTGACTCTGACTAACCTGAGCCAGTGCTATGCTAAAAGACACTTAGAATACAGTGAAAACACCTACATACACTAGGGAACACTATGCGTTGGGGTACCCCTGTGATTAGCATGACCTCCTCTGTAAGTCCCTAGTACATAATAGGGCAGGGGATTAAAACTACCTCTTAAAACGCGCTACAGGGTGCGTTTGCACAGTGGTGAAGGGAGGGGGCCTGAGGTGACATGTGTGCAAACGCGCCTCGTGGCGCATTTTAAGTTGCGGGATTAAGTCCCCTTGAATCCTGAGGGTCCCTGAGGCCCAACTAGCCCCCAGGTACCTACAGTTAGGACCACAGAGCTGAGTTGTAGAGAGGCGCTCCGAGGCCACGCACCTTTTTTCACCTCTCTGCAACGCAACTCTGTTGTGCTTACTGGAAGGTACCTGGTGGGCTAGTTGGCCCCCAGGGTCCCTCAGGATTCAAGGGGAATTAATTCCCAACTTAAAACGCACCACAGGGCGTGTTTGCGCACATGTCACCTGAGGCCCCGCCCACTCCCTTCACCACTGTGCAAACGCGCCCGTGGCGCGTTTTAAGTTGGGGGATTAGGTCACCTTGAATCCTGAGGGTCCCTGGGGCCCAACTAGCCCACCAGGTACTTCCAGTAAGCACCACAGGCCTGCGTTGCAACGCCTGTAACAAATTGTGCAGTTGTGTTTAGGTAGTGAAGAGGGTCGTGCTGGGGGTAGTGTTTTAGGGTTTAGGGTAGTGCAGTGGTGTTTGGGTAGTGTAGGGAGTCGTGCTGGGGGAGTGTTTTAGGGTTTAGGGTAGTGCAGTGGTGTTTGGGTAGTGTAGGGGTCGTGCTGGGGGTAGTGTTTTAGGGTTTAGGGTAGTGCAGTGGTGTTTGGGTAGTGCAGGGGGTCGTGCTGGGGGTAGTGGTTTAGGGTAGTGCAGTGGTGTTTGGGTAGTGTAGGGGGTACTGCTGGGGGTAGTGTTTTAGGGTTTAGGGTAGTGCAGTGGTGTTTGGGTAGTGTAGGGGGTACTGCTGGGGGTAGTGTTTTAGGGTTTAGGGCAGTGCAGTGGAGCTCGGGCAGTGTAGGGGGTCGTGCAGGGTTGTGGTGTTTCAGGGTTTAGGGCAGTGCAGTGGTGTTCGGGCAGTGTAGGGGGTCGTGCTGGGGGTGGTGTTTCAGGGTTTAGGGCAGTGCAGTGGTGTCCGGGCAGTGTAGGGGGTGGTGCAGGGGTGGTGTTTCAGGGTTTAGGGCAGTGCAGTGGGGTTCGGGCAGTGTAGGGGGTCGTGCTGGGGCTGGTGTTTCAGGGTTTAGGGCAGTGCAGTGGTGTTCGGGCAGTGTAGGTGGTCGTGCTGGGGCTGGTGTTTCAGGGTTTAGGGCAGTGCAGTGGTGTTCAGGCAGTGTAGGGGGTCTTGCTGGGGCTGGTGTTTCAGGGTTCAGTGCAGTGGTGTTCGGGCAGTGTAGGGGGTCGTGCTGGGGGTGGTGTTTCAGGGTTTAGGGCAGAGCAATGGTGTTCAGGCAGTGTAGGGGGTTGTGCTGGAGGTGGTGTTTCAGGGTTTAGGGCAGTGCAGTGGTGTTCGGGCAGTGTAGGGGTTGTGCTGGGGCTAGTGTTTCAGGATTTAGGGCAGAGCAATGGTGTTCGGGCAGTGTAGGGGGTCTTGCTGGGGGTGGTGTTTCAGGGTTTAGGGTAGTGGTGTTCAGGCAGTGTAGGGGGTCTTTCTGGGGGTGATGTTTCAGGGTTTAGGGCAGTGCAGTGGTGTTCGGGCAGTGTAGGGGGTCGTGCTGGGGGTGGTGTTTCAGGGTTTAGGGCAGTGCAGTGGTGTTCCGGCAGTGTAGGGGGTCGTGCAGGGGGTGGTGTTTCAGGGTTTAGGGCAGTGCAGTGGTGTTCGGGCAGTGTAGGGGGTCGTGCTGGGGGTGGTGGTTTAGGGAGTGCAGTGGTGTTCGGGCAGTGTAGGGTGTCGTGCTGGGGGGTGGTGTTTCAGGGTTTAGGGCAGTGCAGTGGTGTTCGGGAAGTGTAGGGTGTCGTGCTGGGGGGTGGTGTTTCAGGGTTTAGGGCAGTGCAGTGGTGTTTGAGCAGTGTAGGGGGTCGTGCAGGGGGTGGTGTTTCAGGGTTTAGGGCAGTGCAGTGGTGTTCGGCCAGTGTAGGTGGTCTTGCTGGGGGTGGTGTTTCAGGGTTTAGTGCAGTGGTGTTCGGGCAGTGTAGGGGGTCTTGCTGGGGGTGGTGTTTCAGGGTTTAGGGCAGTGCAGTGGTGTTCGGGCAGTGTAGGGGGTCTTGCTGGGGCTGGTGTTTCAGGGTTTAGGGCAGTGCAGTGGTGTTCGGGCAGTGTAGGGGGTTGTGCTGGGGCTGGTGTTTGAGGGTTTAGGGCAGTGCAGTGGTGTTCGGGCAGCGTAGGGGGTCTTGCTGGGGCTGGTGTTTCAGGATTTAGGGCAGAGCAATGGTGTTCAGGCAGTGTAGGGGGTTGTGCTGGAGGTGGTGTTTCAGGGTTTAGGGCAGTGCAGTGGTGTTCGGGCAGTGTAGGGGGTCTTGCTGGGGGTGGTGTTTCAGGGTTTAGGGTAGTGGTGTTCAGGCAGTGTAGGGGGTCTTTCTGGGGGTGATGTTTAGGGCAGTGCAGTGGTGTTCGGGCAGTGTAGGGGGTCGTGCTGGGGGTGGTGTTTCAGGGTTTAGGGCAGTGCAGTGGTGTTCCGGCAGTGTAGGGGGTCGTGCAGGGGGTGGTGTTTCGGGGTTTAGGGCAGTGCAGTGGTGTTCGGGAAGTGTAGGGTGTCGTGCTGGGGGGTGGTGTTTCAGGGTTTAGGTCAGTGCAGTGGTGTTCGGCCAGTGTAGGTGGTCTTGCTGGGGTTGGTGTTTCAGGGTTTAGTGCAGTGGTGTTTGGGCAGTGTAGGGGGTCTTGCTGGGGCTGGTGTTTCAGGGTTTAGGGCAGTGCAGTGGTGTTCGGGCAGTGTAGGGGGTCTTGCTGGGGCTGGTGTTTGAGGGTTTAGGGCAGTGCAGTGGTGTTCGGGCAGTGTAGGGGGTCGTGCTGGGGCTGGTGTTTCAGGGTTTAGGGCAGTGCAGTGGTGTTCGGGCAGTGTACGGGGTTGTCCTGGGGCTGGTGTTTCAGGGTTTAGGGCAGTGCAGTGGTGTTCGGTCAGTGTAGGGGGTCGTGCTGGGGGTGGTGTTTCAGGGTTTAGGGCAGTGCAGTGCTGTTCGGGCAGTGTAGGGGTCGTGCTGGGGCTAGTGTTTCAGGGTTTTGGGCAGAGCAGTGGTGTTCGGGCAGTGTAGGGGGTCGTGCTGGGGTGGTGTTTCAGGGTTTAGGGCAGTGCAGTGGTGTTCGAGCAGTGTAGGAGGTCTTGCTGGGGGTGGTGTTTCAGGGTTTAGGGCAGTGGTGTTCGGGCAGTGTAGGGGTCTTGCTGGGGGTGATGTTTTAGGGTTTAGGGCAGTGCAGTGGTGTTCGGGCAGTGTAGGGGGTCTTGCTGGGGGTAGTGTTTCAGGGTTTAGGGCAGTGCAGTGGTGTTCGTGGCAGTGTAGGGGGTCGTGCTGGGGGTGGTGTTTCAGGGTTTAGGGCAGTGCAGTAGTGTTCGGGCAGTGTAGGGGTCGTGCAGGGGTGGTGTTTCAGGGTTTAGGGCAGTGCAGTGGTGTTCGGGCAGTGTAGGGGGTCTTGCTGGGGGTAGTGTTTCAGGGTTTAGGGCTGTGCAGTGGTGTTCGGGCAGTGTAGGGGGTCGTGCTGGGGATGGTGTTTCAGGGTTTAGGGCAGTGCAGTAGTGTTCGGGCAGTGTAGGGGGTCGTGCAGGGGGTGGTGTTTCAGGGTTTAGGGCAGTGCAGTGGTGTTCGGGCAGTGTAGGGGGTTGTGCTGGGGCTGGTGTTTCACGGTTTAGGGCAGTGCAGTGGTGTTCGGGCAGTGTAGGGGGTTGTGCTGGGGCTGGTGTTTCAGGGTTTAGGGCAGTGCAGTGGTGTTCGGGCAGTGTAGGCGGTCGTGCTGGGGCTGGTGTTTCAGGGTTTAGGGCAGTGCAGTGGTGTTCGGGCAGTGTAGGGGGTCGTGCTGGGGCTGGTGTTTCAGGGTTTAGGGCAGTGCAGTGGTGCCCGGGCAGTGTAGGGGGGTCGTGCTGGGGGTGGTGTTTCAGGGTTTAGGGCAGTGGTGTTCGGGCAGTGTAGGGGGTCTTGCTGGGGTGATGTTTCAGGGTTTAGGGCAGTGCAGTGGTGTTCGGGCAGTGTAGTGGGTCTTGCTGGGGGTAGTGTTTCAGGGTTTAGGGCAGTGCAGTGGTGTTCGGGCAGTGTAGGGGTCGTGCTGGGGGTGGTGTTTCAGGGTTTAGGTCAGTGCAGTGGTGTTCAGGCAGTTTAGGGGTCGTGAAGGGGGTGGTGTTTCAGGGTTTGAGTGCAGTGGTGTTCGGGCAGTGTAGGGGGTCGTGCTGGGGGTGGTGTTTCAGGGTTTAGGGCAGCGCAGTGTTCGGGCAGTGTAGGGGGTCGTGCAGGGGCTGGTGTTTCAGGGTTAGGGCAGTGCAGTGGTGTTCGGGCAGTGTAGGGGGTCGTGCTGGGGGTAGTGTTTTAGGGTTTAGGGTAGTGCAGTGGTGCTTGTGTAGTGTAGGGGTCGTGCTGGGGGTAGTGTTTTAGGGTTTAGGGTAGTGCAGTGGTGTTTGTGTAGTGTAGGGGGTCATGTTTTAGGGTGGTGCAGTGGTGTTTGGGTAGTGTAGGGGTTCGTGCTGGGGGTAGTGTTTTAGGATTTAGGTTAGTGCAGTGGTGTTTGGGTAATGTAGGGGGTCATGCTGGGGGTAGTGT